>OY282414.1:664166-1328333 GCA_958295455.1 Coleophora deauratella | reverse complement strand
TTATTTTTTATTTATAATAATTACCTAATAAGTATGCAAACTACCATTTTGAACAATGACATCATCGTACAAAATTTCAAACATTTTTAGAACAAAATGCCGTTTTTGACATTTGATAAAAAATAACTCAAATGACTAGCAGTCAACTACCGGAATGTTAGTGTTGGTTAGTTAACTATCAAGTATGGACCCCTTCTGGGTAAAAGTCTTCTCCAGGGTCTTCCAAGTTTCTCTGTGTCGGTCAATGGCTATCCAGTCTCTCCCAGCTATAGTTATAATGTTGTCTGTCCATCTCTTTTTGGTCTTACCACCATTCTCTTTCCCCTTGGTAGCAAGAAACTTCCACCTTTTATCTGAGCACCTGGAGATATTAATAATGTATTGTTATTTTTTTGCAGTATCAAATAATTATGCTGATAATTACCATGGAATATTGTGAAAAGTAACTCAAGCACCTGTTAATACAATATTAATTGAGGAAACAACATGACGTCTACACGTAAGTAAAAATTTACATATCCTTATTAGCTAGATACTATAATAATATATATATTTTTTATGTGATAGGTGGCAAACGAGCAGACGGATCACCTGATGGTAAGCGATTACCGCCGCCCATAGACACCCGCAACACCAGAGGAGTCACAAGTGCGTTGCCGATCTTTGAAATGGGATGGGGAATGGTGGGAATTGGGGGGGGAGGTTGGGCCTCCGGTACCCTCACTCACTCAGCGAAACACAACGCAAGCGTTACTTCACGCCGGTTTTCTGTGAGGCTGTGGTATCACTCCGGTCAAGCCGGCCTATTCGTGCCGAAGCATGGCTCGCCCACAGTGAAAAAATTATAAATGCAAAAGAGAGTACATTTTATCAGAAACAGATCGACATGACATGTTTTTGTACAGAGATAGCTGATAAGGTGGGAAGTACAACCGCCTCCGTATAATCCGCATGCATGGAAGTATGGAAACTTTTTTTGCTCTGGTTGTGTTTCAAAGTCAAAGTCAAAGTCAAAATATTTTTTATTTAAGTAGATGCTGTACGCATACTTTTAAATCGTCTTTTTTTCTACCTAGTACAAAGTTCCTACCATGCGGAACTTGTACACTCAACGTTTCGGTTTGCTCCTTGATTATGTTTTTGGGTATTGTTACAGAATTCCTTTAGTAAATTTTTTTTGAAAACTGTTCCTTCTGAGGTAGTCGGTCACAAAATAGAAGAGTTTTATTTCAATAATACTAAACCTTTTTTTAACTTCATAATGAAAAAAGGAAACATTTAAATTTCAAATCAATAAGTTTTTTTAGTATTAACTCAAGCGTAAGGTCGGCAACGCACTTGTGACGCCTCTGGTGTTGCGGGTGTCTATGGGCGGCGGTAATCGCTTACCATCAGGTGATCCGTCTGCTCGTTTGCCGCCTATCACATAAAAAAAAGCTCTGATTGTTAGTGTAGTATACATATAGTAAGTAAGTAAGTAAGTAAACGTTTATTTGCAAGAAAACACACTCAAATTACAAAGAACAATAGTAAAATATAAGCATATACAAAAAGTTTGGTTTAAAATAAAATAATAATGAAAACAAAATAAAAGCAAAAAGAAATAGAAAAACAACATAAATAAAAAACATTGTTAAACATAAAAAAATATGATAAAACATAGAAACAAGAAAACAAAACTAAAATAATTTGAACTTAAACTAAAATAAAGACAAAACAACAACAATATAGTATGGACCCCTTCTGGGTAAAAGTCGCCTCCAGCGTCTTTTTTTTATCTTCCTACAAGTTTTATTTTAATGTCAGTTATAATATGATAATGCCATTCTAAAATTATAATTATCACATTGGTAACGGATCGGTAAGAGCAGAGATAAGACAAAAAACTCACTTCTTGAGATTATAATTTAAATAATATCTAGTAGTAATCCGTTTACATGTTTAAAAATCAAAATGTCTTTTGTTATAATTAAATATCCGGGCCAAATCACACAAGTCATCTGGCCCCAAACTAGGATTCACTGTATACAGAGACAGATATACATACAAATATACATATAAATAAATATACATTATAGACATATATAGATATAATACACCCAGACACAGAGAAAACAAGTCTGCTCATCATAGAAATATTTGAACTGGGTGGGAATAGACCCCACGACTCTGTAATCAGGAGCGCTAACCACTGAGCCACCGAGTCAGTCAAAGTAGATTCGCCAGAGCATTGCTGACTCCGGTAAATGCTTTGCACATACTTTTAAATAGCCATTTTACCTACTACAAAGTTCCCAGTTAATAAACTTTATAGGACTCGGTTTGATTGGTGGTGGGACATTATCTGAGCCCGCCTGGCTAGCTACCACCGTCTTATATAAATAAATCTTGCCGCCAAACATCAATGTTAACAACATTGATGTGTTCCGGCATAAAGATAAGATAGCCAGTTCCCCATTGCGTTGGGGAATCTTGGTAAGCTCGCTTCTATCTTCGGCATCATCATCACTTACCATCAAGTGAGATAATGCCAAGGGCTTACCAATTGAGGGTAAAAAAATAACAATATTCGTTTATAAAATATTTATTTATATTTATAATTTATTTATTTTGTTGTTGCAGAGGAGTCAACAGAAATGCTGGATAAGCCATCTCTGTAAGTACACTAGAAGTAATACATTTTTTTTTGTTTCCCCAATTCTGGGGCACGGTTCTCTTCCCATAAACTGCAAAGTTTAGGCCATACTCCAGTCATGGCGACTAAGCGCGTTTTTAGCGGCCAGCCAGCATCAGTGTCAGAAGTTTTCGTATTCTCTGACATTAAAACCCATCCAGGTCATGACAGTGTTTGTGGTGGGTTAACCTGGGCTATCGACGTGACCACGCAACCAACACTGAGCCACGACATCTATAGTGACAGCTTCCATTGAACATTACAGTAGCATATACTAGTATGTAACCTTGATATACAGGGGTGGCAAAATAAGCGCAGGACCATCTAACTGTGGGAGGGGGGTCTAGTCATGAAAGTGAACACTTATGTTCTACGCCTTTGATTGAAACTAAACAACTTTGGTAGTCATGAAAGTGAACAACTTATGTTTTACGAATGTGACTGAAACTGAACAACTTTTTTTCATAAAATAAGGCATTTCATACAATTCGATCAGGCGTTTCTCCAGCTTTGTATGGAAAGTACAAAAATTATTTTGCGATTTCGGCAATTCAAGTCGTTGAATAAAAGTTGTTCACTTTTATGACTATAAGACCCCGGTTAACGGGGCCAATTCTACGCTTTTTTGCTACACCTGTATATAACGAGTTGTATGGAGTTGTCGTGTAAGTGCTACACCGCTTTAATACACTTGTATACAGGGTGTTAAAAAAGTGCGTTTGAAATTTTAAGGGGTAACTCAGAATCAAGTATAGAACACACGAAAAATATTGGAAAAATCCGATCTACAATTTTATTTTTCAGTTTCCCATACAAATTCTTGATTCACTCACTATTAAGATTTAGTATGGGAATCTAAAAAAAATGCAGATCGGATTTTTTCAATATTTTTTCTGTATTCTGTATTTGATTCTGAGTAACCCCTTAAAATCTCAAACGCACTTTTTCAACATCCTGTATGGTACGATTGACTAAGTGGACGATAGTCAGATAAGATAAATCTGAGGCCAAATCAGGCGGTTAAGCTTCGTAATCGGTTTAGTGTTGGGACGGGTAGAACATCGATAAAATTATCGATAGATTTTGTTACCTGTACTTTTTGTTTTGGATTTTTTATTAAGTCAAGTCAGACATTACCGAGATTAGAAGTAGGATTTCCCAGGATTAGGTTGCTTACATAAAACTAATACCATAGATGAGTTACTAGACACTATTCCTAGAGGGCCCCACCGCATAATTTGCATAATCCGAATCGATGCCTCGGCGTGACAAGGAAAACAAAACCAAAAAACATATGGAACACACAAAATAATAAATATCTCAATAATCGAAATACTATTTGACAAATTCATTATCGGTCCATTTTAATAATTAATATCTTGCTAATATAAAAGGTACATTTTTATAATAGTACTAATTACAATTTCGGTAAATTTGTTGTGCATAGTTTCGCTAAATTCGAAGCTGTTACGCTGCCAGGGACCAGTAAAACAGGCCTTGTCTCGCTTCATCGCTAACTTATAATAAAGTCTTCTTGCTAGTTGCGTAATGAATAACAGAGTAGTAACATCGACATCGACATGCTATAGCGCCGACTCTACCTTACCATTCACTGCGAGGAGGCGTATACTTAGCTTATTCTCCGTCTGTTAGTATCACTCCGCGATTCCGCGAAGGCGATCGCGTTCGAAAGAAGTTTTTATATCTGTCTATGGTTTTGCGTAATCGCCGCGCCGCCATAGCGAAAGTCGCGAACGAAAAAAGTTTGAATATCGAGCGAAATTCACGTTAGTTGATAACTTTTTGGTGTGAAAACTTTTTGCGTGTGTGAAAATGCGTTAAAAATAATGTTTTTATTATGTTGCAATTGGAATTTGTAGCTTCGCTGCTATTGGTCTGTTGCGTTTGTGTTCTGTTCCGGATCTATGTTGTTTGGGTATTTTTCTGCTTTAAAAAAAGGTTAGGGATGTGTTAACTTGCTGTTTTGAAATACGATGTGAATTCAATTGTAACTCAAAAAAAAATATTTCAAATATTTACTATACACATGAAGAGATGGTGAAGTAACTTAAATATACGTATAAGTAGTTTATATGTAATTTATAAAAAGTCCGATGTGTATCAGTTGAAAACACAATTTTCCGTACAGAAACGTTAAAAATAGCTCTTTAGCGTCCTTTAAGGTTGTGGTTTTGTTTGATCTCCTCGTTTCTCGACGATAATCTGACTACGACATTTTTTATATCGATTGTTTTGAAAAGTCATTTTTTTTTTCGATTTTATTTTTGTTGTCCAGTTTCATGAGTAGAAGTAGCACCTTCACTTTTTTTTTGTTTGGTTCTTTCCTGCTTTTGCAAGGAAAAGGCAAAGGCTTCTCTGGCCATACAGCCTATTCTTACGTAGTTTGCTCTTCTCTAAATATTTTTCTATTTCATTTGAGTTCTCATTTATCAATTTCTGTCGTCTTTAACTTTTTCTCTATTCTTCAACAAAATGATAGCACTTTTGATGAAGATTTCATGGACTTCTTGAGAGCACTCGAAACACAGTCTACACACTTTTATTTCATTATCCTACACATTAGACACTTAAATGGCACTTTATTGAACAATACACTATCAATATTATGCATTAAAAACCACGATATCTATTTTTTCGGATAATAAAACAAAAATGACAAACTTGCCGCGAGTTCCCGCCAAAAAGCAGCACCTTCACTTTTTTTGAAATTTTTCGATGGACCCTATTTTTATACGCTGTCCAGTTTTTATTACCTGTTTGTTAATTTGTTGTTGTTTTTTTGATAAAATACGTACCATTGTATCGTATAGATAATTTAACCAAATACAATACAATACAAAAACAATTACCTTTGTTTATCTTTTGATACGCAAATTGTATTTGTAATATGCATTCACACAATGAATGCATGTTTAGAGTAACGTAAGTAATAAATTAAAAATATGTGTATTTAAATATTTACACAATGCGAACTTGGATTTTAAAATTGCATTTTACTTAATCTGACATCGATAATAATTAATAAAAAGTTATAATGTTTGACATTTTATGAGAAAATGTTTTTTTTTTTAAGTTTTATAATGAATAGCCATAGGAATAAAGATAAGATAAATATACTTTATTGCACACCAAAAGAATTCAAATAACTGAATGAAAACACAAATAATATTTAAAACCATTGATATTCAAAGGCGGTCTTATCGCTTTAAGCGATTTCTTCCAGACAACCTTTGGCTATATGACTGTATTTTTTTATTCATTTAAAATGCATGTAGCTGATGGCAACTCAGGTCTCAACTATGTGGAGACAATAAAATATAGCATAAAACCAGTACTTATTATATCAGAGAAAAATATAGCATAAAACCAGTACTTATTATATCAGAGAAGATATACAGGATGTTAAAAAGGAGTTTGAAATTTTAAGATATTACTCAAAATCAAGTAAGTATAGAATAGAATACTGGAAAAATATTGAAAAATTCCGATCTAATTTTTTTTCAGTTCTCCATACAAGTTCTTGAGTCACTATTCAGATTTAGTATGGGAATCTGAAAAAAAAAATTGTGGATCGGATTTTTTCAATATTTTTCCTGTATTCCATACTTGATTCTGAGTAACGCCTTAAAATTTCAAACACACTTTTTTAACACTTTGTATACTAGAGTACATCGATAATTACACAAACCCAGTACAATACATTTTACGCGAATACACTTTGCGGTTAAACTTTTTAGTGACTCATAGTGTAGTCTGTCTGTAGCGTTGTAACTCTGAAACGGATGGACCAATTTGAATGCGATTTATTTCATTTGAAAGCAGGCTTCATCGCGGTTGTTCTCAGCTATGTTTCATGAAAATCGGTGCGCCGATCACCACTGCCACTTGAATTTTTCTCGTATATCTTTGTAATGTAATCACCCTTGATTCGTACTAACTGTTAGCCTTATGTGTGTTAACAACCCATTACGTCCCCACTGCAGGGGCACGGGTCTCTTCCCATACCTCGGGAAGGTTAGGCCATACTCCACACACGGGGGCCAAGTCCGGATTGGTGGAGGTTGTGGGACTAGTGGCCAGCCCTAGTGTCCAGAAGTTTTCAAGCCGCATATAAAACCTTTGTCATGGCTTAACGACTGCCATCTGATGATAGCAGCCGGTACCAACGACTTAACATTTTTTTTTGATAGCTGGCAAACGAGCAGACGGATCACCTGATGGTAAGCGATTACCGCCGCCCATAGACACCCGCAACACCAGAAGAGTCACAAGTGCGTTGCCGACCTTTGCAAAGCACGGAAACAGTCAAACCTATCTAGGTTATGACCGTGTCTGTAGTCAGTTAACCTGCGTAATCGACCGACCACACAAGCCGCCTGAACTTCACTTAATCACCTTCCTTAACCTCGTATAAAATGCAAATAAACAAACATTTTCGTCTTTGTTTGATAAGAGTGAGTGAGATTAGATAGGACTTGAAATTTTCAATAGTACTACGTCTTAGTATTAGAAGCAGAATGTACAAAATAAAAAGACCAAATAAATAAAAAATAAGACCCATAAAAACTGTGGCAAGCAATAAATAAATTGAAATTGAAATTGAAAATCGAATTGTTTCCGTTTCCTTGGGCTGCCCTCGGATGACCAAACGCAACCCGGGTTACCGCGTTTTGTCGTAACATAGCTTAATTTGATCTACTACTCCTGACCTATAACGTAATGTAGTCAAAAATTAATTTACTCCATTTAATACCAAAATGCAATAAATAGTAACCTTAAAATCCTATAGAATATTTCGACAAATCGCGAACTTTAAACGTTTTTCATAATTTCACTACTTTAAGGTTACCGCGTTTTGTCATCTGAGGACAGTCATGGGGTAGCTAGCCCACTCGCTTCATATCAGGAGGTTGTAGTTTCGATTCCCCGGGGTCCAATTTATAGGACTCGCTTTGGTTGTTACTAAGGTATTTTCTGAACCCGCGTGGCATACGTGATTTGTACTTGAATATTTATTAATTTATTAACGTTTTTTCAATTTGGACCTTTTGCGATCGTTTGACATTCTGCGTACGCGACATTCTGGTACAGAGGTAGGTGTGCGAGTTATCTCTATCGAGTGGTAAAGTCTTCCTCAACAAATAAAATTAATTGGTTAGATATGCTAATAAGTACTAAAATACTTGAAGCTAACATTGTAGAAAATGTTGGTTTATCTGTTTCTAATATTTTGTTTAATGTTGCGCATTTTAAATAGTAGTTTGTTAGATAATAGGTACATTTAGAACCGATTAGTCAGCAAAAGTAGAATGGGTAATTTTGTATGGGCACCGTGCCCTATGGACAATGACAAAAAGAGATATGGAAAGATTGCAAGCATTTGAAATGTGGTGCTGGAGACGAATGGAAGGTATAAGCTGGAAAGAAAAAGTCACAAACGAAGAAGTGTTGTATAGAGTGAAAGATAAAAGAAACATCATAGACACTATTGAGAACAGAAGAGGAAATATGATTGGACATTTGTTACGACACGACGACTTCATAACGAACATCATGGAAGGAAAGATAGAAGGAAAGAGAGGCAGAGGGAGGCCAAGAATAAGTTACATCGATCAAGTGAAGGCCAAAGTCAATGTCGTGTCGTACCAGGAAGTCAAGGAGTTGGCAAGGAGTAGAAAAGAATGGCGGTTACTCCACCGACAAGAGCCTAGCTCTTAAGATAAAGAAGAAGAAGACCGTGCCCTATGCACTGTAGCATTATGAACTATGTTTGTCTTTGTTGTCTTCATGGAGTAGTTTAATTTATCTTGGAGAAAAAAAAAGTTTGTTGAAAGTCGAATTGATTAATAATTGGGTAATAATTAAATATTTGTTCCAGGAATGTACGAGAAACTAGGTTTTTTCTCCAAGTGAATTAAGACAAGCGCTTGTAATAAATTGAACTACTCCAGTAGGGAAACTCATACCGAAACAGTTCATAATGCTACAGTTCACTTATTGTTTGGGTACGCTCTTACCCATTGTCCTTTATAAGTTGAAATTTTAAACGTTTTGGTTCCTGTCAACTATAGATCTTACTTATAAAACTGAACAACTTTTCCCAAAGAATTTAACAATAGAAGCAAGAAAATGTATAAATTGTCTATGGAAGGTACAAATTTTCCTTTGCTCCAACGTTACAGAATTCTTGAGCGAAGTTGTTTACTTTCAGAAGTATTTCACCCCTCTCTATATTCTGTTCGTGTCAAAGAAAAAATATTCTCACAGTTCATAGGCGGATATGTTTATTTATCTAACTCAAAATATCGTTAGGTTTCCTTATCTTGTTTAAATAATTGATACTCTATACCATCGTCGAACGGAAGGCTCGTAAATCGTAATTTTTTATACTAATTTTGACTTCACTTTGAAAATTGAAGTTTTATATTTATTTTGCTGTTACAAATTTTAAAATATGATACTCGGCTTCAAAAAAATCGCACCTTTTAAGAAATCTATTTTAAACATCTTTCAATCGTATTTGTATTATGAAATATTGGTAATGTTCGGTATCATTTGAAAGGTAAGGAAACAGAGAATGCAAAAACAATAATTCATTCAATGTTTTTTATTGGAACTGAGAAAAATTTACAAAACAATAAAAATCCTTAAAAAACCCAAATGAAATCTGATTAATTTTTCAAAACAAAGTTGCTTAAAACTAACCTAAAACCTAGTGTTACCCCCCCTAGCCCTAATGACGTCTTCCATGCGCTCCCTCATGGATCGCACCAACTTTAGGACCTCTTCTTGAGGGATTCTGTCCCATTCCTCAATAACGGCGTCTTGGAGCTCCTGAAGAGTCGCGGGAGCGGGATCACGGGATCTAACCTTGCGTTTCAGCTGGTCCCAGAGGTGCTCTATCGGGTTCAGATCTGGACTTCTCGCTGGCCACTGCATGACAGGGATCCCAACCTCTTGAAGGTAGCCCTGCACAATTCCAGCAGTGTGCGCGCGAGCGTTATCGTGCATTAATGTGAACCCGTCGCCAATAAATCCAGCATAGGGGACCACATGTTCTTCCAGGATCTCTGTGATGTACCGGTGAGCAGTCATCGACCCTTGCCCGCGAGCACCGCCGGTCCGAGAGACGCAAGAAAGTTCAGTTTTGCCGTCGGCAGATATGCCGCCCCAGAACATGCAGGAACCGCCCCCGTATTCTACCGTCTCTTGGATGCAGGCTTGGGCAAAACGTTCCCATTGTCTTGTATACTCTTTTGCGTCTATCGTTGCAGAAAAAGCACACTCTCGTTTCGTCTGAGAAGAGAACAGCTCTCCATTGGTCCAGGGTCCAATTGACGTGGGCGCGAGCAAATTGCAGGCGTGCTCGCCGATGCGCTGCGGTTAATTTTGGACCCGTGGCAGGTCTTCTAGCCACAATATTTCTCTCCTTTAGTCTTCTTCTAACTGTAGAGACACTCACGGCCCTTCTACGAACTGCTTGAAGCTGCTGTTGCAACTCAACAGCATTAGAGAACCGATTTCTCAAAGACTTCGATACGACGAATCGGTCATCTCTCGCAGAAGTGCAGCGATTTCTACCAGACCCACGCCTTCGGACAAAGCCACCGGTCTGCAGGAACCGCTGGTACACTCTTCGAACAGAAAAGCGACTCAAGTGCAATTGCCGAGCAACATCACACTGACGTAGTCCTGATTGCAGTAGTGCGATAACTTGGGCGGCTTCAGCAGCAGTAGTGTCCATCTTCAAGGACGTTTTTCTGATGAAAGATATTCTTCTGTGTCTTCTTCGACTGTTGGTAGCAAATTTATCCCCCGATAAGCTGTATACCCAAAAAACAAAACAATACAAACAAAATTTGAAGAGGAGAATCAGTTCCATTGTCATTCACAGTGACTTAAAGTGTCAAGCTTTTTCTTTAATCAAATGAAATGGATATTTTTTAAAGAGTTTTTATAGGGCTCTCAAATGATACCAATATTGCTACGAATAACTGCTTGTCTTAAGGATTAACAGTGCTTGAAGCCTATTTTTGCGGACGTGCGATTTTTTTGAAGCCGAGTGTATTTTTGAATGTACTCTCCGCGCGATAGCAAAGGCAGGTTTATGTTTTTCACTCGTATGGATATATATATTTTTAAACTATTAGGTATATATCAACTAGCTTCCGCCCGCGACTTCGTCTGTGGACTTTAGAATTGGATCCGGAGAGAAAGAAAATGCTTAGGTGGTGCCTTCTAGTGACGAAGTGGAAATTTTGAGTTTTTAAGCATTCCTCGGGGAACTTTCTGGTATAAAAAGTATCCTATATGTTAGCCGAGTGCTTTATCTACCTACCTACCAAATTTCATCCAAATCCTTTCAGTAGTTTCGGTGTGAAAGCGGAACAAAGCATTTATAATATTAGTGAGATTAGTGAGATTATTTATAAAATGGCGGTGGCGCTAGTGAGCACACGCTCGGTATGTTCTTAATTGAAATTCTACTTGTACCTACTTACTATTATTTAATTAATTAAAATATAATGACATTTGGGAAAAAAAAACCATACGTATCCGTTGCTTGAGCACCAGGCGACCTCCCCTTTGCGGGTAAGATCCGGATCCGGTGACGGTCATTTACGCGTGCACAAACATCACACTTTCATAGTAGTATAGTTCATTCCAATCAAAAAAAAGCAAAAGGTAAACAAACGTACTATGGAACTGACACATGTCAATGTCATCTGCATACTATCTTTGTTTACCTTTTGTTTTTTTTTGATTGGAATGAACTATAGTGGTAGTACGAGTAGTAGGAGTATTTTACGTGACAGAAAACAAAAGGATAAAGTCTTAAAAATTAACATAGGGGGTCATCCATAAATACGTCACACGTTAAGGGAGAGGGAGGGGGTCTACGAAGTGTGACATTGTGTGACAAGGGGTGGGGGGAGTCATAAACGTTGTGACGTCACATAATAAAGAATAAAAAAATACACCAGGGAGGGGGTGGTCCCACAATTGTGACCATCTGTGACAAGGACGTGGGGGGGACGTGAGGGTGCAAATAATCATGAAAT
This sequence comes from Coleophora deauratella, assembly GCA_958295455.1. Taxonomy (NCBI): domain Eukaryota; kingdom Metazoa; phylum Arthropoda; class Insecta; order Lepidoptera; family Coleophoridae; genus Coleophora; species Coleophora deauratella. Next base: position 1,316,576 of record OY282414.1, on the reverse strand, counting down.
TCGTGTGACGTAATTTATGTCAACCGTGTTTAAATTCAATTTGATGCATAATAAATAAATTAATAAGTTAACAATTCTAATCAACGACATTCTATACATGGACGTTGCATCAGCGCGCTGTAAACGGCACAGCAAAATTGTGCTCAAATACGATGTGAGCACAATTTTTACCTTAGTCGTGTTTTGAGCGCACAGCAGTGAGGATGCCGAAGTGTGTCGTGAAAAATTGTCAAAATAACACTCGAACGACCCTAAAAAAAGATGGTGTGACCTACCACCGGTAAGTTAATTTTATTTATAAAAGATAACATGCGAAAATGTGTAAAAAAAGTAGAAAATCACTGAAATTTCAATAAATATCGTAAATTATTAAGGAGTATTCCTATTCTTTTCTTTCACGCGCGCCAGAAAGAGACATGCGTCGGTACGCGACAAGAACATAGTCATAAAACAAAAGAGTGGAGTCGCTTTTGTTTAAATGTTTTAAGTGTAAAAGCCATACTGCCGAATCTGAAGATAATATTTTTCGGGTGTATGTATAAATGTTATTATGTATGTGTTATGTATGAAGATGTGTTTCATTATTACCGCCTGTACCCAAGACGGCTTGATGAATTTCGGACTGCGAGGTGTTGTTAGATTCGTTTCGATCCCCAGATATATGAAGGGTATTTACATTTTTATCCAACTACAGCCAATTAAAAGGATTTTATTGGTCAAGTTTTAATTTTTTTTTTAATTGGTTAGGTTAGGTTATTTCACATTTATTTGCAACATTTCTTTCATCTTTTAACAAGTATTTAACTGCTTTTTTGGCAGTAAACTTGCAGAGTTAAACATACTATATGTGAATAAGTGTACTTTGTTAATAATATGGATCGCTTTTCTGTGTACAATAAATAATAAAATAAATAAATAAATATTTGAAGTACAAAAGGCGAATATTCTCGAAATTTGTAAAAATATATACTTGAAATATATACTTGAAACTAGAAATTGCAGATCGGATTGTTACAATATTTTTCTGTTATTTATACTTGATTCTGATTCTGAGTAATCCCTTAAAATTTCATTAACAACCTGTAAAATCAAACGCACTTTTTTAACACTCTGTATACTTGATTCTGAGTAACACCTTAAAATTTCAAACGCATTTTTTTAAACAGCCTGTATACAAGGTAATTTTTAATAGCAAATTTGAAAATCACCATTGTTCGGTTCAAATGTAACAACATCTTAAATATACATAATAAATGTAAAAAATGACGCTCCATTCAAATCGATCGTTGAATTGACCATTTTTTCATAACCAATGGTCGACAGAGTAAAAAACTTTTCCTTTTTTTTAAGCGGTACAACAAAAGTCGACAACTTGACATATTTATCCCGATTAATAATTTAGCCTGAAATATTCATATCCGTCATTTAAAAATCCCATTATATATATCTGGAATTATAATTAAGTCAATTGTATAACATTCCAGAAAACATTACGAATGGCAGTATTTGAAACACTACTTCACGATGCCCAATACAAAAAAATATAATTCAAATGCTACTCCACGCTATCGCTATGTTCTCAAAAGTCACGCGTTCGGCTTGCGAGATGACGTAATATGAAATAGCAATTCACGCGCTCCATTCGTAAGAAAGAGATGGGCTGTGTTTCGTTTGTTTCTACGACGTTTACCATTAATGTATAGCTACGTATAGTGTCTTGTGCGCGCTACGATGGCGCGTTGCTTTAGCGTGCAATATCCTTAAGTAAAATATCATTGATTCTAATCATTATTCACAGTTTCGCGTGAGTTAGTACTTCTTTCTCATATGAAAGAATTGACCAGTTCTAATAAAACCAATTTCAAGTTTTTTTTTTGTGACAGGAGGCAAACGAGCAGACGGATCACCTGATGGTAAGCGATTACCGCCGCCCATAGACACCCGCAACACCAGAGGAGTCACAAGTGCGTTGCCGGCCTTTGAAATGGGATGGGGGGATGGGGGAATTGGGGGGTGGGGGGGTTGGGCCTCCGGTTCCCTCGCTCATTCGGCGAAACACAACGCAAGCGTAGCTTCACGCCGGTTTTCTGTAAGGCCGTGGTATCACTCCGGTCGAGCCGGTGCAGGTGTATAAGTATATTTTATACTACACCTAATCGAATTTGAGGCAGAATGTACGTCATTACTATCGTACCAATTAGGGGGTGCAGAACCGGACCTCTTTAGTAAGAACCGGTTCTTCGCTTCCGATAGCTACTTGGAACCGGGTACCCGGTTCTTTCGGTTCTTCTAAGATTTTTTTTGACACGATTTTACGTAAGAGACAGAAGGTTAAAAAACGCAAAATATGTATAATTTCCTTTTTTTATTGGAACAACTTAAGTATTAATTATTATTATAATCATCATCCAAATGACGTCCACTGTTGAACAAAGGCTTCCCCCAAGGATTTCCACGCTGACCGGTCTTGCAATGCCCGCATTCAACGCTTTCCCGCGACCTTTACTACGTTATCGGTCCACTAAGTAAGAGGCCTGCCCACCCTATACCTCTTCCGGTGCGCGGTCGCCACTCCAAAACTTTAATGCCCCAACGACTCTACGAGCCATGTGCCCCACCCAGTGCCAATTCATTTTACCGATTCTGCGAGCTATGTCGGTTACTTTAATTCTCCTACGTATCTCCTCATTTCTGATTCGATCACGTAGGGAACCTACAAGCACAGCACGCTCCATTACCCTTTGGACTTTGGGTGACCTTGAGCTTTGTCATAAGGCCCATAGTAAGTGACTGACCATGTCTCAGTTCCGTATGTCATCACTGGCAAAACACATAGAGGTCAAAGACCTTAATCTTGAGATACTGCGGTATTTTGGATGTGAAGATATTGCGGATCTTCCCGAACGCCCCTACTCAGCCGTGTTGGATTCGGTGGTTGATCTCTTTCTTGAGGTTGGACCTACCTAGCTGGACTGTTTCTCCCAGGTATATATTTGTCAACAACTTCAAGTGTAGAGTCTCCAACCTTCAGAGGAGTGGGTGTGATCCGGACATTTGACATAATTTCAGTCTTGTCCATGTTCATTTTAGGACCCACTTGTTGGAAGAGTCCATCGAGCATTATGTCTAGGTCTTCCAAGATATCTGCTACAACCACGATATCGTCAGTGAATCGAAGGCGAGGTGATGTAATCGCCGTTGATATTAATATCGAGTCCTCTCCAGTCCATAAGCTTCCAAACATCTTCCAGGCCAGCGGTGAATGGTTTCGGAGATATAACGTCTCTCTGTCTCACCCCTCGCTGCAACCGGATTGGTTTCGAATTCTTTTCCTGGAGGTGGACTGACATGGTGGCGTTTTCATACAAACATTTTAGCACTTCAATATATCGATAGTCGAATTGGCACCGTTGGAGAGACTGTAACTATACTCTTAGGTCTTCTGTAAAATCTGTCTCAACGTATGAGTGTGGTCTAAGGTACTGAAGCCTTTTTGGAAACCGGCTTGTTCAGGAGGCCAGAAGTCGCCAAACCTGCATGCGAGATGATTTGTTATGACTCTCAAAAACAGGTTGTAGACATGGCTCAAAGTGAGATGGGTCTATATTTCTTCAGCAGGTTCTTGTCACGCTTTTTGACGAAGAGCACCACCACTTTCCTGTATCATGCCATAGACGTTCGTCCCTCGAGCATATCGTAATTTAAAAGCTTCTGAAGAACTTGAAGTACCGGTTTTCCACCTGCTTTAAAAGCTGTCGTAATTCCATCTTCACCCGGTGCCTTGTTGTTCTTAAGCTGTTTGAGAGCCATTCTAATTTCATACAAGCTGATGTCCGGGATATCTTCGGTGTCAATTTGGCTCTTGGGTCTTTACCCAGATTACTGAAGGGTAAGCGTGTGGTCGTGTATAATTGTCCGTAGAACTTCTCAACATCCTCCAACAGCTCAGGCTTGGAAGACACGATTCTGCCATCCTCAGTCTTCAGCTTTGTCAGTTGGCAATCAGATCCATTGCCAATTCTTTTGAGCTTTTACTGAGCATGAATCTCCTCTTTTATACGATAAGTATTAAATTGGCGTATATTGCGAGACACAGACTTGGAGAAATCTATCTGTTTAGTCGTCGATACTGGGAAGCATCTTTAGAGGATTTCAGAATCAGGCTCCCTCTTTCCTCCATGAGCTTGCTGGTGAAGTCCAAGATCCGAGATGTTCTTTTATGAACGGCTGGTTTTGAAAGCATTATTTTCCGGTTTCACACTAAATGGCGAAAGAAATGATCATACAATGATCATATGCTGCTTCAAATCTTGAAGAACCGAAAGAACCGGTTCTTGTGACTTTTAGAACCGGTTTTTATTTGATTAGACAGAACCGGGTTTTCCCGGTTTTTTCGGAACCGGGAAAAACCGGTTCCATGCCCTAGTACCAATATGCGGGAAGAAAACGCGCTGAGCGGGAGGGAAAAGTGTATGAAAATCCATTACTAACGTGTTTTTTTTTAATTTTGGGTAAGACTATGTCGGTAAACTAAATGTAGGTACAATGCCAAAAAGGTTTTATCTCCAAGTTCGCAAAATGATACTGACTGGCCACTAGTTTTTTGCCAACATTATTTTGAAAAAACCGGCCAAGTGCGAGTTGGACTCGCGCACCGAGGGTTCCGTATAAATTCATAATCACACATGTCTACAGCTCTATATTTTTTATATTTGAGTTGATTGAATGAAAGGTAATTTGCGGTTTACGATTTATGACGTATTAAAAAAAACTACTTACTAGATCTCGTTCAAACCAATTTTCGGTGGAAGTTTGCATGATAATGTACATCATATATTTTTTTAGTTTTATCATTCTCTTATTTTAGAAGTTACAGGGGGGGGGGGACACACATTTTACCACTTTGGAAGTATCTCTCGCGCAAACTATTCAGTTTAGAAAAAAATGATATTAGAAACCTCAATATCATTTTTGAACACCTATCCATATCCTACCCACACGTGTAGATTTGATGAAAAAAAATTTTTTGAGTTTCAGTTCTAAGTATGGGGAACCCCCAAAATTTATTGTTTTTTTTTTCTATTTTTGTGTGAAAATCTTAATGCGGTTCACAGAATACATCTACTTACCAAGTTTCAACAGTATAGTTCTTATAGTTTCGGAAAAAAGTGGCTGTGACATACGGACGGACAGACAGACAGACAGACAGACAGGCAGACAGGCAGACAGACATGACGAATCCATAAGGGTTCCGTTTTTTGCCATTTGGCTACGGAACCCAAAAAAGTTGGGAACTCGACCTGACGAAAAGACTTCATACACCATACAGCCTAACGAAAATAAGTGATTAACTCCAGAAATATGTAACTATGTACTATATAAATACGTAACGAAAAAACGTAAGTATGTAGGCGTCTTATTTTTGCATATCTCACTAATATTATAAATGCGAAAGTATGGATGTTTGTTTGTTTGTTTGTCAGTTTGTTTGTTTGTTCCGCTTTCACGCCGAAACTACTGAACGGATCTGGGTGAAATTTGGTAGGTAGATAGATAAAGCACTCGGCTAACACATAGGATACTTTTTATCTCGGAAAACTTAAGGGTTCCCGTAGGAATGCTTAAAAACTCAAAATTTCCACTTCGTCACTAGATGGCGCTATCTTAACATTTTCTTTATTTCTGGACACAATTCTGAAGTCCACGCGGACGAAGTCGCGGGCGGAAGCTAGTTCTACATAAAACACAAAAATGTGGGTCCAAAATTCGTAACGTTCTCAAGTGACATGGGTTCCTTTAAGAATTTTGTTTTCTTTCACTAGAAGAGTCAAGTACATTACGTAATTGACCACGCTGAATACGTTAAAAACAACCGACTTCAATCGCAACAACTCCAATTTTGCTATGTTTTTGTTGATTTTCTCAAAAACCGCTAAATCGATTTCGATAAAATTTATATGGGACCACCTGTGAAGTATACCCTTTTAAACAAAAAAAGAATTTTCCAAATCGGTTCAGGCGTCTTCGAGTAATCGGTGAACATACATAAAAAAATAAATAAAAAAATAAAGATTCCGACGAATTGAGAACCTCCTCCTTTTTTTTGAAGTCGGTTAAAAAAGTCACAAGTATCATAAGGCATATCATAACACTTCCGTAGTCACCATTCACAGCATCTATGATTCAAGTTATGATCAAAACATAATTTAATTTGTTATAATATTTATGTAACAATCATTGTAAATACAAAATGTGTTTATTAAATGACAAGCTCTTAACAAAAACTAAGTCGTGAATAATACTAATATTTATAAAATACACAACTTTGTATTCTCGGCGATAAATATGGCTTTTGTTATTATAAGAGTGTTTAAATTGTCACAATAATATTGTAAATATGATAATTATAAAGGTCGTTCGCTTCCCTCAAATATGGCTGAGGGGAGCGTTGGTTGACTTATTTTTTTATGGCAGAGGTGGCAAACGAGCAGACGGATCACCTGATGGTAAGCGATTACCGCCGCCCATAGTCACCCGCGACACCAGAAGAGTCACAAGTGCGTTGCCGACCTTTCGCGTTATACTCGCATTTGTCTTAATTAATAACCTATTTATTTACGCATGTACACTTATTTAACGATCCTTTTACGTTATTTTGTAATGGTATGGTAAACTATAATCAGGCTTGTTTACACGAACTGTGTAAGCTTTTTTTGAAAAAATGTGTTGAAAAGAGTTTTGGACTCCACCTTTCTCTTCCCTCAAACACAATCAAAATTCAAATTACATAATTGTCTCTGCAAACACTTCAAAAAAAATTTGGTATACTAAGTCCCAAATAGAAGAAACTTCGTGTTAAGAATACTAAAAATGACATTCGAATTCGCGTAGGGAACCCGTGCTGCCTACTTCGATTTTTTTTTAAATCGATTTAATTTGAAAACAGTAAGTATAAGTGACGATGATAAATGATACGAAAAATAGGTTTTGGCTAAAGAAGGTGAGTGTCGGAAGAGTTAGTTGTGTGTCAGGTGCGCTAGAGTCCTCAATTTTTAGAAACCGTAAAGCCTGAGAAAGATCAGACAAAGAGATGAATTCCATAGAGAATTTTCTCATATAAACGCGATTCAAGCACAAAAAGAAAGTATCTCCCGTCCCTTTCCCACTCACTATAGCTGTCTCTCTCGCTACAGTTTCGCGTAATAACAACTTTCACTTCCTCAGTACAATTTTGTTGTTTTATAATCGATTTTCAACTAAATATTATGAAATAAGCAGTTACAGTCGGTTACCCGATATTCTTAAAATTGTATAAAGAACTTCTTCTCTACAAGTAACCTAGTTTACTCTTTAATAATATCTGATGCTAACTGCTACTAACCTATATCGTCCCCACTGCTTCTGCACGGGTCTCTTCCCATACCCCGGGTAGGTAAAGCTTATACTCCACACACGGGTGCCAAATCCGGATTGTTGGAGGTTGTGGGGCTAGCAGTGTTAGAATTTTTGGAGCCGTCCCTGACATGGCTTAATGACTGCCATTTAGTGATAGCAACTGTCACCAACGTTTAATAATTGACCACGCTGAATACGTTAAAAACAACCGACTTCAATCGTAGCAACTCCAATTTTGCTATGTTTTTGTTGATTTTCTCAAAAACCGCTGAATCGATTTCGATAAAATTAATATGGGACCACCTGTGAAGTATACCCTTTCGAACAAAAAAAGAATTTTTGAAATCGGTTCAGGCGTCTTCGAGTAATCGGTGAACATACATAGAAAAAAAAAAAAAAAAAGATTCCGACGAATTGAGAACCTCCTCCTTTTTTTGAAGTCGGTTGAAAAGACCTGTAGCATGACGTGCTGCTCATGAACTAAACAACTTTTCCTATGGAACTTATACTAAATTTTAAAAATATATATTTTTTAACCAAATTGATTGGCTAATCAACCAACCGGAGACTCCAAATTTTTTTCTTTATAAATCAATATAGATTTCTTAGAGCAAATTGTTCAATTTCATGGGTAGGATCTACTCATTGATAGCGAATAAATACTCACTCTGCACTCACATACATACAACCGAAAAACATTAACCTCCATTTGAGCAGTCGGATAAATTTACACATGTATTAGATGACTCAGAGTCACACATCTCCCACTCAAACAGAGCGCATTGATTTTGCGATCGGCACCAATTCATTCCTACTACTAACTGCACACGATATTTTCATTCAACCAATACAACAAAACAATTGGAATCACAACACTATTTACATGGAACTGAGTTCATTTCCAATTGACAGCGCCTTTTATCTATGTCGCTGTGTGTGCTGTGATTGATAATATTATAGTTTTTATCATGGATTCGTATTGGTAAATTCGGAATGGATAGGCGCGTTCGTTTTGAATTTTTTATCACAATTTTTTTCGATATTTGAAACGTGCTGTGTTATCATTATCAAGTTATTATTTAGCGACCTTAATTAGTTTAGACTGAAGTGTGAAACCGGTTAAAGTAAAGTGACTTAACCGGTTTTTGTGAAAAAGGTTTTTTTCGGGTGTATTGTATTGTATGTTTTTAGGGTTCCGTAGCCAAATGGCAAAAAACGGAACCCTTATGGATTCGTCATGTCTGTCTGTCTGTCTTTCTGTCTGTCTGTCCGTCCGTATGTCACAGCCACTTTTTTCCGAAACTATAAGAACTATACTGTTGAAACTTGGTAAGTAGATGTATTCTGTGAACCGCATTAAGATTTTTACACAAAAACAGAAAAAAAACAATAAATTTTGGGGGTTCCCCATACTTAGAACTGAAACTCAATTTATTTTTCATCAAACCTATACGTGTGGGGTATCTATGGATAGGTCTTCAAAAATGATTTTGAGGTTTCTAATATCATTTTTTTCTAAACCGAATAGTTTGCGCGAGAGACACTTCCAAAGTGGTAAAATGTGTGTCCCCCCCCCCTGAAACTTCTAAAATAAGAGAATGATAAAACTAGAAAAAATATATGATGTACATTACCATGCAAACTTCCACCGAAAATTGGTTTGAACGAGATCTAGTAAGTAGTTTTTTTTTAAATCGTAAACCGCAAATTACCTTTCATTCAATCAACTCAAATATAAAAAATATAGAGTTCAAGACATGTGTGATTATGAATTTATACGGAACCCTCGGTGCGTGAGTCCGACTCGCACTTGGCCGGTTTTTTTTGGGTGAGAGTGTAGTGTTTATGACTTGAGGTGTTTTGATGTGAAGTGCCTATAGAACTTGGTTTAGTTAAGAATTATGGCATTGTTTTTTATTCTCAATAAAGTTTTTACTTGAGAAATCAATTACTTCAATGATTCGTTTTTCCAATCAATGATCATATCGAAAAATGATCAAGTTTATTAAAATTCCTGAAAAATATATCAATTACCTAAATTAAATCAAGCACTTCCTTGTTAAAATTTATGAGCACACCGAAAATTTATGTTCAAGTAATTTGTATTATTACAATTCTTAAAAAATAAATTAAAAGTACAGAAAATACGAAAAGCTAAATAGCAATCAAAGCAAATCTGTTCGAAGATATTGGACAACTGTCGCCAAAAAATAAATTTTATTGAATACGTATCAGTCATACATATCATTGACTGACTCTGTGGTTAAGTGGTTAGCGATCCTGACCTCTGATCCGAGAGTCGTGGGTTCGATCCCCACACAGGGCAAACTTTTCTGTGATGAGCAGAATTGTTTGCTCTGAGTCTGAGTGTATTATATCTATTATGTATGTATTTAAAAGTATATGTGTATGTATATCAGTCTCTGGTTTCCAAGATACAGGGAATCCTAGTTTGGGGCCAGATGACCGTGTGTGATTTGTCCCAGATATTATTATATTATTATTATACAATTTAAATTTGAAATAAACATTCCACCTCTAAGGGTGGGAATTTAAGGGAGGAATTCCGTTTATTGAATTACACCCATTTCCAGATAAGCGATTTTAATAAAACGCGGTAAATAGCTGTTTCAGGCAAAGTTATGAAGTTAGCTTCTTAAATTAAAAAAATATGATAATTATTAATTATTATTATAATTTGAAATGTTTCTCATGATAAATTATATTTGATTCAGTTGGTGTCAAGTCAAAATCTTTTTTATTTAAGCAGATGCTTTACACACACTTTTATATCGCCATTTTTTTTCTACCTAGTACAAAGTTCCTACCACTCGGAACTTGTACACTCAACGTTTCAACGTGTTTAAGACAGTATAGTTTAATCTGTGGTATAGGGGTATAAATCCAGGCTTGTCTGTCCTAGAAAATGTAGTACCTACCTACACAAAATAGAGACAGAAGGTCCGCTCAATACAAACCACTAAAATCGTAAGCAAATACATGCTTATAGAAATATACGGTCGTTCGAGGCAAGGTCACGCGGCAAAGTATCATAACAGTATCGTGACTTTGCCTACAACGACCGTATACGTCTATAAGCATGTATATGCTTAGGATTTTAATGAGCGTATTGAGCGGACCTTCTGTATCTTTGTATTTTGTGCTACCTATCTATCTAAAATAGAATATACATATGTACTTATGTAGGAAAAAACAACAAAACACAAATGCTATACAAAAACTAAGATTTATTGTAATTGAAGTGTTTATGCTGATGAACATCAAGATAATTCAGTGATTGATAAGTGATAAGAATAAGTGTTAAACAGATATTATGTGCTGACATACATCTGTGATAGTGTTAGAAAGGGACAAAAAGTGCGCCGAACTCTTATGTGTGAAAGAGACACCATGCTGTCGCGAGGATTCAAGTATAAACGGCTGGATGACGTGGAGATTGGGTAAGATTTTGTTTCTATATAAAAAAAAAGAACAAAGATGTCGATGTTTTGTCGATAACAAACAAACAACCAAAAACGTGCGAACCATATTGGATACTAGCTTTCTGCAAAAAAGTATTCATACAAATTCATCAGCACATGGAGACCCATGGACAAACAATTTTTTTTCCTGTCATCTTTTATTTAAAAATTATAGATTTTTTTTATCCCGAATAATAACCCTGGATATGTTTAGTATGTTTACTTTCGCCATTAAACAAGAATCTTATTATAAATAGATATATACCTCCTTATTACTGTGCCGCCGCGCCGGTATTCCATCTATCCCATTCGTTCATAATGAGAAAATTCTTGCGCGTAGGCGTTTCTACGCCTTCGCAGTTCCTCTGGAGGACTCGTATTGATTCTCTAATGCTGTAGATAGATATAAATATTTGGCATTTCAGAAAGTCTCTAGGATTGGTAATGAAATGAAATAAAAATATTTGATTCGAAATACACAGGTAGTAGTGCAAATTTCGAAGGTCATTTTTTGTCTACCTTATACGAGGTTCCTCCACTCGGAACTTGTATACCCGCAGTTTCAGAAAATGTTTGCGGAGTGCGAAGAAACGACGGGTCCAAAGAAATATGCAGTGAAGTAATAAAGTTGGCAGCCATTTTCCGGGTACCCTTTTCATTAGACGAGGTGACGATAGGACAAGTCTGTGTAAGAAACTATAGTTACAATCATCACGTCGATAATTCTGGGCTCAAAGGGCGTATACGCCTAAGGTCTATTTAGCGTTTACGCCCTTTGAGCTCAGAAGTATCGACATATTTGACTGACTCGGTGGCTAAATGGTTAGCGATCCTGACCTCTGATCCGAGAGTCGTGGGTTCGATCCCCACACATGGCAAACTTTTCTGTGATGAGCAGAATTGTTTGCTCTGAGTCTGGGTGTATTATATCTATATATGTATGTATTTAAAAGTATATGTGTATGTATATAAGCTAAGCTAAGACATGCATCTTTAATTTTCAATTAGCTGACTATAACGAAATTAATGCTGAGTTATTAAAAATGGACTGGATCTCCTTGTTTAAATCACTATCTATGGAGGAGTCCACTATGGAATTTTATCAGTTTCTTAATAATTTGATTAAAAAGTTTGTTCCACGTCGCTCACTTCATTCATCAAGTTCTGTTCCTATTTGGTATAGTAAACCCCCGAAGAAGAGTTCTAAGTGAAAAGCAAAAGTACCATAAATTATGGAAGTTATATAAAAATCCCCTTGATTATGAGTCATTTATAATTGACCACGCTGAATACGTTAAAAACAACCGACTTCAATCGCAACAACTCCAATTTTGCTATGTTTTGTTGGTTTTCTCAAAAACCGCTGAATCGATTTCGATAAAATTTATATGGGACCACCTGTGAAGTATACCCTTTCAACCAAAAAAAGAATTTTCGAAATCGGTTCAGGCGTCTTCGAGTAATCGGTGAACATACATAAAAAAAAAAAAAAAAGATTTCGAAGAATTGAGAACCTCCTCCTTTTTTTGAAGTCGGTTGAAAATACTTAGGAAAAGGGCATTTAAGATGGAACAAGAGTGTTACAACAATTATATTGCTTATTCTGAGAAGAAAATCAAAATTAATCCTAAGTTCTTCTGCACATATATAAAATCAATTTTTCCAAACAATAGTCTACCACAAAATATGCATTACAGAGGAACAACAGCTTCAGATGGGGAACCAATATGTAATTTATTTAATAACCATTTTCATTCAGTTTTTGAGCAGTCAAGCTCTCAGAGTTTGGACATTTCTGCCTTAGAAACTCCAATTGATTCAGTTTTGAGTATTGGGTCAATAGAATTCACTGAAGATATAGTAAATAAATATTTAAACTCTGTCAATGTTAATAAAGGTGCTGGGCCGGATGGTATACACCCCGTTATGATTAAAAATTGTTCAGCTGCTCTTACCAAACCAATCACTTTACTTTTTAAAAAGTCTTTTTGTGAAGGATGTGTACCTAGAATTTGGAAGCAGGCTTTGATTACTCCAATACCTAAAGGCACGGTTAGTTAGGATATTGAGAAATATAAACCAATTTCCAAATTATGTCAGTTTGGGAAAATTTTTGAGAAGATTGTTACTGATCAACTTTCTGGCACAGTTAAACATCACATATCTCCTAATCAACATGGTTTTTATAAAGGTCGAAGCGTTGATACCAATTTATTGATTTTTAGTGAAATTATCCTGGAGGCTATGGATAATAAGTATCAAGTAGATACTGTGTACACTGATTTTGCCAAGGCTTTCGATAAAATATGTCATAATACTTCATTAATAAAGCTTTGGCAACTCGGTATACATGGTGATCTTTTTCGATGGATAAAATCCTATGTAGAAAATAGGTCTCAGGCTGTTGCAGTCGGAGGGTATACATCAGGATATAAAGAAATAACTTCAGGTGTGCCGCAGGGGTCCCATTTAGGTCCTTTGTTATTTATTTTGTACATAAATGATATCACAAATACTTTAAAAAATTCAAACTCATTACTGTATGCTGATGATACGAAGATATTTAGGATTATACGTGATCAAACTGACTGCAACCTATTACAATGTGATCTCACAGCTTTTGAAGATTTTTGCACAAATAACAATCTTTTCCTTAACGCAGATAAATGCTTTGCAATCAGCTTTACTAGAAAAAATAATCCTATCTTTCATGATTATGAACTATGCAGTAAAAAATTAACTAGAGTAACACAAATTCGTGACTTGGGAATTATTATGGATTCTAAACTTACTTATGTTCCACACATTGATAAAATTATTGATAACGCTTACAAGCAACTAGGTTTTATACTGCGAGTAGGGAAACCATTTAAAAATTCTTTTACCTATAAACTTTTATTTAACGCATTTGTTCGTAGTCATCTGGAATTTGCTTGCACAGTTTGGCACCCAGCATTTAAAATCCATAAGGAAAGAATTGAACGCCTTCAAAGAAAATTTGTGAAATCTCTTGATTATAGAACTGGTCATACTCCCTCTGATTATGAGTCCTCTTTGAATGGGCACAAGATTGTCTCTCTGACCGATCGCCGTAATTATGTTGATGTCGTTTTACTTTACAAAATTATTAACAATATGGTCGATGCCCCCGCACTACTGCACAACATTTCTTTTAAAGTACCTCGTGGACGTGAAGGAACCTGTCGTAAAAAACAATTATTTATGATCAAAAGAAGTAATACTTGTTTTGCAGATAATTCCTTTATTAAACGTGCTTGTCGTTTTTATAGGGACACAGCTAATGAAGTTGATTTATTCTCTGTTTCCCTAAATTGCTTCAAAAAGGAGCTTTTGTTAACCTAAACAATAGATATATTTGCTTATTTTGTGATGTGACTTGGTTCGGTTTAAGGTTTTCATAACAATTCTAACAGACTCAACTTTCAAAATGTTATTCAAAATTTAGAGATTAAATTCACATTTTTTAAAGGATTTTTTTTCCGAAGCAGGACGCAAATTTCTTTTTATAACTTAAATGTAACAATTTGTTTTGCTGTTTTATCACTGTATAAATACAATATGTTCCTATTGTATAAGAAAAATTATGGAAATATAGGTCTATAAGTACTGAATAGTTTTAGCAACATATGTAAAAGACTGTTTGTTTCCTAAATAAAATAAATAAAATAAAAAATATATCAGTCTCTGGTTCCCAAGATACATGGGTTCCTAGTTTGGGGCTAGATGACCGTGTGTGATTTGTCCCAGATATTATTATTATTATTTTTTCATTGCTTGGTCGTTCGAAAGAAAGATTAGACCTTGGCTGCAGCTATTGGAAGCAATTTGGAGCACAGAACCTCAGCCTGTTTTGCCCGACTTACTCATAAAAAGAGAAAGGTTAGCCTTGAGTTAACATCGTCGTGCGGTTTATATGGTCCAGTTACACGTTAACTCAATGTCACACGATATGCAACTGTGACACGGTAACGACTGACTCGGGCCAGGTAGCGAGGGTCGTGGGTTCGATTCCCACACGAAGATAAAATTGTTGTGACGAAAAGGTTTGCTTGCTTATGATGGGTTTAATTTCGTATATATTTTTAGATAAGTGGCGAAGTGGTTTGCTCTCCTGGCTGCTACGCCGAGGGTATCAGATTCGATCCCCTGCCAAAGCAATCATGTGTTTGACATGAACATTATTTGATGGATCCTTAAATGGATTTTTTTCACTTAGATAAGATGGTGGTAATTAGCTAGACGAGCTTTGAACATCAAACAACAAACAACAACATCAAACAGTTTTGATATGACTGAGTCATGCAACATTTTGCGAATGGGACATTGCACTGAAAATAATGTCTGATACATGAAACTATAGAATCTCGTCGTACCTACGATATTGTGTAGTTCTATATATATAATCCTAGTTAATCGAATTTGTGAATATAGCAGAACATATCGTTGTGTACAGCATGTCATGTTCATCTTACAATCCGATTATAATGGCAACAAACCTTATTGTAAAGAATACAGAATTCCAGTATTCATCACTATCGCATCATTAATGCTTACTGTGCAGTGGTAAACACTACAATCTGTGTTTTAACTAGATTTACAAAGTAAATATTACTAATCGCTTACTACATGCTGCAAAAATTATATTTCTTAAAACTCGTTTTTTATTAGAATTACTGTTTTTTAAACAACTATACGTTCTTGTTGTATTGTAGAAGAAATTTTTTTCAGTGTGGTGTCGATTCGGTTTTACGATTTAACTTATTTGACAGCACTAAACTTAAGTATTCTGTCTTTTTCTTTCTGTATTGAAAAGACAAGGACAGAACGCTTAAATTTAGTCCTGTCAAATAACTTGAATCGTAAATACTGTCTTAATACCATTACCGTCCGAATCGCAAAGTTGAACCCCGTCGGGAATCGAACACTAACCTCTCGATCTGAAGCGAGTGGACTAACCACTACGCTACCGAGGCGATTAAACCCGGTTCTTCGCCTCTGTTAATACAGTTTCATTAACGATTGTTTAAAAAACAATAGTGCGGCTATTTTCGCAACAAAGTCGCTTTTAGTGTTGCCAGCGTCCTGCGTGTTGGGACACGGGATTCAAGGTTAAAGAATTGGACCATTGAACACATTACACATTTTTTATCTTTAGTGTTTTTGAGTTTATTTATGATAGAAAATACAATAATAAAATACCCACATTTTTCTTTGCAATATCTCTGCAATCTCCTTCCATTCAAGTAATTTTTTTTGTCTATTTAATATCTACTCAATAACTTTATGATAAAGTGTAATGTAAAAAATAATATTTTAATATATCGATCTTGAATTATTATTAACATAAATAAAACGTGTTAAAACATAGATAGGTGTCATGTAAATAAGTGCACATCAGTCCATACCAGCGTGTCCTGTTGACACATAAGCCTCCTCCAACTCCTGCCACTCTGTTCTTTCTCCGGCTATCCCAGTGCAGTGTTCCAGCAATCATTCTAATATCGTCGTACCATCTTTTCAATTGCCTTCCTCTTTTTAACCGACTTCAAAAAAAAGGTTCTCAGTTCGTCGGAATCTTTTTTTTTATGTATGTTAACCGATTACTCGAAGACGCCTGAACCGATTTGGAAAATTATTTTTTTGTTTAAAAGGGTATACTTCACAGGTAGTCCCATATAAATTTTATCGAAATCGATTCAGCGGTTTTTGAGAAAATCAACAAAAACATAGCAAAATTGGAGTTGTTGCAATTGAAGTCTGTTGTTTTTAACGTATTCAGCGTGGTTAATTATACTTTTGGTGTTGCATCTAGGGGTCCACTCAGTTATTCGTTTTGTTTCGTTTCTCTGTCGATTCCCTTAGCATGTGACCTGTCCAGCGCTATTACAGTTGTCTCGTTTTCTTTGTTACATCTTGCAATTTCGTTATTTCTCTCAGGTCTATTGCTCTTTTCCTATCCTTTCTCCTGTACCCGAGGATACTTCTCTCCATACTTTTTTGACAGGTTCTTAGTAAGTGTTGTAGTTTTTGTGTTGTGGCCCACATTTGGCAAACGTAATATAAAATAATCTATGATTGCATTTAATGTAACCTGCTCTGCGACTTGACTATCAGGGCAATGGTTTTGTCCGGTTGTAGCCCATGACTAGTTATAAAATATCCCTTTATTGACCAAATGCGGAGTGCAGTAGTATTGAGTTTCTTTTTATAATATAGTAAAGTTATAAAGTAATTTATTTTTCATCTTAAAATATTGTGTTGCGACGTCCGTTGGTGCTTACTGCTGTAACTAGATGGCAGTCGTTAAGCCATGCCCACGCCATTACAGAGTTGATAAAGGCAAAAACTTATGACACTAGGGTTAGCCACTAGCTCTGAAACCTCCACCAATCCGGACTTGACCCCCGTGTGTAGAGTGTGGCCTAACCTTACCGAGGTATGGAAAGAGACCCGTGCC
This sequence comes from Coleophora deauratella, assembly GCA_958295455.1. Classification (NCBI taxonomy): domain Eukaryota; kingdom Metazoa; phylum Arthropoda; class Insecta; order Lepidoptera; family Coleophoridae; genus Coleophora; species Coleophora deauratella. Next base: position 1,299,221 of record OY282414.1, on the reverse strand, counting down.
CCTGCAGTGGGGACGGTTGTCACGGTAATATAAATTCTCAGCTATTGTACGAACTATGCTATGACAGATGTCCTTTGCTCTCACGTTTTAATAACAATTATGTATTGATACGATCATAATACAAATAAGGTTGTATAATAATAAGTAACTATATTTTTTCTGCGTCTCCTCTTGCGTGGATATCGTATTTATGTAGGTATGTCCGTTTCACTGTCAACCGAAATACCTTTAACCTTATGTACCTCTTACTACGAATAAAGTTTTTCTATTCTATTCTATTCTTTATATGTATATTTATAGAGGGCGAGGTGTCTTAAATTCACCTGGGTCCCGAAATTGACTTAGATTATGTTTGTAATTGCTTAGGTTATTAAAAGAGGGGTCCGCAAGCAGCTCTAAAGTTTTTGCATATTTGACATCTGACGTTTGACGGCTTAAACTTGCGTTTGCTTCACGTGGTATGTACTACCGATCTTCCCAACAGTAGCAACACAAGAGTCTTTATTACATAAAAGTTTTTGCAGATTTGACGTCTGACATTTGACGGCTTAAAGTTGCGTTTGATGCGTGGTGGTACCACAAAATACATATATACAGAAGGTCCGCTCAATACGCTCACTAAAATATTAAGCATATACATGCTTATAGACGTATACGGTTGTCGTAGGCAAGGTCACGATACTGTGCGATCGTGACCTTGCCTCGAACGACTGTATATTTCTATAAGCATGTACCTATATGCTTACGGTTTTACTGGTTTGTATTGAGCGGACCTTCTGTGTTTATTTTGTGGTGGTACCGAATTACTATATTAATTAAAAATGAGGATTCTTAAACTATTCATTAGTTTGATTGCGCGAATAAACCGACATTCGTTTAATCATACTATCATATCAGTAGCAACACAGTCTGTCATTTTCTGACAATGACAGCTGCGTCTTTGTAATTGTAGATGTGTAATGTATTCTTTTTTACCCCGTTTCATAGTATCTGCGTCAGTAATAATTATGTTTTTGTTTATCTGTCATACAATCGCAAATAATTAATGAACTTAGATTAGGCTCCAAACTACTTTTTTGTGATTCCCCGCGGAAATCCCCGGAAAATCCCCGCGGAAACATTCAAAATCCTCGCGGATTTTGAATGTTTCCGGGATAAAAATCAGCTTTAATGTAGCTGCTCTGTACCAAGTTTCAGCGAAAGTCGTTCAGTAGTTTTGAGAGTGAAGAAGTAACGAATATATAGGTGCTACTTTATTAGTGCCCGATATTTTAGTCAGTGCTCCTACTCCTGATTCTGATCAACTTTCCCCAAGGAACCCATAGTCAAATCGCAAAATTTTTTTTGGGCTCTTCATACTAATTTAGCCGCTCGGCTGATCGATTTGTATGAAGAGTCCAAAAATTTTTTTTCGGTTTGACTATGGGTTTCTTGGGGAAAGTTGATCAGAATCAGGAGCACTGACTAAAATATCGGGCACTAATAAAGTAGCACCTTATATGTATAGATTACATACAGACACATTTTAGTATTTATTATACCTTATTATTAGTAGTGATTTGTGATTGAATAGAAAATGTGTGCAGTGGTAGTTATAAATAAATGAATGAATGGTAGAATGGTAGTTATGAATGGTAGTTCCGGAACTGTGCGGTTTCTAGGCTAGTATACGTATCTTTCTATAGCTGTGTCTAGGAAGATTATTTTTAACCACTTCCATGATGTAGTGCAGCGGTTCACAACTTTTTCTTGCTGTGGAACCCTAATTAATCCACAATTTTTTGGCGGAACCCTACCTCACCAAAGGGAATATTTAGTCCCATACAAAACTCATTCAAGTTTGAAATTTGAATTTAATGATTGGAATTTTTAACCGTGTGCGCAAAACAGTAAGAATACTATGTGTTGCATAGATCGGTACCGAAATATACCGAACTGACCGATAAAAGGCAGCGTGTTTCCTATGTAGCTACGACAATGAGGCCTAACTCTGGAATCCCTGGGGAACCCTAGGGTTCCGCGGAACACCTTTTGGGAACTGCTGATAGTTCACTAGCTCCATATCATCATACTTATTTGATGGGGGTTGGCTTTGCGACCCAAGGTGGATCTCTTTGGATGTCCGACACTTTTTTTATTTAAGTACGATCGATTACACGTTACAACCCATATCGTCCCCACTGCAGGGGCACGGGTCTCTTCCCATACATCGGGAAGGTTAGGCCATACTCCACACACGGGGGCCAAGTCCGGACTGGTGGAGGTTGTGGGGCTAGTGGCCAACTCCAGTGTCAGAAGTGTTCAAGCCGCCTATAAGGCGTTCAGTGTGGCTTAACGACTGCCATCTAGCGATAGCAGCCGGCACCAACCGCTTAACGTGCCTTGCGAAGCACGGAAACGGTCGAGATAAATGCCACTAACAGTCAAACCCATCCAGGTTATAACCTAGTCTGTAGTCAGTGAACCTGTGTGTCCGACGCGACCAGGCAAGCCGCACTGAGGCACGACCGCTTCGATTACACGACTTTCCCAAATTTTATGAAACTATTCGTTTAATCTTAAAATATCGGACTACGCGTTTTTACTGCGACACACATATTTATAAATAACTAGCTTCCGCCCGCGACTTCGTCTGCGTAGTCTTCAGAATTGAGTCCAGCCAGACAGAAGAAAAATTTCAAGGTGGCGCCATCTAGTAATGAAGTCAAAATTTTGAGGTTTTAAGAATTTCTCCGGGAACCCTTAAGTTTTCCGGGATAAAAAGTATCGTATCCTATTTGTTAGCCGAGTGCTTTATCTGTCTACCTAGCAAACATCCAAATGTATCGGCGTGAAAGTAGAACAAACAAACAAATAAACAACCATACTTTCGTATTTTATAATATTAGTAAAACAAAATGGTTGGCATTAAGTATTAAAATGAATCACGGAACACGTTTTCTTCTCCGATGTATAGATCTATTTACTATAGAAGATATTATTATATTATTATAGGTGCACGCCCTCGGTCTGTTTACTATACTGTTTTTCCTTCCTCAATCCCATCAGTCAATAGACATCTCTGCTTCAAGTCTAACAAGTCACATGTGCCTATGTTTTTTATTTTTGTGCGTTTGTGTGTGGAATTTAAACATCTTGAAACAAATCAATTAAAAAGTAGCAGCAGTGTATTATACTTTTCGAAGTCTTTTTTAATCTAAAATTCTAAACGGAATACGAATAAAACGTCTTAAAACTCTAATTTTAGGTAGCATTGTAAAGGCAATTTTTTGAGACTATCTCATACGAGGTAACTTTGAATTCGTATACTCAACGTTTCGAGATAGTTTTCGTTTGCGAAGAGAGAAAAAACGTCAGGAAAAAAAGTCCCTATTTTGTCAATTTTTCAAGTCCTTATTTTTAAAAGTTAATATAAATGCTTTGTTTCGAACTTTTCTATGCTTCGCAAGGCACATTAAGCCGTTGGTGCCGGTTGCTATCACTAGATGGCAGTCGTTAAGACATGTCAGAGGCCTTGAAGGCCGTTGGAATACTTCTGATTCTGGGGATGGCCACTAGCCCCACAACCTCCACCAATCCGGACTTGGCCCCCGTGTGTGCAGTCAGGGCTAACCCCTACCTAGGAGCAGTGGGAAGAAGTGATCCGTGCCCCAATATATGAATGTGTCGTATATTTTTTATAATAGTTACTAATATATGTTTTTGTAGGGGTACCTTGCATTTCGCTCCCATAAGTATATGTAAAGGGAGGGGGAGGGGTAAACTTTTCTTTGCCTGCATCCCTCGTGTGGGGTATCGTTGAATAAGTTTTTATTTTATTTTTAATAATGTTATAATAACCCACGGTCGCTACGCAACGGTCTTAAGACGTAACAATATTAAATTTTAATAACATTGACATTACGTGACTAATACTCACCAATGAGCGGATGACTAGTCTTATTTAACTGTCCATAATAACATTATTTTAGTTTATAAAATAGACCCCATTGTTCGAGTGGTTCTAGCCTGGTAGGGATTTTTAAACAAGGAGTTGTCATAGTTCTGTGTGACTACTTTGTGCTGGCTGGCAGGGTGTTGGATTAGCTTTTTAATTAGATAGTGTTGTCGTGTCTCAGTATTGTATATTGCAGTTTGAATTAGGAGTGTCTTCCAAAAAGTATTTGTTTATTTATTGACATAATAAGTAAACATTTTTGCTTTGTTTTTTTTTTACAAAAGTTACGTGAAAATTTGCTGTTGACTGGTTTTGTTGTGAGTAGACAGGTTTTTTTAACAGATCAAAATGGAGATTTCATTTCGGACTTGCATATGAGTTAACAATCCATTACGCCCCTACTGCTGGGGTCTCGCTCTTCTTACGTCTGTATAATCCACGTACGGGGACCCAAGTTCGGATTGAAGTCCAGGTTTTGAGATGCCTATGCAAACCGTGTAACGATTACAATATAAAACAAAAATTGTGAACTTGACCTGATGGAAAGGAAAAGCTTAGTACCCTATATAGCGGAACGGAGCAAAAATAATTATTTAGAGAAATATCTAAAAAACGCAAGTGTTATTTTTACATATTCTACATGCAACACGCGTAAAAATTAGAAGTCAGTAATTTTAAATTTTGTCAATTGTAAAAAAGGTTGGTTGCCGGGACTTGTACCGAGCACACGTCTGCTAAGTAAATTTTTCAATTATTTCCGTTTTAGAGTAGTTTCAACGTTATTTTGGTGATGGGGAAATAGCTGTGATTCAGATTTAGAGATAAGCGGTCATAAGAAGAGGATTAACTCGGGAGACAGCCCCGTTTTCCGAGTTCCAACAACAAACCACCACGTGGAGCGTCTTTAAGTGCCCATCACCCTTAGAGCCGCGTCTTTCACTTGTCGTTTCCGCCATATTTTTTTACTGAAGATTCTCCCATTTTTCACTAGACATTGGCAAAATCACTCCTTTAATGAGATGTGGAATGCCAAATAGATAGAATAGAATTGTAAAAAAAAAATAACATCCATTTACACGTCCCAAAAAATTGTACAACAATTATCGACTTCGCGACCCTTCTACACTCAAAACACATTTACATATAGTTCATTAATTTGAATATTCATTTTCTTTTACATACTTGTGCTATTATAGTAACTGCGAAGACGGAACCAACACGTGGAGTGTACCTGAAAATTTTAACAAGAAAATTTCCATAAAAACAGCCACGCACAATTGTACTTCTCTGCTACTCTCGTAAGAAAGAAAGCCGCAAATTATATGGAATTTCCGTTTCTTTGCGGCCTTTTTTCTTGAGGGCAGTGTATACACTGTGACTAATTTTTTTGGCGTGTGTGTGCGCATCGAATCAATATTTGACGCTAAATATCTCATTATGTTAATGAACATTGAAATTGTTAAGCGTAGCGAGAGTGTTTGCCCGTCTTCGGCAAAATGGAGGCTATGAATTTTACAGTCACGCCGTAGGATAACTTTTTTCTTTATGAAATCAGATGACCGTTTTTTTCCCTCTATCTACAGTGTAGTTAATTCACAATAGATGCTGCACACATTCTTTTAAATCGTTTTCAATTTCCTCACCAGTGATATGACGTTTATAAGGGGCCGTCCATTAATCACGTGATGTTTTTAGCAACATTTTAGACCCCCCTCCCCTCTGGTGATACGTGGTGAGGTTTTAGACTACCCTTCACGTTGTAGGTTGTTTCTGACTGCCTGAAGCCGTTTCGAACCTTGGGAAGAGTTAAAAACAACATAACAACAGTCCGACGTTTGGAAATTACGCTAGAAATCCCGCGTTCAACAAAAAAATAAATACACGTGATATCTCAGTACACACCCCCCCCCCTTTTGAGCCTCACGTTATTAATGGACGACCCCTAAGAGAGGTTAATACCTACCTAAAAATCAATTATTTTGATTTTCTCCCTCCTACCTGCTCCTACAAAGTTCCTAGCGCTGGGTACGTGTACAATCATCGTTTCGGGAAACGTCCAGAAAGAAATTCCCTTTTTTAAAAGAAACAGACTGATATAAGGAGACTCTATGGTTAATTGTATTTGTGAAATGCAATCAGTATTCTCATTTAAAAATATATTTCAAATTAAGGTTGCTTTCATTGACACGATTTTTTTTGACATTACTATTATTATTTTAATTATTTTACTTCTTTGGACATTTTCTTTTCTCCCTTTAAGGAATAAGATGACCCGGTTTTGTTAAATTTATCATTACATATTTATTTAGCTTAAGCCTGCTTCCATCCTCGGCATCATCATTACTTACTGTCAGGTGAGATGATGCAAAGAATTTTAAACAAAGAAATTAAGCAAAGAAGCGAATGAAAGTTGATATTTCCTCGATTTAATTGATTGATTTGGTTGAATTACTTAAAATTTTTTTACTAGCCTATTCTGCCCCACTGCTGGACAAAGGCTCAAAGTTACATATAACCTCTTTTTAACCGACTTCAAAAAAAGGAGCTTCCTTCTTTTTTTTATGTATGTTCACCGATTACTCGAAGACGCCTGAACCGATTCGGAAAATTCTTTTTTTGTTTAAAAGGGTATACTTCACAGGTGGTCCCATATAAATTTTATCTAAATCGATTTAGCGGTTTTTGAGAAAATCAACAAAAACTTAGCAAAGTTGGAGTTGTTGCGATTGAAGTCGGTTGTTTTTAACGTATTCAGCGTGGTCAATCATATTTAACAAATATTTCCATTTGTCCACAGAGAACCGGGCCAGGACTTGGTGGCGGTTCGAGTCCCGATCAATGGCATGACATGCCAGTCGTGCGTGAAAAGCATTGAGGGTTCCGTCAAGGAGCTGGCCGGCGTGGAACACGTTAAGGTGAGCTGGTACACTGGGAAATTCTTTGGTCTGTTATACAGGGTTCTTATGAAACATTGACTGACTCGGTGGCTCAGTGGTTAGTGCTCCTGGCTACTGATCCGAGAGTCGTAGGTTCGACCCCATCCAGGGCAAACATTTCTGTGATGAGCAGATTTGTTTGCTCTGTGTCTGGGTGTATAATATCTATATATGTATGTATTTAAAAGTATTTGTGTATGTATATCAGTCTCTGGTTCCCAAGATACAGGGAATCCTAGTTTGGGGCCAGATGACCGTGTGTGATTTGTCCCGGATATTTGTTTATTTATTATTATTATCTGAAAAAAATAATTAATCACGGCTTCTACTCATGAAACTGAACAACTTTCCCCGAGGAACCTTTAATCGATTTAGAAAAAAATTGGACATACTAATTGATCAACTGATCCGCCAGTTTCGTACGGGAAGTCCGATTTGAGTATAGTTTACACTATATATTTTTTTCAGTTATTTTAGAGACCCTTTATAAAATACTATTAAAATCGTAACAATCTACATATATCGGCCCTGCTCCAGGCGCTAGGGTCTCTTACCTTACCTCGGAATTTTCCATACCAATAATAATATCCGGGACCAATCACACACGGTCATCTGGCCCCAAACTAGGATTCCCTGTATCTTGGGAACCAGAGACTGATATACATACACATATACTTTTAAATACATACATATATAGATATAATACACCCAGACTCAGAGCAAATAATTCTGCTCATCACAGAAAAGTTTGCCCTGTGTGAGGATGCAACCCACGACTCCCTGGTTCAGAGGTCAGGATCGCTAACCACTTAGCCACCGAGTCAGTCAACCCCACCCCAGTCACAAATAGCCCCAGTGTCAGAAGTTTTTAAGTCGCCTTAAAGGCCTCTGACATGGCTTAACCGACACTAACGGCTTTACGTGCCTTGCGAAGCACGGAAACGGTCAGGATAAATGCCACTAACAGCCAAACCCATCCAGGCTATGACCGTGTAGTCAGTTTACTTGCGCTCAAGCTGCACAGCCTCGGCCGCTTCTTGAGCTAGATGAAACATGATACAGTATCTAAAATTTTGCAATCATATTAGTATGATACAGTTTTTCCGGTCGTCGTGGAACTCCATGTGGGAGGCCTTTATCCAGCAGTTGACGTGGTGCGGATGGTGGCGTATCGGGAGTCGGGTCGTTCCCTTCCCTCAAATATGGTTGAGGGGAGCGATGGCTGACTCTCGCGTTATACTTGTGATCGGGTGCTGTCCGTGTGAACTGGCCTGCTCTTGTCATTGGTTTATGAATTGTTAGTCATTAGCTACAAATAATTTTTACTTTTATCTCTTTTGAATCCTTTCTTTTTTTATTCTTCTTACTTTATTCTTATTTTTGCATATTTTATTTACAGACATGACATTGTATAATTCATTTATTGATCTAGCATTAAGATGTAATAGAATATAAGACTTTTTTTTTTAAATGTGTTGGAGGGAGTTTCTTTAGGGCCCGCCGTTTCTTCTCACTCCGCAAACACTTCCCGAAACGGTGGGTATACGAGTTTCCGAGTGGTAGGAACCTCGTATTAGGTAGATAAAAGAATAACGTTCGAAAAGTGTACACTGCTATCTACTTCGAATAAAATATTTTCATTTCATTTCATTTGATTTCATTTAATTTCATTTCACGTCTTTTGGCTGATGATGATAAAAGTACAATTTCAAAGAATTTAGTTCAGAACCACCACACCAGCTTACCTCAAAAATTTAACGTAATTTCTAGGTGGAGTTATCAGAAAACGCCGGCTACTTCAGATATGACCCTCGGTTGTGTTCCGCGGAGGTCATCCGGTCACATATAGAGGACATGGGGTTTGAAGTGCCGGCAGACACCGAGGACGAGACCAGGTGGGTCTACTTGTATACTTTTGTATAAAATAAAAGCCTTTTATTACTGAAAAATACATAAAGGTACATGCATCTCAAATTAATATAGTTCCTAACATAAATTCAGTCCGCCCTTTTGGAAAGGCGCCCTTTTCCTCCAGCCTCTTCCATTCCTCTCTCCTTCTTGCCGTCCTAGTCCATGTAATTCTTAAAAAAAAATTCAAGTCATCCTCCCATCTTATTTTTTGTCTCCCCCTGCTTCTTTTCCCGTCTCTGGGGTACCACTCTGTAGCTTTTTTAGTCCATCTGTCTACTTTTGTAGTCTCCTGGTAAATATACTCAAGTCTTCTATCTACTCTTGCCTACTGTTATTTTCAGTCTGCTATCTTCTCTCGTCTTATATACACAATTTGGTAATTTTAATTTATTTTATTTTATTATTATTCGGGAGTCTTACAGCAAAATAATTTACGATATCTTATCAAATTAATAGGTCTATGCTAATTACAAGTCCCCCACATATGTGGATCAGTGCTATTAACATTGATGTTGAGAGACAAGACCAAGATAAGATGTAGGTAGCTAGTCAAGCGGGCTCAGAAAATGTTCTACCACCAACCAAACCGAGTTGGACCCCGCCCCGCCTCGAATCGAACCCGCGACCTCCTGATGTGGAGCAAGAGCAAGCAGTCCAGCCATTGGACCACGGAGGTGGTTAAAACTGGTACTGGAATAAGAACTTAGTCTGCTGTCTTCTATAGTCGGCTGGTATACTCCGCCTGATATCTACTCTCGTCCACTGGTATACTCAGTCTGCTATATACTCTCTTCTGTTGGTATACTCAGTCTGCTATCTACTCTCGTTCACGGGTATACTCAGTCTGCTATCTACTCTCTTCTGTTGGTATACTCAGTCTGCTATCTACTCTCGTCCACTGGTATACTCAGTCTGCTATATACTCTCCTATACTGGTATATTCAGCCTATCAGTGTCAGTGTGCGCAACTGAAACAGATAGTTATGTTCGACTCTTCTCCGCTGTGACAATCAGTCTCAATTACACTTTTTGTTTTATTTTTTTATTGTGTAAGATGACAAAAGGCTGATGGCCCACCTGATGGAAAGTGGCATCCGCCGCCTGTGAACATCTATAACCTATATATGCTTCTTATGCCGGTAACTGTGCTGGCTATCTTGGGCCACCAGCCGGAACACAGCGCGCTGCTGGCGGCAGGCGTAGAGCGGAGAGAGTAGTGGTACCCCACCCAGTAGGATCTTGCATAATAAGGTCCAATGGTGTGACCACAAATAGAGTGATACCAAGTCAGTCTACTTATTATCTACTGGTCTGCTTAAGTCTACTTATATACATACATTTATCATAGTCTACCAATGCTACTCTCCTTTTGTCTTCCAGAAATCTTCTACCAAAAGACATACCGACAGATATGTTGATCGACATGTCGGGCGCAAGTGCGGGCGGCGAAGACAATATCCTCCTCTCTGTTGTGGGCATGACGTGCCAGTCCTGCGTCAACACTATTGAGGGTGAGTTTGTCAAAGTACTTTTTTTTTACCCTCTATTGGTAAGCCCTTGGCATCATCTCACCTGATGGTAAATCATGATGATGCCGAAGATGGAAGCGGGCTTACCAAGATTCCCCAACGCAATGGGGATCAAAATGTCCTTCTTATTTAAGTAGATGCTTTCACATTGTTTTCACTGACTGACTGACTCTGCATAGTAAGCAGTGGGGTTCAATCCTGAAACTGAACAAGTTTCAATAAGGTATATACTTTACTCATACTTAATTAAAAAAAAAATATTTTGTAGATTCAATACAAAATTTGCTAACTGCCCGATGGAGATGTATGAATTTTTTTTGCAGATTCAGTATCGATTCCATACCAAAGGTTGTTCAGTTTCATGAGCCGAAATTCTCACTCTTCCGGAAGTGGTATTTTTACACCCTACTTCCAGAAGTGGTATTTTTACACCCTACTTCTGGAAGTGGTCTTTTTACACCCTACTACCGAAAGTGGTCATTTCACACCCTACTTCCGGAAGTGGTCTTTTTACACCCTACTTCTGGAAGCGGTCTTTTTACACCCTACTTCTGGAAGTGGTCTTTTTACACCCTACTTCTGGAAGTGGTCTTTTTACACCCTACTTCCGAAAGTGATCATTTCACACCCTACTTCCGGAAGTGGTCTTTTTACACCCTACTTCCGAAAGTGATCATTTCACACCCTACTTCCGGAAGTGGTCTTTTTACACCCTACTTCCGAAAGTGATCATTTCACACCCTACTTCCGGAAGTGGTCTTTTTACACCCTACTTCTGGAAGCGGTCTTTTTAGATCCTACTTCCGAAAGTGGTCTTTTTACATACTTTATTTAAACTTTTTTTGCAGGTGCCCTAAGAGAAATGCCAGGAGTATTACAGGCCACAGTTAGTTTACAAGAGAACACAGCGAGAGTGACAATAGACAGAGCTGCTGTGAATCCAAAACAGGTTTAATATGTGGTATTTTTTTTTAATTTTGGACATGGGTGTCGCTGTTAACTTGTTTACAACCCATGTCGTCCGTACTGCAGGGGCACGGGTCTCTTCCAATACCTTGGGAAGGTAAGGCCATACTCCACACACGGGGGCCAAGTCCGGATTGGTGGAGGTTGTGGGGCTAGTGGCCAAATCCAGTGTCAGTTTTCAAGTCGCCTAAAACGCCTCCGACATGGCTTAACGACTGCCATCTAGTGATAGCAGCCGGTACCAACGTATCAACGCTTCGAGATAAATACCATTAACAGCCATACCAACCCAGGTTTTGACCGCGTCTGTAGTTAGTTAACATGCGTGATCGACGCGACCACGCAAGCCGCACTGAGCCACGACCGCTTTATGTGGATATGGTAGAATATGGTTATAGTTTTTAATTTTTTTTCTTTCTAAAAATCTAGTCTTAAATGTGTTTTTTTAGGTTGCAGATGCAGTATACAATTTAGGTTTCGATGTCACAGTACTAGCAGTAAATGGAGAACGATATACAGGTAAGAGAGAGATAGTACCATCGGTCCGTATTGAAATGAAATTAAATGAAATTAGTGAATTGACTTAAATGGATGGACCTATTTCAATGTGTTTTCTTTTTAAATTTCAAAACCGGTTCATTAGAGTATGTTAGCTATGTTTATTGAAAATTGGTTCAGTGGTTTTCAAGTTATCTCGGGTTGGTAAAAAGTGAACGAAAAAATATCGCACGGCGTTTTAGTTTTTTACGAATGAAAAAATGATTTGTTTTTCCACAGAACCCTATTAGGAAGACAGATGTGTATAATTTTGTGCAAATTTTCAGAGTCGCCAAGTAAAAAGGAAGCAGAAGGGTGTGGCGACACAGCCAAACAGCTCACTCCGGTTAAGAGCAAAACACAGGCCAATGTAAGTCTTCAATAGCTATGATTATTGATGACCGTGTGTGTTTTGTCCCCGTGTTATTACTATAGAGCCAGGGTCTATGTGTGATTTGTCCCCGTGTTATTACTCTAGAGCTAAGGACCGTGTGTGATTTGTCCCCGTGTTATTACTCTAGAGCCAAGAACCTTGTGTTATTTGGCCCCGTGTTATTACTGCAGAGTCAGATGACCGTGTGTCATTTATCCCCATGTTATTACTATAGACTCAGATGACCGTCTGTGATTTGGCCCTGTGTTATTTCTGTAGAGTATGATGACCGTGTGTGATTTATCCCCGGACATTAATTTATTTATATATATCTCAGGGCGCCTGCCGGACGCCGGAGCCGCTGGCGCGGTGCACGCTGGAGGTCAAAGGCATGACGTGCGCTTCGTGCGTCGCAGCCATCGAGAAACATTGCGCTAAACTATACGGTAAGGTGCACTATACTACAGGTATAAGTGTTGGAGCGAGTTTCTCTGGACCCCTCTTTTCTTCTAACTCCGCAAACACTTCCCGAAACGGCGGGTATACGAGTTCCGAGTGGTAGGAACCTCGTATTAGGTAGACAAAAGAATAACCTCGAAAAGTACGCAGCTATTGCTACCTACTTCGAATAAAATATTTTCATTTCATTTTTTTGAAAATTCTAGCAAAGATTATTAAATATTGGGTATGGAAAGAAGATACACCTATCTACTTCCTTCTTTCTTTCAATATGTCGCCTCCTGCGACGATTTGGTACGCAAAGTGCACAGATACCCCCCTATCGATACCGCAGTTTCAACCATACTAACTTGAACTCATCATTTCTAGTATTATATAAACAATAGTTACATTTGCGCGGGTCTTACTCCTGATCGGTACTGAAGTGTGGATTCTGTACAGTGTCACCAACTTATGTGTAGAATCTAACGATGGCGCCACGATCGAAAAGGGTTGCCACCTCGTCACCTGAGTGCTTATTTGTCCAATCGACCATATTAACGAAAATCACTTTTAAATGCAGTTATCATAAAGTGTAAACTTCCCGTCGATTGGTGTATGATTCTTATAATTTAGACCTAAAGAACATTAAAAATATAATTACCTGTTGAAAACGCAATTTGTGAGAAATCATTTAATTTATGTGAAATAAATAATTTATCTATCTATCTAATTTACGTGAAATAATCAGTAAAAATTTTGTTGTATAAAGTTTTGGTTAAGGACATTGAACAAATAAGCACTGAGGTGACGACCTGTTACAAAAAATAAACAACTTCAGCCTTTTTTAAACCTACATGATGAAATATTAAATAGAATACGTGCCTTTTTACTGTTGCGTTGGGGAATTTCTGACGACAACCAGTGTGCGTGCGGTGCTATTCAAACAATGTCGCATCTCTTAGCTTGCCCAGCTTACACCTGCACGCAGGAGGATCTGCTCGATGCCAACCAACGAGCGATAGACGTGGCCACATATTGGGCCAAATATCTTTAGTATAGTTACCAACGACACGAAAAGAAGAAGACTGTTGCGTGACATTTAAATATTCAGAAAAACAAGAACCCTAGATTGAATAGCACAGACTACATCGACTGATAACAACAAACTGACGTTTTCAAAATGGCGTCAGTAGTTTCGCTTTTGGCCGTTCTACATATAATTTGGTGGAACTGTACATAGTTTTCAAACACAGATCACCCCCATAGATACAGTTGCACTGTGTCACGCAGTCGCAGCTCATGCTGAGTCGAGGGCCATTTTTTGCCACAAATTAACGATTAAATACTTTATTAAAAAAAAAGTGTTTAGTTATGTCGTTTTATAATCTAGTATTATTACTGTTTGTATATTGTTTTTTGTGTCAAAAATAAATATATGTCTACACGTCACGCTAAACAATTTGTTCCTGCTCAAAGTCACCAACGCATCATCAGTCTCTGGTTCCTATGACACTGGTTATCCTAGTTTGGGGCCAGATGACCGTATTATTGATTTATCTACCCTATTATTTTTCAGGTGTCCACTCGATACTGATAGCCCTGCTGGCAGCTAAGGCGGAGGTCAAATACGAACCGCGCAAGATATCCGCGCAAGACATAGCTAATTCTATCACGGAGCTGGGGTTCCCGAGCGAGGTCATAAGCGAGAACGACTCCAGCGGACAGAAAGAGACGCAGCTAGTGGTGAGTGAGACGGAAGATGTAATTGAAATAGGGTAGCGACTACTAGTCAATTGAGTTACTAATTATCAGATGTCACAAAGGAAATTTTGTTTTAAAAATGTTTGCAATACGTAGACGTGACGTCATCGTTTTTCGGCGTCATTGAGCGACTAATTTTATAACTTTTGTTGAAAAAAAATTGAAGATGGTATGAAAAAATAATGCAATAAGGGTTTTCGAAATTTTATTGCGAGATCGATAGTTTAAAATTTGTGTTTCGTGCAGTCTTCTTCCCAATAGAGTATTTTACTCTATACAAGAAAAATATCTAAAACTGCTTATTTACTGTGGTATTTGTAATACGTATCTATTTAATATGATTTCTATACAATAAAATGAGAAAAAAACATTTTATTTTTGATTTACAAAAATTAAGTTTTTTTATCTGTTATTCGAATATCTGAAACGACAGCCGCCATGCTGGTTGTCAGGTGACGTCACAATAGTATTAAACAACACATTTTATTTTATTCGCGATGTTTGTCAAAATTTTAGTACAGAGCTGTTTTGTTTACTCCTGAAATGACGTCACGACCTAAGCATCATGGCGGCTAGCGTTTTCGCGCGCTAATTGGAAATGGTAATTTAAAATGTATTTTTGGGGTACCTACTTATAGGTTTCAAAAACACAACTTTTTGACTTTTCCTACCTAATGATCAATTTGAGATACTTTTCAAAAAATGGTGAAAAACCCTATTGGAGAATGTGATGTATTTAGTTACGTTTACAACCCCTGTTGTCCATACTACGAGTACAGCATAAACCTATAGAAATAGAAACTCATTTATTCAGTGTCAAACTCACAACACCTAAAATCTACAATACTTAGGCTAAAGCAGTGTTTTTCAACCTTTTTCATTACCCGCCCCCTTACAAGTTAAACGTTACTTGCGACATCTCCCCCAAGGCCCATAAACATACAAAATGTCAGTGATTTGAAAGACTACATTTATAATTTTCTTCAACTAGAAAATGGTTTCGTTGTTGTCGTCTCCAAAATAGAACCGCGTTTTCAAACAATACCTTTTTAGGGTTCCGTAGCCAAATGGCAAAAAACGGAACCCTTATGGATTCGTCATGTCTGTCTGTCTGTCTGTCTGTCTGTCCGTATGTCACAGCCACTTTTTTTCCGAAACTATAAGAACTATACTGTTGAAACTTGGTAAGTAGATGTATTTTGTGAACCGCATTAAGATTTTCACACAAAAATAGAAAAAAAACAATAAAGAAGTATGGCGAACTGGGACCCACCAAATAAAAAAAATCAAAGACGACCCATTCAGTTACGAAATTATTTCCATTATATATTTAAATATATAAGTATGTAAATAAATAAAAATGACTCCAGCAGAAGCAGGGAATCAATAGTTTAAAAAAGCCTTGATTCCACACTAATTCAAACAAAAACGCAGCAATGTACCAAAAAAACGCAACGGTACAACAGACAACAGACCATGACAGCCACCGTTCACTCTGACAACAGGATAGCATAATATAAATCGCGTAAGTGTGAAAGAGAAGATACAGAACGGTTGCTGTCAGAGGGCACTCTCGGAACGCGGCTCGGGAATCAGTGTTGCCAGACTTAAGAAGCTGTCTTTGTTTTGGGGGATTTTTAAAGTATAATAATAAGCTAATAATGATACAGTCGGCCATGGTTAAGATTTGAGATTTTCATATGTTTTTGTTGGCTGGAGCCAACGTTGACGGTGGGGGCACTATTTGTCAAAGAGTAGTGTAGAGGTCAATAGGTTAAGCTCGGTCTTCCAGGTATAACCTAAAAAATGTTAAATGGTCAGTTTCAAACATCACTATTTCAAAGTTCTCCCAACTTGTGCAATAAACACACAATTTACTTTTTTGTTATTTGTAATTCAATATTCCAGAAATACCATGTATCATTAAAGAACGTTGATGAAAACACTGGGTCCCAAAATACATGGCACCTCGCTATCATTCTTTTGGGGGCTCCCCATACTTAGAACTGAAACTCAACAATTTTTTTTTCATCAAACCCATACGTGTGGGGTATCTATGGATAGGTCTTCAAAAATGATATTGAGGTTTCTAATATCATTTTCTTCTAAACTGAATAATTTGCGCGAGAGACACTTCCAAAGTTGTAAAATGTGTGTGTCCCCCCCCCCGTAACTTCTTAAATAAGAGAATAATAAAACTAAAAAAAATATATGATGTACATTACCATGCAAACTTCCACCGAAAATTGGTTTGAACGATATCTAGTAAGTAGTTTTTTTTAATACGTCATAAATCGTAAACCGCAATTTACCTTTCATTCTAGTTACAACGAACTACAAAAACTTTTATATTATGTTACTTGCTGCTACGGAACCCTTCATGGGCGAGTCCGACTCGCACTTGGCCGCTTTTTTTTTACCCGCGACCCCTTTTGAAAGGCTTCGCGATCCCCCTGGGTGTCGCGACCCACAGGTTGAAAAACAGTGGGCTAAAGTAAACAAATGTAGGTGCAGCGCAATGACACCAAAAAGGTCCGCACTCAGCATTCGTTGTGTGGCGACATCTATCGCACCGCCACGAACTAAACCTAGAACGCGCTATTGAAAGTTTCTTCGGATTAACTACATATACAACTTCCAACCATCACTGGTTGGACCACGGCCGGTCCCCAGGCATACCACCTCGCCTGGCGGAGGTACCTCCCTTTTCCTCCGAAGAGTAGGAACACACAGGTGCTGCTACAACGCTGGTTATCTGTGTTAGTGTCATGGGCGGCGGTAATCGCTTACTATCAGGTGATCCGTCTGCTCGTTTGCCACCTATCACATAAAAAAAAAACCCAAACTGCAAGTAGTTGTGGTCGACAAAGAAAAAAATTGACTTGAGTAGGTCCATTCGCTATGATGTAATTCGTTGGAAAAGAAGATTTAGAAAGGTGGTGGCTGTATATACATATTTTAACTAAAATTAGCGCCATCTTTTTGATAGACACAGAACTTTTAAGTAACCATTTTAAGAAGCCTACTTAGATTTATAGATATTTACTAATGCTTGCTGGCTTACTTTATACTTTATCGGGTAAACTACATTAGTCCGTACAAATGAGACTAGATGTCGCTACGCTACGAGAAATACAAATAAGTATGATTTAATATTACTTACAGTAATTCACATTTTTCTTTTTTTCTAAAACCTACTCTTGTTTCAGATAAAAGGCATGACGTGTGCATCCTGTGTGAACAAGATTGAGAAGAGTGTACTTAAACTGACTGGTGTCGCTTCCTGTTCCGTAGCGCTCACTACTTCCAAGTAAGCGGTTTTGTCACTAGCATAATCAGCACTAACGACCTGTATACGGGGCACTAACAAATTGTATATACATATATTAGTGCCCCTATACAGATTGTTATTAGTTTCCCTATACAGATTGTTATTAGTTTCCCTATACAGGTTGTTAGTGCCCCAGTACAGGTTGTTAGTGCCCCGTGTACAGGTTGTTAGTGCCCCGTGTACCCCTATATATGTTGGTAGTGCCCCCCCCCCCCCCTATACTGGTTTGTTAGTGCTTCCTATATATTTTTTGCCGTCTCACCACACCACGTCAAAGGAAGATATAGTAAACTAGCTTTCTGCCCGCAACTTCTTTGTGTGAGTCTTTGAATGGGACCCAGAGAGTGAAGAAAATTCAGACAGCGCCATCTGGCGGTTAAGTAAAAAAAACAGTTTTTAGCCCTTCCTGTTAAATTTTCCGGAGTAATAAGTACCCTGTGTATTAATCTAGTGTCCGATCTACCTTCCTACTAAATTTCATCCAAATCCATCCAGTAGTTAAAACGGCACAAACAAACAAACATCCATACTCTTGCATTTATAATATTAGTGAGATGAGATGGATTACCTATTTCTTTTCTTTCAGAGCAAAAGTGAAATACGACTCTGAGTTGATAGGGCCCCGGACGATATGTGAAGCTATCAACAACCTGGGTTTTGAGGCCTCCGTCCTAGGGCCCAATAACAAGGGTACCACAAATTACTTAGAGCACAAGTAAGTTAACTTATGTAAGGGTGGCAAATGGTAGATGACAGATGATACTTGTAAAACAGGACAGCTTTTCCCAAAGTTCTTATACAAGTACAAGTATAGACTCGGAAGCAGAATTTTTTAACTTTAAAACTTTCAATTTTTTTTCCTTTTTTTAACTTTTAAAAACTTTTTTCTGCTGCGATTCTATAAGGTGTTAACAATTTAGCTGTCATTACTTAAACTGGGGCTTCTACTCATGAAACTGAACAACTTTCTCAAAGGAACCCATATTGAATTCGCAAAAAAATTGATTCCCATCATCGACGTAGAATCAAATGGACGACGGGTCTAGTACATAATTCACGAAAAAAGCGTCCGCAGTTAACCTATACACACGTAGTTATATGCATAGAAACAACACATTTGCATTTAGATCGTGCGTCATTGCATTACGGTTGTTTTTGTTTGCAACAATTTATCACCATACGAGGCTACGACTAGAACGTACTTCACCTTACGCAGCTTCGAGTGAAGACAGAGAAGTAATAGAGTAGCTTTCACTTATAATGTTTTTTTGTTGGCTATGTTTTATAAGTATTTTTTATTTTTGCAGATTCTTGTTTTTTTTTTATAACAAACACAGAAACACGCTTAAATATGAATTATACAGGGTGAAAATGATTCGAGCAAACAAAGTGGATTTTTTTCGGAATAAAGTATTCTTCTCGTCACGATTCGGCTATAATGTTTTGCCATAGTGCACAACGTATAGGATCTCGGGGAAAGCTAAAATAAATAAAATATTTCATGTAATAAAAACAATAGTAAAAAGTTACAAAATATTTTAATAAGAAACTTTATACTTGAAAGCGACTCTATAAAATTTTTCTTCCAAAGTTGTGAGATTCGATTGTTCATGGAAATCAAAGTAAATGCGTAATTCAAATTAAAATAAACTACTGTGTTTCTTAGCAAAACAATACTTTAAAATGATAAAGCAAGAGTTTACTTACCGGAAATATGATACTGCATCCTGTTTTTTCACTTTACTTGAATAGTTTTTACAACTTTTCACAACGCAGTACGCCATTTTGGACGTGCAGTCAGCCGGCCGACCAAAATAAGACTGGCGCGAAATTAGAACTCTTTTTGCGTTTTACTACTCTTTTGGTTCGGACACTTTTGAGCGCTGACCCGAAGTCCATTTGTTTCTACGTCGATGCTTCCCTTACTAAGTGGGCCGATCAGGTGACCGACTTGTTAGAAAAGTACAAAAAAAATTTCGCGAATTGACTATGGGTTCCTTGGGAAAAGTTGTTCAGTTTCACTAGTAGAAGCCCCAGTTTAAGAAATGATCACTAACTTAACACTTATGTACTTGTCGTCGATTTGCTAATTTTGTATGGAAAGTCGAAATAATTACTTGCTTCCATTGTATAATAATAATATCTGGGACAAATCACACACGGTCATCTGGCCCCAAACTAGGATTCCCTGTATCTTGGGAACCAGAGACTGATATACATACACATATACATTTAAATACATACATATATAGATATAATACACCCAGACTCAGAGCAAACAATTCTGCTCATCACAGAAAAGTTTGCCCTGTGTGGGGATCGAACCCACGACTGTCGGTCAGGATCGCTGGTAAGAAGCGGAACCAGAGACTGTAAGTAAGTTCCAAGGTACCTTATAAAATGGAACATACACGTTGTGGCTTGTTGGCAAAAAACATGTCATGTTCAAAAAAATCGACTCAAAGTTTCATGCACGACTTTTGGAAAATTAACTCAATTCAGCAAAATAAAACTAAACCAAAAGTTTAAAAACTGTGTGTTTACTGTTTATGATTTTAAGTTTGATGGTTTTCTAGTTTTTTGCTTTTAGTGTTTAGCAGTTTTGTAGACGGAGTTATTTTTTCAAAAGTCGAGCAACAAATAAATATAATAAATAATACCCTATGTTAATGTTGTTTCCCAGGGAAGAAATAAGAAAATGGCGGAATGCTTTCCTAGTCTCCCTTATATTCGGCGGTCCCTGCATGGTCGCCATGGCCTATTTCATGGCTGTAATGGCGAAGGAACACAGCGCCAGAGACATGTGCTGTGTGTTGCCAGGGTTGAGTCTGGAGAATCTGGTGATGTTCCTGCTGGCCACACCGGTTCAGGTAAGTTTTGGTAAAATATTTACTTAGGTTTCCAGTGAATTTTAAGCTATTGGTAATACTTGGGGTCCCAGTAATGCTCAGGGTATCGATAATACTCAGGTATTGGTCAGGTCATGTTGTTTTATATACAGGTGTAACAGAAAGGTGTGACAATACTTCAAGGTTGGCTTTTACCCATCAAACTGAACAACTTTTGTTCTACAACTTTGTTTGTTTTACAAATTTTTTGGACTTTTCATACAAACTTGGTTCGCCAGCTGATCGATTTGTATGAAAAGTCCAAAAATTTTTTTGCGATTTCAACAAAGTTGTAGAACAAAAGTTGTTCAGTTTGATGGGTAAAAGCCAACCTTGAAGTATTGTCACACCTTTCTGTTACACCTCTGTATAAGTCTCTGGTTCCCATAATACAGGAAATCAAAATGTGGGGAAGATGACTGTGTGAGTTATCCCGAGTTTTTTAATATTATTTATTCATATTAATTCAGGGTACCAGTAATCGGTAATCATTTTTGTTACCAATAATCCGCAGGATACAAATGTTACTCAAGGCACCAGAAAATATAAACGACAATAGTCGTAGCACTTAGCCGTAGTCCTTCTGAAAGCGTAATTAGGTGCAAACTTCTTGCACTAGGCTTAGCCATCCCTAGCCCACAACCTCCACCAATCCGGACTTGGCCCCCGTGTGTGGAGCAGTGTGACCATTTGTGGCAGATCTCTACTATTTGGGCAGAGAACACTGGCAGAATAAACTGACAATATAAAAAAGTAGCAGAATTCGGCAGATTTCTAAGTAATCAATTCACTAGATGGTCATTAATAACAAAAAATCTCTTGCTCAGCCATAATCAGATACAGAATGCAAAATCTGGAGTCGGCCCCTGTATGTGAAGTAACCTAACTTGTGTGCCTAACCTTTCCGAGCTATGGGAAGAGACCTGTGCCCCTTTAGTGGGGACAATATAGGTTGTTAAAAAAATGTGTTGGAGGGAGTTTCTTTAGGGCCCGACGTTTCTTCTCTCTCCGCAAACACTTCCCGAAACGTTGGGTATACGAGTTCCGAGTGGTAGGAATCTCGTATTAGGTAGAAAAAATATGACGTTCGAAAAGTGTACAGAGATACCTACTTCGAATAAATATTATTTCATTTCATTTCATTTTATTTTATAACCATGCAAATTTATACAGTAAAAAAGACGATATAGGTTGTTAACGAATTACTTTATTTCTTTTGCAGTTCGTCGGCGGCTGGCATTTCTACAAGCAAGCGTACAAGGCGCTCAAACACGGCACGTCCAATATGGACGTGCTAATCTCCATGACAACTACTATAAGGTAATATTTTATAGCTCCTCTACACGATGGGCCATCATGGGCGAGCGAGAGGGACAGAACTATAGATTAGACAAGGACGTACTTACATCGTTACTGTACTTTCATGTAGCTTTGTCTCTCTTGCTCGCCCATGATGGCCCATCGTGTAGAGGAGATATTAATAGGCAAGATGCCTACTAGTCATGTGAACTACTTTTATCAACTGTCAAAAACGTTTGTCACTTTTAAGCGAATGACTCAGTTCACCTCAAAAAATTCGTAGGAATCAAAGGACTTACTTTCAAATCTTATCTTATCTTACTAATATTAGAAATGCAAAAGTATGGATGTTTGTTTGTTTGTTTCGATTTCACGAAGAAACTACTGAACGGATTTGGGTGAAATTTGGCAGGTAGATAGACCAAATGCCATACAGATGCCAGGATTTGAGATTTTCATACACATTTTTTCGGTTAGAGCCGACGTTGGCGGGGGCACGATTTGTCAAAGATAAGTGTGGCGGTCAATAGGTTAAACATTTTCTTCCGTCCAACAGTTACGCGTACTCCCTAGCTGTGGTTATAGCGGCCATGGCGCTGCAAGAGGACACCAGTCCTATGACGTTCTTCGACACGCCTCCCATGTTGCTGGTGTTTGTCTCGCTGGGGAGGTGGCTGGAGCACATTGCTAAGGTAAGATTAGACCGCTGTAGAGGGGAGGATGTTTTGTACGAAAAGAGCACTTTTCTTTTGACAAAAAGCAAGTTTTCTAAGAAAGTAGCAGATTCGTAGCAAAAAGCAACATTTCTTACAAACGCATTTGTTACGAACAAGAAAATTTTTAGGAAAATATTATATTTGTTTTAAAATAAATAGCAGATCTGTACGAAAGGTGTACAATATTTATAAAAAACAAAACATTTCTAGGAAAAGGACAAAAGTCATAGAAAATGTAAACACTTTTATGGTATTGGTTACAATTAAAATACATTTCTAGAAACAGTTTTTTTTTGTTAAGATAACGTACCTTTTTTAGAAACAGCAGATTTAATACAAAGGAGCACATTTCTAGAAACAGAGAGCGGTAGTTACAAAACACATAATTCTAGAAACAGCACATTTTTTGTAAAAGAGCGCATTTTAACAGCGAAGTACATTTTCTTCATAAACCATGACATGTCTAGCTCTATCATTTTAGCCTCATCCCTAAACGAAATCGAAAGAAAATGAAAATGAAAATTTTATCCTAATTTATCCTCGCAGGGTAAACTAAATCTTTCATTTTATCCTAATTTATCCTCGTAGGATAAACTAAATCTTTCATTTTATCCTAATTTATCCTCGCAGGGTAAACTAAATCTTTCATTTTATCCTAATTTATCCTCGCAGGGTAAACTAAATCTTTCATTTTATCCTAATTTATCCTCGCAGGGTAAAACATCAGAAGCACTATCAAAGCTGCTCTCGCTCAAAGCGACAGAGGCGGTTCTAGTGACGATGGACGCGGACGGCAACGTCGTCAGCGAGAAGAGCATACCTGTCGACCTGGTGGAGAGAGGGGACGTGCTCAAGGTTAGTGAAAAAAAAAGCGGCCAAGTGCGAGTCGGACTCGCCCATGAAGGGTTCCGTAGCAGCAAGTAACATAATATAAAAGTTTTTGTAGTTCGTTGTAACTAGAATGAAAGGTAAATTGCGGTTTACGATTTATGACGTATTAAAAAAAACTACTTACTAGATATCGTTCAAACCAATTTTCGGTGGAAGTTTGCATGGTAATGTACATCATATATTTTTTTTAGTTTTATCATTCTCTTATTTTAGAAGTTACGGGGGGGGGGGGGGGGGGACACACATTTTACATCTTTGGAAGTGTCTCTCGCGCAAACTATTCAGTTAAGAAGAAAATGATATTAGAAACCTCATTATCATTTTTGAAGACCTATCCATAGATACCCCACACGTATGGGTTTGATGAAAAAAAATTTTTTGAGTTTCAGTTCTAAGTATGGGGAGCCCCCAAAATTTATTGTTTTTTTTTCTATTTTTGTGTGAAAATCTTAATGCGGTTCACAAAATACATCTACTTACCAAGTTTCAACAGTATAGTTCTTATAGTTTCGGAAAAAAAGTGGCTGTAACATACGGACAGACAGACAGACAGACATGACGAATCCATAAGAGTTCCGTTTTTTGCCATTTGGCTACGGAACCCTAAAAATGGCATATACAGGGTTATTTTTGGAACTTAGTAAATTTAAACTTTATGATGTTTAATGTTTACAAAATTTCTATTGTTTCCTTTTCTTATCTTGAAATCATTATTCTTTTTTCTTTGTTTCCATACTCTTTGTGAACGTTTATAGTTAACAAGTTATAAACGTAACGTTATAACGTTTATAGTTTACGTTTATAGTCTGCCCAGCGATAACTGATTTGTTTGCTTTAGTTAATATTTTAAACTATCTGTGAAAACCTTATCTGGCTGTCTAGAATTTAATTTAAGTTTTGTTATTTTGTTGTAATTAAGCTGTTGGTTTTCCGAATAAAATAAAATAAAATAAAACTTTGCCCCAGTAACGCACGGTCAATTCGCAAAAAAATTTTGGGCATCTCCATACAAAATAGGCCGATCACGTGATCAATAAAATTTGTATGAAAGGTCCAAAAATTTTTTTGCGAATTGACCATTGGTTACTTGGGGAAAGTTGCTCAGTTTCATGAGTAGCGAGAGTAGCATGAGAAGCCACTGTGAAGTTTTGATGGGGGGTCCAAAAATAACCCTTTATACGATACTACGAAAATCAATAGGTTAGTTGGCTGCATTAACAATTAATTAGTCGTATGAAAAAATATTATAAG
Organism: Coleophora deauratella; assembly: GCA_958295455.1. Lineage (NCBI taxonomy): Eukaryota > Metazoa > Arthropoda > Insecta > Lepidoptera > Coleophoridae > Coleophora > Coleophora deauratella. The sequence continues at coordinate 1,274,454 of OY282414.1, read as the reverse complement.
TATTATTAATAATAATAAGGTTGTCTGGAAGAGTTTGCAATAAATGTTAACATCCCATATCGTCCCCACTGCAGGGGCACGGGTCTCTTCCCATACCTCGGGAAGGTTAGGCCATACTCCACACACGGGGGCGAAGTCCGGATTGGTGGAGGTTGTGGGGCTAGTGGCCAACCCCAGTGGCAGAAATATTCGAGCCGCCTATAAAGCCCCTGACATTGCTTAACGGCTTAACGTTTTGGTGTTTTATTATTGCATTTTCTTCGTTGACTGACTTGGTGGCTCAGTGGTTAGTGCTCCTGACTACTGATCCGAGAGTCTTGGGTTCGATCCCCACCCAGGGCAAACATTTCTGTGATGAGCAGATTTATTTGCTCTGTGTCTGGGTGTATTATATATTTATATGTATGTATTTAAAAGTATATTGGGGCCAGATGACCGTGTGTGATTTGTCCTGAGATATTTTTATTATTATTTTAACATACATAAAATTTATGGGTCAAAAATTTGAAATGTCAACAATTTCCCACCAGGTGGTGCCGGGAGCCAAGATCCCGGTGGACGGGCGGGTGATATCTGGCCAGAGCACGTGTGACGAGTCTCTTATCACTGGGGAGTCGTTGCCGGTGCCCAAAAGCAAAGGTACGTGATTAATTGGCATTAAAAAGTATAGTTATCGATGGCAAGAAGTATGGTTGTCGATAGCAAAAAGTATGGTTATCAATATTAAAAGTGATGGTTATAGATAGAAAAAGTACGGTTATCGATATCAAAAAGTACAGTTTTCGATAACCAAATGTATGGTTATCGATATCAAAAATTATGGTTATCGATATCAAAAAGTATTGTTATCGATAGGCAAAAAGTATTGTTGTTGGTATCAAAATGTACGGTTATCTATTTTAAAAAGTATGGTTATAGATATCAAAAATAATGGTTATCATTTTCACTTGCAGTTATTATGTCATATATTTAAATTGTATTAGAAATAGCGCTTTTTTTTTTCAAAAAAGTCTTGATGCAATTTTCTTTTGGGTTCGACGTTTCTTCTCGCTCCGCTGACACTTCCCGAAACGTTGGGTGTACAAGTTCCGAGTGGTAGGAACTTTGTACTAGGTAGAGAAAAATCAATTTAACCCCCCCGCTTGCCGGACGCGCGGTCAATACTTCAGTCCGCTCGCGCACTGTCATGGCAGCGCCATTTGCGAAATTACCTAATTTGCAAAAAAAAAAAAAACTCCAGAAGTTTTGTACCTACAGTCATAAAATAAAAATTAAAAAAAAGTCTGTTCTCTATGAACTGTCACAGACATAATATCAAACATCTGTTGTTCTATTTCATTTTTGTAGATAAAAACAAACAACAAGGAAAAACTACCTCTGCTCACTCCAACGTGTTTTTTTGAAAAACTAAGTTCACTTATGGCTTGTAATTATGAAAACAAACTAAGATGTGTATATGAAACTCAAATCAATCAACAGTTTTATACAATTTCAAGCAAAGTATTTTATATTCGCGAATCAAAAATCGCGAACATACTTCTTCTTCTTCATTGCAAACACAATGGCGATTTCCAAAACCGTAATTTACAAATGTTGTCTATGAAAACAGACTAGTATTATACGTCAAAATTTAGGATATTTATCGAACTTTCATAGAATACTAAAAATGTCATAAGGAATGAATGAAATAATCTATTAGAACACACTTTTAAACTTAGTAGTATAATACAAGTCATTTTCTGTCACAAGTGTGCATATCCGATCCGATTGATGTTGCCATTTCTGTCACATGTGTTCATATCCGGGCGGAGAGGTTAAAAGAATGTATAAAACATCTTTCTATAATTTTAAAGCAAACCTTTTCTCGGTGGAACAATCTCCAACTGTTCTTGTCCTCAACTATCATATCGAGGGTTCACGGGCGACTTGTATTAAGCGACATTTTTGTAACTTTACAGGAGAGCGTTTCAAAGTTTTTATTTTCGGAAAAAAAAATCATATTCTTTGTCTGACAAGACAGGCAATGAAATGAAATGAAAATATTTTTTATTCGAAGTAGGAAGCAGTGTACACTTTTCGAACGTCATTCTTTTATCTACCTAATACGAGGTTCCTACCACTCGGAACTCGTATACCCAACGTTTGGGAAGTGTTTGCGGAGTGAGAAGAAAGGACGTTTCTCTGTTCCATATAATCTCCTCTTGGTCGTCATAAAGTATTTACTTAAATAAATAAATAACTTATTACTATTTTGTCGTACACCAGATTCCCTAGTGATAGGCGGCAGTATAAACCAGCACGGCGCTCTGCTCATGCGCGCCACACACACGGGCGAGGCGTCCACTCTCGCGCAGATCGTGCGTTTGGTGGAAGAAGCTCAGAGCAGCAAAGCCCCCGTGCAGCGGTTGGCTGACACTATAGCTGGGTGAGTCTAGATAGAGGTTCTGTCTGAAAAGTCAGCCTGAACTTAGTAAACTTAGTTGAAAGTGCCCCTGAAGTTAGTTAAGTAAGCTAAAGTAAGCTGAAATCCCAGTATAGTCGAGTAAGTTTAGAGATTCAGTCTGAAAGTGACCCTGATATTACAATAGTCGGTAAAGTAAGCTGAAATTGTCCCCAAACTACTACAACCCACATCGTCCCCACTGCAGGGGCACGGGTCTCTTCCCATACCCCGGGAAGGTTTGGCCATACTCCACACACGGGGGCCAAGTCCGGATTTGTTAATAGGTAACTGAATATAAGTAAATATCCGGGACAATTCGCACAGGGTCATCTGGCCCCAAACTAGGATTCCCTGTATTATGGGAACCAGAGACTGATATATACATAGTTTTAAATTGTAGTACGTTTAATATGTGCCCAAAAAGTGACAACAAGTTCAAGTTTATTTATTCCGTAAACAAAATACATTGTATAGGAATTTATCTAGAAATATACAGGGTGTAACAAAATTAGTGCAGGACCCGTTAACTGGGGATTCTACTCATCGTACTGAACTACTTTTATTCTATGATTTTGGTCAAATCGCTAAAAAGTTTTTGGACTCTCCATACAAAAATGGCAGAACAAACGATTTTTATGAGAAGTTCAATTGTTTTTTTTTTGTGATTTGAGCAAAGTCATAGAACAAAAGTTGTTCAGTACGATGAGTAGAATACTCAGTTATTTTACACCAATTTTGTTACACCCTATATTGTCCGTGAAGTGTTAACAGATGAAGTCAAAAATGTTATAATATATCTATCTCTTTCTCGCAGGTACTTTGTCCCGCTAGTGGTGTTCCTGTCCCTCCTAACTCTAGTCTGTTGGATCATAAGCGGTGCTATCAACATAGATAGAATTAAAAACGTTACTCCGGTAAGTTAATATCAATAGTGAATTGTTAACAACCCGTTTCATCCCCACTGCAGGGGCACCGGTCTCTTCCCATACCTCGGGAAGGTCAGGCCATACTCCACACACGGAGGCCAAGTCCGGATTGGTGGAGGTTGCGGGGCTAGAGGCCAACCCCAGTGTCAGAAGTTTTGAAGCTGCCTATAAGGCCTCCGACATGGCTTTAAGACTGCCATCTTGTGATAGCAGCCGGCACCAACGGCTTATCGTGCCTTGCACGGTTGAGATGACGCCACTAACAGTCAAACTCATCTAGGTTATGACTGTGTCTGTAGTCAGTTAACCTGCATGATTGACGCGACCACGACCGCTTCATCACTCTCGTCCCTGTTAAGGGTTGAACCATATCCGGCCTTACGGGATCGCGTTTTCCCGTAGCGCTATCCTTTTCTGTCACCCACAAACATCGTTCGCTAGAGCGAGAAGAGAATACGAGTGACATCCGCATCGGCGATGCGAAAGAGTGCGGGCGCCATTCGTATTTACTTCTCGCTCTAGCGAACGATGTTTTTCGGCGATAGAAAAGGATAACGCTACGAGAATTTTATCCCTTTTGAATCCTTTCTTTCTTTATTCTTATTTTTTTTATATTTTATTTACAGACGTGACATTGTATAATTCATATATTGATCTAGCATTAAGATGTAATAGAATATAAGACTTTTTTTTTTAAATGTGTTTGAGGGAGTTTCTTTAGGGCCCGCCGTTTCTTCTCACTCCGCAACTTCCCGAAGCGGCGGGTATACGAGTTCCGAGTGGTAGGAACCTCGTGTTAGGTAGATAAAAGAATGACGTTCGAAAAGTGTACACTGCTACCTACTTCGAATAACAATATTTTCATTTTCATTTTCAAAGAAAATGCGATTCCGTCCGGCCAGATTTTATTTAACTAAGGTTTAAATTTAAATACTGCACATACACACACACACACACACACACACGCACACACTAAACACGCACACACAAAATTACAATCTCAGATACTCACTATTTTTAATTTTTCTTTTATGTTGTTACTCTTTAAACTTTTATTTAGAATATAAATTGTTAACATTTCTGTTTTAAAAATTAAGTACACTTGTATGTGACGATTTATGTAATGGAGGAGCGAGATCTCCTAATACAGGTATTATAATACCTAAAAGGAGTTCTCAACCTAAAATTTGTAAAACTTGGTTGAACGAATAAATAAATTTTAATTTTTTAATTTTTAAATACTGTTTAAATTACTTTCGACAGGACATGTACTTAAACTCGGACTTCACGAAGTGGGAGCTGATAGTGCAGACCGCGTTCCACTTCGCTCTCTCAGTGTTGGCCATAGCGTGCCCCTGCGCTTTGGGACTGGCCACGCCAACTGCTGTCATGGTGGCCACTGGGAGGGGTGCGTCACTGGGGCTGCTGATTAAGGGGGCGGAGCCTCTGGAGAATGCTCATAAAGTTAGTATGTTTGCTCTTGTTCTGTTCCATTACATTCCATGACATTCCATTCCATTCCCATTTCATCCCATCCAATCCCGTCCCGTCCCATTCCATGCCATTCCAGTATTGGCTATAGCGTGCCCCTGCGCGTTGGGGCTGGCCACGCCAACTGTTGTCATGGTGGCTACTGGGGGGCGTCACCTACGGCTGCTGATCAAGGGAGGGGAGCCTCTGGAGAACGCGCATAAAGTTTGTATTTTTAAAATTTTGTTCTGTTTTATTGCGTTCTGTTCTGTTCCATTCCATTTCATTCCGTGCCTTACTATTTCAATGGCTTGCCCGTACATTATTTAAACTTTAGGTTATTTTTCTTTTATTACTGAATGAAAGTGTTCAAACTAATAGCGTAGTTTTCTTCAACAAATATTATTATACAAATTTTAAAAATGTAGACACTGGAAACTTTTAGGTAACAGTCGACCCATCTTTGGCTTTTTTTTTCTATCGTGCCGAAATTATTTAATTGTATATCGGATTGTAGAAAATATAGCCTAAAATAACTAGGTATTATCTTTTCAGATATGAAATTTCTATAGTTTTACGTCGTTAGTGTTCAGAATACATCATTTTGATACAAAATTTATATGGGACCACCTGTGAAGTACACCCTTTTAAACAAAAAAAGAATTTCCCAAATCGGTTCAGGCGTCTTCGAGTAATCGGTGAATATGCATTAAAAAAAAAGATTCCGACGAATTGAGAACCTCCTCCTTTTTTAAAGTCGGTCAAAAAGAAACGTGCCTGGTGTTCCAGAAATGGATAAGTATAGAGAGATGTACGAATGTGTGAGACACCTCTCGTACTTTCTAGACCGTAACCGCGGCGTATTATATAAATAGCAGCTAGCGAGTCGGACGATCAGTTCTGTTTGGATTAGCGGTGAAGACACTTCGAAGCGATAACAGCGGATACCTTCGATGACCTTGGCGACTCTTTTGGACCTCCGATTAACCTGCGACTGGACGACTTTTTGACCTGGTGCTGGAAGTTGGTGAATAAATCCTCGGAACCTGTCATTGTTGTTTGACTCCAAATCTTCGAACCCTCGCACCTAACATTATTTTAAAATCCCTATCTGTTATTGCGCAGGTAAAAACAATAATATTCGACAAGACGGGTACAATAACGCGCGGTTGTGCCTCCGTGGCAAAAGTGTGCCTTCTGACCGGCGAGCCAGCCACCTTACCCGACGTTTTGTCGTGTCTGCTCACTGCCGAGTTGAACTCTGAACACCCTGTGGCTTCTGGTGAGTGAATTTTGACTGTACATTAATCTGTTTTTCTATTTTAGTTTAGACTGTTCTCATCTCTGGGCAGGGGTACCCCAGTACCAGCTTCTCCCTCTGGGCCGCATTCAACGGAGAGCAACTCGTATCGTCGGCTGCCAGGATATTTCTGATCGGCTTGACTCCTTGGCGCTGCCTAGATATGTAGCCTCGCTCTGCATTCTCTATCGCATATAAATAAAAAATAAAAAAGAGCGCATTTGTGGTCTAGTAGCTAGACCGCTTGCTTCACGTCAGGAGGTCATGGTTTCCAAATTATTTTTCTTCATCTTAATTGGTAAGCCCTTGGCATCATCTCACCTGGTGGTAAGTGATGATGATGCCGAAGATGGAAGCGGACTTACCAAGATTCCCCAACGCAATGGGAGTTCCCCATTGCGTTGGGGCTATCTTATCTCTGGTACGATAACGCGCGGTTGTGCTTCTATAGCGAAAGTGTGTTCCATTCTATTCCTGTTCTTTTTCTGTTCTGTTCTGTATTCTAGTCTATTCCTGTTCCTTCTCCTGTAATATTCTATATTCAAGTCTATTCCTTTTTTTTTCAAATTCAAATTCTCGCCTATTCTATTCTCTTCCATTCCTGTTTCTATTCCTATTCTGTTTTATTCTGTTCTGTTCTACCTCTATTCTGTTCTGTTGTCATAACTAATACCAGTAATCAATAACTGTCATTCTTGCGGCCATAATGAAGTGCTGAAGTGTTCATGTAATCAACAGCAATAAGCTGATGACGATTTATAATTAGCCCATCATCACTTCTCAAGCCACAGTAAGCTGGTGGTCGGTCGTATTGGGGCTGAGCCTACACTCCAATATACGCACTTCTCCGCAGTCCCCGGCTGTGAACTGCGCGCCTATTCTATTTTTTTCCATTCTATTCCTGTTCTATTCTAATATGATTCCATAACCAGTACCACTAAGCTATGGTGTTAGCACAATACCAGTGTTTATCTATCTGTAAATAACCTCGTACAGTAGTGCACCTCGCATCGGTAATCTTCGTTCGCGCAGACAAGAACAAACTATCGACGGAAACATTTAAATTGAATCAGGCGCGAAATCAACCAACGAATAGCGGCAGAGGTTTAGGAACGTGCCCATTACACGTTCCTGAAACTTTGCCGGGTGACAATAAAGCTAATTGATTGGTCGATCAATTTCCCGCGTAACTGAAATTGTGTCTTCTCCAGCAGAAGCACAGTCGGCTTTTTTTTATGTGATAGGCGGCAAACGAGCAGACGGATCACCTGATGGTAAGCGATTACCGCCGCCCATAGACACCCGCAACACCAGAGGAGTCACAAATGCGTTGCCGACCTTTGAAATGGGATGGGGGGATGGGAGAATTGGGGGGTAGAGGGGGAGGTTGGGCATCCGGTACCCTCACTCACTCGGTGAAACACAACGCAAGCGTTGCTTCACGCCGGTTTTCTGTGAGGCTTATTTATAGTAATAAGCGTTACTATTGCATTGCAGCTATAGTAAACTGGTGCTCCGCGGTATTGGGGTCTGCGCCGGGGCTCCAGTGCGCACAATTCTCAGCAGTTCCTGGATGTGGACTGCGCGCTCGTCTTCGTCCCCGAGCAGGGCCTATAGCCCCGCCCCCGGGGCTGAGGAATGCGCTCAATAGTGCCAAGTGAGTGTTGTGTCTAACTGTTGTAGTCTAACATAGAATTTACGTAGAAGAGGTGGTGGTGAGAGCAAGGTACTTTGATAATAGCAGGAAAGCGCTCTGCAAAGCCAAGTGAGTATTCAGTAGTGTAATTTACTTGGAATTTAGTGTAGCGACATCTACCGATACTCTTGATCTCGCCACTGTGATATAATTATTTTATGAATTGAATTGGTTATGAGTATTTTTTCTTTCTTTGATTATAATTTATTGATTTTTAGAAACATTTAATAAACTACTAATTTTCACATTATTTAAGATTTATAATAAAATTGTTATAGATATTTGTATGCTGATAATTGGCGAAATATGTTGGAACTAAAAATTGTATTTATTTTTTAAGATCTTTTATAATTACTACACATGTTTTACAAATAAATATTTGATTGATTGATTGATTGAGTGATTTTAAAATAATAAAAAAATCAAATCACAAACTAATCTAGAACGCGATATCGATATCGCTATATACGACTTCCAAGCATCAACGGTTAAACCATACCCGGTCCTCAAGCAACTCCCGGCCCCTTTTTTTTCTTCAGAACTTACAATAATCTAGGGGTTCATTCAAATTTTTTTAAAAACAGACATCTCGCTAGCATTACGAATAAGTGAGTTACACACGTTTGCTAGCGAGTTCTAAAAGATCGCCAACGCCATCTGTTATATTTTTTTTGAAACTAGAGATAATGGGTATGGTTACATAATAAACACTGGTTTTGTGTTTCAGACGCAGAACCACAGCGCTTATATTCTGATTGAAGTCTGTTATTTTTAATAAAATTTTGTTCTCAGGCCAGGAACCACATTCATGCTCGAAGGTGTGCCAGTAGAAGTGGTGGTGGGGGAAGGGGACGCGGCCCTCAGCTCCGCGCAAGCGGCTGGACGGCTGCAGTCTTTGTTGACGCTTATGAGGGCTGACCAGGTAACATGGACACTCCACATCGAATAGGGCGTAAGAAAACATGGGTCTTAGATAAGTTAAGATAAAACATTTATTTGCCTTTGAAATGGGTACATTAATGGTCTTAAATTAACAAAGTGATCGCCAATTCAGCTAAGATTTTTTAGCATGCAAACATTTGGAACACAAATCTTAAAATATCACAAAAAAAAACATCAACTTTTGTACTCCAGGAATTCTTTGATAGTGTAAAATTAGTGATGAAGAAGCCACCTGTTCAGTGCTATTTAGGTAGATCACTAATTCACAGCAGTAGATATCCTTAATTATATTATAAAATCTGCTGACGCTTATGAAGGCTGACCAGGTAACATTGACACTCTACACAATACAGTTTGTAAGAAAAAAGGGGTCATAATATGTAGGTCACTAATCACTAGACGCTTATGAGTGCTGACCAGGTAACATAGATACTCTACACAATAAAGTTTGTAAGAAAACAGGGGTCATAATAGAAAGGTGGTGGGGGAAGGCGACGCGGCGCTGAGCTCCGCGCAGGCGGCTGGCCGGCTGCAGTCTTTGTTGACGCTTTTGAGGGCTGACCAGATAAGGGGACGCTTGTTTACGATATTGGTTGTTAGGAAACAGGGGTCGTAATAGGTTGGTCACTAATTCACACCAATAGGGTCATGATAGGTTGGTCATTTATCACACCATACGCTTCTGAGGGCTGACCAGGTAACATTTTTTGCGATTTCGGCAGGGTTGTGGAACGAAAGTTGTTCAGTTTGATGGGTGAGGGCCAACCTTGAAGTGTTGTCACACGCTTCTGTTACACCCTGTATATATTTATATAATATCATTATGTATTTGTATTATATGTAAGTACTGATATATATGTAAATTATTTATTTATTTTATTTATAAGTTCGTTTTTAGAATAGATATTAGTTTTAAATGTTAATTTCATGTACTTGCTTCTGCTTTGCACAGCCCACTATTATGTATAAGTTTCCATTCTTCAGGTTGCCTGGAAGAAATTGCTCTAAGCAATAAGGCCGCCTAAATTGTACAGCTACATTAAATATTTGACTATCATTTATTATATCTCTGTGCAATAAAGAATATTTGATTTGTTTTGATTGGTAACATGAACACTTGTTTACTATACTGGGCGTTAGAAAACAGGGATCATGAAAGGGAGGTCACTAAATCACACCATGCGCTTATGAGGGCTGACCAGGTAACATGGACACTTGTTTACTATACTGGGCGTTAGAAAACAGGGGTCATAATAAGTAGTTTTAGGGCTGACCAGGTAACAAAGACATTCTACACAATACTTTATTTTACACAATTCAGTTTTTAAGGAAACAGTGGTCATGAACAGTTAGATTAAAACTATACTAATGGACAAAAAAATCGACTCAAAGTTGCATTCACGACTTTTGGAAAATTAACTCAATCTAGCAAAATAAAACTAAACCAAAAGTTCAAAAATGTGTGTTTACTGTTCATGATTTAAGTTTGATGGTTTTCTAGTTTTTTGCTTTTAGTGTTTAGCAGTTTTGTAGACTGAGTTATTTTTTCAAAGTTGAGCAACAAATCTTGAGTCAATTTTTTAGTCCACCAGTGTAGATAGCGCCATAAAATAATGGGCTATACAAGGTGTTAGGGACAGGTTTCCGAAAACATTAAGGGCTTGCTCAGTAGACGAAACTGAACAACTTTCCACAAATATTTTATTCAAGAACGTGGGAGAGCCATGCTTCGGCACGAATGGGCCGGCTCGACCGGAGTGATACCACGGCCTCACAGAAAACCGGCGTGAAGCAACGTTTGTTGTGTTTCGCCGAGTGAGTGAGGGTACCGGAGGCCCAACCCCCCCTCCCCCTCCCCATTCCCTCATCCTCCATCCCATTTCAAAGGTCGGCAACGCACTTGTGACTCCTCCGGTGTTGCGGGTGTCCATGGGCGGCGGTAATCGCTTACCATCAGGTGATCCGTCTGCTCGTTTGCCACCTATCACATAAAAAAATAAAAAATAATAAACGAAAAGAAAAATCGGCTTCTCCATACAAAATTATAAACTTGATTGGACAGATTGTATGGAGAAGCCGATTTTTTTTTCGTTTCCTGAAAAAAATTCTCGTGGAAAGTTGTTCAATTTCGTCTACTGAGCAAGCCCATAAAGTTTTCGGAAACCTGTCCCTTACACCCTGTATATACCTAGATTTTTAATGGTGGTTGTGAACATAACAAAAAATTCTCCATACGAATAGATTATCGGATCGACCATTTTTGTGTACTTGCCAATCGGCCTATTTTGTATGGAGAGTCAAAACGTATAGGTTCCTTGGACAAAGTTGTTCAGTTTCATGAATGGAAACCACCGTTTTAAGTTTTTCGGAGTGGTCGTTTTTACACCCTTATGTATGGCCAGTTCTTGTGAATAGTCCTTGACTATAACAAAGCAATCTTTGGTGGCTGACTCGGTGGATAAGTGGTTAGCGATCCTGACCTCGATCCGAGAGTCGTGGGTTCGATCCCCACACAGGGCTACTTTTCTGTGATGAGCAGAATTGTTTGCTCTGAGTCTGGGTGTATTAATATCTATATATATATATATATATATATATATATATATATATATATATATATATATGTATTTAAAAATGTATATGTGTATTATTATTATTTTTCTCTCCAGGAAGCAGAGCAAATAGTTCTTGTCGGCAATCGGGAATGGATGACACGGAATGGGATAACTGTCCCTCGAAGAGTACAGGAGGCGTTGCAGCAAGACGAAGAGTTGGGGCGCACCGCTGTCTTAGCAGCCATTAATGGTAAGTTCTCGAACTTTCAAGAATATTCAAACAAATACAAGTCTTATTTATTATAGTACAAAATGTCAAGTGAACAATTTCAGTGACCGAATAATTTGTAATTTTTTATTTTAGAATAGAATAAAATAGAAAAATGTTTATTCATTAAAACACACACAGGAAACATGGAATAAAAACAATAAAAACAAATACAAAGCACACTTATACAGAAAAGCAAATAAAAAAAAACATCGATTACTTCAAAACTAAACAATACAAAGCAATAATAAAGTCTCCAATAAGAAAGTTGATTTTTTGGCTAAGTGGTTAGCGATCCTGACCTCTGATCCGAGAGTCGTGGGTTCGATCCCCACACAGGGCAAACTTTTCTGTGATGAGCAGAATTGTTTGCTCTGAGTCTGGGTGTATTATATCTATATATGTATGTATTTAAATGTATATGTGTATGTATATCAGTCTCTGGTTCCCAAGATACAGGGAATCCTAGTTTGGGGCCAGATGACCGTGTGTGATTTGTCCCAGATATTATTATTATTATTAAAGTGAATAACACATTTTACTGTGAAATGTGTTTGTGTTTATTAATTTAGTAACGTGGTTTATTTTTATTATTTACTTTATTTTCGTTCAAGCTACACATTACTGACAAAACGTGATTTTTATACTCCGAATTGAATTCAGGTACGTTTTGATTTCAATAGGGGTCGCTGTCCCCGGATAGCATTAAAATTGTCCAACTCTTTCTCGCCCACAGACCAGCTAGTCTGCACGATAGGGGTGGCAGACGAGGTGAAGCCCGAGGCCCATCTGGCAGTCTACAGTCTCAAAAAGATGGGACTGGACGTGTGCCTGTTGACTGGGGACAATAGGAAGACAGCCGTCGCTATTGCGAGACAGGTATGTAGATAGATGGATTGATGGGTAGATGGATAGATGGATTGATGGATGGATGGATGAATGGATACATAGATAGATGAATGGGTAGAAAGGTGGATGGATGGATAGATGGATAGATGAATAGAGGGATAAATAGATAGATAGATGGATTGATAAATAGATGGATACATGCACGATAGAGGTATCAGACGAGGTCAAGCCGAAGATGGGGCTGGACGTGTGCCTGTTGACCGATGATAACAGGGAGACAGCCGTCGCTATTGCTAGACAGGTATGTAGATAGATAGATAGATGGGTCGCTAGACGGGATTGATGGGTAGAGGGGTAGATGAATAGATAGATAGATGGATAGGTAGATAGATGGGTTGATAGATGGATGGATGGATAGATAGATAGATATATGGGTAGATGGATAGATGTATAGATGGATTGATTGATACATGAATATATGGATATAAACTTTATTCAGTAACTACAGATCTTAATGATTATATCGTAGTACACTAGAAGTATTCAGTAGAAACTATAAAATAATATTGTAAATTACGGCAGGATCACAACATAACATACTGGAATGGAGATATTGGAACTTTTTAACCGTATTCTCTGTGATTGTATGAAAAGAGAGTTTAAGTATATCTGTTTTTTGTTGAAGGTCGGCATCACCAAAGTTTATGCAGAGGTGCTGCCCTCCCACAAAGTGGCCAAAATACAGAAACTACAAGAGCAAGGGCAGAAAGTCGCAATGGTGAGTTTCATCAAAGATTATCTAGTCGGAAGTCTAGATTATATTAGATTTATTTACTTTTCAGTAAAATTACTTAATATTTTTTTTAAAACACAAATAGAAACAGTTGTAGAATATGTTATTATAGTTATTTCAATAATATACAAATTTCAAAATCAAATATCAAAATACTATACTAAACTCTCTTCCACAAAACCTTATGAATGAATGAATGAAAACACTTTATTGCACAACAAAATAGGAAAATAAAAACATCAACATTAAAATAAAAAAAGTTATACAGGTAGGCGGTCTTATCGCTAAAGAGCGATCTCTTCCAGACAACCTTTAGGTGAAGGAAATCGCGTAAGAACCTTATATAGGGTAGTGCGCAATAACAATAATGAGAAAAAAAAGAAATAAGTAAATACTGAACTTAAGAAACTACTAATATACATAGACCATACTATAAATATATACTTATTAATACATACAATACACTTATATAAATACATAAATAAATACATATATATATATTACATATTATACTACAGTGTAATACTAAATAACAAAATAATAATAATACAACCAAAGACAACCAACTTTAAAGGACACAGTAAATAACTAAGAACTTAAGAAGTGCGCTTTCACCTGCGACTTGAAAATATGAAGAGAAGGAGAACGACGAATAGATTCAGGAAGAGAGTTCCACAGTCGGATAGAACGGATAGTGAAGGAATTGGAATAGAAATTGGTGGTATGAGGTGGGATGTAAAGGCGAAGAGAGTCAGCTGATCGAAGAGGACGAGTATGAGTAGAAGAGAGATATTGAAAACGGTCTTTGAGATAGAAAGGAGTACGAGGATCGAACAAGACTGAATATAATAGATTAAGACAGTGAGCATCCCTTCGACAACGCACAGAGAGCCAATTTAGTTGCTTACGATACTCTGAGACATGGTCATACTTCCGTAGCCCAAAAATAAACCGGATGGCAAGGTTTTGCAAACGCTCTAGTTTGTTCACCAGATCAATATTAAGGTCGGGGTAACACGTGTCTGCATAATCTAATATTGGAAGGAGAAGAGACTGGGCTAACACAATTTTACCTTACTTACATCATACTTTATCTCTGACCAATTTTATTATTATAAGACCTAAAAACATTTTTTTTACTTTAATTTACACCCTAGTTTTATCCTAATCCATACCTCAGGAAATTATAAAATAAATAAATAAAAAATATTTATTTTTAGATCACTTAGTCCATATTTTGTTAGTAATTTTTTTTTAACAGAAATAAAAAGCATACAGCAAAAAATTACAATAAAATACATAAAATTAAATATTCACACATTTTAACTGAAAAGTACATAATTACTGGGATTATTATAATGCGGTTTTCTCTTTTCAGGTGGGTGACGGTGTTAACGACTCCCCGGCGCTTGCGCAGGCAGATGTCGGCATCGCTATAGCCAGCGGCACTGACGTGGCGGTAGAGGCGGCTGATCTGGTCCTCATGAGGGTAAGGATACCACACTTTACTACGCTGATAAGTAAGAAGATACCACACTATATTGTCCTGATAAATGAAGAGGTATCATACTAAACTTAAGCTTATCACACTATACTTAAGCCTCAATGAGATGTCGGAATAGCTATAGCTAGTGGGACCGACGTGGCGGTGGAAGCGGCTGATCTGGTCCTCATGAGGGTAAGGATACAACGCTTTACTACGCTGATAAGTAAGAAGATACCACACTTTACTGCTCTGATAAGTAACAAGGTACCACACTATACTGCCCTGAAAGTAAGAAGGTATCACACTATACTGCCCTGATAAGTAAGAAGGTATCACACTATACTGCCCTTATAATTAAGAAGGTATTACACTTTACTGCTCTGATAAGTAAGAAGGTATCACACTATACTGCCCTGATAAGTAAGAAGGTATCACACTATACTGCCCTGATAAGTAAGAAGGTATCACACTATACTGCGCTGATAAGTAAGAAGGTATCACACTATACTGCCCTGATAAGTAAGAAGGTATCACACTATACTGTCCTGATAAGTAAGAAGGTATCACACTATACTGCCCTGATAAGTAAGAAGGTATCACACTATACTGCCCTGATAAGTAAGAAGGTATCACACTATACTGCCCTGATAAGTAAGAAGGTATCACACTATACTGTCCTGATAAGTAAGAAGGTATCACACTATACTGCCCTGATAAGTAAGAAGGTATCACACTATACTGCCCTGATAAGTAAGAAGGTATCACACTATACTGCCCTGATAAGTAACAAGGTATCACACTATACTGCCCTGATAATTAAGAAGGTATCACACTATACTGCCCTGATAAGTAAGTAGGTATAAAACATATTGATTAGAATAGAATAGCTATCACTCATACCCCGGACACTTCATAAAAATTTCGCTCCATTGTTTACTACAAAGACATGTGAGCGTGATGTACTAGGGTTGAATCGAGATTCAATTAGCCCTCATTGTTCTTTATTATTAGCTAGACTTTTACAAATAAAGTAAAGGCTGTATACATCAGACAAGGCTGTATAGCCTTAGAAGGCTTAGCTCTTTCCTTAAAAAGTAAAATTTTCTTTGGTTATACTGTGCTTTGGAACCGTTTTGGAACTGTGCCAACCCCTTGACAAATGGTCACGGATCGGTCACACAGGGGGAGTGAGGTAGCCTTCAGAGAGCGGCAGGGAGTGTCCATACTGTATAATGTCCTTATACTGTGGCTATCACTCTATGCAGCCCTGATAAGGGAGAAGGTCAAAATCAGAATTCTTCATATTTTTTTTTTAATTTTTCTCTTTCTGTTTTCATGTGCAGAACCCATGTATCAAACACACCTTTTCTGTCCCCAGAACGACTTGCTAGACGTAGTTGCGTGTCTGGAGCTTTCTCGGACGACGGTGCGTCGCGTTCGACTGAACTTCCTCTTCGCTTCCGTGTATAACTTGCTGGGGATACCGTTAGCTAGCGGCGCGTTTGCGGCCTATGGACTGCAATTGCAGGTATTTTTGAAAATGAAAATGAAAATATTTTATTCGAAGTAGGTAGCAGTGTACTCTTTTCGAACGTCAATATTTTATCTACCTAATACGAGGTTCCTGCCACTCGGAACTCGTATACCCACCGTTCCGGGAAGTGTTTGCGGAGAGAGAAGAAACGGCGGGCCCTAAAGAAACTTCCCTCCAACACATTTTTTGAAAAAAGTCTTATATTCTATTACATCTTAATGCTAGATCAATAAATGAATTATACAATGTCATGTCTGTAAATAAAATGAAAAAAAAAGTAAGAATAAAGAAAGAAAGGATTCAAAAGAGATAAAAATAAAAGTAAAAAGACGTATGTTTCTTCAGTATATGTATAGGGTGTTAACAACCCATATCGTCCCCACTGCAGGGGCACGGGTCTCTTCCCATACTTCGGGAAGGTTAGGCCATACTCCACACACGGGGGCCAGTCCGGATTGGTGGAGGTTGTGGGGTAAGTGGCCAACCCCAGTGGCAGAAGTTTTGAAGCCGCCTATAAGGCGTCCGACGTGGCTTAACGATGGATGGATGGCTGGTTTTGTAGAGTATTTCTAAAATACTTGAATCTTGGCAAGCCCGCTTCCATCTTCGGCATCATCATCACTTACCACCAGGTGAGATGATGCCAAGGGCCCGTCAATAGGTTATGTTGCCAACAGTTAATTATGAGATATTTTTCTCTCAATACCTTTATTGAAACAGTAAAAAAACTTACTTGCCTGAGATTGCATTACGTGCACGATTTTTCATTAATAAAAATTTCGTAATGAGTATAGATACGAACGACTATACAAAGTCATGACGTCATCGTTCGCTATTTCAGACAGTTTCGGAGAAATTGTCTTATTAAACATATTATTTATTTATTAAGTTACCAACAGGATGTGCATCGCGATAAAAATACGATAAAAATGTTATTCAAATAACTAGTAGTTTTCTACGCTTTGTATGATAAAAATTAAAATGTTATTTTATTCGCAGCCGTGGATGGCTTCAGCGGCGATGGCGATGAGTTCTGTGTCGGTCGTTTGCTCCAGTTTATTGCTCAAAACGTAAGTAATTCACTCCCCGACGTACCTAATACGTTCATTTGCTCTGTTCAGTGCAAAAGAAAACTGTCAATCTATACTTTGAAGTAAGAATAAGATTGATTGATTGCTTGATATACTCTTAAGAATAATGAAGAAAGAATGAGAATGAAATAAAGAAAGAACTGTCGTCTGTTATGGTGTAAAATTATCTAAAAAGCATAATTTTACTGTTCCGATTAGTAAAGTGACACTATGCTGAGTAGAGGCTCTTTCTTGGTAAGAAGCGGTTGACGCAGCAACAGAGAAGGAGGGGTTCCGCGTCCCCTTTGAAGGGGTTGCCCCCCCCCTTACCCTAATACTATTAATACTAATACCCATTAACGTATTTTTTTTATGGCATAGCTGGCAAACGAGCAGACGGATCACCTGATGGTAAGCGATTGCCGCCGCCCATAGACACCCGCAACACCAGAGGAGTCACAAGTGCGTTGCCGGCCTTTGATATGGGATGGGGAGAATTGAGGGGGGGGGGAGGTTGGGCCTCCGGTACCCTCATTTTTACCCCAGTTAACAGCATATCAATTAAATAGTATATAAGTTATGTATGCTTTTCTCTAATTACGTGATTATGTGCATCATATCATTAATAAAGTATTTTCTATTCTATTCTAAATGCTCTCTGGAAACAGATTCAAAAAGCGCACAGCCGAAGAGCTGCGGACACCAGAATACCTGGAGACCACTCGGCTGACCGAGCTGGACGCGGTGTCGGTCCATCGCGGGCTGGACGAGAGAGGCGACGCGGACCCCAGGGCGTCGCCTATAGCCAAGTGAGTGTTTACTGAAGATATAATAATAATAATGATAATGATAATAATAATAATAATAATAATAATAATAATAATAATAATAATAAAGAGATCAAGAGATCGCTCTAAAGTATGGCTTCATAGCTCGCCGGTTGCCATATTACAAGTACACGCCGGAGTCGGTTCTCGAAAACGACCGCGCCAAGCTCTACTGGGACCGAGACATCATCACGGACAGGTCTATTGATCATAATAGGCCTGATATCGTGTTGATGGGTCGGGCGCAGTCAAGGGTGTTTTTGGTGGATATCACTATTCCACACGACGAAAACCTCGTGCAAGCCGATGCCGACAAGAGGTTACGGTACCTTAACCTGGCGCACGAGGTTACGGATGTGTGGCAAGTGCAATCCACTGAAATCATTCCTGTAGTCCTGTCCGTTAATGGTTTGATCCCTGCTGACCTGGATCGTAACCTTAGGCGGTTGGGACTTCGAGGCAGACCGATAATAGCGGCTATGCAAAAGACAGTCCTCCTCGACAATGCCCGGATTGTCCGACGCTTTCTCTCCTCGTCGCACTGACCTCCAGCCGACTGTGCTTCTGCTGGAGTAGCTCCTGCCACTTCGCCGAGCGCGAAGTGTGCAGAGTAGCGAAAGCTTATATTGGACATAATAATAATATCTGGGACAAATCACACACGGTCATCTGGCCCCAAACTAGGATTCCCTGTATCTTGGGAACCAGACTGATATACATACACATATACATTTAAATACATACATACAGGGTGACTTTAAATTAGTTCTTGATACGAAAGGGTATGCATGTGCTCATGATAACAAACAACCCTTTCGTATCAAGAACTAATTTAAAGTCACCCTATATATAGATATAATACACCCACACTCAGAGCAAACAATTCTGCTCATCACAAAAAAGTTTGCCCTGTGTGGGGATCGAACCCACGACTGTCGGATCAGAGGTCAGGATCGCTAACCACTTAGCCACCAGAAGATTCTGCTTGAAACAAAATAGTTGTAGGATCATTTGACTCATTATACTGATAAATTTTTGTTCTGTCTATGATAAATGTCTAATCAGCCCACATTAGCCCACTGCTGGGTATCGATCTCTTCTTGTGCACGAGATTTTAACCGTGGCACGAATGGGCCAGCTCGACCGGAGTGATACCACGGCCTCACAGAAAACCGGCGTGAAGCAACGCTTGCGTTGTGTTTCGCCGAGTGAGTGAGGGTACCGGAGGCCCAACCTCCCCCCCCCCCCAGTCCCCCCATCCCATTTCAAAGGTCGGCAACGCACTTGTAACTCCTCTGGTGTTGCGGGTGTCTATGGGCGGCGGTAATCGCTTACCATCAGGTGATCCGTCTGCTCGTTTGCCACCTTTTGTCTCGGACTCTCGCCAGTCCCGCCCAGCAATATCTAGTAACGCTATGTCATCCGACCGTCTGGCGGCTGGTTTACCTACTGATCATAAAAGGATGATCGTAAATATTACAACCGGGTTCCTACGTTGACCCGGTTTGGTTGGTGGTAAGGTATTTTTTGAGCCCACCTAGCTAGCTACTACCACAAAATAGACACAGAAGGTCCGCTCAATACAAACCACTAAAATCGTAAGCATATACATGCTTATAGAAATATACGGTCGTTTGAGGCAAGGTCACGATCGCACAGTATCGTGACCTTGCCTACAATGACCGTGTACGTCTACAAGCATGTATATGCTTAGGATTTTAGTGAGCGTATTGAGCGGACCTTCTGTATCTGTGTATATTGTGCTACTACCGTCTTATCAAAGTCTTGCTACTCTGTTAGTCCACCGCTCATCTTCCCTTTTAGCCAAATGCCCTGCCCAACTCAAATTAAATCAAAAATATACACAAATGTAACAAAATTGGTGTAGGACCCCTTAGCTGGGGATTGTACTCATCGTACTGGACAACTTTTGTTCTACGACTTTGCTCAAAACGCAAAAAAATTTTTGGTCTCTCCATAAAAATTGATTATCTGTTTTGCCATTTTCAACCGACTTCAAAAGAAGGAGGATGTTCTCAATTCGTCGGAATCTTTTTTTTTTATGTATGTTCACCGATTACTCGAAGACGCCTGAACCGATTTCGAAAATTCTTTTTTTGTTTGAAAGGGTATACTTCACAGGTGGTCCCATATAAATTTTATCGAAATCGATTCAGCTGTTTTTGAAAAAATCAACAAAAACATAGAAAAATTGGAGTTGTTGCGATTGAAGTCGGTTGTTTTTAACGTATTCAGCGTGGTCATTATAGAGTAATAAATTATTGTATTTAGAGTCCAAAATTTTTTTACGATTTGAGCAAAGTCGTAGAACAAATGTTGTTCAGTACGATGAGTAGAATCACCAGTTAACGGGTCCTACACCAATTTTGTTACAACCTGTATACATATTCGAAGAAGGTAACACTGTACACTTTTTGAAGGTATTTTTTAGCCTACCCTATAATAAGCTTTCTACCATTTGGAATTCGTATAGCAAACGTCGAATCCAAAAGATTCTCCCTCCAACACATTTTAACATTGTATTGTATATCAAGAATATCAACACTGTCAAAATATCTGTACAAGATGTATGTATAATGTATTGTTTTTGTAAATATACGTATTTCATAGATATAATAATAATAATATCCGGGACAAATCACACACGGTCATCTGGCCCCAAACTAGGATTACCTGTATCTTGGGAACCAGAGACTGATATACATACACATATACATTTAAATACATACATACATATATAGATATTATACACCCAGACTCAGAGCAAACATTTCTGGTCATCACACAAAAGTTTGCCGTGTGTGGGGATCGAACCCACGACGCTCGGATCAGAGGTCAGGATCGCTAACCACTTACCCACCGAGTAAGTCAGAAAATATATGAGCACATATATTTTCAGTCAAATGGTTCCTACATCTATTTTGTTTTATGTCGTATATTTATAAGTTTGCCGCTAAGCTGACAAACGCCATAACACCATTTTTTCGCACTACGCGCCAACAATTTCACTTTATTTACTTAGAATATTAATTACATTGTATATTGTATATATTTTTGCATGAACCCATAAATATTTTTCAGTATGTATTATTCAAAATTCATATTTGACATTCGATTAGCTTAAAAGCTGTAAATGTAAGATGCTACTCGTGAAAGTCAACTTTCCGAAAAAAAAAGGTTAAAAAAAAAATTCGTAATTTTAAACCACCAGCCGATTTGCAAAATTCTTTTTTCCGATTGTTTATGTTCCTTTGGGAAAGTTGTTCAGTTTCATAAACAAATAAAAAAAAATACACTGTGTTATCAAATATAGTTTATTATTTCATTTATTGTTTGTCGCACTCCCACACACTGATTCACGTATATTCACGTTCCTTTCTCACTGTTGTTTTTTTTTGTCTTTTTTTCCGCACCAGCAAGAAACGAGACTCCTGGAAGTCAGCACTTTTAAAGGTCTAGTTCAGTTTGGTGTGTAAATAAGCGTTTTTTTTATTTGTGTTGTGTTGTTTTTGTTTTCTTGTGTGATTTATTATTTCGGGGAGGTGATGGAATTTTGTGTCGTTCTAAAATTTCGTCCAGTTCAGGGTTTTCTTCAAATCAAATACTCTTTATTGTCTCTTCACTTGTTTTTTTATCGTTGGTGTTGTTTTAATAGTTTTAGGGGTTTTAGAAAATAATAATATACGACTTTTGGCCGCGAACACTGCTTTTTTCAGGGTTCCGTTCACGATAGGTGTCAATAGGATTGTATTACCTAGTGTTACCAATACTATAATATTCATTTTAGTATCCTAAAGAAATGTTTATAATAATAATACTAATAGTTTATTTTTGACATAATCCATATATTGTACATATTGTCTTATAATGTAACATATGTAACTTATAATGTAATATCCATATATTGTATCCATTATTCACGAATCGTATATTACTCAACCGGGTTCTAACTTTGTAGGACCCGGTTTGGTTGGTGGTAAAGTATTTTTGGATCACAATAGATCTACCTAAGTCGCAGTGATCCAATAGGGCCTACCTTTGGTCCTATACCCAAATAAACATCCCCCCCCCCCCTCAAATAAACATATACAAAAGGTATTTTTGAGCCTGCCTGGCTAGCTACCACCGTCTTAACTAAGTTGCCGCTAAACATCAGTTTTAATAGCGTAAATGTGTTCCGGCATGGAGATTTTCTCCGTTACATCCCCAATCATGCCAATCAACTGTTTATCATTTGGATCGCAAATTCTTTTTTCAAATTTAATTTCCTTTTTTTTTCTTTTAACACTTTGATGAATACTGTATACAAGCACACACAATAAAACATCAACATTTAAAAAACACAGCAAAAACGTCCGTCGGGGGTCTATCGCTCGAAGTTATTTCTTCCAGACTGCACGAAACATAAAAATAATAAAAAAGATTTATGTGTGTCACCTACTTTAGCATCGCATGCATCGTTTTTATGTTTTTTCGTTTGTGAAACATTGTCTGTGTGTGTGAATGTATTTTTCAAAATAGCATTAAAATACACTGGTGGACTAAAAAATCGACTCAAGATTTGTTGCTCGACTTTTGAAAAAATAACTCAGTCTACAACTGCTAAACACTAAAAGCAAAAAACTAGAAAACCATCGAACTAAAATCATAAACAGTAGACACACAGTTTTTGAACTTTTGGTTTAGTTTTATTTTGCTAGATTAAATTAATTTTCCAAAAGTCGTGCATGAAACTTTGAGTCGATTTTTTTTATCCATGAGTATATTTACATTGTACTTCCAATACAAAGTTGGCTTGTAAGCTGAATTATTTGTATGAGTAGTCAATATATTTCTTTTTTGTGAATTCACTTTAATAATTATGGGGTTTCTTGGGGAAAGTTGTTCAGTTTTCATAAGTAAATCTTAATTCACAGATTTGGCATTTTTTATTACCCTTTATGTTTCTCATCTGTTGTGTCTAATATTCGGATGTGCTCTGTCTTTAGTCTATAAAATAATTCTGTTATTATACGCATTAACGTCCTCGGTGAGCAAAAAACACCGTATACCATTTTTACCTACCTGACAAGTCCCCACACAAAAAAAAACATTATTACTATAGTAGTGTTGCTCAAAAAAATATTACATAAGTATAATTATATTCCATACTTTGTTTCAAAATATAATGTAGATATTTAACCTTACAATCAGCACAAAATACAAAACCGTGAATCTTCCCCCAAAAGTTATAAAATCAACCGAAATCTTAATATGTATGTAGGTATGTAATTACTTATTTCTTTTCCACAGATTATTCCATCGCACCAAGCCGAGTGACGGATGCCTGCTGCAAGAAGAAGACGACATGCTCACTGTCTCTTTCATACCAAAACGGCCGACGAGAGAACAGCCTAGCCTTAATGGGTAGTTTATCATTTAAATTTGTTTTAACGTAAGTCGCTATTACTTGTGATTATCCAAGGGATGCAGGAAAAGTTGTGAACTGAAGGGACTGTGATACTGTAATGATTGTTAAACTTAGGGACAGTGGCGGATAACAGTTGTCAACCCAAGGTACAGTGGCAGTATAACACTTGTCAACGCAAGGAACAATATTATTACAACACTTGTCAACCCAAAGTCATTTGTCAATACAAGGGACAGTGGTAGTATAAATCTTGTCAATCCAAGAGACAGTGGTGCTACAACACTTGTCAAAGCAAGGGGCACTACAATACTTGTCAAACCAAGCGATAGTGGCACTACACCACTTGTCAACCCAAGCGACAGTGACACTGCAACACTTGTCAACCCAAGAGACAGTAGCACTACAATACTTGCCAATCCAAGGGACAATAGAAGTATAACACTTGTCAACACAAGAATCAATGTCATTATAACACTTGTCAACACAAGGGACAGTGGCATTATAACACTTATCAATCCAAGCGACAGTGGCACTATAACACTTTCAATCCAAGGGACAGTAGCACTATAACACTTGTCAACCCAAGGGACAGTGGCACTATAAAACTTGTCAACCCAGGCGACCGACAGTGGCACTATAACACTTGTCAACTTAAGAGACAGTGGCAGGGGACTTATTAAATAAATAAGCTTACAATGTGTCTTGTACTGCGTTATAAAATGTCAAACACCGCCCTGTCAAACGACTGTCACGCAGAATCTATGACATGGTTTGACAGGTTATGACCAATACATATTAAATAGTACAGACTTTATTATTCTGGTGCCAATAATATTCAAATGTCAAAGTAAATATGACTTAGCTTTGTCAAGAAAATTAATATTAAGCAATTCAACATCTTAAAAATAAAAAATAAAAATCGTATATTATGAGATAGACTCATATAAAAAAATCTAGCCTGAATATAAAAAAAAGTAAGCAAACGACTCCGATAAGACTTCTCCCTCATTAAACCAATACCTAGTAAGAACACAATGCTAGAAGTGCTTTAAAGCACGATTAGCTTAGCTTATTTGGTGCAACATCGGCGTAATTACACTTTTTATAATAATAATAACCGGGACAAATCACACACGGTCATCTGGCCCCAAACTAGGATTCCCTGTATCTTGGGAACCAGAGACTGATATACATACACATATACATTTAAATACATACATATATAGATATTATACACCCAGACTCGGAGCAAACAATTCTGCTCATCACAGAAAAGTTTGCCCTGTGTGGGGATCGAACCCACGACTCTCAGATCAGAGGTCAGGATCGGTAACCACTTAGCCACCGAGTCAGTCAAATTTTATCAAAATTGACTTGAGTATTCCAAACGATTAATGGAGATTTGTTACTTACGTTTGAAGAAAAATCGACGCCATCTAGCTCATGTTTATGGAAATACAATTTCGTCGATTTTTCTCCAAACTTAACAAAGCTCAAGTGGCATACTCGAATCAGTTTCGAAAAAAGTGTAAATTGATGTTGCTCCAAATGAGAGAATATTGTATTTAGTTACCATTTAACACCTGCTTCATAAAACGTACAAATATATTTTAGGTTCAGTTACTCCAAAGTGTCAACAGATTTTGTGTCACCAGTTGCAGAATGACAGAAATATAGGCTTATTTGCTACAAGAGTGTTACCATAGATATATATCTCTGTTGGATTCGCCATTTTGTTTTGATCTTTGGATGTATAAAATGACTCAGAACCCTGTTAAGTGGAAATCTGTGAGCAACGCCTTTGTCCAACATTGGACGTCTTCCGGCTATTAATACGTATCTGTCTGTATAATAAACCCTATAGGGTTTAACAAAATAGTGAAGGGCTCCTCTAAAACTGAACACCTGTGTTTTTACGATTTAGGATTTAGCTAAAATCGAAGAAAATTTTCGCAATTTATCATACAAATCGATTAGCTATATAGCCAATTTTGAGAATTGACTTGAGTTTTTGAGTTGTTTGAGTTGATTGAGTCTATTGTTGAAAGTTGTTCAGTTTGAAGAAAAGCTTCAGTTAACGGGTCTCAAGCTATTTTATTACACACTTACTGAGGGCCGATTATTAGGAATAAAAAAATATGTTACCAGTATTCTAATGTATAAAAAAAAATATTCAGGGTGTTAAAGACCATTCCGGGAAACGTTAACAGGGTGTCCTACTCAAGAAACTGAACAACTTTTCCTATCTGATACTGAATTCACAAAAAAATGTTTAGACTTTTCATATAAAGTGATCAACTGGCCGTAGTTATGCCATAACGATCCAACTGATTTAAAGTAAGTAAGGGATGTCACTGACATAAATTACATTATCCCTCGCTTACTTTAAATCAGTTGGATCGTTATGGCATAACTATGGCCAACTAATCTCCTTATTTTGTATGAAGAGTACAATTTTGTTTTTTTGAGAATTTAACATGAGTTGCTTGGAAAATGTTGTTCAAATTCATGAGTGAAACCCGCCGTCTAAGTTTCCGTGGGTGGTCTATTTACATCCTGTATTTTCATCCGACTGGCAAGCGGAGAGTTATGTATTTTATGTTTATTTATAAAGGAGCTTCCTTGATGATTGTGTTCTATCTCTCTTTCTCTCTCTCTCTCTCTCTCGTGTGAAACAATAGGCCGTGCTATCTATCCTAAGGGACAGATAGTTGTCAACCGCCTCCGTAGCGTAATGGCTTGCCGCTCGCTTCACATCAGGAGGTCGCGGGTTCGATTCCCGGCGGGGTCCAACTTTGTGAACTCGGTTTGGTTGGTGGTAGGGCATTTTCTGAGCCCGCCTGGCTAGCTACCACCATCTTATCTAAGTCTTGCCGCCAAACATCAATGTTAACAGCATTGATGTGTTCCGGCATGAAGATAAGATAGCCAGTTCCCCATTGCGTTGGGGAATCTTGGTAAGCCCGCTTCCATCTTCGGCATCATCGTCACTTACCATCAGGTGAGATGATGCCAAGGGCTTACCAATTGAGGGTAAAAAAAAAAAAGTTGTTGCCAGATAGTTGCAGTTGTTACTTAGCATCAATCAATCAATATACTTAGCATCGTCCGCTGCAATCCGCGGTCACATGTACACTTATATTTAGTTCTGTATAACTTCTTATCGTATGGCACAGTTAACCATCCATTCCCTAGGTATATACCGGATGATTATAAAATGTCCGGCAATAAATATAAAAACGTTAGAACTTGGAGCTTTCGACCCAGTCTTAAGCACATATTAATATTATTACGTTTTTAACATTTCAGTCAAAATCACGCATACATACACACACACACATACACACACACACACACACACACACACACACACACACACACACACACACACACACACACACACACACACACACACACACACACACACACACACACACACACACACACACACACACACACACACACACACACACACACACACACACATATACACACACACACACACACACACACACACACACACACACACGCACGCGCCTCGCATGCACGCACACACAGATTCGATTTATCGTTACTATCTTTGTATAATTTTATTTAAAATTTATGATCTCTTAATTTGGCCTACAACAATGTAAATAGTTATAGTAAAATAGAGGTACTGCTGTGAGATCGATCTGAATAAATAAATAAAAAAAATTAATTGTGGGTTCTACTTATCAGACTGAACAACTTCCCTCGAGAAAGTCATGGTCAAAAAGCAAAAACATTTTTGGACTTCCCAACATCGACATAGTTCATCAACCAGCAGACTGATTTGTATGAGGATTTGTATGAGGATCCAAATTTTTTTTTGGTTTTTGAGTATGAGTTTCTTGGGGGAAGTTGTTCAGTTTGATGAGTAGAAGCCATAGTTAAAATATTGCCAGACATTTTATAATCACCTGGTATGGCGGCTGCCTGGTAAAGCTTAGCATCACCCGCGGTCACGTATAGTGTATTAATATGTACACCTACGAATGTGTGCAACTCGATTTTAATACACATCTAGTAATCAGATGTGCAGGTTTCCTCTCGATGTTTTCCTTCACCGTTAAATCTGTATGGAAATGTAAGGTACATATTTGAAAAACTCATTAGTACATTGGCCAGGATTTGAACCCGAGACCTCTGGTTAGGAGGTCCGAGGAGCCACCGACGCTTACATTTCTGTATACCTCGAAAAAACAAAGCAGATGTTCAAAACTAAATATTTTTGACATTCTGCGTTCAAAAGTACTTTATTTAAAAATGTTAAATATAAAAATATATTTTAATTCATACTTATCTTATACAATTTTAATTATATAACCCAAAGACTTTGTACATAATGTATCGGCTTTATACAGAATAATTTTTAATTGCTGAAACAATACTTAATAACATGAATATAGTCATGTAAACTGAAAACTTTTCTTCGTGTTGCCTATAAGTCAACAATCATTTTGGTCAAAATTGACCAGTTTCCTTACAAATTTTTTTTTAGTTTTATAAGTATTCATGCCTCTTAAGTAATGTTCAGATGTTAAAAATTATTCTTTAGTTTTTAAGGTGTTTTATGCGAGTCAGAACGATGTATGGACGATTGGTTATCTCAATTGTATTGTGAATAAAATGTGAGATATTAGGTAATAGTTATATTATATTAAATATGTTTATTGTAATAAATATAAAAGTTATATACAACTTTACAATCGTGT
This sequence comes from Coleophora deauratella, assembly GCA_958295455.1. Classification (NCBI taxonomy): domain Eukaryota; kingdom Metazoa; phylum Arthropoda; class Insecta; order Lepidoptera; family Coleophoridae; genus Coleophora; species Coleophora deauratella. Next base: position 1,246,128 of record OY282414.1, on the reverse strand, counting down.
ATATTTTAGTGAATTTATTTTTTATAAAGATACTTACATTTAGTTTGAATTGAAATGATCAGTAAATACAATATATTTTTCACTAGATATTTGTTGTATTATTTATTATAAATATTAAAATATAATTTTATAAACTTATACAGGGTGTAACAGAAAGGTGTGATAATACTTTAAGGTTGGCTTTTACCCATCAAACTGAACAACTTTTGTTCTACAACTTTGTTGAAATCGCAAAGAAATTTTCGGACTTTTCATACAAACTTGGTTCGATTTGTATGAAAAGTCCAAAAAATATTTTGCTATTTGAACAAAGTTGTAGAACAAAAGTTGTTCAGTTTGATGGGTAAAAGCCAACCTTGAAGTATTATCACACCTTTCTGTTACACCTGTATAAAAAGTGTATAGAAAAAAATGGCTCCCATTCATGATACCGTTCGATTTCACCAACCAACTTGTGGAAACAAGGAACTAATGCCCAATTTCCATAAAAAAGTTTTGATTTTCTAAAGAAATCAGTTGATTCCTGAACTTTGTATGGAAATTAATTTTTTTTAATTGGGCATTTTCTCCTTAGGTAAAGTTGTTCAGTTTCAGGAGTAGAATAAATCACAGTAAAGTTTTTTAGGTATTTCAAAAGGACCCCATATTTTACCCTGTCATCGTCTATACAGGGTTATTTTTGGACCCCCCCCCACCAAAACTTCACAGTGGCTTCTATTCATCAAACTGAACAACCGTTTTCCAAAGAACGAATACCTAGTCAATTCGCAACAATTTTTTGGACCGTTCGTTCATACTAATTTGATCACGTATCTTGTATGAGAATAGAAGCCACTGTGAAGTTTTGGGGGGGGGGCAAAAAAAACCCCGTATTTGATGCTCTCGTAATCTGTTTTGATGTTCTTATCATGTATCATATACATATTTGATACCGCTTATCATTTATATTTGATGACCTCATCATGTATATTTGATAACCTCATCATCCATATTTGATGCCTTTATCATCTATACTTGATGCTCTTATCAATATTTGATACCAACATCATCTAAATTTGATGCCCTTATCATCTATACTTGATGCTCTAATCATCTATATTTGATGCCCCTCAACTCCGAGCACGGGGTATCCACAGCGGACAGATCCGCAGCATCCAACACCTGCTTATAAGGCAGGGTGCCCAGTAGATCATACCCACAACGTTGGCCCAGAATTTGCGAGTTTTTAGCTGTAAACACCGTTGAGATAGCTCGTAGTCCCAGGGCTTTGAGGAGTGGCTTCCTGGAAGTAATATCAGTTTAGCTTTGAACATGTGCACGGTTGATAGTTACGGAGAAGAAAGGTTAGAGTTGACAACCTTTAAAAATAAATATAGGGTTACTTTATATTAGTTCTTGATGCCAAAGGGTGAGCACATGCATAGCCTTATTTATTATTTTATTTATTTTCTGTATTAAGGAAAACAAACAGCTATATATTATACATAATAAACATTGCAGTTTAGTTATGACAGAAGCCAATAAAGTTTCCACAATCAGTTTAACAATTTCGTTTAGGTAAAATATAAAGAACTAATTTAAAGTCACCTTATTTCTATGAGTGATAATCGAATATGGGAACAAGATTAAGTACCTGTACTGTTTTTCTTTTAAATAATTAATTTGTTAAAGCACATAGACCTCATAGGAGCGTACTTGACTAAATAGGAATCTCTGAATCCAGGGGTTTGGCCTGTGCATTGATTTATCTACTCTGGACCCCCGTTTCACCCCCTTAGAGGGTGAGTTTTGAAAAATCCTTTCTTAGTGCACCCCTACACCTCATAAGCGTATACTTGCCAAATTTGGAATCTCGAGACTTAGCGGTTTGGGCTGTGCGTTGATATGTCAGTCAGTCAGTCAGTTTCTTCTTTTATATATTTAGATAGATAAGAAAAATAGCCCATTTCCCCATTGCGTTGGGGAATCTTGGTAAGCCCGCCTCCATCATTCGACATCATCATCATTTACCATCAGGTGATTTAATGCTAATGGCATGCAACTGCGAATAAAAAATACTTAACAAATCACTTTTTAGTGGTGAACAGTCTCCCTTACCTAGCCTCTAATAATTTTGCGCCTATCTTCTGACCACGATGGTCTTCCCTGACCACCAAGCCACTATCACTCAAGTACTGGTCCACAGAGTAATAGTCGAAGACGTTGACCAGGTTCTCCGTAGCCATCAAGATTTTGAGGAGTTTCTTCCAGGGCTCGCCTTGTACCTGAAATGAAATGATTTCTATTCGAGTGCACTTTTTGAACGTCATTATTTTATGTACCTAATACGAGGACTTTTTGACCGGAAACAGCTCTGGTGTGCTCACTTGACACTGTCAAACTAAAAAACCGCAGCACCGTAGACCGGTGCAGCGTGATATAAACATGTCTTGCGAAGCGCGGAAACGGTCGAGATAAATGCCACTAACAATCAAACGCTTAACGGAATGTAGATACGGAAACCGGAGTCCAACAAAAATACAAAAAAAAGCATAGCCTTGTCTAATAATTTTTAAATATTTTTTTGTTAACTCGGTGACTCAGTGGTTAGCGCTCCAGACTAATGATCCGAGAGTCGTGGGTTCGATCGTGGTGTAACCCACGACTCTCGGATCATTAGGGCAAACATTTCTGTGATGAGCAGTGTATTATATCTCAATATGTATGTATTAAAAAGTATTATGTTTATGTATATCAGTCTCTGGTTCCCAAGATACAGGGAATCCTAGTTTGTGGCCAGATGACCGGGTGGAGTTGTCCCGCGTGTTTTTTTTTAAATTTAGGTAGGTATTTATTTCATGCAGCCATCTTTGCATGCAGATGGCCGTTGGGGCAGTAAAGTTCTCGAGTGGCGACCGCGCACCGGAAGACGCAGTGTGGGCACTCCCACTCGGTGGACCGACGACCTGGTGAAGGTCGCGGGAAGCCGCTGGATGCGAGCCGCACAGGACCGGTCAGTGTGGAAATCCTTGGGGGAGGCCTTTGTCCAGCAGTGGACGTCTTTCGGCTGATAGATAAATAGATAGCCATCTTTACCTGGCTAATATCCAGTTCAGGATCATCTCTGCAGCTCACATAGAGGATATTGAAGCCTACCACCTCCTCAGGCTGTCCATCCACCTCAGTGTAGCATGCGAGGCACACGTGCATGTCGGCATAGGATTCCCAGTTAGCTCTGATTGTGGCTACGGAGATTGGGTCCGATAGTATATCTGTAAGGAAATAAAAAAACTGATTTGTTATTGACTAACTCTGTGGGTCAGTGCTTAAAGCGCAATCGTAAATGATCTGTTACATGAAGAAATAAAAATCAAATTAAAAGTACGTATATTTATTAGAAGTACGTAGCAGTGTACACTTTTGATGGAAGGCCATTCTTTTGTCTATCTATCAGCCGAAACACGTCCACTGCTGGACAAAGGCCTCCCCCAAGGATTTCCACACTGACCGGTCCTGTGCGGCTCGCATCCAGCGGCTTCCCGCAACCTTCACCAGATCGTCGGACTACCGAGTCGGAGGCCTGCCCACGCTGCGTCTTCCGGTGCGCAGTCGCCACTCCGAGAACTTTACTACCCCAACGGCCATCTGTTCTACGAGCTATGTGCCCTGCCCACTTCCACTTAAGTCTAGCGATTCTGAGAGCTATGGCGGTAACTTTAGTTCTTCTACGTATCTCCTCATTTCTGATTCGATCACGTAGAGAAACACCGAGCATAGCGGGCTCCATCGCCCTTTGGGTGACTTTGAGCCTTCTTATGAGGCCCATGGTAAGCGACCATGTCTCGGATCCATATGTTATCACTGGCAACACACACTGGTCAAAGACTTTAGTCTTGAGTCTATTGTCTACCTAAAACGAAGTACTCGTGGAGAGACAAAACGTCAGTGAGCGCTCTTGGAGGTCGCTGTTGCTCGTGTGTTCGATTCCCATCGAAGTTACTGGAATTGTACAGTCACCATCAAATTATTGATGACAAACAAAATATTCCTAATGTTAGACACAATCAAAGTGCTCAGTAATATATTCACAGTAAATGCGTTCTAGTGGCTGTAATCTGCTTGCTTAGGGTCGCGGGTTCGATTCCCGGCGGGGCCTAACTTTGTAGGACTCGGTTTGGTTGGTGGTAGGGTATTTTCGGAGCCCGTCTGGATATCTGCCGCCAAACAATGTTAATAGCATTGCGTTGGGAAATCGTGGCAAGCCCGCTTCCATATTCGGCATCATCATCACTAACTACCAGGTTAGATGACTCCAAGGGCTCACCAATGTGGATTAAAAAAACCAGAAAAAACATCTTACCAAAAACCCTACAAAGAGGCTCGTCTCTTAGAAATTGCTGCTGCATTAAGTCCAAGCATTCCTTTCTGCGATCCTCCTCCATGTCTCTGATCTGGTACCTGCAATAATGGACTATAGGTTTATATCATCATTGGCGACAGTTTTTAAGTAGCAACGGTATTGCGGAGGGTCGAAAGTTATGCGACTAAACCTGGCTCAGAGGCTCTTGGCAGCGCAAGATGGAAAAGCGTCACATGGGCGGCATCAGTACATCTGCCGATAACTTTCCCTGTCAGGCCTGCGGGCGAGCCTGTCGCACTCGCATCGGTCCCATAAGGTACCAAAAGCTTGCGCCAAGATACTACAATGAATAGTCTGTAGTAGACGCAAAGGCCATTGGTTGATTGGTAGTTGCTACATTTGAGTAACTTTTTTCTTTTCCTTGTGTGAATTTCTTCAGTATACTGAGCAAAATCCGCAGTCCTTCACTCATTTTGTTACGCCCTTTTAAAAAAAAAAAAAAATATAAGCCAAGATTTAAAAGTTTCCTTTTGTAATACTCGGAATATCATATTTGCGAAATACTAGTTTTGATCGCGACTTCGTTACTTCAAATAGTCTTAGTCATCAATCAGTATTGATTTATCAATCAATTTGCTATCGACATTGTCTCTGCTATCGATCAATCAGCGAGTTGATAATAAATGAACAGTCGCTGAAAATTGATCGATCGTAGTTCATCGAAGATCTATATTATTTTTCCGATAAATTTAAGTTGATTATAGCTCGTAGATTAGATACTAGACACCCAGTTACCGTAGGAGAGTTCTCGAGTGGCGACCGCGCACTGGCAGACGTAGGTAGGGCCTCCTCTCGGTGGACCGATGACCTGGTGAAGGTCGCGCGAAGCCGCTGGATGCGGGCAGCGCAGGACCTGTCGGCGTGGAAATCCTTGGGGGAGGTCTTTGTCCAGCAGTGGACGTCTTTTGGCTGATGATGAAAGTAATTTGAAACGGAATTTACCAAACCAAGTCCAACAAAGTAGGAACAAGCCGTGAATCGCATCCGCGTCCTCCTGATGTGAAACGAGTGTCTTAGCCACTAAGCTATGCCAGGAAGGAGGTTGCATTTCATTTCAGCCATTTAAAAATTGGTATTGAAAACACAAGTGGAAGTTTCCTTTCATATCCATTAATTATCCTTACTTTTAACAGTGGAAGCTTTCTGACTGTTATATGGTAACAACCCATATCGTCCCCACTGCAGGGGCACGGGTCTCTTCCCATACCTCGAGAAGGTAAGGCCATAATCCACACACGGGGGCCACAGGGGGTCCGCCTATATAGGGTGACTTTAAATTAGTTCTTGATACGAAAGACTATGCATGTGCAGCATGTGCTCATGATAACAAACAACTTTCCCTAAGAAACCCATAGTCAAATCGCAAAAAATTTTTTGGACTCTTCACACTAATTTGGCCAGTCAGTTGCTCGATTTGTATGGAGACTCCAAATTTTTTTTTGCGATTTGACTATGGGTTCCTTAGGGAAAGTTGTTTGTTATCATGAGCACATGCACACCGTTTCGTATCAAGAACTAATTTAAAGTCACCCTATATACATATGTAGGAGGCTTGAAAGCTTCTAACACTTGGGTTGGGCACTAATCCCACAATCTCCGCCAATGCGGACCCCCTGTGGCCCCTGCGTGTGGAGTCCTCGGACGTGGCTTAACGATTTCCATCTAGTTATAGTTACCGGCATCAACGGCTTAACGTGCATTACAAAGCACGGACACGGTCGAGATATTAATTAATTTAAAAAAAAAACACCAAAATTCAGACTGTCACGCTGATTCAGAATCTCACATTTGAGCTGGTCTGCCGTTCCTCTCGATCCCTTGGAACCGAAGCCACACTTGCCCGACGGGAACCGAAGATGGTCTCAGCCAGGGCATTCTGTTATATATAACCACCATGTTAGACAATAAACAACACCTTTTTGGACTTTTTTTACGGTTAAGGATGGCAAAGGCTGTCGGCCCACCTTATGGAAAGCGGTAATCGTGAAAAGTTTGCCACACCAGGGGTGCTATAAATGCTTTGCTGAACCTTCAAAAATCTTTTCAGTCTCTCTCTACCCATCTTTTCAGTCTCTATACAAAATTGGCTGATTGCTTATCAGTATATGTATACAGGATGTTATAAAGTGCGTTTGAGATTTTAAGGGGTTACTCAGAATCAAGTACAGAATGCAGGAAAAATGTTTAAAAAATCCGATTTACAGCTTTTTTCAGTTTCCCATACGAATTCTTGATTCATAGAAAACTTAAAAAAAGTTGTAGATCGGATATTCTCAACATTTTTCCCATATTCCATACTTGATTCTGAGTAAACCCCAAACACACTTTTTTAACACCCTGTATAGAATAAGTTGCTTGGCCATTTTTGTAGGGGGAGTCCGAATCTTTATTTTTGCGATTTCAGCAAAGTCTTAGAGTCTTTTGCGGGTGGTAGGACCTTGTGCGAGGTCCGTCCGGATCGCTACCACCATCTTACTCGCTAATCCTGCCGCCAAGCAGCAGTGCTTGCACTGTTGTGTTCCGGTGTGGAGAGTAAGACAGCCGAGGAAATTACAGGCACAAGAGGCATTTCATCTTAGCCCTCTAGGTTGGCAACGCATCTGCAATCCCCTCCGGGGTTGCAGGTGTCTATGGGCAGTGGTGATCACTTACCATCAGGTGACCCACTTGCTCGTTTGCCTTCCTTATCACATAAGAAAAAAAAAAAAAAAAAAAGTTGTTCAGAATGTTGATTTGAATCCCCAATCCCCATTTGACTCAAATGTGACAACTTTTTTTAAAAACCCATTTATCTGTATTTACATACGTACCTTGTAATACTAGAGTTTTCTTCACCAAAACAAATATTTTCTCTTTCAACCTCTAGTGGTATTCAAAACATTATTGACTCATCACATCACTCATCATGGAGTAAATAATTAATATATATTTTTTAAATCTAGAAACAATTATTTAATTTATTTAACTTTTCAAACTTTTTAAAACGCAAAACCTATACTTAAATACTTAAAAAAAACTTATTAAAAACTGGCTTGACTTTGTTTTTATTAACTAATGCATAACTATAGATAGACAACACGAAATATTGTATATTAACACTATTATATGAAGTGATTAATTCAAAAGTTATTATTTTAAACAACACAGCACGACCAAAAACGTCACACGCAAGACACCAACTGATTACCGAGTCGGTCATACACACAACTCATACAAAATTGTCTTTGGATACTAATTTTAGATCCGCTGCCTTGGACAATGCAAAATAGCACCTAAACGTATAGAATTAGGATCTGTACTGAAGTATAAATTAATCGATCAGGTTGAAACGTAAATATTTTTTTAGCTCTGTGTGTGTGTGTGTGTGTGTGTGATTACCGGTTTCCATTTGCTATTAAAAGGGACTTATTTATACACCTACATTAAAATACTTTAATAAAAACAGCTTCGTATAAAAAGCAATACTAAAAATGTTCTTAGATGTTATTTAAGAAATGAATTATGTATTTGCAGGTACACTGCACCGCCTCCGCTGGTCTAGTGTCTATTCCGCTTGCGTCATTAAGAGGTCGCGGGTTCGATCCCGGCGAGCCGGGCTCCAACTTTGTAGGACTCGATTTGGTTGTCAGCATGGTTATCTACCACCACCTTAACAAAGTCTTACCACCATACATCAATTTTAACAACATTGATGTGTTCCGACATGAAAATAAGGTAGCCAGTTACTCATTGCGTTGGGGAATTTTGGTAAGCTCGTTTCCATCTTCGGCATCATCATCACTTACCATCAGGTGAGATGATGTCAACTGTGGTAAAAAAAACAAGAGCTGGCGTCAACGATATGGCCAGTCATTTCATGATATGGCTAACATTTACACTAACATATTCAATTCAATTCAATTAATTTATTGCATACCATGTGTTTACAAAAATACAGAGGTGTTAAAATATAATGGTATCAACATGGACCCTGAGTAGGGCACAGCAAAATTAGGAGAAAGGAAGTCAATTCTTGTCTAAAATAAAATAATAATTATAGAATTTTATGTTAATTTAAGATATAATAAAGAAATAACAAAAAAAATAATAATAATAAAGCATGCAGTTTGTCGAAATTTTTCTATATATGGGTGAGGCCGTTATTTTTTGCTGATTTGGTGAAAAAAAATCTCCGCAGTCAGTAATTTCAAAAGTAGGACATTTATTTTATTTTGGATGATTTTATCGGATTAAGCAACAAAAGGGCTCTACTGGACACTACAATCATTTAATTTCAGTAATTAAACAAAAAAGATATTTCAAACGAAACGTGATAAAATGAAGAAAAATTACACTAAAACTCCTATCCGCCAAAGAAGAGGTGCACTTTAACTGTCGCTGTAGTAAAAAATACGATAGTTTTTGAGATATGGCTGATATTTTAAGAATACCCATCTATATGGCTATCATTGCTCTTAATTGTGCAATGTCTTTCCTAAGACTTTATTTAAAAACTTTTCAAATTTTTAGTTTTGTCATAAAACTGTAATTATACGTCACTTTGTCAACGTCACCAATATTATTTGTATCTATCAAAGTTTAGCGTTAGGGAGATTAAAATCAGTAGGTGGCAAACACTGGCTTTGGATTGTCTATGGACAGTTGTTTGATAGCGGCAATTTTTTTGACAAAAGACATGTGACTGTTAGTTCAAGTAAAACGGGCACGCTTGCTTCGGCGGAAGATTTTTGTGTATAAAAATGTAAGTTTCAATGTTTTATTAAAAACTATCAGTGTGCTATGTGTGTCAATATGTAAGCTATGTTTAATACTAAAATACAACTGTAATAGTACGTTATTTGCAGAGAAGTAACTTGTTTTCTCAACGCGACGGTAGCGGAGAAGTAAAAAAACGCCACCATTTTGTTACTTCAACGCCACCAGTAGCGTAGATATTCGTCACCTCTTCTACACCACCAAATAAAGGAGAATATTCACTTGTTTTTTGTGCATAAACTAGACGTGTAAATAATCGACGCAAATAAAAGCATAAACGCTGTAACCGACAAACTGTAAACTTCTTTCAACGTTGTAAATTTTTTTCGTTAGTCGTCGTAGGGCTGCACGGCCCGGACCATGAGACAGTTTTTTATTTATGAAGCGGACCAGACACTATCAGTAAATCACATCACACTATCACAATAATGACAGTATTTTCATCAGTATACCGTCATTCCATCGTTTAGTATGCGTCAGACCATCAACAGAGAAATTGTTGGATTTCCCATACAAAATTGGCGGATCAGTTGATCAATTAGTAGGAGTCTAAATATATATTTTTTTAATTAAGCATAGGTCCTTAGATTTTTTCAGTTTTATCAGTAGAAGCCACTGTTAATTTTTTCCGGTATTATTTACAATAAAATACAATAATGATTGATAGTGAATAGTATTAAAAAAAGTATTAGTTGTTAAAAAGTTTAGTTAGACAGTATAAAAATTGGCATGTGTAGGTGTTCCTTTACAATTATTCGTCACTATTATACGTCACTCAACGTCACCGACGCGTAGAAGTGTCTACGCTACCAACATAATACTTCTGCGCCATATTAGCAAAAAATGGCGGCCTGACCCATATTAGGTCAAAATATTTTTTTTTGTGTAAATGTAATGTAATGTCAATATTATAAAATTACTTTAAATTCGAATTTATATAAAAAAAAATGTCAACATAATAGTCAGATAGGGACAAGAGTTCACAAGTCATTATCATGAAAGTATTCGTCAACTGTATAATAGCATTTTCTCAGCAGTAAGTTTTTAAGTAATAATGTAAATTTTTGAAGTCTATTTTCCTGTTTTATTTCGTCAGGCAAATGATTATATAATTTTATGGACATAATAAGTGGGCTAGAAGAGTGTAAGTTTAGTTTTGAGGTAGGCAGAACTAAATTGTTTGCGTATTGTTTTCTTGATGGGCGCTTGGAAGGTATGTCGCTCCTTTTAATATAAAAATCGGGATATTTTTTTGTGAATTTACATGCTTCGAGAATGTACATTGAAGGTAAGGTTAAGATGTTATATTGTTTGAAATAGGGTTTACACGTTTCGTCTTGTTTAATGTTTGCAATAATTCTGATGAGTTTCTTTTGTGCTAAAAACAGGTTTGGTGCATCTGTACTGTTTCCCCACATAATAATCCCATAGTTAAGCCATGAAAGAGCGTAGGCATAGTAGCTGGCCAGTGCGGTTTGCATGTCAGTTGTTTTTTTAATCTCACATACATTCTTATAGACAATTAAAACCATAAAACAGCTATTTATGTATTATACAGAATGCAAATATAGTCGTGCGTCATATTTTAATCAGTGCTTCTAATCCTGATTCTGATCAACTTTACCCAAGGAACCCATAGTCAAATCGCAAAAAAAATTTTTGGACTCTTCATACTCATTTGGCCGCTCGGGTAATCGGTTTTTATGAAGAGTCACCCTGTATTTCGTTAGATCATGGAAACGCGTCAAACTAAAATCGTATAGCGCGCAAGGTGCGCAAGAGTGCGATGATAGGACAGCTTGCAATAATATTTGATCTGTTATTTATAGATTGTTTGAACGATCGATGTGTATTGTGTGGCTATCTATAGATTGCGTTATCTATGTCTGTAGTAGGTGTTTTTATCTCTCTATTATATTATTCATGTATAAGGAAAATACACAAATAAACTTTTTTACAGACAGAATGATATGGAAACGTGTCACTAAATGTTTTATTAAATATTTGCATGTGATATATTGGGTACAAATGCGGCTTGCGTGGTCGCATCGATCATGCAGATTAACTTACTACAGACACGGTTAAATCTGGATGGTTTTGACTGTTAGTGATATTTGTCTCGACTGTTTTTCAGGTGCTGGTTGCTATCACTTTGAGCTCTCTATGCTATTTTTAGATCGTTAATTGAGCTGATCTCTATGATTAAATAAAGAGGCAGTTGTTGAAAACTTCTCACACTGGGGTTGGCAACTAAACCTCCACCAATCCGGATTTACATACGGACATACGGGGTGTATGTCAAGTGAGGCCTAAACTTCCCTATGTTGGGGAAGACTCGTACCCAGCAGTAGGGAAGATGTGGGTTGTTAACGATCATATGTAAGTAGTCCCAACGCCACTGGGCATGTCCTTATGAACTGACTCATTAGGATTAAGGTCTTCGGACATACGATTTTCCGTAATAAACTTGCAAGCTCTGACGTACCGCTAACGTAGAACGTAGAATTTTGCCATGTGACTTTTAGCAGACTTCTTTATGATTAATCTTCTACCTGAAGTATAAGAAATGAGTAACAATTGAGTTGATAGTCGCTCTAGAAAACTTGGATGACACCACTTTACGTACCTAGGTACCTTCGTTAAGGGCTGTTATCCAGCTCTCCCCTCATAAGCAAGAAGACCGCAAAATAACGGAGAGTCAAGCTTTAGCACGAATGGGCCGGATCGACCGGAGTGATTCCACGGCCTCACAGAAAACCGGCGTGAAGCAACGCTTGCGTTGTGTTTCGCCGAGTGAGTGAGGGTACCGGAGGCCCATTCCCCCCATCCCCCGTCTCATATCAAAGGCCGGCAATGCACTTGTGACTCCTCCGGTGTTGCGGGTGTCTATGGGCGGCGGTAATCGCTTACCATCAGGTGATCCGTCTGCTCGTTTGCCACCTGTCCCATAAAAAAAAACTCCATATACTTTGCGGTCTTCTTTCTTATGCGAGAGCAGAGCTAAAGTTTACCGAGTTTAAAGCCTGACAAATATAAATTTGACATTGTATTTCTTTACCAGTACTTACTCACAAATTACAATACGGGTTGGTTGCCGGGACTTGTATGCTAAGTTATTTTTTTAATTATTACCGTTTTAGAGTAGTCTCAACGTTATTATTGTGATGAGAAAATAGCTGTGATTCCAATTCAGTGATAAGCGGTCATAAGAACGAGGATTAACTCGGGAGACAGCTCCGTTTTCCGAGTTCCAGCAGCAAACCACCACGTGGAGCGTCTTTAAGTGCCCATCACCCTTAGAGCCACGCCTTTCACTTGACATTGGCGGTGCGCCATTTCGCGGTTCGCCATTTTTTTATTGAAGATTCTCCCATTTTGGAATGCCAAATAGAAAAATAGAATAGAATAGAAATTACAACACATTCCATCTCGCCTAATATTTTCAATATTTCAATTTCATTTATTTAAGATCAAGTTAGGATCAATCACAATATATTGTTAGTAATTGTTAATAACTTAAAAATTATGTTAGTTATCCTATCTATTATAAAAATCAACATCTTACTTTAGCAAAAACAAGGTAATACGATTCCTACTTCTGCAACGTGAACGAATGTATGTACGTCCGTCTCATTGTAACCGCTTGTAGCCAAAACGGATTCATTTATTATTTTATTTAGAACTGCAAGGTGTTATAGTATTTCTTGATTCCCAGAACGACATAAATGAACCATTTCATGTATTCCAGTGTTCTTTTTGAATAACATCGGTTAGGTTAAAAACCGAGAAAAACCTTGGACTTTTCCTCAAGTCTGTAGGTTAACTAGTATTTTGTATACGTTCATTCGATGTAACGTTTAGCAAAATACAAACTCTGTCGGGAGCGTCTAAAATATACAATGGTTCGTGGAAATAGCGAACTGAAGGCAGGTGTCTGAAGCTATTTTGATAAACTATACGACGAGATTTACTGGGATACTTGTGTTCTGTTTCTACATATCGCTCTACTACTACTACTACTACTATTAAAAAAAAAAAATGGCGGTTTCTATGATTTCGCCAATGACAATACTGATAGAGGCAAGGGATCAAGAAGATCGAATATTTATATATGAGATAATAAAAGAGTTAGAAATTAAAGACTTCAAATAAATAAATGGAAGTATTACAAGAAAAATAAGAAGAGGAATTAAAGCTTAATGTTATTTGACAAGATAAAATCACTGATAATGTAGATGAAGGGAGAGAACGCAAGTGACAAGAGAGATGAAAGATTAATGGGACGAGGGATGGAAGGTGGCAAAACATCATAAAGAGAAGACCGTAAATTGCGACAGTTAAAGAAAATATGATCAGGAGATCCTTCGTCTAAGCCACATTCACAGAGGGAGTTGTCTCTAACCCTTATTTTGGTTAAATGAACAGGCGAACAGCAGTGACCGATTCTCAACCGGCATATTATAGATGTAGAGAGTTTAGGGGCATCACGGAAAATAAAAAACCAAGGCTTAGAAGGAATGAGTTCCTGTATTGTAGCATAATGCTTGCCTTTCGCGGCACTAGATATCCTCCAAGCTTCTTTCCAATAAATGTGCAATCCTTGAGAGGCTAAAGAAACGAGATCATGGAAGTAGCACTTATAATGTGAGAGAGAACCTGTAGTAACTGCTTCTTTTGCATAGTAGTCTGCCAAGTCATTCCCCACTATGCCACTATGACTAGGTATCCAGATCAGAGCGATCTGAATGCCCTTTTCGTGGCACCTGAAGAGGGCAGATTTAATCTGGTAGATAAGAGGAAACTTAACTTTGTTTTGAAAGAGGTTGGAAAGAATGGCCAAAAGACAGCTTTTAGAATCAGAAAAAATAACAGTTTCATTCAAGGAATGAGACTCTGCATATAGGATGGCCTCTAAGATGGCCACTGCCTCACCGGTAAATATCGAACACAACGCCGGACATTTGAAACTTAAAATAATTCTAAACTTTGGGATCCATACAGCAGCACCGACGCAGCGGTCGACCGTTTTGGAGGCATCAGTGAACATAGTCAGCCAACCCCGCCAATTCCGGTCGATAGCCGCTTTCAGCTCCGTCTCACCTGAGGGCGAGTTCTTCTGAATCCCTAAGTCCAGAACAACGGAAGGAGAAAAAATCAAACAGTCGAAAGGGGTTTCGAAAATTACATTTTTATGGCCCTGTAGTACAGGGCCAGCTCTTTACTAGTTCTCTTGACAGATTGACATGTTGTGTTGTCAAGAAATGTATGCCATCTCATCTCGTTTCGCATACGCTCTCCCAAGTCCCAAAATGCTGGTGGTAAAATGTCTATAATAAATTAATTGTCTTGTTTATTATTTTTTGGATATTTCTGTTCTACTGGTGTGCACAAAAAAATAGTTTATCTTGTAATTCGTTTAGGAAATGAAAGTTAAATTCTTTTCGTTAAATTATTATTATATTATTATTATTATTATATATGTATGTATTTATATTAATGTATTGTATGTATTAATAAGTATATATTTTTAGTATGGTCTATGTATATTAGTAGTTTCTTGTATTTACTTATTTAATTTTTTTTTTTTCATTATTGTTATTGCGCACTACCCTATATAATATTCTTACGCGATTTCCTTCACCTAAAGGTTGTCTGGAAGAGATCGCTCTTTAGCGATAAGACCGCCTACCTGTATAACTTTCTTTTAAATGTTTATTTTATTTATTTTCCTGTTTTGTTATACAATAAAGTGTTTTCATTCATTCATTCATTCATTATGATTTTATTATTATTATTATTATTATTCGGGTCAAATGTGACCAAGAAAGAAAGAAAGAATATTTACTTATTTGTCAGTAAAAATATTAACAAAAACATTTAACAAAATCTCAGGCTTATTCACTTTCTACTTTCGTTCTACCATTTTTAGGGTTCCGTAGCCAAATGGCAAAAAACGGAACCCTTATGGATTCGTCATGTCTGTCTGTCTGTCTGTCTGTCTGTCCGTCCGTATGTCACAGCCACTTTTTTACGAAACTATAAGAACTATACTGTTGAATCTTGGTAAGTAGATGTATTCTGTGAACCGCATTAAGATTTTCACACAAAAATAGAAAAAAAAACAATAAATTTTGAGGGTTCCCCATACTTAGAAGTTAGAACTGAAACCCAAAAATTTTTTTTACATCAAACCTATACATGTGGGGTAGCTATAGATAGGTCTTCAAAAATCATATTGAGGTTTCTAATATCATTTTTTTCTAAACCGAATAGTTTGCGCGAGAAACACTTCCAAAGTGGTAAAATGTGTGTGTGTCCCCCCCTGTAACTTCTAAAATAAGAGAATGATAAAACTAGAAAAAATATATAATGTACTTACATTACCATGCAAACTTCCACCGAAAATTGGTTTGAACGAGATCTAGTAAGTAGTTTTTTTAATACGTCATAAATCGTAAACCGCAAATTACCTTTCATTCAATCAACTCAAATATAAAAAATATTGAGTTCAAGACATGTGTGATTATGAATTTATACGGAGCCCTCGGTGCGCGAGTCCGACTCGCACTTGGCCGGTTTTTTAAATAAACGTCAATGGAACCGATTTCGGAACCGAAAAAAATTTCATTCGAATCGATATCTTCTTTCAGTTCAGTTTTTCATAAACTTTATTACCGACATAGATAGGATACCTAGGTATCTGAATTATCTAACTTTTTCGAAAACTAAACTAAATTCTATGAATAATGGGATTAGGTATATACAGGGTGTAACAGAAGTGTGTGACAATACTTCAAAGTTGGCTTTTACCCATCAAACTGAACAACTTTTGCTCTACAACTTTGTTGAAATCGCAAAATTTTCGCAAGATTTCAACAAAGTTGTAGAACAAAAGTTGTTCAGTTTGATGGGTAAAAGCCAACCTTTAAGTAAGTGATGATGATGCCGAAGATGGAAGCGGGCTTACCAAGATTCCCCAGCGCAATGGGCAACTGGCTATCTTATATCCATGCTAGCTGTGGTAGTGGTAGCTAGCCAGGAGGGCTTAGAAAAAGCCCTTCCACCAACCAAAGCGAATCATACAAAATTGGACCCCGCAGGGAATAGAACCCGCGACTTCCTAAAGTGAAGCAAGCAGACTAACCGCCGTTAACCGCCTCCGTAGCGTAGTGGCTTGCCGCTCAGTTCACATCAGGAGGTCGCGGGTTCAATTTTCGGCGGGTTCCATTCCAACTTTGTGGACTCGGTTTTGTTGATGGTAGAGCATTTTCTGAGCCCACCTGGCTAGCTACCACCATCTTATCTAAGTCTTGCCGCCAAACATCAATGTTAACAGCATTGATGTGTTCCGGCATGAAGATAAGATAGCCGTTTCCCATTGCGATGGGGAATCTTGGTAAGCCCGCTACCATCTTCGGCATCATCATCACTTACCATCGGGTGAGATGATGCCAAGGGCTTACCAATTGAGGGTAAAAAAAAGACTAAAGAAAACGGAGACAGTTAGGTATGTAAAGTTTTATTTAGTAGTATTAAGGTCAACTAACGTTAACTAACCTTAAATCTACCTACTAGTGCATTAACAAATGTCTATAAGTCCTATAGAGGATTGCAGCCCTCGCTGACGTTGAACTCTCAATATGGCCGAGACATTTTGCAATGATCTGTGCTAATAAATACGATCAAAAATTCATTTTAATTATAAATAATTATTATTGTTATTTAATATTTAATAAATTTGCATGCTTGCCTCGAGAGGAATACTGTACTGACGTAAATTGAAGACCTATGTATTGACATGTATTCTTGCAAATAAATAATTTCTATTCTATTCTATAACAGTGTAAAATCTAAACAATTTCATTTCGAAATCAAAACTGAAATGAAAAACATTGGATATAAAAGCAGAAACAAAGTGTGCGAACTATCATTTTAGTAGTCATTACGATATAATTACGAGCTAATATTATTGGTGCGTATTTTCATATACATAACATAGATTCAGTAAAATCAGTTCCAAAGTACACTCTCAACTCTCGTCTAACGTACTATATGCTTATCTATAAAAGCCATTAAAAAAAAAACATAAAAGTTTATTTTTTAAATAAAGGATAGATAAAACCAAAGACCTTATAAATTGTTTCTTAAAGACTTGGAAGTAGGTTCCCAATGGCGTCTACATCGTTTCAGCAAGTGATCGCTCGCTGCAAGCTGCACAGGCAGTATGGTATATAGGTAGTTGGTGCGTCTACGAGGAAATGAGCTAAAAACATACAACGACAAAGAAAACATTGTTGTTTCGCTAAAATCGTCCGCAATAACGTACACTGAACTTACTAATTTATGCCGTATTCAAAACGTTGCCAACACAAACCGGTGAGAGTAATTTTATATTTTCGCCAATCCCAAATTACTCCGGGGAGATCATAAAACGCTTTTTATTCAGACGTATTTCGGTCGGAGCGCGAGTCGCACGCGCTCGCCCGTTCGTCGGCCATCTTGGAAACCAAAATAACACCCCGAGTGCTTAATCTCTTTGGTGCTAAACTCCGAAAATTCGGATACATGCAAGCAGTGCGCAGCGGGGAAAATCGAAAACAGTGAATAAAAAGAAAAGTGTTTTTTCTTCTTTTCTGGAAGCTAAAAATAGTTTTTTAATGTGTGTTCCTGCCGGTGAGATCGGAATATGATTTTGAATTGGTAAGTAAGTATGTTTTTTCGTTGTTTCATTTGATGTTTCGTTTCTGTCTGTTTAGTGACGTGCGGAAAGTCTGTGCGCGCGTTTGGGGAAAGTCACCTTATAACGTAAAAAAATAGCTCTTTTTGTTGAAAGGTAGGGTATTTTTCAGCCCGTCTAGCTAGCAACGACCATCCTAAGCCTAGCTCCCAAAAATGTTAACAACATTGATGTATTTCGTAAAGATAAGACATGTAAACCACCAAAATTGGTCCATTATATTTTCCTAAGAAAATTTTCCTTCGGTGAAAAAATAAAATGCTGCTACCCCACTATCTGTACCAAGAGTCTTTCTATGCTCTACCTAACTTAAAACATTCCCACTGATCCCACCGGGTCACCGTATAATGTAAGTCTACGATGTCCATAAGATATGAGGCCGAAAATTATGGATTATTAAAGATCAGATCCATAAAATCAATGTTATGCACCGGGCTATACAGGGTGTAACAGAAAGGTGTGATAATACTTCAAGGTTGGCTTTTACCCATCAAACTGAACAACTTTTGTTCTACAACTTTGTTGAAATCGCAAAGAAATTTTCGGACTTTTCATACAAACTTGGTTCGCCAGTTGATCGATTTGTATGAAAAGTCCAAAAAAAATTTGCGATTTAAACAAAGTTGTAGAACAAAAGTTGTTCAGTTTGATGGGTAAAAGCCAACCTTGAAGTATTATCACACCTTTCTGTTACACCCTGTATACTTATTTTTTTCTTGTCTTATTTTTTAAAATATTATATTATAGCTTACCTACTCATTACTATTGACATTTTATAGTGTTGGGATACCTTAATATGAAGTTACTATAAAACAATAACGATGAGTAGGTACGCTATAGGTATTATCTTCAAAAATAAGACAAGTAAGAAAAATGGAGTATAGAATGTAGAGAACTATATATGAGGTTTCTTTATGTAATGTTACCCGAAACGAGAAATACCGTTACAGAATTAAAGTCTCCTACATAGCTTATATATAATAAAAAAGTTATAGTGGCATTGGGGAATCCATGTAGCTCGTAGAACTGATAGCCGATGGTGTGTAAAATTGTATAACAAAATACCCGAAAATGTGACTAGTTTGCCAGTAAACAAATTCAAATTGCATGTGAAAAATTGTTTATGCTCTAGAGGGTATTACAAAATAGATTATGTAAATGACAATGATATATGGACATGTATAGATCCTCCAGCTCACAATTTCATTGTTGACATGAATTGTAATAGAATTTAAGATTTTATTTAAAAAATGTGTTGAAGCGAGTTTCTTTTGGGCTCGACGTTTCTTCTCGCTTCGCAAATACTTCCCGAAACGTTGAGTGTACAAGTCCCGCGTGGTAGGGACTTTGTACTAGGTAGAAAAAAAAATTGACGATTTAAAAGCATGTGTAAAGCATCTACTTACATAAAAACATTTTGAGTTTGAGTTTGAGTTTGAGGATGGAAGGGGAGGAAAGTGGCGACCGCGGGCCCGAAGATGTAGTGTGGGCCGGCCCCCGCCAGGTGCACTGATGATCCAGCCAGGCTTGCGGGAAGCCGCTGGATGCGTGCGGCTCAGAACCGTGCCACAAAATGGACATAGTGGATAAAAAAGAAGTAGACCTCCACTGCTGGACACAGACATCCCCCCATAGACTTCCACTCAGCACGGTCACAAAATACACAGATACAGAAGGTCCGCTCAATACAAACCACTAAAATCGTAAGCATATACATGTTTATAGAAATATATGGTCGTTCGAGGTAAGGTCACGCGGCAAAGTATCACAACAGTATCGCGACCTTGCCTACAACGACCGTGTACGTCTATAACCATGTATATGCTTAGGATTTTAATGAGCGTATTGAGCGGACCTTCTGTATCTGTGTATTTTGTGACCGTGCTGAGTGGAAGTCTATGGGGGGATGTCTGTGTTCAGCAGTGGACAGTATTGGTAAGCCTTTGACATCAGGATATGATGATATGCTTGCTTTATTCCTTCCCTAGCGGTTACCACTCCTGACTTCTGATCCAATTGGATATGAATCAAAATAAGATTTCGGTGAATAAAAAACTGGTGGCAATCTGTTTAGTAATCGGAAACAAAACACACACTTAATTATCTGGTCTCCTGGTGGTAAACTACACAATACAACATATATGTTTAAATGTAAACATACTTACTTTCATTATACCTAGAAATTAAAATATTTGTACACAGAGCAAATAACACAAATTACGTTTTTTCTTTTATCTGCGATGTCTGCCCTTATGGGGATCGAACTCGCAATTCTTGGCACTAGGCGTGCTAACCACTATGCCACGAGTCAGTCTAGTACTCTGTGATATGTTGCAAGGTCTCGTAGATCGTAGAGAGCTCGGAGGTGAATAATAAAAGACAGCTTACAGGAACATGATGTATTCGGTTCCAAGATTGGTATCGTAAGAGCGAACAAATTACTAATACATAAACTTTTATAAAAACTTATTGCTAACTCAAGCAATACGCGTCACGGTCACAGTATAACTATGTAGTCACTAGTTACAATACAACTCGTATTCTTGATCAGAGGCCAACTGTAAGGCAGACTAGGCGGGTGGTAGGACCTTGTGCGAGGTCCGTCCGGATCGCTACCACCATCTTACTCGCTAATCCTGCCGCTAAGCAGCAGTGCTTGCACTGTTGTGTTCCGGTGTGGAGAGTAAGACAGCCGAGGAAATTACAGGCACAAGAGGCATTTCATCTTAGCCCTCTAGGTTGGCAACGCATCTGCAATCCCCTCCGGGGTTGCAGGTGTCTATGGGCAGTGGTGATCACTTACCATCAGGTGACCCACTTGCTCGTTTGCCTTCCTTATTACATAAAAAAAAAGACATTCTGTACTGTGACAATAATTTTTAAGGTGGTAATAATTTTAATGATTTACATGGTGTTTTTGTTTTGGTCGTAAACAATTTCACAGGTTTGATAGTATCAAAATCAAAATCAAAAGGTTTTTTATTTAAGTAGATCTTTTTCTTCTTATCGTGTGGCACACTTAACTGTTGTATATACAAGGTATAGACGGCGGTTGCCTAGTGTTGCATTTAGCATCTTAGATTTACACCTACAGACGTGTGCAACGCAACCATCATACACATCTAGAAAACAGATGTGCAGGTTTCCTCACGATGTTTTCCTTCACCGTTAAAGCAGTCGGTATGAAAATGCACGTAAGTTTCGAAAAACTCATTGGTGCACTGGCCAGGATTTGAACCCACGACCTCGTTAGGAGGTCGAAGTCAATACCGCTTAGCCACTGACGCTTTTTAGAATTAGATGTTTTGCACATACTTTTAAATCGTCTTTTTTTCTACCTAGTACAAAGTTCCTACCACGCGGGACTTGTACACTCAACGTTTCGGGAAGTGTTTCCGAAGCGATACTACGATATTACAGTATAAACGATGCTGTGCATGATGACAAAAAATATTTGAAAAAGTGTTCATCGTGAAACTGCTGTTATACTCAGGGTTCGTAAATATCCGATATTTATAATAAATATCAAAATATCAGATATTTTTGATATATATCCGATATTTTCGATATTTTTGATATTTATCAAAATTACATACTAATTTCAATATCTTACTTTAATACATGATTTTCGAAATAGCTTAATTTAAAATGTAGGTATATGTTTGATAATTTGAAGATTTTTATTAAAATAACATTCAAATTTTATACTCTGATATGTTTTTTCGAAATAACTGAATCTAAAATATATATTTTATTTTTGCAAATTTGAAGATAGTTAATTAAACTAAACTCATTTATTTATTATTGTGATAATCATATTTTTATTCTTTGCATTTGGCACATTCATTCGTAAGAAGCAGCTCTTAGAAGCTAGGAAAATATAAATATCAATATTGATAAATATCAAGCATAAATATCAATTGATATATATCATGATATATATCCGATATATATCAATTGATATATATCATGCGAACCCTGGTTATACTATAAGAGAAACTTTTAATTTGTCATAAACTATTGTAAATTACTAAACAGGCGATTAAACCATGTTTTAGACTTTCTACGCTGATTCCATTTCAAAGGTCAGCAACGCACTTGTGACTCCTCTGGTGTTGCGGGTGTCTATGGGCGGCGGTAATCGCTTACCATCAGGTGATCCGTCTGCTCGTTTGCCACCTATCACAAAAAAAAAACTAAAGAGGCGATCAAACCGTGTTTTAAACCTTCTCACGCTGATTCCAAATCTGCGTTCTTATCGTAAGTACAGAAGGGGAAGAAAACGCAAAGCTATTTGCAGATGGCGCTACGGACGCTTGACTCATAACAACTTTCAATTAGTTCCGCGTTTTTTACTATCGAGGTGTTATAAATTAGTTTTTTTTTTTTCAAAAAATTGTTAAATGCAAAATGTATGCGACTTAGACTGTTCCTCAATTAAAGGCGAAGTTGAAAAGTACATAATTGAAAACGTAACTTTTCCCACGTCTTCTTCATCCGAGAATCTTTAGGAAATTAATGATTTCCATTATTATTGCAACCAATCGCCACACAACGCGGCTTTTTTTTAATAATCTTATGTTTAGTTCACGTAACCAATTTTTTCTATACGTTTTGACAGTTAGTATGAGTCAAGCGATATCAGCGCCTCTATCGGCGAGCTTTGTCCGTTTTCTTCCCCATTAGAAACTACTTTCTGTTAAAACTCTTAATATTAATGTGACCTTCCACGACGACGCCGAGAACTGTTGCTAAAAGTGATTTACTGCACTATTATAAACCTCTAAGAGTTTTACCTTCTCTCCACTAAATAAATCACTTGTCAGCGTAACACAGGAACTCGGCTTGTCTGACCATCTGTCTATTCTTACACCAAAACTGTTGAATCATGACGTCGTCAAGGACTTGTTTAGTCGTTCATTGTTTGTTTACAACAGTTTTTGTTGTGGGTAATTAGTGTCGTGTATATTCATTTAGATAATTAATTACACAGGCTGTTAAAAAAGTGCGTTTGAAATTTTAAGGAGTTACTCAGAATCAAGTATAGAATATAGAAAAAATATTTGAAAAATCCGATCTTCAATTTTTTTTCAAATTCCCATACTAAATATTATGAATACTGTTTTTCATGGTTCACACACACTACTTCACACCGCCCGTAGAGTAGGCAAAGAGTAGGTGTAAGTATGAAACGAATATTGAATACTGAAAACGTCTTTCTACTAGACATTAATTATCGATTTCATTACAGTTTTTTTAAGTGACACTGTTTCGACATATTGACAGACAACGTGCAGTTCGATTCCGATTATAATTATTTTATTATCAGCCGGTAAGTTTCTTAAAAATTCAAAAACATTTTTCGAATATTATTCTCAAAGAAGTTTTATATCGTCCGGGAGCGGGGTGCAAGTCTGTCATTATTCTGTATGGTTTGGATCTCAAATCTCTAAGTCACTTATTATAATTTATTATAAACAACCAAGTAAACATCAAAAGCTTAAGACATTATTTATGTTATGTATGACATACAAATCATTGTTCTAATAACTTATAATTAATGGAGTAACAGCCATAACATTTGGCAAAAACATACAAGTATGATCGTATCTTTACCTCCAGTTTTAATAATAGGATCTTTTTGGCTCGTGTAGTTATAATGAATGAAAGAAAAAAGAAAAATAAAGAAACAGGAAGTTTTCTAATGTTTTAAACAAGGAGACTTTGACTTTCATTCAAATAAAGACTCCGCCATAGTAGTAATATTATCTCAGTTTAAAAAAGTCTTTATCATTGTTTAGAGTTAGAGTTTAGAGAAGTTTCCTAGTTATTCGACTTCGAAGTTATGTTATTCGACTTTGAAGTTATATTTAAAAAAACAGGAAAAAATCAAAAAATAAATAAAAAGATTTTACTCTCATTAAAATATAGACTCTTAGCGCCAACCTATTAGGATGTTTATCGGTTTAAGTCTTTTCTTGGGTGATGTTCATCTTCATATTTTTCTTCTTATCGGGTGTTCCCCAAGGCACAAAATAGACACAGAGGGTCCGCTTAATACAAACCAATAAATCGTAAGAATATACATGCTTATAGAAATATACGGTCGTTCGAGGCAAGTTCACGCGGCAAAGTATCAAAACAGTATCGTGACTTTGCCTACAATGACCGTATACGTCTATAAGCATGTATATGCTTAGGATTTTCGTGAGCGTATTGAGCGGACCTTCTGTATCTGTGTATTTTGTGCCCAAGTGTTGCCTGGTGTTGCACTTAGCATCATCCGCGGTCACGTGTAGGGCATGGTTATTTATGTAGATGCTTTTAACACATTCTTTTAAATCCGTAAGTTGTCTAGTTATTTACATCTTACGTCGTAGTTTCGTTGTTTTAAATACTACTGAAAATCACGTGCGCTTTTCAGAATTTGAGACGTTCGGTTCTGCCAAAGAACCGACACATCACGTTTCTTTGGCAATTAATAATCATTTATATTCACGTGTTTCATATAAATAAGATAGCAAATCGCTCACGCATTTGTCCCCAAACTATACTTACTATTATATCTGTATTTACTATGCGCAGTAATGAGTAATTTAAAAAGAAAAGGAATTTGTTTTGGGCTCGACATATTTCTTCTCTCTCTGGAAACTCTTCCCGAAGTGGCGGGGGTTAAGATTTCGTTCCAGAACAGATCCTTTGAAGTAATTATTGCCCTATCAGCAAGATAGTATACTGTAATCTTTTAAGAGTGAAAGAGACAAATTCTTGTTAGGTAAATCTTGCTATTATAGTTCTGGAACGGGGCCCAAATAGCTTAAAAAATATTATTGTAGGTACCTTTATAAAGTTTACATGCTACGGTGTCCATTATTCCAGCGGAATGTTGTAGCTAAGAAGAATGTGAGTATAATAGGGAATTAGAGCATCATTAGGACTAATTGTGCGCCAGCAGCGGAATTTGTGCGTCTTATAATTTCGGAGATATTCATTAAAAACCGATTCCGCCAGGGTCACGTTCCCCCAGCGGCATGATTTGGAAAAAGACGGTCTAGCTCATAACAAAGTACATGACTGAGTAGCTTTCGTCGTGTTATAAATGTGCGCAAATAGCGGAATTTGTGCATCTTACGGTTTTCGAATTATTCAAGATTCCGCTGCAGTAACGTTTTTGGGTTTTCTGTATCTCGAAAACGGCTGATAGAAGAAATTTCGAAAAAAAACCACTAGTACACCTTAATTTGTGCGTAATTTGAGCAATGTTCGTTTTTTGAAAATTATGATATTTTTTTAGTAATTAATTTGTTTAGAAAATCAGGAAATTCTGATTTACAAGGAAACGAATGAAGTTGCAATCGAATAAAGAGCACTCAAATATTCCTCTAGTAGACCCTAACAATATCTGCAATTGTCAATTGTATTATCCAGTCAATTAGTGAGATATACCATTTAATTACGAAATAAAGTTAGCGAAATTTTAAAGATTGAATTTAGTGCTCCCATAAGACTATAAAACATGAAATTCTACAAAAAATTAGAGCGTCCTGCTAGCAAGCTTTCCTGTAAGTTTCAGCTTTGAATAACGTTGATTTAAAAAGATTTACCCAAAAGAAGAAAGAACGAACATTTTCCCTATAACCCGACCAAATTAGAATATATACGAGAAAGCGGCCGCGCCATACAAAAGGATAACCTTCCTAAATTGGTAGCATACAACCAGAACTAATTGGACAATTAAGCAGAAAAATTTTTGATATGATGTTAATATATGTTTTATTATTTGGCGTCGTATTTAAATTAACTAAAATCGGGTAACATCGACAATTTGAACAACAAACTTTTTGATGTATCGGCATAAAACTCAAAATGTTTAAGTAGATGCTTTGCACATGCTTTTAAATCGTCAATATTTTTTTTCTACCTAGTACCATAGAACAAATACCATACCATAGAATAGCATAGAAGTAATTAGTACTTTATTACCTCTATGTGTTGAGGTATATTTCTCGCAAAGCAGATATAATCAAATCAATGCTTTGTTAATTTCTGATCAAAGTGTTTATCTTATCGCTTTGAACTGAGCTGCGCTTCTCACACAGGTAGCCCCCGGGGCACGGGTACAGGTAATGAGCTCCCCCCGTCGCGCGAGTTCCCGTGTTTTGGAAACCCGTCCAGATGTGCACCCGTCCATGTGGCAGATTTCTGCCATTTGGGCAGATTTGGCTACTAAATTTTAACTCAGGCAGAATAAGCTGATGATTTAAAAAAGTTTTTGGCAGTTTTCAAGGAAATACTTTTTTTAAATAGCAATAGAAAAGTTATATATTTTTTTTATGACTTGCTAACTAGAAAATAATTTTAATTAGGTTCTGAGCTAGCAACTTTTGTTTCATGCAAAGTAGTACGGGAATTTCCCGTTTATTAATTTAATGTAGGTGAACCATATACATAATTATCCATAATATCAGGGTTCCACATAGTGTGGCAGATTTTAGCAGATCTCTTCTTTCTTCTCTCAGAACTCTTCATTGTTTCATTCTTCTTTTTAATTTTTATTTTAATCTTCTCGAACTATTAATCAGTATGCTACAAATTAAACACTACTTAATGTTGATTTTTTTTAATCCTCTGTTTTTAGCCCTTGGCATCATCTCACCTGAGTAATGATGACGCCGATGATGGAAGCGGGCTTACCAAAGAATCCCCAACGCAATGGGGAACTGGCTATCTTCATGCCGGAACACATCCGTGCTGTTAACATTTATGTTTGGCGGCAAGACTTAGATAAGATACTTACTATCTAGAAATCTTATTACAAGTATCTTTTATAATAACTTCGTCCCGGCCGCTATACGAGCACGTAGGTACTAAGAAAACAATCGTCAATAAAACATTTGCACGCAACTGTACTTACAAAGCTTCCTTCAATATACCTTTCATTTAAGAAGGTTATCCTTTTGTATGGCGCGGCCGCTTTCGCGTATACATTCTAATTTGGTCGGGTTATAGGGAAAATGTTCGTTCTTTCTTCTTTTGGGTAAATCTTTTTAAATCAACGTTATTCAAAGCTGAAACTTACAAGAAAGCTTGCTAGCAGGACGCTCTAATTTTATGTAAAATTTCATGTTTCATAGTCTTATAGAAGCACTGAATTCAATCTTTAAAATTTCGCTAAATTAATTTCGTAATTAAATGGTATATCTCACTAATTGACTGGATAATACAATCCACAATTGCAGATATTATTAGGGTCTACTAGAGGAATATTTGAATGCTCTTTATTCGATTGCAACTTCACTCGTTTCCTTGTAAATTAGAATTTCCTGATTTTTCTAAACAAATTAATTACTAAAAAAATATCATAATTTTCAAAAAACTAACATTGCTCAAATTACGCACAAATTAAGGTGTACTAGTGGTTTTTTTTTGAAATTTCTTCTATCAGCCGTTTTCGAGGTACAGAAAATCCAAAAACGTTACTGCAGCGGAATCTTAAATAATTCGAAAACCGTAAGATGCACAAATTCCGCTATTTGCGCACATTTATAACACGACGAAAGCTACTCAGTCATGTACTTTGTTATGAGCTAGACCGTCTTTTTCCAAATCATGCCGCTGGGGGAACGTGACCCTGGCGGAATCAGTTTTTAATGAATATCTCCGAAATTATAAGACGCACAAATTCCGCTGCTGGCGCACAATTAGTCCTAATGATGCTCTAATTCCCTATTATACTCACATTCTTCTTAGCTACAACATTCCGCTGGAATAATGGACACCATGCTACGTACCTTTGATTAATATCGTTTTCATTTCACTCGCATGCAAACTGATTGGCCAATTAGCCATTTTCGTATGGTAAGCCAGATTTTTTTTTGAGAATTCAGTTAGGTTCCTTGGGAAAATTTGTTTAGTTTCGTGTGTGGAAGTCACTGTTTAAGTTTCCGGGACATCCTTATATCAAAATTAGGGGTAAAATATTTGACATGTTGTCAACAAAAAAACTTATACGTAGGTGGGGCCATTAAAAACACGGTGAACTGCATTCTTTAAAGGTTATATAAATAATCAAACCACGCGATAAACACAGATTGCATTTCGCAAGTATCTCGGAGAATGCTTTCGGACAAAATAGCTCGCTTTCGTCGGTCGTTGCAACATTCTAATAATAAATAAAGCTCTTGTTTGCTATGCTATAGCGTCGCGTCGCTTCTGTCGTTCTTCAGACAAAAATAAGGAAAAAAGTGATTATTTTGTGCTAGATATCTCTAACTAACAAATGCTAAGTGGCAATAGCTTCACAGAAAAGACGAAAGCTCTTAAATTTGAAGAAAATTCTACTTATCTAAGAAAAAACTTTGTGGGCGAGCTGAGAAAATGCTCTATCACCATACCACCAACCAAACCGAGTCCTACGAGTACAAAGTTGGACCGTTGGATGTCGCCGGGAATCGAACCCGCGATCTCCAGATGGAAAGCGAGCGGACTAGACGCTAAACCACGGGGGTGGTTAATTTTTTTTCGACTGTGTAGGCACAGACTAGATAATAGTGGTGTAGGGTCCAACGGAAAGGTTGTTTTACATTGTTACTGATGTTTGACGGGAATAAATTTGGTTTAGATAAGATCGTTTTCTACTATCTTTTGCATCGTAACCGTAACAGTATCAAAATAAACATGTAAAAAATTGTGGGCGAAGGCGCAAATCGCATATACATACTAAAGCAGCATAGAAAAACCGGTTAGTATTGCCAACATGTCTGTCGTCACTTAGCAAGGCGCGATGTTTTGTAATGGCGCCATGGATGTTGCCTGTACAAAAAAACTTATATTACGGGGCCAATGTAAATCTACTTTTTAATGTTTTCTGTTTTTTTTTATTATGTGATAAACGAGCAGACGGATCACCTGATGGTAAGCGATTACCGCCGCCCATGGTCACCCGCAACATCGGAGGAGTCACAAGTGCGTTGCCGACCTTTGAATGGGATTGACCGGGATGGGGGGGATAGGGGGTACCCTCACTCACTCGGCGAAACACAACAAACGTTGCTGTAATGTAATAAGCTAATTTTCAAATCTTTATTTTGATATAAAAGAAGTTCAACGCTTTTTCGCGAGGCGTACCTAATTCGCAGGTCAACTACTTCGCTTTTCCTAAACTTCACTTTGTGGCGGTAGGGTGTAGTGAGTAAGAACGTCCTTTATAGTTTGACACTATTTATTGGTGGTAGAAACTTAAAACACAGTCCAAATACACAAAACAAAGTAAATACTTTCAAAAAGTCGTAAAGCGGCGGTGAGCGCACGGCGAGAGCGACGCGCGTGTACCTCGCACGGAGGGCGTAGACCGACTGAATGACTTTGTCTCGCTGAACGAAAACGAGACCACGAACGAATGGTAGAACAGAGCGGCGCTCAGGCGCGTTCACTCCCGCGCCAGTATTTAAACTAAGGTGACAGCCGCCGTGGCGGGATACCTCTGTTACGTCTATGAGGCAGCTTACTGCCACACGCTACATCCTCCCCCTCGAGTTCATCAGAACGTGCAAGTTCATGAACTCGCACAAGATCTTTAACAGCAGTAGTTGGTTCAACAACTCTAATGTGAGGACGACCTCGTCTCCTTTTCGGAATTACAGGACGAGGAGGCGAACTATTATCACGAGGATGGAACCGAGTAAGCTGAGATACATGAAACTTTCCCAATACATCATCAGGTTCGGACATATTTGAGACTAGGTAAGTTGTTGGACTGACCTTTTTAGCAATGCGGTACGGCCCATCCCTCTTGGGTACCAACTTCGAAGTGATGTTCTTTGCTGCATTACTGAGAACATGTGACTTGATAAGCACATTGTCACCTATTTCAAACATATCTCCTGGCTTACGCGATAAATCAGCGTACACCTTCCTTCTGTCCTGTTGAGTTTCCACTCTATCCCTTATGGACACTAAAGAGTCAAGGAATTTCTTAAGATATGGCGTAGCCTGCGGTACAAAATTATCTTTATTCAGGACGGCCCTGATGTCATATTCTACCTCTAAAGGCGATCGCAGCTCTCGAGCGAACGTGAGATAGGCTGGTGAGACACCTATTGTTTGGCAAAGAGCAGAATTCATAGCAAACCTTATTGATGGCAAGTGATCCGGCCACGACGTGTGTTCCTTGTCTACCAACTCAGCTAACTGCACTTTGAGATCTCTATTTTTACGCTCAGCGGGATTCGCCTCAGGGTGATACAAGGGTAACAGATCCTGACTAATACCGAGAATATACATACACTGTTGCATGACAGCTGACGTGAATTGTACACCATTGTCACATACCACACGTCGTGGAAAACCATAGCGGAGGAAATATTCTTCTATGAGAATGTGAGCACAGGTCTCCGACGTAGCATCCTTCAGCGGGTAAAGCTCCACCCATCGAGTCGCAGTGTCCTCGACGAGCAAAATCCACCTCTCCCCCTTGTCTCCAGGTGGAAGTGGGCCGAACAAGTCTATTGCCAACACCTCACCTCTTTGGTTGAGTACAGGTGTCTGCAGCAGACCTGAAGGTTTTTCATTGGGTGGCTTGTACCTTTGACAAGTTGTGCACGTCTTGACGTAATCAGCAACCACACGACGCATACCCGGAAAATAGAACCTCTGAGAGAGCCTATGAAAAGTTCTATCAACACCGTGATGACCAGCTAACGGTGAGTCGTGGCACTCCTTCAATATTTCTAAACGAAGGCTTGCAGGAACGACTAGCTGCGGCTCCTCACTATCAACGTCAGGGTTGTACCTGTATAGAACACCTTGTTGGGTGAAATAACCTCTTTCTACCCAACGCTTCTCATCTACAGACATCGGTGCTTCAGACTCCAAACCACAGATGACCTTCTTGACCTCTGGATCATCAAGCTGAGCTCGTCGCAACTCCTCAGCAGACCTCGTTGGCATATCGAGGACGGAACACATACCACACTGGTCCTTTGTGTTGTCCTGACATGAAGGACGACTAAGAGTGTCAGCGACGACATTTAACTTACCTGGAGTGTACACGATTTCGATATTATAAGCCTGCAGCTTGAGAGCAAAACGGACCAACCTTCCTGATGGTGACTTTAAGGTAAGAAGCCACTTGAGCGGCTGATGATCAGTACCCACTATGACACGATGCCCTTCTATGTAGCCTCTAAAACGTTCTACAGCCCAAATCACAGCAAGCGCTTCCCGCTCCGTGGTGCTGTAATTGCGCTCTGAAGACGTGAGTAACCGGCTGGCATACTCTATGGGTCGCTCATCCTTACCTTCACCTTGAAGCAGCACGGCACCGACGGCATAATTGCTCGCATCCGTGCGTACAACAAAAGGCTTGGTGTAATCCGCCTGGATCAGAATAGGCGCTGACGTAAGAAGGGTTTTCAGATCCTGGAATGCCTTGTTTTGTTCAGGACCCCAATGCCACACTGCATCCTTCTTCAGTAATCTCGTCAAAGGTTCAGCGACAGAAGAGAAGTTTGGCACAAACTTCCTGAACCACGAGCAGGTTTGATGGAACGTTCTCAGATGACGCAGATTTGAAGGTGGCTGCATTTCCAATACCGCTTGAACCTTATCATTGTCAGGAGACACGCCATCTTGGGTAATGACATGACCCAGATACTTTACCTTTTCACGCGCAAAAACGCACTTTTCACGATTGGCGCGTAACTTGTACATGCGCAATCTCTCGAACACGGCGCGCAGGTCAGCGATGTGCTTGTCAAACCCCTCGGAGACCACTAGCAGATCATCTTGGTATGCTAGCAGGGTGACGTCCTTCAAAGAAGCGCCAGAACGAAGTCTGTCGATAAGACGCTGAAAGGTGGACGGCGCGTTCTTTAAGCCGAAAGGCATTCGCTTAAAGCGATACGTACCTCCAAAAGGTGAAAGAAAGGCGGTCTTGTCCCGGTCCTCCTCCCGGACAGACACCTGCCAGAATCCACTCCTCATGTCTAACGTGCTCATATAACAGTTGCGCTTTGTCGACTGTACCAGCTCGTCTATCAACGGCATAGGATAGACATCAGTCTTGGTGACTGCGTTGAGCCTACGGTAGTCTACACAAAACCTAACCTTACCATTTGCTTTAGGTACCAGCAATGCAGGAGAACCCCATGCGGACTCACATTCCTCAATGACATCATTGGCTAGCATCTTCTCAATCTCAGCGCGCATAACCTCCTTCTTAGCCGGCGGTACACGGTAAGGTGGTACGGCAATAGGCGGGTGATCGCCCGTATCGATCCTGTGCTCTGCGAAAGGAGTAGGCTCTCCCCCTGGCTCAAATATGTCCCGGTTTTCTACGAGGAGCTGTGCAAGGATCTCACGCTGTTGATCGGTAAGCGAGTTCGCCTCATCATCCCGCAAAACATTCATAGTAGCATACGAAGGTCGAGGTGATACGCTCTCAAAGTTTAAATTAAACTTCTGCTTACAGTTTTCCGCAAAGTGCCATGTCTTTTTACCAAAATCAACATTTATATTGAAGTCAACTAGGAAATCTATGCCTAATAACGACTCATTATTATCAGCTTCCGGAAAAATTAAGAAGTTAACCATTTTACTTTTATTTTCTAACGTCACCTCCACCTCGGTAGTCAACACCTCCATTAATTTACATACACCATCAGCTAACTTTACATCTTTCGTAGCACGAAATAAGGGATGTCCCTTTTCTACCAGAAGAGAATGCAGCGTGTGGCCAGCAACACTAGTTTTAGCCCCTGAGTCTAGTAATGCGCTGCCATTTTTACCCAAAACATTAATATTTAAAATAGGGCGGCGCGACAATTGATCATTCTCTAAAGAACACATATCATAGGGTTCAGAACAATAAACCTTATCAAAATCACTTATATTAGCAGAAAAATCCATATTACCGGAAAAACGGACGTTACCGGGCGTTACCGAACGGGGTATATATTTCCCGTCGGCGCGGAACGTGTTAATTCTACTTTTTGGCGGAGCCCCATCACGGCTCACGCAAGCTCGGCCGTAAGCGGACTGGATGCCCCTGGCCCCCGGCACGTCCCCAGCGAGGGACTGCGGTGGCACAGGTGGCGTTTCTGCAGGCACCGGGCGGTTACCACACGGCAACCTAACCGTATGACACGACGGCACTGTATCAGACAACGAATAGAACGCTTGGCCCACGGCCACACTAGGATTACACTTTGGGCATTTCGCTTTGATTACATTACGCGCACCACAACCGTAACAACGAACTGCACTATTTTCACTGTCACTGACCTCGACTTTCGACTTTAACTTTTCGCACTCATCTTTACTATGCCCACTACGCTTGCAGTACGCACAAAAAGTTTTCTTAGGTTTTGAAGACGACGAGACCCCTTCAGGAACCATTCCAGGTGAAGTAGTAGGAGCAGCAGCGTAAGAAGACGAGCCGACCACAC
Organism: Coleophora deauratella; assembly: GCA_958295455.1. Classification (NCBI taxonomy): domain Eukaryota; kingdom Metazoa; phylum Arthropoda; class Insecta; order Lepidoptera; family Coleophoridae; genus Coleophora; species Coleophora deauratella. Next base: position 1,212,791 of record OY282414.1, on the reverse strand, counting down.
GCGAGGCCGCGGGCGGGAGGGGGGTGCTCGCTCGCTTGACGAACGCGTCGGCGGCGCCGGCGGCGGCCTCCCGCGTGCGCGACGAGCTCGCGGGGAGTGGCAGCGGAGCCGGCTGCGCAGAAACCTCACGTCTGCTTTCCTCGATGCCTCTCGCTTTCTTCAATAGATCTTCAAAACTATGAATGCTTTCTCTGTCGATTCTTTTTCTTATTCTTTTATCTAAAAGCCCAAAAACCATGTCTATCTCGACTTTTTCTGTTAAATCGCCCACCGGCAGCTTCGCCAACAGGGCGCGAGCTCTTGAGATGAACAAGTCAGTGTGCTCTGATCCTTGTACCAGTGCGAACAGGTCCTTATAAATGCGGTAGGGAGGGCGACGTTCCCCGAACGCTCCCTGTAATCTGACGAGCGCTTCTGACCAGGTTTTAGTGGAGGTTTTCACACCTTGCCACCAAACTGCTGCGGGGCCTGTCAACAGCATAGACAGCCCACGAAGTGCGTTCTCGTCGCTAACATTGACGCAGCTCTTGTAGACCTCAATGGAGTCCAAAAAGTTTTCCAACGACTCATCTGGAGTGCCACTGTACTTAGATTGACACTTCGCAAAGTTTCCTCCATTAACAACGGCAGCGGATACGTCCATGGCAACGTTGCTGGAACCAGGTATTGACGGAGTGGACGAACGAAACTCCCGTAGAAGTTGTGAAGTCATCTCGGCCTGCGAACGTTGTAAACTGGCCAGAATACTTGTCAGCGCTTCCTGCGACATCGTAACGTTTGCGATGTTTTCATCACTGTTGTCTTCTTCCGAAATATCCGCCAACTGCCGTTGTCGAGTTCGACGAGGCGGCGCCATTTCCCTTGAGCCGGTAGGTAGGTACTTATCTCAAACGACGCTAACTTTTGAAAAGCAAATTATCCACCAAAACACGTTGGGCGGCCAAATGTGGCGGTAGGGTGTAGTGAGTAAGAACGTCCTTTATAGTTTGACACTATTTATTGGTGGTAGAAACTTAAAACACAGTCCAAATACACAAAACAAAGTAAATACTTTCAAAAAGTCGTAAAGCGGCGGTGAGCGCACGGCGAGAGCGACGCGCGTGTACCTCGCACGGAGGGCGTAGACCGACTGAATGACTTTGTCTCGCTGAACGAAAACGAGACCACGAACGAATGGTAGAACAGAGCGGCGCTCAGGCGCGTTCACTCCCGCGCCAGTATTTAAACTAAGGTGACAGCCGCCGTGGCGGGATACCTCTGTTACGTCTATGAGGCAGCTTACTGCCACACGCTACAACTTTAAATTTGCTTTTGGTTTAAGTGTATGTTTGCCTATGTGGCTGTTTGTCTACTTCGCCTAAGTACTACCTCGCTATGTACCTGAATCATATAGCACTATAACTAAAATTAAAATACAAAGACAAAAGTCGATTCAAAGACAATATGTTTTTCTACCACTCGGAACTTGTACACTCAACGTTTCGGGAAGTGTTAGCGGAGCGAGAAGAGAATCGAGTAAAGAAAGTTCTTTGTACTAAGTACAAAGAAGTAATGTTCCTTTAGTTTAATAAATCGATTTGATTTGATTTAAGAAACTATAGGGTGTTAAAAAATCTCTCAAAAACATAAACGGTCTAATGATCATACTGAACATCCCATGCTCTTTACGTAGAAATCGCAAAAAAATATTGAACATTTCGTACGGTTCTGAACTTTGTATGGGAGTTTTTTCGAGAATTCTGTATGGGGTCCATGGGAAGTTGTTAAGCATAATAATGAGTAGATGTTGTGTATGTGGTATGGTTCATTCCAATCAAAAAAAAAGCAAAACGTAAACAAACTTACTGTGGATCTGACACATGTCAATGTCATCTGCATACTATGTTTGTTTACCTTTTGCTTTTTTTGATTGGAATGAAGTATAGGTAGGTATCTTTTTACTGTCAACGAAATCGTCTTCGTTTCCGCAGAGACGAGATTTAGGAACTTCCCCTCGTAAAAACATCTTCATTATCTATATTTATAACATTAGATATAGTTAGTTGGACCGATGACCTGGTGAAGGTTGCGGAAAGCCACTGGATGCGGGCAGCTCGGGACCGGTTGGTGTCGAAATACTTGGGGGAGGCCTTTGTCCAGCAGTGGACGTCTTTTGGCTGCTGATAAGTAGTTTAAATAAAAAATATGGAATATTTGTATACCTTTGTTTACAAAATTAACAATTGTGTCGAATGAACAATGAACAATATAGATTTAAGAGGTGTGTTTTAGAATCAGAATAGTTTATTTGCAAGAATACTTATATCATAATTACAGGTCTTATTAAAATGTTATGTCAGTAAGCGTATCCAGTCATAAAAGACATGCAAACACAGTAAGTAACTTAAGTAATTCAGTACATAATTCATTAAAATAATCTAAAATGTCATAGTAGGGTTTAAGAGCATCTAAGGGAGTATCTTTTGACTGTCTGCAGAATGGGAACCCAAGCCAAGTCCGGCTGATATAGTGTTGGCAACGAATCTATATTGACCGTTAAATCGGCTGTGACGGCCATGAACCACGTGGAATCCTTCTGACAGGGCATTTCGTATAGTATTTATCTAATACAGCTATTTTTAAACCACCATCTCCCCCCCATTAATCAGAACTTCAGCACGGGGACATTTACTCGCGACACTGAAAAACGATTTTCAACAACTTTGCTAGAACTAAAAGAAAAAATACTTGATAGGTACCTACGACTTGCAATGCAAAGAGTAATACGTAGTAATACCAATCAAAGAGTAGGTATACATTTCTAACTACACTGAATATATAATTTAACATTATTTTATAATGGTATACAACTAAATATATGTAACTTTTAATCTTTGCCACCTTCGCTTAAAATGCATTAATTTTAATTTTGAATCTACATAATTTACGTATCAACTAATCAATATTTGTATGAAGTGTCAAAAAATGTTTAAATATCATTTATAGAAGATGGGTTCGTCCATAGGTATAAACCTTAATGCCCACATGATCGCAGGTGATACTAAGTGCAACACCAGGCAACCGCCGTGTATTACCTTGCGACAGTACGGTTAAATTGTGCCACACGATAGGAGAGAAGATACAAATACTTATCAATCAATACAATTGAAGGTCGGATATATCCTATCAATGACATAAGACTTTTTTGGCATCACTGATAAGATAAAAAATAACATAGACATTTATTACTAGACCGGACCTTCCTAACATGTCACGAAATGCGATAAGGTTTAGTAATGTAGGGGGACTATAAGATTGTTTTTTCAGCTTACTCCGTTCGCCCTAGCACTTCATTTTCCTAGCAAAAAATACTTTGGATTTTCCATACATAATTGGCTGAGAACTAGATCAATTTGTATTATATAAAGAGCCGAAACTTATGATATTTTATCAAAACCACAAAACATATAGGTAAGAGGTTCAGTATTGTGATGAGAAGGTCCAGCTTACAGGTTTTACGCCTTGTTGATACATCCTATATAGTTATACAGGTGTTTAAATCGGGTACCAAATAACTGAGATTTCTAGTTATGCCACTGAATTCTCTACGGAAGCAATTCAATTGGACCAAAAAAAATCTGAATTTGCATACAAAGTTGGCTTCTCAGCTCAACGATTTCTATGAGAAGAGTTCATTTTTTTGCTCAAATTGTTTTTTTTGTGCAGTGTCAAGAGCAGAAACTACAACAAATTCACCTACATAGAAAGGTTTGCCATCCTTGGAGATTATCCCTATTGAATATTTAGAATAGAATAGAATAGAAAAGTTTTTATTCAGCACACAGTATTACAGTATAGTAACTAAAACCTACTACTACCAAACTATTGCTTAAAAATAAAAACATCCTACTTACAAAGAATAGATGAATTTAGATATTCAGGGCTAGGCTACTGTAAGATCTAGGTTTAAAGTGATGAGGGGCAGGAAAGTTCTCGAGTGGCGACCGCGTACCGGAAGACGTAGCGTAGGCAAGCCTCCCACTCGGTGGACCGACCAGCCCTAGTAGCATGGCGACATATCTCGCGCGCGACGCGAGTTTTAAAAACATTTGTTCCGTTCTAACGCTAAGCTAATGAAAGAGACAGACGAGCTGTTTTCTCGCGTTTGGCGCGACAAACAGCTTTGTCTACGCCTCATGCTACCGGTGCTGGCGAAGGCTTTCTACAGCAGTGGACATCTTTCGTTGCGTAATGTGCCTACGTAAAGAAATAAGTGATTTTGGTTTTGATTTTTCGACTAGTACGATGATGATGGTACTGTAGGTTCCATCCATTTTATTGCCTTAATAGTGGCCCCAATTTCACTGTCGGTCTTTATGAAGTAACGTATTAGGTCTTGGTATAAGAATAATTTGGCATCATTCGATAGCTCAATAGTCAATGCTTGGTCGATGACAGGTCGATGGCCTTACAGAAATAGACCGCTTGCCAATATTTAGGCCATTGACATAAATATCATTTGATACTCACTCTCTTACTCCTCCGACTGACCTACAATTTGTTGTGAATAGCTTCAAAACGTTGAAGAAACTGTTCCAAAACAATTTTCAGATTCAGATTCAAACATTTATTCGATACAAAACACACTACATTACATAGGTACAACTCAACATAAAACGATACAAAATATATAAAGCAAGGACAAAACTATACAGAAAAAAAACAAGCGATAATAAGAGAAAGAAAAATCATGACAACTATAGTAGATATTTATTTATCCAGTTATGTCTTTTTAAGTATTTTTATTATCCACAACTTGTGAGCCCTTGACATCGTCTCACCTGATGGTAAGTGACGATGATGCCAAAGATGTAAGCGTGCTTTCCATTGCATTATTCCCCAACGCAAGTTCTAGCTGTTTTATCTTCAAATCCGAATATAGCAACACAGATTTTCTGTGGAAAGACTAATAAAATGGTGGTAGCCGTTTAGGCTGCCAAAATGCCCCCCAGAAAATCAGAAGATGCACTACCGTCAACCAAACCAAGAACAAAACTGGACCCCACCTGGATTCGAACCCGCCCAGATTGTCTACTTGTTTCGTTTTCTTTTGTTATTTTGTATGTGGTTCTTGTATTGTATGACAATAAAGAGTATTTGATTTGATTTGATACATATGTGCGTGCACATCTGCCATAAAAAGTCCTTGTAATAAGCCTCTGGTCTATTTTTACAAGACGCGTCTATCTATTTTTATTTTAGAATAATTGTGGACATGAAAGTAAATAGAACAACAAGATCCATTCGCAAAGATGCAAACTGACGCGACGCATCTTTTTTTAAAACTTTTAGTAGCTGCGTCTCACTTTTTTTTCCAAGTAAATCATTGAAATCGGTCCAAAATGTTGTACTGTATGTAGGTAACAAACATATTTACACTTCCTTTGTAAATTGTGCCACCTGGCGGGAAATACAATGACCTTTGTTCCAGATATTCTTACCGAAAACTGGAAGACCTAATTGTTTTTGAGTCTGCGTTGAACAAAGCATTAACTGTTTAGGGGCCGTCCATTAATCACGTGATGTTTTTAGCAACTTTTTAAACCCCCCCTCCCCCTGGTGATACGTGGTGAGGTTGTAGACTACCCCCCCCCCCCCCTACCCGAAATCACGTGTACAAAAATGTTTGTTACAAAAATTTTTTGGTTTAAATACAGGTATAGGTATAAAAAATTCCAGACAGACATTAAGGTTGCAGGTTGTTTCTGACTGCCTGAAGGCGTTTCGAATCTTAGGAAGAGTTAAAAACAACATAACAACAACTGTCCGACGTTACCAACCAACAATAAATACACGTGATATCTCAGTACACCCCCCGCCCCCTTGTGATATTTCGTGATTTTTTCTGAACCCCCTCCCCTCCCTTTTGAGCCTCACGTGATTAATGGACGACCCCTTATGAACCGGTCTACACAGGGTGTTTAAATCGTGGACAAAATTGTAACTGTGGTTCTACTTAAGAAACTGAACAACTTTCTCTGAGAAACCAATTCAGTCGGAGCACCCACCACGCTTTTTCATATTTAGCCGAAATCGTAGAAAAAAGGGTCTTTGGTTTCTCTCTGCCTAAACTGCGGTTGAGGCCATGAGGGCAATGACACAATGTATTTTTTTTCATATTTCAGGAAAATTATTTCAGACTACGTACGTATAGGTAACATAAATACGTCTGTTCGTTCAGGTTGAGTCATTTCGGCTTTAGATTAATGGTTGCTTTTATTAGTTGTCGGGGTTCAGTTTTTCCGCGCGTCTGCCGAGTTTCAGTACAATTCTTTTTGAGTTTAGTACTTCATTTATTTTTTTCAAAAAATGTGTTGGAGGGAGTTTCTTTAGGGCCCGCCGTTTCTTCTCACTCCGCAAACACTTCCCGAAACGGCGGTATACGAGTTCCGAGTGGTAGGAACCTCGTATTAGGTAGATAAAAGAATGACGTTCGAAAAGTGTACACTGCTACCTACTTCGAATAAAATATTTTCATTTTCATTTACAAAAGTTTAAAGATAAATATACAAGGGTTTAAAATAATCTGTCCTGGAACCTTTTATTATACTGAACAGGTTTTACGACGGAACACTTGCTGAATGCTCAAAAAAATTTCAAGCTCTCCTCTCCATAAGAAATTGGCAGATACATCGAACAATTTGTATGAAAAAAAAATTATAAAATGTATTAGAGAGTTTCCTTTGGACACGAAGTATTTTCTCCCTTAACTTCGCTATGATCTGCAGTAAGAAACAAATCCAAGACATCAAAATCTATTGGCGCAAAAAAATACAGCTCTTTTTTTCGTTTCGTTTCGTACAAGGTAGACTTCAAAAAATTTATTTAGGGCCAAGTCCGAACTGGGACTAGTGGCTAACCCCAGTGTCAAAAGTTATGTTCCTCCTTGCGTCGTATTCCTCAGTGTTGAGGGCCGTAACCTCCCTTTGGCAACAGTTTCTCGGAGATGATCTTTCGCCCGTTCCAGTGATAGTAACCGGCAACAACAGAAATGACCTTATGAAGTACGGAAAAAGTCGAAATAAATGCTACTATTCACAGTCAAACCCATCCAGGTTACGACCGTGTCTGTAGCTAATTAACCTGCGTGATCGACGCGACCATTCATTCCGCACTGAGCCACGACGACGGCTTCACAGTATTACCCATATTATCAAACAATCCAATAAGAGTTTATTACTAAAAATATGAAGGTCAATATCAGAGCGAACCGCTGAATTTCGCTAAAATAGATTGTGATTAATGTAAGAAATTAACTGAACTGATTTATAGCGAATGTGCGTTTTGGCTCACCGAAGCTGTGTCCAGTTTTGTTTAGAATTGTTATAATGTTTTTCTGTGCTTTTAAATAAACCTTTGCTTGGAACGTAGTAGATACCGATGTTTCTTTTATACAGGATGTAACGGAAAGGTGTGATAATACTTCAAGGTTGGCTTTTACCCATCAAACTGAACAACTTTTGTTCTACAACTTTGTTGAAATCGCAAAGAAATTTTCGGACTTTTCATACAAACTTGATTCGCCAGATGATCGATATGTATGAAAAGTCAAAAAAAAATTGCGATTTGAACAAAGTTGTAGAACAAAAGTTGTTCAGTTTGATGGGTAAAAGTCAACCTTGAAGTATTATCACACCTTTCTGTTACACCCGGTATACATGCCGTTTTTATGCGTATATCACTAAAGGTGCAAGTGCGGGAACCAAATGGGCTCGCCAGGCCAAGAAATGTTTTTAAGTTAAAAATATTCTATATGTATACCTTACTTTCACCTCGCCCTCTATGCAAGCTGTTTTTTTGGGTTTCGGGTGTGATTCCCGAGGGAATTCGACATATTATAGGATAAAATGTACCTTAAGTCACTTCCCACTCCGTCAACTATCCCTGTGTAAAAATATCATGTCGTTTCTTTTTTCCTTTGCTTCGCCGACTCTATAGTTCATTCCAATCAAAAAAAAGCAAAAGGTAAACAAACTTACTATGGAAATGACACATGTCAATGTCAGATGTATACTATTTTTGTTTACCTTTTGCTTTTTTTGATTGAAATGAACTATATATTTTTTTCCGCCGCAGCCCCCCCCCCCTAATATTTTTATGAAGTCGGCGGCACCCCTGAAATTAAGCAGGATAAATACCACGCTGTTCTCATACTTTCGAATTTATACAGGTTGTATCAAAATAGGTTTTACACTTTTATAAGTAGAATAAAAGATTTTCACTATTGAAATTACCAAAACAAATTGGTCCTTCCACACAAAATTTGCACACCTGATTTTATTCAGTATGAAAAATAAAAGTCCCAGCTTATGGCTTCTACTCCTATTTTATTACGCGCATAATACTGCCGTGCTTACGGTAAGAGCAGTAATGTCTGCGAAACACACTTTCGAATAAGATTTTTGAAATGTGTAGCTCAGATTCAGTTTTTTATACTGCGTTATCATTTAATTGTCTTATTTATTAGTTCTTACATTATTAAAGGACGAAATGGATGAAGTTACTGCTTTTTATGCGATATTTATTGCTCTTAGTGTAAGCACGGCAGAACAGAAAAGTTGCAAATATTAGGTATATCGTTTCTTATTCTACTGTAGCGAGCGCAGACAAAATGACGCTGTCTTGGAAATACGCCAAACGCTTCGCTAGAAAGTTTAACGAATGAAATGAAATTCATTACGGGTTTTTTGTATCCACAATTGGTGAGCCCTTTACGCCATCTCACCTAGTGAGAAGTGATACACAGAAAAAAATAATATCTTAAACCAAGAGAGTTTATTTCATTAAGCCGAAGTACTAAATGTCTTGTACATTTAAAAAAATATAAAAGGGAAAATAAACCTGGTTTCCTTTTCTTTTCAATATTGGAAAGGTGTCGTTCTAATTGCGAGAAGTCAGTCTATCTTTATCCAAGATATGCGTTTTCAACCGAGTCATAAAATTCTTGACACAAAATATTAAATCTTGATTTTTTTAAATTTTACATTTTTGCAACGTTAGTGCGAATGTCTTCCAGCAATACCTTTATGTTTGAGATTAAGAATATCAGTTGAAACATATTTGGTTGTTGTAACAAAATAAGCGTTTTTAACCGACTTCAAAAAAAAGGAGGAGGTTCTCAATTCGTTGGAATCTTTTTTTTTTGTATGTTCACCAATTACTCGAAGACGCCTGAACCGATTTGGAAAATTCTTTTTTTGTTTAAAAGGGTATACTTCACAGGTGGTCCCATATAAATTTTATCGAAATCGATTCAGCGGTTTTTGAGAAAATCAACAAAAACATATCAAAATTGGAGTTGTTGCGATTGAAGTCAGTTGTTTTTAACGTATTCAGCGTGGTCATTGCTGTGTAGTAATGCCGAAAGATGGAAACGCGCTAAGCCAGATTTCCGAACGCAATGAGGAAGTAGCTATCTCCATGCCGGAACACGTCAATGCTATTCTTCTTCTTAGAAGAAAAATAACATTGATGTTTGGCGTCAAGATTTAAAAAATACGGTGGTAGCTAGTTCGACGGTGTCCGAAAATGCCCTACCTCCAACCATACCGAGTCCTACGTTGTTCTCGCCGGAAATCGAACCCGCGACCTCCTATTTTGAAACGAGAGGATTAGCCACTGGGCCACCGGACGCGGTTGAAATTAATAAACGGGGTACACCATTACGGCTACAGATTTTGATTTAGTACATGATGATGTCGCTTCCTTACCATATTTTTCGCGAGGAATTTTTGATAGACTGGCCAAAACTCCCTCAGGATCGTTCGAAGTGGCAGGTTCTCGAATTGGAGTCCAAGATACATTTAGGGTCGTCAAACCAGCAGAGTCTTACTGACTCGAGTCAGTAAGTAAGTAAATCGAAAGCCGGGTCGTTCCCTTCCCTCAAATGTGATTGAGGGGAGTGGCCGACTCTCACTTTATACTCGTGATCGGGTGCGTGCGGTCCGTGTGAACTGGCCTGTTCTAGTCATTGGCAAAAAAGTTATGGTAATGCTAATAGGTATAAGGTGTAGGTGTTAACAATCCATATAGGGCCCACTGCTGGGGCAGCTTAAGCCATACTCCAGACATAATAATAATATCCGGGACAAATCACACACGGTCATCTGACCCCAAACTAGGATTCCCTGTATCTTGGGAACCAGAAACTGATATACATACACATATACTTTTTAAATACATACATATATAGATATAATACACCCAGACTCAGAGCAAACACTTCTGCTCATCACAGAAAAGTTTGCCCTGTGTGGGGATCGAACCCACGACTCTCGGATCAGAGGTCAGGATCGCTAACCACTTAACCATCGAGTCAGTCAAACATGAGGGGCAAGTACGGATTTAAGGAGATTGTGGGCCTAGTTTTCAAGTGCCTACAAGGGTTCTAATCTAACATAGCTTAAAGCCACCGACACGAACAATTAAATAGTATTACCTACATATAGAATACCTGCCACTCGGTGGACCGATGACCTGGTAAAGGTTGCGGGAAGCCGCTGGATGCGGGCAGCGCAGGACCGGTCGACGTGGAAATCCTTGGGGGAGGCCTTTGTCCAGCAGTGGACGTCTTTGGGCTAACGATGATGATGATGACATACAGAATGGATGGACAGGACACTGCCTGCCGCTCTCTGAAGGCGACCTCACCCCCTGCGGGTGCGATCCGGTGACGGTCCATACACCCCTCACTCAGTCATCTCGCTTTCTCCTACGTGTTAGAAAGGGAGGTCGTAGTAGGTAAATAACTCGGACGATTTGTACAGAGTGTCCAAGGCTCCAGGGTCTTCTCCAAGCGAGCCACAACTCGACAAGTAACTGAATGAATGGCAGGGCTGCCATCTGCAATTCATTCGTCACTTGTCGAGTTGTGGCTCGCTATATGATAGGCATCCATAGGTATAATAGAGTATTATATCTTCGTCTTATTTTGGATATAGGATACTCACATAACATACTAGGTAAGGGTGCGTTTCCACTGAAGCGGAGCGGAGCGGAGACGTGTAAAAGTGACCAATCAGATTACTCAAAATCTCCGTTTCACTTAATTTCGAACAATATAATTGGTCAATTCGGCACGTCTCCGCTCCGCTCCACTCCAGTGGAAACGCACCCTAAGAATTTAAACTGAAAATGTTAATATAAAATGTGTAAACATGTACAAAATATCGCTAATCAAAACTCTGTGGTTGTTATTCTTTATTTTTTTATGTTTGATTTGTAAAATCATTTTTTTAATGTAGCATCGACTGACTGTAGCATGCAGATGACTGCCAATCCAACACAAAACCTTTAGGTTTAATGGTGTTGTTACATACAATATTTTGTAAGTTTTGTTATATTGGAAATAACAAAATAAAAAGTTAACGGTCGAGATAAATGCCACTAACAGTTAAACCCATCCAGGTTGTGACCATGTCTGTAGTCAGTTAGCCTGCGTGATAAACACGACCACGAGAGCCACACTGAGCCACGACCGCTTCAGAGGCGTAGGTGTGCCGAAACTATAAACTCTTGTTCTAAATATTGTGTCCCAAATTTACGGTGTCGACGACTCGTCTCTGGTTCTCGACCGATGACTGATTTGTTTTACTGGTCAAGGTTTTATTTTTTTACTTATCCTATATTCTTAGTAACGGTTCTAAAACAGTTTCGTGAAAGTAATTTTTACTCTTATCAGCAGGATAGCCTAAGTAAGTAGGTGCCTATTGTAAATCTTTTAATTGTGAAAGAGACGGATTTTTGTCAGATAAATCTTACTTTAGTCACAAAACACATAGATACAGAAGGTCCGCTCAATACGCTCACAAAAATCCTAAGCATATACATGCTTATAGACGTATACGGTCGTTGTAGGCAAGATCACGTACTGTGCGATCGTGACCTTGCCTCGGACGACCGTATATTTCTATAAGCATGTATATGCTTACGATTTTAGTGGTTTGTATTCGGACCTTCTGTGTCTATTTTGTGCTTTAGTCTTGAGACTACAGGTAGTAAACTACTCGAGTGGCGACCGCGCACCGGAAGACGCAGTATAGGCAGGCCTCCGACTCGGTGGACCGACGACCTGGTGAAGGTTGCAGGAAGCCGCTGTATGCGAGCAGCACAGGACCGGTCGGTGTGGTAATATTTGGGGGAGGCCTTCTTCCAGCAGTGGACGTATGTCGGCTGATGATGATGACCTTGGTCCTGGAACGGGGCATTATTTAGCTTAAATCTGTTAGGTAAGACATAAACAAATACAGTACAGGATGTTTGATCTATCTAAACTGAATGAAACTGAACAATTTTCCCTTGAAACCAAAGAAAATATCATTACTTGGATCCTAAGCTAAATTTAAAAAAAAAACCTTTCTATTTTGTGTGGAGAGTCCAAAAATGGACAATCCAAAGAATCCCAAAGTTTTGACGTTTATTTAAAAAGTGGTAGAACAAAAGAAAATTATAAGTCTCGATATATTAAAAAAACACCTTGCAATAGTATGTGTAACAGCTATCATGTAATCGTCGCCGGTCCAAATCTCCAAAACTATTAAAAAATTAACCACCTTTTGGCTTTGCCGTAGTCAGTCAAAAAGTAAACGTTTTTTGTTTGAATCGCCATCTATTAGCATTGAAAGTTTTTCAGTCTGTTTTGGGGTTTTTGGCTAAAATCAAATCAAATAACGGTATAACGGTGCTATAACGGTTTGTAAAAAGTTCCTAAAATATTAAGAGATGGCGCTGCTAATTTTCTTTTTTTTCTTTTCAGGTACAAGAAAAATTATCACAACCCTTCCAAAATTTTAAATTCAAAAATAAATGGGCAAAGATAATATATAGCTAGTTTTTTCCAACTATAGAAATAAAATAGATAAAAAACGAGGGTGGCTGAGGGAAAGAAAGAGATGTCGCTAGTGGCGCCAAGGAGAGTCCAGCTGGACTGGGCCCCCACAATACCATGGTAAGTTATTTTTGATTTTGAAAGATCTATCTTCTATCTAATAAGGCGACAAATCCAAAAAATACCCGTTTTTGCTTTTTGAGTGCTTTGAATTCAAAGTTTGCAAGTTCACCGACCTCTTTGGATGGATTCCCGTTAGCGCCAACTTCAGGTTAGCGAATTTAAAAAAAAAACTCACCGTCCATCCGTCAGCTGAGCAGAACGCACGAACTTCACGCGGTAAAATCCAACTGTCATGGCTGCACGATCGATGCATGCTCCGCGATAAAAATTGCAAGAAAACACGAGAAATATGCCGCGATACGTCGCTACAAACATTATTTGTGACGTCCGAGCGTTCCTACGTGTATAATAATTACATACTCGTAAAATATTTAGTTTGTTCTGTGATTTTTTTGTGCGGATTTTCAGCGGATCTAAATATATTCTGTCTGACAAGGCGACAGATTCACTTTTTCACGGTAAGTTCATTGTTTTTTCAATGGGTTTCTCTTGTAGCATTGTTGTCCGAGGACACGTAACATATTTTATTGTCAATTGTAATTATTACTTGGAAATAAATATACTTTTGAGATGTTAAAAATCGATCAGATATGGGTGGGAAGACATGGGTATACATCTGTCTCATTTAAATTATAATCCGGCCGCGTTCGATTGTGACGTAACAATGCGCAACTGCATTATGAGTTCATTACACTGCGTTCGGTTGGTTTATTATCTCTATCCTTGTCTAGCCTGTAAGGTTGAGAATTTTAGTTTTTTTGGTTGCTGCAAAAACGTAATTTTTCTAAATCAAACTTTGGTTTTAGATTCTGATAGTTTACAAATAAATGTATGGCGCATATTGTTACGTACTTTTCGTTTTTAAATGCATGATAAATACGATACAATTGATAAATCAATAACATTGCTAAGAAATGTCACCTTCACATATCACAAACAAGTCCTACGATTTCAAATAAGATTCCAGTAGAAAGTGGGAAGATGATAAAATTAATTTATTGAATAAATTAACGAATTAAGTAAGTAGTTGACCTGACCAGAAACATTGTTTATGTCTGACCATTTAGTTTTTCTCTAAAAGTGTTGCATTAATATTTATGAGTGCACTTTATTTATAGTGGAACTGGCACAAAACCTTTTGGAATTTCCCAAATAAATGTGATCAGCCGGAAATGTGTCTTCCTATGTCTTTAGGAAAGTTAGGTTAAAGTTCTTATCACAGTATAAGGACATTATACAGAGGAGTCACAAGTGCGTTGCCGGCCTTTGATATGGGAGTACACTCTATTCTTGAAGGTTTGAATGTCGTATCGGTCCGGAAATACCGTAGGCGACAATTCATTCCACAGTTTGGTTGTGCAAGACAGAAAGTTTCTAGTGAAACGCGCAGTTGTGGACTGCCAACCATCTATGGAATGGGGATGAATATATTGTCGCGTAGAACCATGGCGAAAAGAGGCGGCAGGGATCAATCCGATTGGACAGTCCCTGCCGCTCTCTGAAGGCTACTTCACCCCCCCCTGTGTGACCGATGTGTGACTATTTGTCAAGGGGTTGGCAAACCAATCCACAGTTTATTAACCAAAGACAATTTTATTTTTTAAGGAAAGAGCTAAAGGTTTCATAGGCTATACAGTCTTGTCTGGTCTATACAGCCGAGCCTTCACTTTATTTGTAAAAGTCTAGCTAACAATAAAGAACAATGAGGGCTAATTAAACCTCGATTCAACATCACGCACACATTTACATGTGTACAAACATGAATGTCTATGTAGTAAACAATGGCGCGAAATTTGTATGAAGTGTCCGGGGTGTGAGTTCTTATATGGGCCCTAGTGTGGAATAGTGGGGCTAGTGGCCAACCCTATTGTCAGAAGTTTTCAAGCCACCAATAGGCCTATGGCATGGCTTATTGATTGCTGTTTAGTGAACGAAACCAGCACTAACATCTTAATGTGCCTTTATAAGAAGACAATTTTGAAATTTTGAGAGATTGCTCATATGGGGAAGAAAACGTAAAGCTATTTGCAGATGGTTGGCGCTACGGACGCTTGACTCATAACAACTTTCAGTTTCTTCCGCGTTTTTTTATTATCGAGGTGTATTAAAATAGTTTTTTTTTTCTGTAAAATTGTTAAATAGAAAATGTATGCGACTTGGACTGTTCCTAAATTAAAGGCGAAGTTCAAAGATACATAACTGAAAACGTAAGTTTTCCCACGTCTTCTTCATCCGAGAATCTCTAGGAAATTAATGATTTCCATTATTATTGCATTGTTTTAATAAAGCTTATGTTTAGTTCACGTAAACAGTTTTTCTATACGTTTTGACAGCTAGTGATGATTTTTATGAGTCAAGCGATATCAGCGCCTCTATCGGCGAGTTTTGTCAGTTTTCTTTCCTATTGTTAAACCACTACAATGGAATTCTATAAAAAAAGCATGCATGCTATGCATGCATCATTATGAAATGAAATGACGATTTATTTACTATAATTATGGTACAAATTAGGTATAACATTAAAACATGAATCTCATATTTAGCCAGACAGATGCCAGCATGCAAATATTTGCATATGTTATGCATTTTGTTATTCGAAATGAAATCGAAATTTTTATTCGAAGTAGGTAGCAGTGTACACTACATAGTCATAGTAGGTACTAGTGATATATTTTTTTCAAAAAAGTTCCTATATGCTATTACATCTTAATTTTAGGTCAACAGTTGATTTATATCATATCAAATACACAAAAGAAACTATTCAAAAGAGATAAAAGTAAATTGAAATTAGTTACCAACTAATTTCTAACAGTTACGAAATGCCAATCACAAGTATAATATGAGAGTCATCCATTTATTTATTTACACTTTTTTGTACATAAAAAACTAAAAATAAGTCCGCCTTTGTACATGTTTTGTTACTTATGCTTATGTATTTTTGTCATATTCATGCAATAAAGAGTTTACAAACAAACAAACAATAATTATAACTAGAGTACACAATTATGGGACTGTACGATACAGGTAGGCGGTCTTATTACTATAAGCAATCTCTTCCAGACAGCCATCACCATTGCTCCCCTCGACCATATTTGTTTTTAGTTCACTTTTTAATTTAAAATTTAATTAATATAATCATGAGTTTATTCAAATTATTGTTATAGGTATACACAATTATTACCTTATTACGAATTATGTGATAATTACAAAGGTTATTATTGTTATGTACTGTATTATCATAAGCGCTGTCCTTCCATAATGTCTTTGTTCCTTTGTTTGTACACTCTATTGTTTGCAAACATTTCATAACTGATAATAAGTAATAACAATCTGTCAAACTCAGTAAATTTAATTGATAAAATAACTCATTAGATAGTGTAACTGAGAATTTCGACAATCTATGATTGATTGATATAATTAGAGTGAGTTTAGTGTCCCAAAATGTTGAGTTTACAAGTTTCAAGTGGTACACTTTTCTCGAGGTAGAAAAAAAAGATGATTGAAAAGAGTATGTATAAGTAAATTTTATTAATTTATTTAAAAATTAATAGGTATAAAAAATATTAAAAAAATCATTTTTTTTTTATTTAAGTAGATGTTTCGCACATACTTTTAAGTCGTCGTTTTTTTTTCTACCTAGTAAAAAGTTCCTACCACGCGGAACTTGTACACTCAACGTTTCGGGAAGTGTTTGCAAAGCGAGAAGAAACGTCGAGTCCAAAAGAAACTCGCTTCAACACATATTTTAAAATAATATTTAATTACTAATACAATGTATGTCGTCAATACATTTATCAGGAAGAGCAATACATTTTCAAATATCTATGTCATTTAATAATCTATTATCTTATAATAGCCCTTTTGAGCATAAACATTTTTAGGGTTCCGTAGCCAAATGGCAAAAAACGGAACCCTTATGGATTCGTCATGTCTGTCTGTCTGTCTGTCTGTCTGTCCGTATGTCACAGCCACTTTTTTTCCGAAACTATAAGAACTATACTGTTGAAACTTGGTAAGTAGATGTATTTTGTGAACCGCATTAAGATTTTCACACAAAAATAGAAAAAAAACAATAAATTTTGGGGGCTCCCCATACTTAGAACTGAAACTCAAAAAAACTTTTTTCATCAAACCCATACGTGTGGGGTATCTATGGATAGGTCGTCAAAAATGATATTGAGGTTTCTAATATCATTTTCTTATAAACTGAATAGTTTGCGCGAGAGACACTTCCAAAGTTGTAAAATGTGTGTGTCCCCCCCCCATAACTTCTAAAATAAGATAATGATAAAACTAAAAAAAATATATGATGTACATTACCATGCAAACTTCCACCGAAAATTGGTTTGAACGATATCTAGTAAGTAGTTTTTTTTTAATACGTCATAAATCGTAAACCGCAATTTACCTTTCATTCAAGTTACAACGAACTACAAAAACTTTTATATTATGTTACTTGCTGCTACGGAACCCTTCATGGGCGAGTCCGACTCGCACTTGGCCGCTTTTTTTTTACATGCATTTTGAATTTGTTTTCAGGCAGATATATTTTTTAGTTCTTTTGAAAAAAAATCAAATTTAATCCTATAACTTAATAGCCTGGATTTGTTTATGTCTACCATTAAAGAAAAATATAACCTAACCTAACCTAACACCATTTATTATTGAATTTATTATTATTGTAACAATGGAAAAATTTTTTTTTCTTTTTGCAAATCTAGACTAGAACTAAATAATGACACAAATTTAAAAATAAATTATTAACACTAAATTTTGAAAGGTTAACGTAACGCAAAAAGCGTAACAAAAATCCAGGGTTCAGATTAGTTCAGATACCAAAATTTAATCAGTAAGTAATTAACTTACAAATAAGAACACACACTTGGTTCAATAATATCTAAAATATGTCTGTTTGATAACATAATTATAGGTCAGCTAGAGATAAATATTATACATCAAAGACATACAGTAAAATGAAAAACATTCCACTTTCTCTGTCTCGTCTCTCTCGGTAATATTCCACCAATTCAATATACATGTTATTGTAACTAAATACAAGGTTTTAACAAATTAGCTGTCATTACTTCAACTGCGGTTTCTACTCATGAAACTGAACAACTTTCCCAAAGGAACCCATAGTGAATTCGCAAAAAAAATTTACTTCCCATAGTAAGTGGGACGATCAGGTGACCAGGGTACCAGAAAGGTACAAAAAAAATTTCGCGTATTGACTATGGGTTCCTTGGTAAAAGTTGTTCAGTTTCACTAGTAGAAGCCTCAGTTTAAGTAATGACAGCTAATTTCTTAACACCTTATATGTATAATTAACCGCCGTGAACATAGCCGCCCCATTTCTTGAAACCCGCGTTTTTTAGCTTAAATCGTTAGTTCTTCGTTAGTTCCGATTTGTTCAGGCCAAATTTCGTTTGTCCCGTCATGCGAAATAGCGATTTTTTTAAAATTAATATGGAGGCGGCTATGTTCACGCTAGCCGCCCCATTCCAGCTTTTTTGATTTTTTTTCGCTATAACGATAGGCATTCGTTAGTTCGGATTTGTTCAGAAGGAAAATCGTTTGTTCTAGTAATAGTTTCCGCGAAAAAAAATACCAAAGTGGGGCGGCTATCTTCACGTGAACATAGCCCGCCCCAAAGGAATTTTAAAAAAAAAAGTATACCATTCGATAGATATTCGTTAGTTCTGATTTGTTCTGAAGAAATTTTGTTTGTTCTAATAAGCATTTCTGAGAAAACAACAAAAAACCCTCAGTTCATTTGCCAATTGAAATTAAACTCTATACACTGGAGATATGGCTCAAAATACTTATCATATGTGTCGACTCCTAAGATTTTGGTCATAGCAACGAATCAATCGTAGTAACAGTTCATTGATCTGAACATAACGTCAAAAATAACTATGTCACTTTGCTTAAGTAAGGATATTGATTCCTCACCAGATTAACAATGCATAGGACGAAGTTGTAAAAAAATAATATAGGCTGAGGACAATACCCTAACTTTGTACCCACGCTCGATTTAAATAATTAGCAAAACATTTCGTTTGTTCTGGTATTCCATTCTAGTCCAGTGGCGTATTTAGGCTGAAGACGATTTTCAAATACCACACCAAGAGGGGTGCGTTTGCTGTCTAAATTCTATTTGTTCTAGCATTGTGCCCGCTATTTATCTTCAAAAACATGTAGAACTACCTATTGGCTAACTTTAGGCAAAATATTTCGTTTGTTCTATGAATAATTTCATGACCAGAATTTTTTAAACTGAGATACACGGTTTTCATAGAAAATTTCTATAAGGTAGGACTGTAGTTAAATTTATCATTTGTTCTAGCCTTGTGCCCGCATTTGAACCTAATAACCATGAAGGATGGTCTATTGGCTCAAGTTAACCAGAATATTTCGTTTGTTCTACTATTCTTATCGTATCCAGAGACGTATTTAGGCTGATGGCGATTTTCAAATATCACAGCAAGAGGGGTAAGTTTGATGTCTAAATTCTATTTGTTCTAGTATTGTGCCCGCTATTAATCCTCATAAACATGTAGGACTACCTACTGGCTAACGTCAGGCAAAATTTTTCGTTTGTTCTATGAATATTTTCGTGTCCAGAATTTATTTACCGTGACAAACTATTTTCATAGAAAGTTAGTTTAAGGTAAGACTGAAGTTTACTTTATGATTTGTTCTAACCTTGTGCCCGCATTTCAATCTAATAAACATGAAGTATGGTATATTGGCTAACTTCAGGCAGAATATTTCGTTTGTTCTAGCATTCGTTTCGTGTCCAGGACCGTATTTAGGCTGAAGATGATTTTCAAATACCATATCAGTAGGGGTAAGTTTGATGTCTAAATTCTATTTGTTCTAGCATTGTGCCCGCTATTGATCCTCATACACTAGGACTACCTACTGGCTAACGTCAGGCAAACTTTTTCGTTTGTTCTATGAATATTTTCGTGTCCAGAATTTTTTTACTGTGACTAACTATTTTCATAGAAATTTTCTATAAGGTAGGACTGTAGTTCACTTTATCATTTGTTCTAGCCTTGTGCCCGCATTTGAACCTAATAACCATGAAGGATGGTCTATTGGCTAACGAAAGCCAGAATATTTCGTTTGTTCTAGCATTCGTTTCGTGTCCAGTGACGTATTTAGGCTGAAGATGATTTTTAAATACCATATCAGTAGGGGTAAGTTTGATGTCTAAATTCTATTTGTTCTAGCATTGTGCCCGCTATTGATCCTCATACACATGTAGGACTACCTACTGGCTAACGTCAAGCAAAATTTTTCGTTTGTTCTATGAATATATTCGTATCCAGAAATTTTTTACTGTGAGAAACTATTTTCATAGAAAATTTCTTTAAGGTGAGACTGAAGTTCACTTTTTGATTTGTTCTAGCATTGTGCCCGCATTTCAATCTAATAAACATGAAGTATGGTCTATTGGCTACCTTCTGGCGGAATATTTCGTTTGTTCTAGCATTCGTTTCGTGTCCAGGGACTTATATAGGCTGAAGATGATTTTTAAATACCATATCAGTAGGGGTAAGTTCGATGTCTAGATTCTATTTGTTCTAGCATAGTGCCCGCTATTATACTCATACACATGTAGGACTACCTACTGGCTAACGTCAGGCAAACTTTTTCGTTTGTTCTATGAATATTTTCGTGTCCAGAATTTTTTTACTGTGACTAACTATTTTCATAGAAAATTTCTATAAGGTAGGACTGTAGTTCACTTTATCATTTGTTCTAGCCTTGTGCCCGCATTTGAACCTAATAACCATGAAGGATGGTCTATTGGCTAACGAAAGCCAGAATATTTCGTTTGTTCTAGCATTCGTTTCGTGTCCAGGGACGTATTTAGGCTGAAGATGATTTTTAAATTTCATATCAGTAGGGGTAAGTTTGATGTCTAAATTCTATTTGTTTTAGCATTGTGCCCGCTACTGATCCTCATACACATAGAGGACTACCTACTGGCTAACGTCAAGCAAAATTTTTCGTTTGTTCTATGAATATATTCGTATCCAGAATTTTTTTACTGTGAGAAACTATATTCATAGAAAATTTCTTTAAGGTGAGACTGAAGTTCACTTTTTGATTTGTTCTAGCCTTGTGCCCGCATTTCAATCTAATAAACAGGAAGTATGGTCTATTGGCTAACTTCAGGCGGAATATTTCGTTTGTTCTAGCATTCGTTTCGTGTCCAGGGACGTATTTAGGCTGAAGATGATTTTCAAATACCATATCAGTAGGGATAAGTTTGATGTCTAAATTCTATTTGTTCTAGCATTGTGCCCGCTATTGATCCTCATACACATGTAGGACTACCTACTGGCTAACGTCAGGCAAAATTTTTCGTTTGTTTTATGAATATATTCGTGTCCAGAATTTTTTTACTGAGAGAAACTATTTTCATAGAAAGTTTCTTTAAGGTAAGACTGAAGTTCACTTTATGATTTGTTCTAGCCTTGTGCCCGCATTTCAATCTAATAAACATGAAGTATGGTATATTGGCTAACTTCAGGCATAATATTTCGTTTGTTCTAGCATTCGTTTCGTGTCCAGGGACGTATTTAGGCTGAAGATGATTTTTAAACACCATATCAGAAGGGGTAAGTTTGATGTCTAAATTCTATTTGTTCTATTACTGTGCCCGCTATTGATCCCTATACACATGTAGGACTACCTACTAGCTAACGTCAGGCAAACTTTTTCGTTTGTTCTGTGAATACTTTGGTGTCCAGATTTTTTTTACTGTGAGAAACTATTTTCATAGAAAATTTCTTTAAGATAAGACTGCAGTTCACTTTATGATTTGTTCTAGCCTTGTGCCCGCATTTGAATCTAATAACCATGAAGAATGGTCTATTGGTTAACGAATGCCAGAATATATCGTTTGTTCTAGCATTCATTTCGTGTCCAGGGACGTATTTAGGCTGAAGATGATTTTCAAATACCATATCACTAGGGGTAAGTTTGATGTCTAAATTCTATTTGTTCTATTACTGTGCCCGCTATTGATCCCTATACACATGTAGGACTACCTACTGGCTAACTTCAGGCAAAATTTTTCGTTTGTTCTGTGAATACTTTGGTGTTCAGAATTTTTTTACTGTGACAAACTATTTTCATAGAAAATTTCTTTAAGGTAGGACTGTAGTTCACTTTATCATTTGTTCTTGCCTTGTGCCCACATTTAAATCTAATAACCATGACGAATGGTCTGTTGGCTAACGTGAGCCAGAATATTTCGTTTGTTCTATGAATAATTTTATGACCAGATTTTTTTAAACTGAGATACACGGTTTCATAGAAAATTTCTATAAGGTAGTTCACTTTATCATTTGTTCTAGCCTTGTGCCCGCATTTGAATCTAATAAACATGAAGTATGGTCTATTGGCTAACTTCAGGCAGAATATTTCATTTGTTCTAGCATTCGTTTCGTGTCCAGGGACGTATTTAGGCTGAAGATGATTTTCAAATACCATATCAGTAGGGGTAAGTTTTATGTCTAAATTCTATTTGTTCTAGCATTGTGCCCGCTATTGATCCTCATACACATGTAGCACTACCTACTGGCTAACGTCAGGCAAAATTTTTCGTTTGTTCTTTGAACATTTTCGTGTCCAGAATTTTTTAACTGTGACTAACTATTTTCATAGAAAATTTCTTTAAGAAAAGACTGCAGTTCACTTTATGATTTGTTCTAGCCTTGTGCCCGCATTTCAATCTAACAAACATAAAGTATGGTCTATTGGTTTACTTCAGGCAGAATATTTCGTTTGTTCTAGCATTCGTTTCGTGTCCAGGGACGTATTTAGGCTGAAGATGATTTTCAAACACCATATCAGTAGGGGTAAGTTAGATGTCTAGATTCTATTTGTTCTAGCATTGTGCCCGCTATTGATCCTCATACACATGTAGGACTACCTACTGGCTAACGTCAGGCAAAATTTTTCGTTTGTTCTGTGAATATATTCGTGTCCAGATATTTTTTACTGTGAGAAACTATTTTCATAGAAAATTTCTTTAAGGTGAGACTGAAGTTCACTTTATGATTTGTTCTAGCCTTGTGCCCGCATTTCAATCTAATAAACATGAAGTAGGGTCTATTGCCTAACTTCAGGCAGAATATTTCGTTTGTTCTAGCATTCATTTCGTGTCCAGGTACGTATTTAGGCTGAAGATGATTTTCGAATACCATATCACTAGGGGTAAGTTTGATGTCTAAATTCTATTTGTTCTATTACTGTGCCCGCTATTGATCCCTATACACATGTAGAACTACCTACTGGCTAACGTCAGGCAAAATTTTTCGTTTGTTCTGTGAATACTTTGGTGTCCACATTTTTTTTAACTGTGAGAAACTATTTTCATAGAAAATTTCTTTAACATAAGACTGCAGTTAACTTTATGATTTGTTCTAGCCTTGTGCCCGCATTTAAACCTAATAACCATGAAGGATGGTCTATTGGCTAACGAAAGCCAGAATATTTCGTTTGTTCTAGCATTCGTTTCGTGTCCAGGGACGTATTTAGGCTGAAGATGATTTTTAAACACCATATCAGAAGGGGTAAGTTTGATGTCTAAATTCTATTTGTTCTAGCATTGTGCCCGCTATTGATCCTCATACACATATAGGATTACCTACTGGCTAACGTCAAGCAAAATTTTTCGTTTGTTCTATGAATATATTCGTATCCAGAATTTTTTTACTGTGAGAAACTATTTTCATAAAAAAATTCTATAAGGTGAGACTGAAGTTCACTTTTTGATTTGTTCTAGCCTTGTGCCCGCATTTCAATCTAATAAACATAAAGTATGGTCTATTGGCTAACTTCAGGCGGAATATTTTGTTTGTTCTAGCATTCGTTTCGTGTCCAGGGACTTATATAGGCTGAAGATGATTTTCAAATACCATATCAGTAGGGGTAAGTTTGATGTCTAAATTTTATTTGTTCTAGCATTGTGCCCGCTATTGATCCTCATACACATGTAGGACTACCTACTGGCTAACTTCAGGCAAAATTTTTCGTTTGTTCTGTGAATACTTTGGTGTCCACATTTTTTTTACTGTGAGAAACTATTTTCATAGAAAATTTCTTTAAGATAAGACTGCAGTTCACTTTATGATTTCTTCTAGCCTTGTGCCCGCATTTCAATCTTATAAACATGAAGTATGGTATATTGGCTAACTTCAGGCAGAATATTTCGTTTGTTCTAGCATTCGTTTTGTGTCCAGGGACGTATTTAGACTGAAGATGATTTTCAAATACCATATCAGTAGGGGTAAGTTTGATGTCTAAATTCTATTTGTTCTAGCATTGTGCCCGCTATTGATCCTCATACACATGTAGGACTACCTACTGGCTAACGTCAGGCAAAATTTTTCGTTTGTTCTATGAATCTTTTCGTGTCCAGAATTTTTTTACTGTGACAAACTATTTTCATAGAAAATTTCTTTAAGGTAGGACTGTAGTTCACTTTATCATTTGTTCTTGCCTTGTGCCCACATTTAAATCTAATAACCATGACGAATGGTCTGTTGGCTAACGTGAGCCAGAATATTTCGTTTGTTCTATGAATAATTTTATGACCAGAATTTTTTAAACTGAGATACACGGTTTCATAGAAAATTTCTATAAGGTAGTTCACTTTATCATTTGTTCTAGCCTTGTGCCCGCATTTGAATCTAATAAACATGAAGTATGGTCTATTAGCTAACTTCAGGCAGAATATTTCGTTTGTTCTAGCATTCGTTTCGTGTCCAGGGACGTATTTAGGCTGAAGATGATTTTCAAATACCATATCAGTAGGGGTAGGTTTGATGTCTAAATTCTATTTGTTCTAGCATTGTGCCCGCTATTGATCCTCATACACATGTAGGACTACCTACTGGCTAACGTCAGGCAAAATTTTTCGTTTGTTCTATGAACATTTTCGTGTCCAGAATTTTTTTACTGTGACAAACTATTTTCATTACTGTGACTAACTATTTTCATAGAAAATTTCTTTAAGATAAGACTGCAGTTCACTTTATGATTTGTTCTAGCCTTGTGCCCGCATTCGAATCTAATAACCATGAAGTATGGTCTATTGGCTAACTTCAGGCACAATATTTCGTTTGTTCTAGCATTCGTTTCGTGTCCAGGGACGTATTTAGGCTGAAGATGATTTTCAAATATCATATCAGTAGGGGTTGGTTTGATGTCTAAATTCTATTTGTTCTAGCATTGTGCCCGCTATTGATCCTCATACACATGTAGGACTATCTACTGGCTAACGTCAGGCAAAATTTTTCGTTTGTTCTATGAACATTTTCGTGTTCAGAATTTTTTTACTGTGACAAACTATTTTCATAGAAAATTTCTTTAAGGTAGGACTGTAGTTCACTTTATCATTTGTTCTTGCCTTGTGCCCACATTTAAATCTAATAACCATGACGAATGGTCTGTTGGCTAACGTGAGACAGAATATTTCGTTTGTTCTATGAATAATTTTATGACCAGAATTTTTTAAACTGAGATACACGGTTTCATAGAAAATTTCTATAAGGTAGTTCACTTTATCATTTGTTCTAGCCTTGTGCCCGCATTTGAATCTAATAAACATGAAGTATGGTCTATTGGCTAACTTCAGGCAGAATATTTCGTTTGTTCTAGCATTCGTTTCGTGTCCAGGGACGTATTTAGGCTGAAGATGATTTTCAAATACCATATCAGTAGGGGTAGGTTTGATGTCTAAATTCTATTTGTTCTAGCATTGTGCCCGCTATTGATCCTCATACACATGTAGGACTACCTACTGGCTAACGTCAGGCAAAATTTTTCGTTTGTTCTATGAACATTTTCGTGTCCAGAATTTTTTAACTGTTACTAACTATTTTCATAGAAAATTTCTTTAAGAAAAGACTGCAGTTCACTTTATGATTTGTTCTAGCCTTGTGCCCGCATTTCAATCTAACAAACATGAAGTATGGTCTATTGGCTTACTTCAGGCAGAATATTTCGTTTGTTCTAGCATTCGTTTCGTGTCCATGGACGTATTTAGGCTGAAGATGATTTTCAAACACCATATCAGTAGGGGAAAATTTGATGTCTAAATTCTCTTTGTTCTAGCATTGTGCCCGCTATTGATCCTCATACTCATGTAGGACTACCTACTGGCTAACGTCAGGCAAAATTTTTCGTTTGTTCTATGAATATTTTCGTGTCCAGAATTTTTTTACTGTGACTAACTATTTTCATAGAAAATTTCTTTAAGAAAAGACTGCAATTCACTTTATGATTTGTTCTAGCCTTGTGCTCACATTTCAATCTAATAAACATGAAGTATGGTCTATTGGCTAACTTTAGATAGAATATTTCGTTTGTTCTAGCATTCGTTTCGTGTCCAGGGACGTATTTAGGCTGAAGATGATTTTCAAATACCATATCAGTAGGGGTAAGTTTGATGTCTAAATTCTATTTGTTCTAGCATTGTGCCCGCTATTGATCCTCATACTTATATAGGACTACCTACTGGCTAACGTCAGGCAAAATTTTTCGTTTGTTCTATGAATATTTTCGTGTCCTGAATTTTTTTACTGTGACTAACTATTTTCATAGAAAATGTCTTTAAGATAAGACTGCAGTTCACTTTATGATTTGTTCTAGCCTTGTGCCCGCATTTCAATCTAATAAACATGAAGTATGGTCTATTGGCTATCTTCAGGCAGAATATTTCGTTTGTTCTAGCATTCGTTTCGTGTCCAGGGACATATTTAGGCTAAAGATGATTTTCAAATACCATATCAGTAGGGGAAAGTTTGATGTCTTAATTCTATTTGTTCTAGCATTGTGCCCGCTATTGATCCTCATACACATGTAGGACTACCTATTGGCTAACGTCAGGTAAATTTTTCGTTTGTTCTATGAATATTTTCGTGTCCAGATTTTTTTTACTTTGACTAACTATTTTCATAGAAAATTTGTATAAGGTAGAACTGTAGTTCACTTTATCATTTGTTCTACCCTTGTGCCCGCATTTGAACCTAATAACCATGAAGGATGTCTATTGGCTAACGAAAGCCAGAATATTTCGTTTGTTCTAGCATTCGTTTCGTGTCCAGGGACATATTTAGGCTAAAGATGATTTTCAAATACCATATCAGTAGGGGAAAGTTTGATGTCTTAATTCTATTTGTTCTAGCATTGTGCCCGCTATTGATCCTCATACACATGTAGGACTACCTATTGGCTAACGTCAGGTAAATTTTTCGTTTGTTCTATGAATATTTTCGTGTCCAGATTTTTTTTACTTTGACTAACTATTTTCATAGAAAATTTGTATAAGGTAGAACTGTAGTTCACTTTATCATTTGTTCTACCCTTGTGCCCGCATTTGAACCTAATAACCATGAAGGATGTCTATTGGCTAACGAAAGCCAGAATATTTCGTTTGTTCTAGCATTCGTTTCGTGTCCAGGGACGTATTTAGGCTGAAGATGATTTTCAAATACCATATCAGTAGGGGTAAGTTTGATGTCTAAATTCTATTTGTTCTAGCATTGTGCCCGCTATTGATCCTCATATACATGTAGAACTACCTACTGGCTAACGTCAGGCAAAATGTTTTCGTTTGTTCTATGAATATTTTCGTGCCAGAAATTTTTTACTATGACTAACTATTTTCATAGAAAATTTCTTTAAGGTAACTGAAGTTCACTTTAAGATTTGTTCTAGCCATGAGCCCGCATGTCAGTATGATATCCATGGAGTACGGTCTATTGACTAATGTTAGGCAGAATATTTCATTTGTTCTAGTATTATTTTCGAGTCCAGGGATGTATTTAGGTTGAAGGCTATTGTCAAATACCACACCAAGAGTGGTACGTTTTCTGTATGAATTCTATTTGTTCTAGCATTGTGCCCGCTATCGATCCTCGTATGCATTTAGAAATACGTATTGGCTAACGTCACATGAAATATTTCGTTTGTTCTATGAATATTTTCATGGCCAGTATTTATTTACTGAGATAAACTAATATAAGATAAAAAAAATCTGGATACGAATATATTCATAGAACAAACGAAAAATTTCGCTTGACGTTAGCCAGTAGGTAATCCTATATGTGTATGAGGATCAATAGCGGGCAAAATGCTAGAACAAATAGAATTTAGACATCAAACTTACCCCTTCTGATATGGTATTTAAAAATCATCTTCAGCCTAAATACGTCCCTGGACATGAAAAAAATGCTAGAACAAACGAAATATTCTGGCTTTCGTTAGCCAATAGACAATCCTTCGAACAAATGATAAAGTGAACTACAGTCCTACCTTATAGAAATTTTCTTTGAAAATAGTTAGTCACAGTAAAAAAATTCTGGACACGAAAATATTCATAGAACAAACGAAAAAGTTTGCCTGACGTTAGCCAGTAGGTAGTTCTACATGTGTATGAGGATCAATAGCGGGCACAATGATAGAACAAATAGAATTTAGACATCAAACTTACCCCTAGTGATATGGTATTTGAAACTCATCTTCAATCTTAATACGTCCCTGGACACGAAACGAATGCTAGAACAAACGATATATTCTAGCATTCTTTAACCAACAGACCATTCTTCATGGCTATTAGATTCAAATGCGGGCACAAGGCTAGAACAAATCATAAAGTTAACTGCAGTCTTATCTTAAAGAAATTTTCTATGAAAATAGTTTCTCAAAATGAAAAAAATCTGGACACCAAAGTATTCACAGAACAAACGAAAAATTTTGCCTGACGTTAGCCAGTAGGTAGTTCTACATGTGTATAGGGATCAATAGCGGGCACAGTAATAGAACAAATAGAATTTAGACATCAAACTTACCCCTAGTGATATGGTATTCGAAAATCATCTTCAGCCTAAATACGTCCCTGGACACGAAATGAATGCTAGAACAAACGAAATATTCTGCCTGAAGTTAGGCAATAGACCCTACTTCGTGTTTATTAGATTGAAATGCGGGCACAAGGCTAGAACAAATCATAAAGTGAACTTCAGTCTCACCTTAAAGAAATTTTCTATGAAAATAGTTTCACACAGTAAAAAATATCTGGACACGAATATATTCATAGAACAAACGAAAAATTTTGCCTGACGTTAGCCAGTAGGTAGTCCTACATGTGTATGAGGATCAATAGCGGTCACTATGCTAGAACAAATAGAATCTAGACATCGAACTTACCCCTACTGATATGGTATTTAAAAATCATCTTCAGCCTAAATACGTCCCTGGAGACAAAACGAATGCTAGAACAAACGAAATATTCCGCCTGAAGTTAGCCAATAGACCATACTTCATGTTTATTAGATTGAAATGCGGGCACAAGGCTTGAAGAAATCATAAAGTGAACTGCAGTCTTATCTTAAAGAAATTTTCTACGAAAATAGTTTCTCACAGTAAAAAAAATCTGGACACCAAAGTATTCACAGAACAAACGAAAAATTTTGCCTGAAGTTAGCCAGTAGGTAGTCCTACATGTGTATAGGGATCAATAGCGGGCACAGTAATAGAACAAATAGAATTTAGACATCAAACTTACCCCTAGTGATATGGTATTTGAAAGTCATCTTCAGCCTAAATACGTCCCTGGACACGAAATGAATCCTAGAACAAACGATATATTCTGGCATTCGTTAACCAATAGACCATTCTTCATGGTTATTAGATTCAAATGCACAAATGGCACAAGGCTAGAACAAATCATAAAGTGAACTGCAGTCTTATCTTAAAGAAATTTTCTATGAAAATAGTTTCTCACAGTAAAAAAAAATTTGGACACCAAAGTATTCACAGAACAAACGAAAAAGTTTGCCTGACGTTAGCCAGTAGGTAGTCCTGCATGTGTATGAGGATCAATAGCGGGCACAATGCTAGAACAAATAGTATTTAGACATCAAACTAACCCCTACTGATATGGTATTTGAAAGTCATCTTCAGCCTATATAAGTCCCTGGACACGAAACGAATGCTAGAACAAACAAAATATTCCGCCTGAAGTTAGCCAATAGACCATACTTCATGTTTATTAGATTGAAATGCGGGCACAAGGCTAGAACAAATCAAAAAGTGAACTTCAGTCTCACCTTATAGAAATTTTCTATGAAAATAGTTTCTCACAGTAAAAAAATTCTGGATACGAATATATTCATAGAACAAACGAAAAATTTTGCTTGACGTTAGCCAGTAGGTAATCCTATATGTGTATGAGGATCAATAGCGGGCACAATGCAAGAACAAATAGAATTTAGACATCAAACTTACCCCTTCTGATATGGTATTTAAAAATCATCTTCAGCCTAAATACGTCCCTGGACACGAAACGAATGCTAGAACAAACGAAATATTCTGGCTTTCATTAGCCAATAGACCATCCTTCATGGTTATTAGGTTCAAATGCGGGCACAAGGCTAGAACAAATCATAAAGTTAACTGCAGTCTTATCTTAAAGAAATTTTCTATGAAAATAGTTTCTCACAGTTAAAAAAAAATGTGGACACCAAAGTATTCACAGAACAAACGAAAAATTTTGCCTGACGTTAGCCAGTAGGTAGTTCTACATGTGTATAGGGATCAATAGCGGGTACAGTAATAGAACAAATATAATTTAGACATCGAACTTACCCCTAGTGATATGGTATTCGAAAATCATCTTCAGCCTAAATATGTCCCTGGAAACGAAATGAATGCTAGAACAAACGAAATATTCTGCCTGATGTTAGGCAATAGACCCTACTTCATGTTTATTAGATTGAAATGCGGGCACAAGGCTAGAACAAATCATAAAGTGAACTTCAGTCTCACCTTAAAGAAATTTTCTATGAAAATAGTTTCTCACAGTAAAAAATATCTGGACACGAATATATTCACAGAACAAACGAAAAATTTTGCCTGACGTTAGCCAGTAGGTAGTCCTACATGTGTATGAGGATCAAAAGCGGGCACTATGCTAGAACAAATAGAATCTAGACATCGAACTTACCCCTACTGATATGGTATTTAAAAATCATTTTCAGCCTAAATACGTCCCTGGACACGAAACGAATGCTAGAACAAACGATATATTCTGGCATTCGTTAACCAATAGACCATCCTTCATGGTTATTAGATTCAAATGCGGGCACAAGGCTAGAACAAATCATAAAGTGAACAACAGTCCTACCTTATAGAAATTTTCTATGAAAATAGTTAGTCACAGTAAAAAAATTCTGGACACGAAAATATTCATAGAACAAACGAAAAAGTTTGCCTGACGTTAGCCAGTAGGTAGTCCTACATGTGTATGAGGATCAATAGCGGGCACAATGCTAGAACAAATAGAATTTAGACATCAAACTTATCCCTACTGATATGGTATTTGAAAATCATCTTCAGCCTATATAAGTCCCTGGACACGAAACGAATGCTAGAACAAACAAAATATTCCGCCTGAAGTTAGCCAATAGACCATACTTCATGTTTATTAGATTGAAATGCGGGCACAAGGCTAGAACAAATCAAAAAGTGAACTTCAGTCTCGCCTTATAGAAATTTTCTATGAAAATAGTTTCTCACAGTAAAAAAATTCTGGATACGAATATATTCATAGAACAAACGAAAAATTTTGCTTGACGTTAGCCAGTAGGTAATCCTATATGTGTATGAGGATCAATAGCGGGCACAATGCTAGAACAAATAGAATTTAGACATCAAACTTACCCCTTCTGATATGGTATTTAAAAATCATCTTCAGCCTAAATACGTCCCTGGACACGAAACGAATGCTAGAACAAACGAAATATTCTGGCTTTCGTTAGCCAATAGACCATCCTTCATGGTTATTAGGTTCAAATGCGGGCACAAGGCTAGAGCAAACCATAAAGTTAACTGCAGTCTTATCTTAAAGAAATTTTCTATGAAAATAGTTTCTCACAGTTTAAAAAAAATGTGGACACCAAAGTATTCACAGAACAAACGAAAAATTTTGCCTGACGTTAGCCAGTAGGTAGTTCTACATGTGTATAGGAATCAATAGCGGGCACAGTAATAGAACAAATAGAATTTAGACATCAAACTTACCCCTAGTGATATGGTATTCGAAAATCATCTTCAGCCTAAATACGTCCCTGGACACGAAATGAATGCTAGAACAAACGAAATATTCTGCCTGATGTTAGGCAATAGACCCTACTTCATTTTTATTAGATTGAAATGCGGGCACAAGGCTAGAACAAATCATAAACTGAACTTCAGTCTCACCTTAAAGAAATTTTCTATGAAAATAGTTTCTCACAGTAAAAAATATCTGGACACGAATATATTCACAGAACAAACGAAAAATTTTGCCTGACGTTAGCCAGTAGGTAGTCCTACATGTGTATGAGGATCAATAGCGGGCACTATGCTAGAACAAATAGAATCTAGACATCGAACTTACCCCTACTGATATGGTATTTAAAAATCATCTTCAGCTTAAATACGTCCCTGGACACGAAACGAATGCTAGAACAAACGATATATTCTGGCATTCGTTAACCAATAGACCATTCTTCATGGTTATTAGATTCAAATGCGGGCACAAGGCTAGAACAAATCATAAAGTGAACAACAGTCCTACCTTATAGAAATTTTCTATGAAAATAGTTAGTAACAGTAAAAAAATTCTGGACACGAAAATATTCATAGAACAAACGAAAAAGTTTGCCTGACGTTAGCCAGTAGGTAGTCCTACATGTGTATGAGGATCAATAGCGGGCACAATGCTAGAACAAATAGAATTTAGACATCAAACTTATCCCTACTGATATGGTATTTGAAAATCATCTTCAGCCTAAATACGTCCCTGGACTAGAATGGAATACCAGAACAAACGAAATGTTTTGCTAATTATTTAAATCGAGCGTGGGTACAAAGTTAGGGTATTGTCCTCAGCCTATATTATTGTTTTACAACTTCGTCCTATGCATTGTTAATCTGGTGAGGAATCAATAATCCTGGACACTGAACGAATGCTAGAACAAACGAAATATTCTGCCTGAAGTTAGCCAATATACCATACTTCATGTTTATTAGATTGAAATGCGGGCACAAGGTTAGAACAAATCATAAAGTAAACTTCAGTCTTACCTTAAAGAAACTTTCTATGAAAATAGTTTGTCACGGTAAATAAATTCTGGACACGAAAATATTCATAGAACAAACGAAAAAGTTTGCCTGACGTTAGCCAGTAGGTAGTCCTACATGTGTATGAGGATCAATAGCGGGCACAATGCTAGAACAAATAGAATTTAGACATCAAACTTATCCCTACTGATATGGTATTTGAAAATCATCTTCAGCCTAAATACGTCCCTGGACTAGAATGGAATACCAGAACAAACGAAATGTTTTGCTAATTATTTAAATCGAGCGTGGGTACAAAGTTAGGGTATTGTCCTCAGCCTATATTATTTTTTTACAACTTCGTCCTATGCATTGTTAATCTGGTGAGGAATCAATAATCCTGGACACTGAACGAATGCTAGAACAAACGAAATATTCTGCCTGAAGTTAGCCAATATACCATACTTCATGTTTATTAGATTGAAATGCGGGCACAAGGTTAGAACAAATCATAAAGTAAACTTCAGTCTTACCTTAAAGAAACTTTCTATGAAAATAGTTTGTCACGGTAAATAAATTCTGGACACGAAAATATTCATAGAACAAACGAAAAATTTTGCCTGACGTTAGCCAGTAGGTAGTCCTACATGTTTATGAGGATTAATAGCGGGCACAATACTAGAACAAATAGAATTTAGACATCAAACTTACCCCTCTTGCTGTGATATTTGAAAATCGCCATCAGCCTAAATACGTCTCTGGATACGATAAGAATAGTAGAACAAACGAAATATTCTGGTTAACGTGAGCCAATAGACCATCCTTCATGGTTATTAGGTTCAAATGCGGGCACAAGGCTAGAACAAATGATAAATTTAACTACAGTCCTACCTTATATAAATTTTCTATGAAAACCGTGTATCTCAGTTTAAAAAATTCTGGTCATGAAATTATTCATAGAACAAACGAAATATTTTGCCTGAAGTTAGCCAATAGGTAGTTCTACATGTTTTTGAAGATAAATAGCGGGCACAACGCTAGAACAAATAGAATTTAGACAGCAAACGCACCCCTCTTGGTGTGGTATTTGAAAATCGTCTTCAGCCTAAATACGCCACTGGACTAGAATGGAATACCAGAACAAACGAAATGTTTTGCTAATTATTTAAATCGAGCGTGGGTACAAAGTTAGGGTATTGTCCTCAGCCTATATTATTTTTTTACAACTTCGTCCTATGCATTGTTAATCTGGTGAGGAATCAATATCCTTACTTAAGCAAAGTGACATAGTTATTTTTGACGTTATGTTCAGATCCATGAACTGTTACTACGATTGATTCGTTGCTATGACCAAAATCTTAGGAGTGGACACATATGATAAGTATTTTGAGCCATATCTCCAGTGTATAGAGTTTAATTTCAATTGGCAAATGAACTGAGGGTTTTTTGTTGTTTTCTCAGAAATGCTTATTAGAACAAACAAAATTTCTTCAGAACAAATCAGAACTAACGAAAATCTATCGAATGGTATACTTTTTTTTTTTAATTCCTTTGGGGCGGGCTATGTTCACGTGAAGATAGCCGCCCCACTTTGGTATTTTTTTTCGCGGAAACTATTACTAGAACAAACGATTTTCCTTCTGAACAAATCAGAACTAACGAATGCCTATCGTTATAGCGAAAAAAAATCAAAAAAGCTGGAATGGGGCGGCTAGCGTGAACATAGCCGCCTCCATATTAATTTTAAAAAAATCGCTATTTCGCGTGACGAAACGAAACGAAATTTGGCCTGAACAAATCGGAACTAACGAAGAACTAACGATTTAAGCTAAAAAACGCGGGTTTCAAGAAATGGGGCGGCTATGTTCACGACGGTGTATAATTATACTAATGGGGAAGAAAACGCAAAGCTATTTGCAGATGGCGCTACGGACGTTTGACTCATAACAACTTTCAATTTGTTCCGTGTTTTTCATTATCAAGGTGTTATAAATTAGTTTTTTTTCTGTAAAATTGTTAAATAAAAAATGCATGCGACTTGGACTGTTCCTCAATTAAAGGCGAAGTTGAAAAGTACATTATTGAAAACGTAACTTTTCCCACGTCTTCTTCATCCGAGAATCTTTAGGAAATTAATGATTTCCATTATTATTGCAACCAATCGCCACACAACGCGGCATTTTTTGAATAATCTTATGTTTAGTTCACCTAAAAAAAAATTTCTATACGTTTTGACAGTTAGTATGAGTCAAGCGATATCAGCGCCTCTATCGGCGAGCTTTGTCAGTTTTCTTCCCCATTGGTAATTCTTCAAGGTTTTCGATAGTTTGAGGTTAAACAACCAACCATTGGATGGACTAATGATCTAGCCAGGCTTGCGGGAAGCCGCTGGATGCGTGTGGCTCAGAGCCGTGCTGAGTGGGAGTCTGTGGGGGAGGCCTGTGTTCAGCAGTGGTTGTCTTCCAGCTGAAAGGATGATGGACCATACTAACAGATTACAATTAGAAGACGCAAAGCGGTTAGTTAATAAATCAATCGAAACTTACGTGCACTTTCAAATCGAATGCTTTAACGGTGAAGGAAAACATCGTGAGAAACCTGCATATCTGAATTCTAGGTGTGCATGATGGTCGCGTGACACACGTCCGTAGGTGTAAATCTAAATGCCCTTCACGTGACCGCGGGTGATGCCAAGTGCAACACCAGGCAACCTCCGTGTATACCTTGTGGATAGATCGGTTAAATGTGCCACACGATAAGAAGAAGAATAAATCATTTCATCGTCATTATCATCAGCTAGAAGACGTCTACTGCTGGACAAAGGTCTCCCCCAAGGATTTCCACGACGACCGGTGTTGCGCTGCCCGCGTCCACCGGCTTCCCGCGACCTTTACCAGATCATCGCTCCACAGAGGGGAAGGCTTGTCTACGTTACGTCTTCCGGTGCGCGGTTGGCACTCGCGAACAAATCAATTATCTCATCTCACTAATCTCATCATCATCACTGGTTCACTATGTAATGTAATGTAATTGTAATTGTAATTTTGTAATTATTTTATAAATGTGAAAGTATGGATGTTTGTTTGTTTATTTGTTAGTTTGTTTGTTTGTTCCGCTTTCACGCCGAAACAACTGAACGGATTTGGATGAAATTTGGTAGGCAGATAGATAAATCACTCGGCTAACACATAGGATACTTTTTATCCCGGAAAACTTAAGGGTTCCCGGAGGAATGCTTTAAAACTCAAAATTTCCACTTCCTAGGTGGAGCCACCTTAACATTTTCTTTCTCTCTGGATCCAATTTTAAAGTCCACGCAAGCGAAGTCGCGGGTGGAAGAAGCTAGTTTCTAAATAAATCAATAAGAATGTAGTTTAAGTGAGCGTGCGCGTATGACGTTCCTTTGTACCTGCATACTTGATTTATTAAAGGAGTTATTTGGACATATATTTTTTTTGCATTCCCAACGATCGACTCCTTGAGGGGACAAAACCAAGTGGGCCGTTTTGCGACAAGCAACCGTCACCGAATCTTACCCGCTGGGGGTGAGGTCGCCTTTAGAGAGGAGCAGGGATTGGCGATATTATTTGGCAGTCTATAAGGGTGCGTTTTTACTGAGGCGGAGCGGAACGGGGACGTGCCGAATTGACCAATCATAGTGCACGAAATGAAGTGGAGCGGAGATTTTGAGTAATCTGATTGGTCAATTCGGCACGTCTTCGTTCCGCTCCGGATGGAAACGCATCCTTATATGCTGTACTTGCTTTGTAGTCAGTAGGGCCGAATACCATGGCGCCACTTATCTATAAAATACCTTTCGCTCGTAAACACACTGGAACCACAAAATAGACACAGAAGGCTCGCTCAATACAAACCACTAAAATCGTAAACATATACATGCTTATAGAAATATACGGTCGTTCGAGGCAAGGTCACGCGGCAAATTATCACAACAGTATCGTGACCTTGCCTACAACGACCGTATACGTCTATAAGCATGTACATGCTTAGGATTTTAGTGAGCGTATTGAGCGGACTTTCTGTATCTGTCTCTTTGTGCTGGAACACAGAGCCACTTAAGTGTGGGTGTGGACATAGCTACATTATTGTTGTGATGATGTAATCTTCCATTACGGACAATTGATGGGATTATGTTGGATAATGTGTATGTTTTTAACCGACTGAGCCACAAAGGGGTTAAGGTGTATGCCGCATGTTCTTTTGGGTGCGTTTATTCTCTGAATGGTTTGTTTGAGGGCTTGTTGAACACCGAGTTGTCGTCGAGTATGGATTAACCTTCCCGAGGTATAGGAAGAGACCCGTGCCCCTGCAGTGGGGACGATATGGATTGTTAAAACTCACTGGCGTTAGTTGAGTGTAGGTTACCCGAATTGTGTAATAACATGTAAGAATTATTTTTAAAAAAATGTGTTGGGGGCAGTTTCTTTTGGGGTCGAAGTTTCTTCTCTCTCCGCAAACACTTCACGAAACGTTGGGTGTACGAGATCCGAGATTCGAATTAACATATTTTGACTTTGAGGTTGAAGAGATACCGTTTTGTTTTGGGTTAGACGTGACGACATTTGCTTAGCCATTTTTTTATTTACGTCAAAATGTTGGAATCCATACAAAACTGGTCAATTCGACGTTCGATATGTAAGTATTGTAAGGCCCAATTTTTTGGCGTTTATTTAAAAAGTGGTACTTAGCACAAAAATAATTTTTCACATTTGAGCCGAATAATTTCCTGTACATTTTCATGTTCATATACGCCATAAATCTCCTTGTTTTGCTGATCATCATTATCATCAGGCCTTCTAAAACTTGCCTGATGATCTAAGCAACGTGAGTGAGTGTAGCACCGCCGCTCGGGACTAAAAAGTCCTGTTCTAGAACGACATACTGTGTTCATATTATTCATCTATTTTGTAGGGATTCCCTTACACTTACTCGTACACCGTCTATTTTATTTTCTTGGAATTACGCTTCGCCCCTTGTCGGTTGCCTAAACATTTAAAAGGGCAAGCTAACACATTGACCTTTCGTGGAGTTTTGCGTACTTATGGATTAATATTGTTATGAAGGATACTTTATGACTTGGCATCGACCAAAAAGGTTATTTTGGCTTGTCTGTTTTGTGAAGAAAACAGTGGTTCTTAGCTAAATTAAAAATCCATTGCCGAACTTGTCAAGG
Source organism: Coleophora deauratella (assembly GCA_958295455.1). Classification (NCBI taxonomy): domain Eukaryota; kingdom Metazoa; phylum Arthropoda; class Insecta; order Lepidoptera; family Coleophoridae; genus Coleophora; species Coleophora deauratella. The sequence continues at coordinate 1,174,473 of OY282414.1, read as the reverse complement.
TCAGGAAAACACAAATCAATACCAAAGGTAGCTTTTTTTTAACGGCCTTCGTCGCCCAGTGGTTAGTCCGCTCTCTTCACATAAGGAGGTCGTGGGTTCGATTCCTGGCGGAGTCCAACTTTGTAGAACTCGGTTTGGTTAGTGGTAGGGCATTTTCTGAGTCCGCCTGGCTAGAGAGTGCTCCTTTTATCTAAGTCTTGCCGCCAAACAACAATGTTAACATCATTGATATGTTCCGGCCTGGAGCTAAGATAGCCCTTTGCTTTGGGGTATCGGTTTTTTTTTCTTTCAAGAAACTACAAATGGTACATGGTAGATACTTATGCAAAATTGAACAACTTTCCCCAAGGAGCCTCATAAAGACGTATCAATGGCCTATACGTCTATTGCAGACGATTCAGTCAGTGTCAGTAACGGAGGCAACTTTTTTGGTGGCTGACTAACCCGATGCGAGAGCGGCACATTCTCCCGCAGGCCTGGCAGGGGAAAGTTTGCGGCTGATGTGCTAGTGCCGCCCTGGTGGCGCTTTTCCCTGCTGTCGGCTAATGCTCTAAACCAGGTCTCATCGCACAATTTTCGACCCTCTGCATCACGCTTACGCCACTCGGACCGCTTTTCTGCGATCCTCTCCCAGTCCAGATGATCTATTTTAAAGGCAGCCATGTCCCGCTTGGCACAGTCTTTAAAGCGAAGCACGGCCTACCAACGTATCTTTTTGCATTCGCTACTGTCCCAGCTGGACACGGCGTGGTAGTCGAGAAGGCTCCATCCTGTGCACATGCCCTAGCCAACGCAGGCGCCTCTGTTTTGGGAAGCGTGGTTAGACTAAAGACGTATACAATTTTGCAAATTGATTGATCAACTATTTACAAGCTAGCATTTTTCCGCGGTTCTGCCCGCGCGGATAAATTTTTATAACTGTTATTAAGATGCGCAGTTACTTTTGGGGTTCCCTGTATAATTCCACAGGGAATTCGTAATATTACAGGATATATAATATACATATTTAAAAAAAAATTAAGCCTTTACAATGTACGTAGTCCATACAACAAAATGTATATTTAGATACATCAATCAGATGAAGTCCACAATCTTAACACCAAAGGAGCATGAAGTTGTAATGTAAGGATAAAATGTAGCCTATACAGATTGTAACAAAATTGGTGTAGGACCCGTTAACTGGGGATTCTACTCATCGTACTGAACAACTTTTGTTCTACGACTTTGCTCAAATCGCAAAAAAAAATTGAACTCTATACAAAAATGGCAAAACAGATGATCAATTTGTATGAAATGTTCAATTATTTTTTTTGTGATTTCAGCAAAGTCGTAGAACAAAAGTTGTTCTGTGCGATGAGTAGAATCCCCAGTTAACGGCTCCTGCACCAGTTTTGTTACACCCTGTATAATATGTCACTTCGCAAACCCGTTCGTTACCCGCAATGGGTAACCAATTGGCTATCTTGACTCCTTGCTGGAATACATCAGTACTATTGACATTGATGTTTGGCGCTAAGGCTTGGATAAGATGGTGAACGCTGTAACGATGCTACCTCTTTATGCATCGTTCGTCTGTCGCTGGCCCTTCCTCTTGTCATTTTTCATTGACTTTTTAATAATCGATCATTATATTCAAATTTCGAATATCTTTTGGCAGGCGCAGGAGCATTGACTAATTTTTTTTATTTATTATTTATGGCAGAGGTGGCAAACGAGCAGACGAATCACCTGATGGTAAGCGATTACCGCCGCCCATAGACACCCGCAACACCAGAGGAGTCACAAGTGCGTTGCCGGCCTTTGATATGGGAGTACGCTCTTTTCTTGAAGGTTTTAATTTCTATTCTGAATCCCAAACGTTCGACACCGTAACATCACCTCAGTATTTTCCGCGTAACAGTTTAAGTTTTCAGTTACCTATCTCCAGTTTAAATTATCAGTTTTGTAGTGCCTCGTACAATCTACAACCAATTTTATTTGCGACCCCTTAGGGTCGTTATTCTGGAAATAAAACATAATTGAAGTGGCAGTAACATTTTAATTTCTCAATTACATTACTAAATTATTCTCTACCTCCTCTTATTCTGTCGACGGGCGACGGCTCCAGACAAGCCGCCCGCCGCAACACTAACCAGGCGGACTCAGAAAATGCCCCACCTCAAACCAAATTTTTGTTTCTTCAGTGGAAGTCTATTGGCTGATGATCTTTATTGAGTTTATACTCGTAACATAACTAACCTATCTCAAATTGTTGCAGGGAACAGGAGCCGACCTGTCAAAGGGAGGTATCGTTCCAGCCAGCGCCCCACCAGTCCCACAGATCAGGTATAAACCTCTTTTCTGTTTTATCTTCTTGGTGATTAAAAAGAAGATGAAAATCATTGTGGGGTACGAGAGTCGCCTGCCTATGGGGGCTAGGCGGAATACCAGAAAGAAGCTTAGTAACTTTTACACCATTATTACGTAGTCGGTCCCATAATGAATTGGCCTGATATAGTTCTACGCGACATGTCGATACATGTTATGTTGCATTGAATAGTACGGTTCTCAGACACTTTATAAACGAACACGCATGGACTTGACGAGTGTAGTTCAGTTTAGCAGTTTGTTTGAACAACAAGTGTCGCGTATTTTTTCAAAATGTCGAAAACCGAGTATCGAAGCGTCATAAAGTTTCTATTTAAAGAAGGCTTATCCCCCGCCCAAATTAAAGAACTATTAGATGGTGTGTATAAGGAGTGTTCTCCCTCTTATAGCACAGTAAAAAATTGGGTGAAAGAGTTTCGCCTCGGGCGAGAAACCGTCGAAGATATCGGCCATGACGGTCGACCGGTAGAAGTGCTCACTCCCGATACTATTGCTCAAATCGAAGAAGAGGTTTTGAGTGACCGCCGTTTGAAGATTAGAGAAATTGCAGCTAGACTTGGGCTCTCTAAAAGTACCGTCCATCGTGCAATCGATGAACATCTTCATATGAAAAAAGTCAGTGCAAGATGGGTCCCGAAACTTCTGTCAGCTGTGCAGAGACGGGAGCGAGTTCGCTGTGCTGCCGAGTTTTTAGATCTTTGTGGAGAAAACCCAAAGAACGTGATCGAGAGACTAGTGACTGGTGATGAAACTATGGTGTTATATTATGATCCAGAAAGCAAGCGCGAGTCAATGGAATGGCGTTATAAGGGTGAAAAGCCGCCTAGAAAGGCAAAGGTGCAACAATCTACCAAAAAAATCATGTGCACAATCTTTTGGGATTTTCAAGGTATTTTGATGGTTGATTTTAAAGAGCGCAATACAGTCGTAAACGGCGAATATTATGCTTCATTAATATATAAACTGCGAGATATTATAAAGGAGAAACGCAGAGGCAAACTGAGTAAAGGCGTCCTGTTGCTTCACGACAACGCCCCCGTGCACACCGCCGGTGTTTCGAAAGATGCAGTGCATCAATGCGGGTTCACGGAGCTGGACCATCTACCTTATAGTCCAGACATGGCTCCGTCCGACTATTACTTATTCCCAAATTTAAAGCGGGACTTAAGGGGAAGAAAATTTTCAAGCGATGAAGAGTTGCAGGCGGCCGTCTTCAGTCATTTTGAAGACAAAGATTGCGATTATTTTTATAAAGGATTAGAAATGTTATTTCACCGATGTCAGAAGTGTGTCAGTATTGATGGAGACTATATTGAAAAATAAAAATGATTGCATTTAATTTTCTTTTTTATTTCATAGTTAGGCCAATTCATTATGGGACCGACTACGTACGTCCCAATAGGCAACAGACTAAAGTATAAAAAAATAGTTACCATAGAGTGTACAAGTTCCGAGTTGTAGGAAAGAATAAAATGACCGCGAAACAAAAAACGCTGAATCGATTTCGATAAAAATATGGAACCACCTCTGAAGTACCAGTAACCTACCAGATTCATCAAAATCAATTCATAATTGAAGGAGTAATCGCGTAATGTTAACAACCCATTACGTCCCCACTGCAGGGGCACGGGTCTCTTCCCATAACTCGGGAAGGTTTAGGCCATACTCCACACACGGGGGCCAAGTCCGGATTGGGTATAATCGCGTAATATAAATACAAAAATACAGCCGAATTGAGAAATTTAAGTCGGTTAAAAACATTTGTATTTTGATTGACTTTGATATCTTCGGCAGAATCGTCGTCGTCCTCGGCGGACACAGACTCGCAGGGCTCCGGGTCGGCGCCGGCGCAGGCACCGGCGCAACGACGAACGCGCAATGAGCCGCAGGTAAACACTGTCGCGGCACTGCGCTGTGCCACACTCCGGACATTTTTGTTTTTACCCACAACTAGCTTCCGCCCGTGACTTCGTCTGCGTGGACTTCAGAATTAGGTCCAGAGCAGAGATAAAGAAAATGTTATGGTGGCGCCATCTAGCGATGAAGTGGAAGTTTTAAGTTTTTAAGCATTCCTCAGGGAACTTAAGTTTTCCTGGATAAAAAGTATCCTATGTGTTAGCCGAGTGGTTTATCTATCTGCCCTACCAAATTTCATCCAAATGCGTTCAGTAGTTTAGGCATAAAAGTGAAACAAACAAACATCCATATGTACTTTCGCATTTATAATATTAGTGAGATGAGATTGGTAAGCCCTTGGTATCATCTCACCTGGTGGTAAGTGATGATAATGTCAAAGATGAAACCAAGATTCCCCAATGCAATAGAGAACTTACCTCCATGCCGAAAAACATCAATTTGACATTGATGTTAGGCGGCAAGACTTCGATAAGATGCTAGGCCCCGCCGGGAACCCACGACCTCCGGATGGGAGCCAAATGGATTTGCCAGTAGACCACGGAGGTGGTTTAAAACGATCTCTTCCAGGCAATCTTTTTTACCTTTACCTATGTTATTAATGATTTTTTTTTATCTCCAGAGAGAGGAACGCCGAGAGGTGGCGGCGAGTGCGCCGAGGGTACAGCCTAACCCATTACTGAGGTGAGTGATACGACACTATGGTATTGTGACTCTTGCAGCCTTTTTTTTTATGTGGTAGGTGGCAAACGAGCAGACGGATCACCTGATGGTAAGCGATTACCGCCGCCCATAGACACCCGCAACACCAGAGGAGTCACACGCTATGGTATTGTGACTCCTGCAGCCTTCACTTTAGTTTTTCCGTAAATAAAACCAATGAATATAAAATCACACGCGTGTATATTTTCTGGATAATCTTACATCAAGGTTTCGCAAGGTTCACACATAATGTTTTCTATTCAGCGATCCCCAAATGAATGCCCAAACAAACTTAAAACAGTCAAATTCTGAATAGATAATAATTTTAATTGTTATATTTAAAAGAATGGCGGTTACTCCACTGACAAGAGCGATAAGATTAAGAAGATTTTTTTTTTATTTGAAAAGCTTTATCGTTGAGGAGTTCGCAATGCGCGGCTGCAGAGATTGCCGTCTCAACAGTATTGTAACTTTTTATGTGGCTATGTTACAGATAGCCCCTCATTGAAAAATGATAACAAATTCTTTACAAATGCGGTATCTGTAGGTGTTATTGTATCACCTTTAAGGTTCGAGAAACCAGGCTTAGAATGTATGTCCTTCTGCATGTCACAACAAATGTTAATGTTGGGTGTCTACTGGGGGTTATCTGTAACTTTACCCAAAGGGTGAAAAAACTGATTAAAATAATGTATGTAGGTAGATGTGATAAAGTGTGTAATACGTGCAAAACCTTATTTTTGTATTTGTAAATTTCACATTATTGACCACGCTGAATACGTTAAACACAACCGACTTCAATCGCAACAACTCCAATTTTGCTATGTTTTTGTTGATTTTCTCAAAAACCGCTGAATCGATTTCGATAATATTTATATGGGACCACCTGTGAAGTATACCCTGTTAAACAAAAAAAGAATTTATCAAATCGGTTCAGGCGTCTTCGAGTAATCGGTGAACATACATAAACAAAAAAAAATCCGACGAATTGAGAACCTCCTCCTTTTTTTGAAGTCGGTTAAAAAGAGGTCGATATTGATACTGGCCTATTTTTAAGACTAGGTTCTTAGACCTTTTTACCTAATTGTGTGATGTATTCTGGCAAATTCTTTATTAAATTCTTTCTTCCTGTGTATAGGTCGCGAACCCTCCCGAACTTTGGCGGAGCGGCGCGATCTCGAGAGGCCTCGCGCTGTGACACCTCGCGGCGAGCGCAGCCCATCACCATGGCTAGCGAGGACTTGCTCCAGCCAGGCCACGTGGTCAAGGAGCGCTGGAAGGTTGGTGCCTCTGTCAGTGGTTCAAGTATTCCTCGGTTGGTGTTGAGGGAAAAAGAGGTGTCACATGATCTTCCAATTTCTCAGCATACAAAAGGTGCAGTTATGTATTAACTTAAAAGTTTGGAGACTCTTGTCTTATACTAGGCGTCACCTGTATTTTAGAGGACAGTCATTCCTACAACAGCTAGACATAGGAGTAAAAAACACACAAAAAAATATACATTCCATTTCGTTTTACTATAAATGTGAAATTTCCAAAATGCTGAAATACAAACAAAACTATTTTTAGAACGCCATCTCATTATTTGTGAAACTTTCTACGTAAGATTATGCGTAAATCATTTCTTTAAAACGTTAATATAATTATTGTACTTTGTGCTTCTTACATTTGGTGGCAAAAAAAACTCAAGAAACATTTATATGAAGTATTTAGGTGTTAGGTTTTTATTTAGCTTGTATTACAATAGACTGTCCAACAAAACATATCGATGACGCAAATTTCGATTGGCGTAAGGGACAAAGTAGTACTTTGCCCTTTTGTTTCTGTCATCGATATTTATAAGCTCTAAGAGCGCTTTTATAGTCACGCGGGTTTCTGCCCGCATGCGGGCCGTACCCGCATGCGTGCGGTGTTTCCAAAGCGATCCCCATGCGTGTGACACGCATGACAATAAAAGGAACCTAAAAAATGTACTGAAACGACAGGTTGCGGGCGGCACGCATGCCCGTGCAGAAACCCGCGTGACTATAAAAGCGCTCTAAACACTAAAACTACCAGTCTAATTAAACTTTCCCCAACCCAGGTTGTGAAGAAGATAGGCGGCGGAGGCTTTGGCGAGATCTACGAGGGTCTCGACCTGGTGACCCAGGAGCAGGTGGCCCTGAAGGTGGAGTCGGCGCGCCAGCCCAAGCAGGTGCTGAAGATGGAGGTGGCCGTGCTGAAGAAACTGCAGGGTAAGCTAACACTTAACACAGCTAGACAGTAGACATTTACATTTATTTATAATAGTTAGTTGTTCTAAAATGTTTTATCGTATACTATAACTAAATTAAAGTTGTGACCATGTACAGTATGCAAAATTGATTAATAGATCTATTAATAGATCTACTGCTTCTGTTCGTACTTCTGAAACTTTATTTACTTTTAAGAAAAGACTTGGGGAACATTATTTTAATCTATGCAATTACTGAAACTTTACCTCATCTATTTAAGTACTTATCACCATTTTTCTTTGGCTTCATACTTATATATTGATATTTTATTTATATTATTTATGTATTTATTTATTCGTTATATATGTACTAATATATATTTTATATAATATAATATTATTTATGTATTTATTGATACCTATATGTATTATGTCTAAATAAAAACCATAATTGCAGCCACCCGTTACTTGCTTTTAAAACTATACAATCCTATAAGTTTCCAAGGTTGCCTGGAAGAAATCGCTCAAAGCGATAAGGCCGCCTTTGCACTGTCTGTAAATATTTTTTGATGTCTCTGTACTACTGGTGTGCAATAAAGAATATTTATCTTATCTTTTCTTATAGATCTACCCAGGTCGCAGTGATCCAATAGAACCCACCTTGAGTCCTATACCCCTTTTACCCCTAAATAGTAATAAATAATAGTACAAGTAAATTATTGTTACTGTTATTAATTCACTATTCAATCTCTTTTGTCAACAGGCAAGGAGCACGTATGCCGCTTCATAGGTTGCGGTCGAAACGCTCGCTTCAACTATGTAGTGATGCAACTTCAAGGGCGAAACCTGGCTGAGCTGCGGAGAGCCCAGCCACGGGGGGCTTTCTCGTTGTCCACCGCTCTAAGGTGAGCCCTCTATTAGTGGTAGGATTGTACTGTGGTGGGTCTATCTAAGTTGGTCAAGCGTTAAAACTTAAAGATAAAGATTTTTTAAGGTGACCCATCTGCCAGTGGTAGGTTCCTACTGTGCTGTGTCTAGTTTAGTTGGTCGCAGATAGTCCCGTGTTAAAACCAGTTATTTTGAAGTGACCCGTCTGTCAGTGGTAGGCATATACTGTACCAGGTCTGTGTAATTTGGTCAACGTGCAAACCCGCGGCGCCTTCTAACTGTCCACCGCGCTTAGGTGAGCCCTCTGGTAGTGGTAGGCTTGTATTGTGATAGGTCTAGCTAAGTTGGTCACGCTTTAAAACCAGCTATTTTATGGTGACCTGTCTCGCAATAGTAGGTTTGTACTGTGCTGGGTCTAGCTTAATTGGTCAGCGCAGCAACCTAGCCGCCTTGTGAGGTCGCCTTTAGAGCGGGAAAAAGAGTGACCATAGTTCATGACGTACTAATGTAGATACTTTGACATTGCCTTAACAACTTGACTGACTCGGTGGCTAAGTGGTTAGCGATCCTGACCACTAATCCGAGAGTCGTGGGTTCGATCCCCACACAAGGCAAACTTTTCTGTGATGAGCATAATTGTTTGCTCTGAGTCTGGGTGTATTATATCTATATAGGATGACTTTAAATTAGTTCTTGATACGAAAGGCTATGAATGTGCTCATGATAACAAACAACTTTCCCTAAGGAACCCGTAGTCAAATCGCAAAAAAATTTTTGGACTCTACATACTAATTTGGCCGGTCAGTTGATCGATTTGTATGGAGGGACCAAATTTTTTTTTGCGATTTGACTATGGGTTTCTTAGGGAAAGTTGTTTGTTATCATGAGCACATTTATAGCCTTTCGTATCAAGAACTAATTTAAAGTCACCCTATATATGTTTGTATGTATTTAAAAGTTCATGTGTATGTATATCAGTCTCTGGTTCCCAAGACACAGGGAATCCTAGTTTGGGGCCAGATGGCCGTGTGTAATTTGTCCCAGATATTATTATTATTATTTCTTTTTGTATATATTTTTTTTCAGATTGGGCCTGCAGATTCTCAAAGCAATAGACTCGATACATTCAGTAGGATTCCTGCATAGAGATATTAAACCTGTAAGTGTTGCAGTGTTTTTTTTTACTGGTACAGGGTATTAAAAATATGTGTAGAAGCCGTTAACTAGACTTAATTGGACTCTTAATCTTGTGTATAAAGACCAAAATACAATATTTGTATGCAGAACAAAAGTCTGTTAGTATGATGAACATAAGTTGCAGTTACACCTACACTGGTGGACTTAAAAAATCGACTCAAGATTTGTTGCTCGACTTTTGAAAAAATAACTCAGTCTACAAAACTGCTAAACACTAAAAGCAAAAAACTAGAAAACCATCAAACTAAAATCATAAACAGTAAACACACAGTTTTTGAACTTTTGGTTTAGTTTTATTTTGCTAGATTGAGTTAATTTTCCAAAAGTCGTGCATGAAACTTTGAGTCGATTTTTTTGTCCATGAGTATAGTTTGTTACAACCTATTGAGGCTCCTACTTATCACACTATACCATTTTCCGCAAGGAATCTATATTGAATTTTTAAATACTTTTTCTACTTCCCCAAGTTGGCCGATCAGCTGACTTGATTTGAGATTCCGTGATTTGTGTTTACTGCCTCTCTGTATAACATTATTTGCCTACTTTTCAGAAAATATTATACAGGCTGTAAGGGACAGGTTTGTGGACAAAAATTCTTGTGGAAAGTTGTCCAGTTTCGTCTACTGAGCAAGCCCTTAAAGTTTTCGGAAACCTGTCCCTTACACCCTGTATACATATTTGAACATTCTCATTTCAGAGTAACTTCAGCATAGGCCGGCACCCGTCCAACTGTAGGAAGGTGTACATGCTGGACTTCGGTCTCGCGCGCCAGTACACCGCCAGCAACGGCCAGGTGCGCCCCCCCAGGGCAGCCGCCGGCTTCAGAGGCGAGTACTACTGCTGTCACAGATAACCCCCCCCCCCACACACACACACATGCACAGACACACAGACTCACCTAGGACACCGCTAGCAGATGCGGCCGCTGATATGGAGACGAGGGTGAGATCGACTACTGACACAGATAACCCCCCTATGTATACAGGTACACAGTTAGTACAGTGATCGCTAGCAATTCTTTTTACTAGTCGTTTATTAAATCTTCTATTTAATCTGTTTCGATTCAATTTTTCGAAAATATAACACAGTTCCTACATTTACAGATATGAAACTATTTAAAAAAAACCGCCCCCAGTTAGTTTCTCTAAACTACTATTTCACATACTATTTTTTCTGAGAAGCTTTGGCCCCTCAAAGTGTTTGAGATGAGATAAAAAAAAACACAAAGCTTAGGCAATACTCTCTTAAAGTATTTGAGATAAACTAGACAAAACCGGTTAAAATCAGACAAAAAATAACCTCAATCCCTCCCGCAGGCACGGTCCGCTACGCCTCAATAAACGCGCACAAAAACAAGGAGATGGGTCGCCATGACGACCTCTGGTCTCTTTTCTACATGCTGGTGGAATTCGTCAACGGGCAGCTGCCGTGGCGGAAGATCAAGGATAAGGAGCAGGTGAGGGGTAGTCTTAAGGCGGAAAACACACTGCTACGCAAATCGCAACGAAATGCGACGGTCCGAATTTAAACTTAGTACTGTAACATGTTGATTTGTATACAAAAATCGCAGGGTACCACACTATGAAATCGCATCTTCGTGCGAAGGTGCGATTCGCACGACGAATTCGCGCTCACGGACGACGATGCGATGCGATTCGCAGGGTATGCCACACTGCTACGCAGTGCCGTCCAAATTTTTGTGTAGAAAAGCGGCGCGCGGGTCGTGTTGCGGCGTGCGTGGCGCATATTGAATGAACGCATGACCAAAATCGTCGTGCACCGCAGCTTTGGACGAAATTCTGTCGAAAATCGTCCGATGGTCCGAAATTCGTGCCTTCGCTGCCGCATGCGAATTTCGTCGCTTCGGTCTCTCGTCCGATTTTCGGACCAGTGTGTTTTCCGTCTAAACCTTAATGGATTTGTCACACTGGATGCGTTCTGTCAGGTCACAGCGATCGCAGCCCGCATTAGATAATATCGCGTTGACCTGACCGCAGACCTTCAGACAAAGCCTTTAGATGCTGGAGAATTCTTAAACGCGCGATTGACATTCTCTAGAAAATAAATATCAAAACTAACTAAGGAACCAATTGAATCGGAGCAAGAAAATGAGGACTTTTTTGGTTAGCTATTTAAAAATGTATGCGTAACTCAACTTAGAAATAAACGTGCGAATTATACGACCCGTGGTCGCTGTTCTACGTACGGGTGGAATTCGTTAACGGGCGGCTGCCGTGGCGGAAGATCAAGGATAAGGAGCAGGTGAGGGGTTAAGATGTAGGAGAGTTTGCAAAACGTTGTATTGAAGTTTTCTAGAAAATAAATACAAAACTAAGTAAGGAACCGATTCAATCGGAGCAAAAAAAAAATTGACAACTTCGAAAATTCGAAATATAAACTTGCGAATAATTATGATTCGAAAGATCGTAGTTATGACTATTGATGATCGAAAGGTTAGTTCTGCGATTACTGTCTACAGGTGGGTCTGATAAAGGAGAAATATGACTACCAACGCTTTGTGTCGTGATATTTACCTCGGCGAGATAGAAAAAAAATGCATTTAACGGTTCAGACGTACATCCTCTTATTGGCTGGGTATTGAAACCCGTAAATTGATAACAACTCAGGTGCGGCCATTAAAAACTCTGTTATCGCTCAAGTGCGGATATGTCAGAGCGATAAGGCGCTCTGCATTCTCTATCGCATGTACTATGGCAAGTGTTAGGAATGATCCCTGCCGCTTCTTTTCGCCATCGCTCTACGCGACAGCATTTTCATCCCCATCACTTAGATGGTTGGCAGTACATTACCGACGCCTTCAAGAAAAGAGCGTCTTTTCTATGTCGTACGTATCGGTCCGGAAATACCGCACAATTCATTCGACAATTCATTCCACAGTTTGTTGTGCGAGGCAGAAAGTTTCTAGTGAAACGCACAGTTGTGGACTGCCAACCATCTAAGTGACGGGGGATGAAAATGCTGTCGCGTAGAGCGATGGCGAAAAGAGGCGGCAGGGATCAATTCGAACAATTCCTTGGAGCACTCTCCATAGTACATGGGATAGAGAATGCAGAGCGCTTAATCGCCCTGACATGTCCGCACTTGAGCGATAACACAGTTTTTAATGGCCTCCGATTTCATAGGCTGGTAACGTACTTGTGACTCCTTTGGTGTTGCGGGTGTCTATGGGTGGCGGTAATCGCTTACCATCAGGTGATCCGTCTGCTCGTTTGCCGCCTGTCACATAAAAAAAAACCTGTCGCAATGCGACGTTCCGCGCTCAACGGAGGTCGAGGGTTTGTCGCATTGCGACGATCCCCATCTGAGGGTATAAGGCCTTTTTTTGGTTGGGTATAAAGTTATTTGCTGTCTCCAGGTGGGTCTGATGAAGGAGAAATACGACCATCGACTCCTCCTCAAACACCTTCCTTCAGAGCTGCGACAGTTCTTGGAGCACGTCCAGCAGTTGGAGTATGGAGACACGCCGGATTACGCCATGCTCACTTCCTTGTTAGAGAGGTAAGATAAAGATAAGATAGATATACCTACTTTATTGCACACCAAAAAAAATACAAATAACAGAACGAAAACACAAAAAGGTGCGTTTTTTTAACATTATATAGGGTGACTTTAAATTAGTTCTTGATACGAAAGGCTATGAATGTGCTCATGATAACAAACAACTTTCCCTAAGGAACCCATAGTCAAATCGCAAAAAAAAGTTGGACCCTTCATACTAATTTGGCCGGTCAGTTGATCGATTTGTATTGAGGGACCACAATTTTTTTTTGCGATTTGACTATGGGTTCCTTAGGGAAAGTTGTTTGTTATCATGAGTACATCATAGCCTTTCGTATCAAGAACTAATTTAAAGTCACCCTATATATGCAATCATTACATTAGAAAAAGAACATCTTATCACAATAATCTTAAAGGCTAAATAAATAATAATGAAGCGGTCGTGGCTCAGTGCGGCTTGCGTGGTCGCGTCGATCACACAGGTTAACTATAGACACGGTCATAACCTGGATGGGTTTGACTATTAGTGGTATATATCTCGACCGTTTCCGTGCTTCGCAAGGCACGTGAAGCCGTTGGTGCCGGCTTCTATCGCTAGATGGCAGTCGTTAAGCCATGTTTGAGGTCTTATAGGCGGCTTGAAAACTGACATTGGGGTTGGCCATCTAGTGATAACAGCCGGCGCCAATGGCTTAACGTGCCTTGCAGAGTAAGAGCTTGTACAGTCAAACACATCCAGGTCATGACCATGTCTGTAGTCAGTTAACCTGAGTGATCGACGCGACCACGCAACCGCATTGAGCCACGACTACTTTAATATTAATAATAAAGTACATAATCATTAATATAATGTATCTCAATGTCTTCTTGCAGATGCTGTAAAAGACGAGGTATCAGAGATTCAGATCCGTACGACTGGGAGAAAGATGTAAGTTACTGTTTTAATTTTGTAATATAATTAATATCTTCAAAAATTATGGACTTCCAATACGAAATAGGCATTAGCCCCAGTTCTGTTGTTGCGCTCTATACAGGGTGTAAGGGACAGATTTCCGAAAACTGTAAGGGCTTGCTCAATAGACGAAACTGAACAACTTTCCACAAGAATTTTTTTCAGGAAACGAAAAAAAAAATCGGCTTCTCCATACAAAATTATAAACTTGATTGGACTGTTTGTATGGAGAAGCCGATTTTTTTTCGGTCTACTGAGCAAGCCCTTACAGTTTTCGGAAACCTGTCCCTTACACCCTGTATACACCGTGAAATTTAATTCGTTGTACTCCCGTTCACTGTGGTGTCTATTCATGAAACTGAACAATTTTGTCCCAGGAACCTATAGCAAATTCGCAAAAGAATGTTGGCCTCTTCATACAAATTCATCGGCTGATCGACCATTTTTGTATGAAGAGGTCAACTTTTTTTTTGTGAATTGACTATGGGATCCTTGGGTAAAGTTGTTCAGTTTCATGAGTAGAAACCACAGTTAGCGGGAGTACAACGAATTTTCACGGCGTATAGTGATGTCGGATTCTGTTCTCTCGATTTATTCAGGCACAGATGACCCCCAATAGATACCGCATACAGGGTAGCCGACGGTCACCTAGTATATGAGTAATCGGGCACTTAGAAACTGCGCACAACTTCAGTATCGACCAAGAGTTAGAGCCGCGCGGATCATACTTTTTTTATTATAATAGCAACGCAGAGTTCAATTCGAAATGGTTTTCATTGAACAGAACTGACATCGCAGTCTCGCTACCCCGCGCTCCACACCTTCTCCTAGCGTTGGTGACATTTGCGCAGGAAGAAAATGTTTAATATACGATATCTACAGGGTGTAACAGAAGTGTGTGACAATACTTCAAGGTTGGCTTTTACCCATCAAACCGAACAACTTTTGTTCTACAACTTTGTTGAAATCGCAAAAAGTTTTTTGGACTTTTCATTCAAACTTGGTTTGCCAGCTGATCGATTTGTATGAAAAGTCCAAAAAAAAATTTGCGATTTCAACAAAGTTGTAGAACAAAAATTGTTCAGTTTGATGGGTAAAAGCCAACCTTGAAGTATTGTCACACACTTCTATTACACCCTGTATAGGGGGTGATCTGTGAATGCAACTATATCTTTATGAGGTGATCTGTAAATGCATATGCGTTACCTATTGGGGGTGATTTCTTAAAAGTCCCTGTATCCAAGGGGACGATTCTGTGAATGTCCCTGTATCTATGGGGGGGGATATGTGAATATTTCATATAAGGTATCTGAAGCGTGAATTTTCAAAATTTCATATCCAAATGGGGTGATCTGTGAATAGTTAATATACTGTATCTGTATGGGGGTTACCTGTGTTTTTTTTTTTGCAAATGGTGTCTCTTATTTGTACTCTTAACTCCTAAAATAGGTATTTTACTTCCCCAGGGTTGGTTCTTGATCACAACCAGTTCCTATTATAGTTCCAATGAAACTAGTTCTTGCGATTAATAAATAAAATGGTGAGATATTTGATTGAGATCTATGTATGCGGTTTTGAGAAGCGATAGTTGGACATTTGTGTACATGGATGACTATGTGTTCCATTTATCTGTGTTTAGATCTCATTTGTGGTACTGGTTTTGATTTTGGATATGTTTTGGTTGTTTTAAAATTACATGAAACCATAAATAATTGTTGATATCGGTCATGTAATTTAAGGTGAATTGAAGATCCTCGCACTGGTTTTCTTTTTTTAATAAGTTGGTTTTTTTTTTATTATGAATCATTTAAAAATATGTCAGATTATGAATCCCAAAATGGTGCGATTGAAAATCCCGTTTTTCAATTCGCCTTAAAGTTTTACTTACCACTTTATCAATAAAGCAAGCCATGAATCTGTTTTGTTGTAATCTTAATATAAATATTTCTCATTTGTTGTTTCACTGTCTACCGTTTTTGTTTTTGAAGTAGGATTTCTTTTTTTTTGTCCACAAATGGAAAGCCTTTTTGCAGCTGTGGTCTATCATTTGGAATATTAAAATATGTGTTAAATGTAGTTTCTTTGGGCCCGTCGTTTCTTCTCACTCCGCAAACACTTCCCGAAACGGCGGGTATACGAGTTCCGAGTGGTAGGAACCTCGTATTAGGTAGACAAAAGAATGGCCTTCGAAAAGTGTACACTGCTACCTACTTCGCATATGATATTTTCATTTCATTTCATAGTTATGTTATAGGAAGAAGCTTTTTTTTGTTAATAGACAATATTATAGTTGTATTATTTGTTTCACATATACAGGCGGTGTGCGTTTCCCGAGCGCGCGCCGCCGTCCACCCCGCCCCGGAACACCCTGTACCCACTGACACACAGCCCGATAATGTAAGTATAACACATTCACAATCAGTTTAGAACTGACATATTTTAATTAGTTAATTACACTTTAACTGTACTTAAACTCTGCCTTGATAAAAAGGGTTCAGTTTCACAAAATTTATGGTACTACTTTTACGTGGCATAATTATGGGATTAGTCATAACCATAGACCGATCTAAAACATGTTTATAATCATAATATACAGTATAATAATATTTATGGTCTTAATTGATAGTCTTGTTTCAGACCATACATGATTTCTGTTAATAAATCTGGTTACTTATAAAATTGATGTTTTTAACGTTTTTAGTCACATTTATTGTATAGATTAGAAGCAAAATAATTTACTTTTAAAGCAAAAAATAAAGCTGATTATGTCTCAGAGGCATTTAGTTTTAGTGCGACAGTATTTGAGATACGATTCTCAGTATAAATAAATAAATGTCCGGGAGAAATCACTAACGGTCATCTTATTTCTGGCCTGAAACTAGGATTCCCCGTAATACGGGTATTGCTTTATGGATTATTTGGATAGATTTCATAATGGATATTAATGTTAGCAATCTAATTTATTTACATTATTTGTTACTTTACCTTTTTTAGACCCGGCGTCGACTAGAAACCGAAATGACGACAGCTGTAGCCACGGACACGCAGACTAAGGATCAAGTTGATAAGCCCGAGAGCAGACCTTCGCCGAGACACCAGCGGCATCTCAACGGATACGTGAGTTTCCCCACAGCGTCCCCACTGGTGGGGCACGGGTCTCTTCCGGCACCTCGGGAAGGATAGGCCTAAGACCACACATGGGGGCCAAGTCCCGATTGGTGGAGGTTGTGGAGCTAGTGTCAATTTTTGAAGCTGTCTGTAGGGCCTCCTTCATGGCTTAACTCTTATGATAAATACCACTACTATAACAGTCAAACACATCTACACTGGTGAACTAAAAAATCGACTCAAGATTTGTTGCTCGACTTTTGAAAAAATAACTCAGTCTACAAAACTGCTAAACACTAAAAGCAAAAAACTAGAAAACCATCGAACTAAAATCATAAACAGTAAACACACAGTTTTTGAACTTTTAGTTTAGTTATATTTTGCTAGATTGAGTTAATTTTCCAAAAGTCGTGCATGAAACTTTGAATCGATTTTTTTGTCCATGAGTATAGATTATGACTGTGTCTGTAGCTGACCTAAGGAGTTCTATTATGACTACCGCCCCTATTATTGCATAACACTTCTTCAACGCCAATAGTTCTAATATATTCTGTAGGACCTTGGAGTTCCCTAATGACCTCTGGAGTTACCATTTGTCCACCTAAGGCGTGGCTTCTGGCTTGGACTAGTGCCTCCCACTCGCAAACATACAGTGTAAGCTTTCGCACAAAACGTGTGTCTATTGTATTAAATGACTATATAAGAACAGCTTCGCGCGAAAGATCACTTTTTTTTTATAAGGGACAAATCACACACGGTCATCTGGCCCCAAACTAGGATTCCCTGTATCTTAGGAACCAGAGACCGATATACATACACATATACTTTTTAAATACATACATATATGGATATAATACACCCAGACTCAGAGTAAACAATTCTGCTCATCACAGAAAAGTTTGCCCTGTGTGGATCGAACCCACGACTCTCTCTCTCTCTCTCTCTCTCTCTCTTTCTCTGTACTTTAAAGGAATCAAACAATATCTGTCTGTCCAACAGTCTACCACAGACAAACCGACCGCCACGGACAAGGACGCCGAAGTGAGAACGACGCCCGCGCCCTCTCCCGACAGACATGCCAAGGTAAGTGTTAACAACCAATATCGTCCCCATTCGATTCAAGGTCAAGGACCTTGAGAACTTGCGATCTTAGTCTCGGTGGAATGATGACCTGGTGAAGGTTGCGGGAAGCCGCTGGATGCCGGCAGCGCAGGGCCGGTCGGTGTGAATATCCTTGGGGGAGGCCTTTGTCCTTGGGAGCAATGGACGTCTTTCGGCTGATGTTGATGATCGTCCCCATTGCAGGGGCACGGGTCTCTTCCCTTACTTCGGGGAAGGTTAGGCCTTATTACACACGGGGGCTAAATCCGGATTGGTAGAAATTGTGGGGCCTGCCAAGGTAAATATTGAAAACGGACCATGAAAACTAGGCAGATAGTAGGTCACAGATAACCCCGTAATGATATTATTAAAGACTATGCCCGCGACTTCGTCTCCGTGTAGGAATGAAACAGGTGCACAAACTCTTTAATGCACTGCCGCTGGAACTCAAGGGTGATATCACGCTACCTACTTTTAAAAACAAACTCAAGGCCTACTTGCTGAAGGAGTGTTTTTATACGTTGGACAATTTTATTAGTTATAAGGACATCTGATATTGTGACATTTTAATATTGTAATGATTATCTTTTAAGTTTTTATATTAGTTATTTTTGTAATTTATTGTGATTTACTGATTCTTTAATTTATTGATTATTGTAATTTAGTAATTTATTGAATGTGATTATTATTAAAATCTAGTGTATAATTTTTCGAATACAAATTATTTTGTTTACGAAATAAATAAACTGAAACTGAAACTGATGAATTTTTACATTCATAACTTCAGAAGTTATTGGTTCCTCGTACAAACGTTCATCCCTTATTTGAAACCCTTCAATTTTTATATTTATATAAATTATTAATGTTTAGGAAGCAAAAGCTATATTTTTTTAAAATTAATTTTTTAATGCGTTTAGCAACATCTTACCTGACTCTATCTTACTAATTTGGCAAATCTTTTCAAGACAATAACTTTATTTCCCTTATCACTCATTTCTACCGCAGGAGACCAGCGCATCGGTGGTGACTGGCACCAACCGCCCGGAGAGGCAAAGCGTGCCGCCCTGCAAGCCCAAAGCGCCTGCGCCTGGTATGTACATTTGTATATAATATAATATACTCTACTATACTATACTACTATACTCTATACTATTTGCGGGTGGTAGGACCTTGTGCGAGGTCCGTCCGGATCGCTACCACCATCTTACTCGCTAATCCTGCCGCTAAGCAGCAGTGCTTGCACTGTTGTGTTCCGGTGTGGAGAGTAAGACAGCCGAGGAAATTACAGGCACAAGAGGCATTTCATCTTAGCCCTCTAGGTTGGCAACGCATCTGCAATCCCCTCCGGGGTTGCAGGTGTCTATGGGCAGTGGTGATCACTTACCATCAGGTGACCCACTTGCTCGTTTGCCTTCCTTATTCATTAAAGTAGATGTTGTTCACATTCTCTTAAATTGTATTTTTTTTCTACCTAGTACCAAGTCTCTATATACAATACAATGTTTATTTTAAACTAATTTTACTAAGCTGTACCCTGAATGCCTCAACTCAGTACATAAAAAATTCCGCAAACCCTTGTATTTATATTACTGTAAAAGCCCGTATAGTGGTAACTCTTAAGTTTTACTAGTAAATCTTAGGATTTACCAACATTTTAGGTTAGAATAAGTTGGACTTTTTAACCGCCTTTAAAAAAAGGAGGAGGTTCTCAATTCGTCGGAATCTTTTTTTTTATGTATGTTCACCGATTACTCGAAGACGCCTGAACCGATTTGGAAAACTCTTTTTTTGTTTAAAAGGGCATACTTCACAGGTGGTCCCATATAAATTTTATCGAAATCGATTCAGCGGTTTTTGAGAAAATCAACAAAAACATAGCAAAATTGGAGTTGTTGTTATTGAAGTCGGTTGTTTTTAACGTATTCAGCGTGGTCAATTATATCATTTAAGACTTGCTAAATCTTAGAATTTACCGTAGTTCGGACTTTTACAGTAACATTATATATATTTTGTCATAATTTGTGATTCATACAGTTTTTTTTTTCTCCAGGCGGCGGGCCGACCTTAGCCCGACTGCGCGTAGTAACGGCGCCACCGACGTGTGTACAAGAGTTGGCCGCTGCGTCCGCCCCGCAGGCTTCCAGTCCCAGGATCGACGTCGATAGTGTGCACTCTGATACCCATCTTAAACGAGGTTAGTGAGATACTCATAGATTACCCCATAGGAAGATACAGATGACCCCTTTTAGAGACAGCACGCAAGACGGCAAAGAGATAAGCACTATAGATAATCTAGAACATTCCATCCGTCCTAGGATTGGATTAGCATGTCAATAGTGTACACTCTGATACCCATCTCAAACGAGGTTAGTGAGGAACTCACAGATGACAGTAACGGCAGGCCTCCGTCACTTCCTCAAGGACGCGCGCTTTATACCTACAGCTCCGTGTACACTCGACTGTACAAGATTCAGAGGGCCGCCGCACGCTTGACGCCTAGGCTCGCACGGCGCACGGTTCTCCTCCTGCGCAAACATTCCGAAATGCCAAAAAGAGGACGAAATAGGGAATTATCATAATACATAACTCAATATTCATTTTTAAATCGTCTGCAACATAGAGAAATATTGTATATACTGAGAACTCGGCAACCCTAGCGTATCTGTGAGATGACGCGCTTAGTTAGAGGTCACGCGGCGGGCAAAGCAACGACAACTCTCGATGTGCGTGGTTAAGGTTCTTTTCTGCTCGCAGCGAGCGATTGGTAATAATAATATTTTGTAGGTAAATATATCGTAGGTATTTTCGTGTTTGTATGGGAGTGAAGTATCTGTACGTATTACTATTATCTAATCTGTGGTAACGGCGCCACCGACGTGTGTAGAAGAGTTGGCCGCTGCGTCCGCCCCGCAGGCTTCCAGTCCCAGGATCGACGTCGATAGTGTGCACTCTGATACCCATCTTGAACGAGGTTCCTTCGGAGAGGCCTTTGTCTAGCAGTGGACATCTATGGCTGGTGATGATGGCGACTATAATAGTGAGGCACATTGTACGTGCTATAGATAGATTAGTGGATCCTTCTAGAAATTCTTGGGGGTGTCCTTTGCCAGCAGCGGGCGTCTCAGGTTGGATGTTTCTAGAAATTCTTGGTGATGTTGGTGATGATGATTGATGATGAATAACGTGTAATCGTTGATGGCAGGCCGTTGATGGTCGCGCTCGGGCCGACGCTAGCTACACGCAGTTCGGCGTCGTGGACGATGAGAATGTCTTGTGTTACAGTAGTACACAAAAAATAAGGCGCGTCGGTTGTCTTCGTTCGCGCAGACAAGGACAGACTATCGACGGAAACACCCGAAACAATCAGCGCACGGTGACAGCTTTCTGACAGCAAACGATTTCACTGAATCAGGCGCGAAATCAATCGACCAATAGCGGCAGATATTTTAGGAATGTCTAATGGCGGGTGACAATGAATCTACTTGATTGGTCCATCAGTTTCCCACGTAATTAAAATGTTGTCTACTGCGCAGGTACATCCTCTATTCTATTAAATGTGTATTACTGTACTATGATAAATAAAATCTGTATCTTGTATCTCCGCTTTGGCTCCGTGTGGCTTTCGAATACCACCACCCCATCTCTTCCCGTGGGTGTTGTTCGACCTGATCCCGAACGATGTAGACTTGGGACATCTGTAGATTTATCCCAGGAGTGTAGGACGGCAGGGGAAATTGTTAACAACGTGTGTTCTCGCCGAGCGTCTTTGTTACACTATCTGCAATTACACGGTCGGCGCGCGATGTACAAAAAACGCAATGTAAGCAAATGAAGTAAGTTAAAATTTTTGTAGAGCGTGCTCGTACAGGTGTTGTAAGAGGCGATTATTAGATCAGGCAACCGGAGTACGTTTTGCGGCTGTTGTGTGATGTGAGGGACGATGATTTTGGTGATTATAGTGATGATGATGACTAAAGTCTGGCTCCGTGTGGCTTTAGAATACCACCACCTTGTCTCTTCCCGTGGGTGTCGTAAGAGGCGACTAAGGGATCAGGCAACCGGAGTACGTTTTGCGGCTGTTATTATGATGTTGATGATGTTGTTAATGATGTTGATGATGATGTTAATGATGTTGGTGATGATGTCATTGATGATGATGATGACTCAAGTCTGGTTCGTTGTTGGCAGGCGCGCGGCGCGGGCAGAGCGCCGGCGCTCGCGCCAGGGCCGACGCCAGCTACACGCAGTTCGCAGTCATGGACGACGAGAATGTCTCCGCTTTGCAGCAGGTCAGATATTATAATATTTATAACTGTTGATGTTTCTAACTGTTTTTATCCTCGATTTTTATGAAGACTGCAAAAATAAAATACGTGCTTAACGCATTACTTATACAGAATGTAAATCTACACGTGCATCAGATTTTAATTAGTGCTTCTGATCTCCTGACTCTGATCAACTTTTGCCAAGGAACCCATAGTCAAATTGCAAAAACATATTTTTTGACTCTTCATACAAATAGATTAGCCGAGTGGCCAAATTAGAAGTCAGAAGTTTTCAAGCCTACGGCTTGGCTTAACGACTGCCGTTTAGTAAACGGTTTAACTGGCTTGTGAAGTACGACAACATTCGCGAATAATGCCACCTACAGTTACTGTATTGACTACTGTAGTCAAACTAATCCAGGTAATAACCGTGTCTGCTTCCTTGTTCTTCAGTTTCATAAATAAAGCTCGCGTCACGTAAAAAGAGCGCTGGTGACTTACCTGCGCTGTGAACGATTTACCGGTCAAATTGGTGGTATGAGGTGAGGCGCGACGAGGGGAATAGTTTGTTCCGTGGCGCTGTTGGTTCCTCAGCTGTCATTTGCTTCCCGCGCTGTGACACGTCACAAAAACGTCACTGTTGGCCTACTACGATACAGTCGCGCGGAAAACTTTTTTGCACGATAGTTTTACGTCAAAAAGAAAGGAAAATAATTTATGATGTTTACTGTTTCATGAAGAGAGAAGCCGAAAGCGGTGCAGTAAATAATATAAAACAATTTATCAAACGAACGTGCAGAAGCAACGAAAACTTCCGATATTTTAATTCCAACCTATTCTAAATTAGCTACTAAAGTATCTGCTAATATGTTAGTTTATTCTGCAATAGTAAATATTACCACAGATTGCTTAATATTACACAACGTTATAAAGTAATAGCCTGATATACAGGGTGTAACAGAAATGTGTGATAATACTTCAAGGTTGGCTTTTACCCATCAAACTGAACAACTTTTGTTCTACAACTTTGTTGAAATCGCAAAGAAATTTTCGGACTTTTCATACAAACTTGGTTCGCCAGCTGATCGATTTGTATGAAAAGTCCAAAAAAAAAATATTTTTGATACCTACTGGAAAATGAAGTGTTGTTGCTTTATAGGTGACCAAAGGCGGTGCCCTCACCCTGGTATCTCTTTGGAAATCCCAGTTCGACGACTCTGAAGAGACCACGGACAACGAGTGGAAACAGGAGCAGTTACAGGTACTGTTATAGGAAAGTTAGTACTAAATAATATTACACAGTGCTACGTATAGAGATGGGAGGCGGCAGGATTGTTTTCAACAGGTTTTGAAGTGATAATTACCCGTGGAAGGACCTTAAAGTGAAATTAAATGAAATATGTTTATATCATATGTTTATAGATCCCTGCCGCCTCTTTTCGCCATCGTTCTACGCGACAGTATATTCATCCCCATCACATAGATGGTTGGCAGTCCACAACTGTGCGTTTCACTAGAAACTTTCTGCCTCGCACAACCAAACTGTGGAATGAATTGTCGCCTGCGGTATTTCCGGACCGATACGACATTCAAGCCTTCAAGAAAAGAGCGAACTCTCATATCAAAGGCCGGCAACGCACTTGTGACTCCTCTGATGTTGCGGGTGTCTATGGGCGGCGGCAATCGCTTACCATCAGGTGATCCGACTGCTCGTTTGCCACCTCTGCCATTAAAAAAAATGCTAAGTCCGACTGGATGGATACCACTGCTCGCTGTATACCAGCCACCGTAATGACCGGCATAAGAGGCATTCTATCTTAGCCCTCAATATAATACAATACAATAATACAATCCATTTACAATACAATCCATTTATTCAGTAAACAGCAAAGCACAAACACTTAACATATACAGAAAAATAACGATAATAATAATACAATTTAAGTAACACACAAACATTTAACATACAAGGAAACAAAGAATTCAGATACAGTTTTAAAAAACAAAGATCGACAATAACCCTTCTGGGGCTATTATCACAGTCCTCGGTTTGTGGCAGAATACCAGTGTATAGCTCGAAAGAGAAAATCACACACTGAGTCACGGCCGCTTTGTACTACTGCGACACACACATATTTTTAAGTATTGTTTTATTTTAATCTTATTGTGTGTATTTCTTTACTGATGTAATACTTAATATATGTGTTTGTAGTAACAAATAAACGAGTTATCTCTCTATCTAGCTATTATAGATTCTGATAGGCGGATGCCACTTTCCATCTGGTGATCCTTCAGCCTTTCATCCATCATCTTATACAATAAAATAAAATAAATAACCACCAATTATTTGCTAACAGTCCCCGGAGCACCGCGGCAATAGACAGAGCGCTATATCTTCCTCCTCCAACGCACCGCGCACGCAACTCGCCATCAAAGAGCGACAGAGCGAGAAGATGGAGAGTAACAAGGAGAACAGAGAAACAAGGGAGAATAGGCAGAGCAAAGTGGAAATGCAGGAGATCAAAGTGGAAACTAAGGTGGAGGAGGCGGTGCCTATTGTTATACAGGTGAGTTTTTGTTAAGTTGCAGATAACCCCGTTTGAATACCATTAGAGCTACTTGGAGTTTTTATTGAGCAAAGTTACAGATAACCCCGTTTGAATACCATTAGAGCTACTTGGAGTTTTTATTGAGCAAAGTTACAGATAACCCCGTTCGAATACAATTACAGCTACTTAACAGCTACTAGTATAGTCGTATGCACTTGATGATAAACTGTAAATTGTCTTGCTGTAAGACGAATATTAATAAAATAAAAAAATAAATAGATAAGTCAAAAGCATTTTTGACAGATGAAGAAAAGCAACTTAATTACAATAAAATAAATAATAGTTGAATCGAGTTTAGAGATCACTCATTGATAGTTCCGCTATCAGGCCGGTTCTTGTTCATACAAAAGAAATTCCTTGTAATGCCGTGTAATAGTTGCTTTAGAGAGTGGCTTTCTGGTGGGGGCAAGTTGTTTCAGCATTCAAAATCAAAAAGTTTTTTATTTAAGTAGATGTTTTGCACATACTTTTAAATCGTCTTTTCTTTTTTTCTTTTTATTTGGTGGCCTGATAGCGGAAGCTTTCCTCAAAGGCTCTCGTTTTGTGGAATGGTGTTTCCAGTATAAAGCTTTTTCAGAGAAAGCCTGAACTAGGCGTATTCATAATTCCAGGGTCTGCTACAAGAGCTGAATTTTTTGTATCTTCTTTCTTTATTAATGCCTGTCTTTGTGTCTTTACGGCGTACAATAAAGTGTAAATAGATAAAAAATAAGGTTTTTCGGAGAGAAAAAGAAGAGAAAATAAAAAATTGAAATGACGATGTAAAGAATATGCAAAGCATCTACTTAAATGAAAAAGGTTTTGACACTCGTTTTTTTTATTTGTCAGCCACCAGACAAATCCCCTCCTCCGGGGCCTCCGGGCCCCCTAGCCCCCCGGCCGGCCCCGCCGCTGGGGCGCCAGCTCAGCGACGACCCGAACCGGCGCCGCGGGGTGCGCGTGCGCCGCGGCCGCGCCGCCTGCCTGCATATCCCCGGCATAGAGCAATATCCGGAGCTGCACGCGAGTCTGCCGCGCTGTTGGTCGCTGCCCGCTATAGGTGAGCCTCGTCTCATCTCACTATCTCACTGATATCTCATCTCACTAATATTATGAATGCGAAATCTCATCTCATCACTATCACTATCATCACTATGATAATATTATAAATGCGAAAGTATGGATGTTTGTTTGTTTGTCAGTTTGTTTGTTCCGCTTTCACGACGAAACTACTGAACGGATTTGGATGAAATTTGGTAGGTAGATAGATGAAGCACTCGGCTAACGCATAGGATACTTTTATCCTGGAAAACTTAAGGGTTCCCGTAGGAATGCTTAAAAACTAAAATTTTTCACTTTGTCACTAGATGTCGCTATCTTTACATTTTCTTTCAATTGTGAAGTCCACGCGGACGAAGTTGCGGGCGGAAGCTAGTAAATAATAAATAGATAAATAATAGGTGACACTACACAGGTGATGCGCTTCGCAGTAATTTTGACAGAAATGACAGCTTGCAGCAAGCAAGAATTATGACGTCAATGGTGACATAAATCGTAACATAACCGAGTAATAGGGTTTTTCACCATTTTTAGGGTTTTTCACCATTTTTTAAAAAGTATCTCAAATTGATCATTAGGTGGGGAAAAGTCAAAAATATTTTTTTTAAATTTTTATTTACCCAAAAATACATTTTAAATTACCATTCTCAATTAGCGCGCGGAAACGTTAGCCGCCATGATGCTTAGGTCGTGACGTCATTTCAAGAGTAAACAAAACAGCTCTGTACTAAAATTTTGACAAATATCGCGAACAAAATGTCATTGTTTACCACTGTTGTGACGTCACCTGACAACCTGCATGGCGGCTGTCGTTTCAGGTATTTGAATTACAGATTAAAAAACTAGATTTTTGTAAATCAAATTTAAAATGTTTTTTCTCATTTTATTATATAGAAATCATATTAATTCGATTACTTATTACAAATACCACAGTAAATAAGCAGTTTTAGATTTTTTCTTGTATGGAGTAAAATACCCTATTATCACAGTAATCATGACAGCAATATTTACAGTAACTATGACAGCAATTTGTAAAAAGAGGTGATAGTAATAGCGACGGTAACCATCAATGTAATCGTGACGGATAATTAGGACTATTATAGGAGTTTACCAAGACTGTTACATTATCTGCTCATGAACATCGGTGATGTATCTACAATGATAATAATGAATATAATAATAATAATATAATATCTGGGACAAATCACACACGGTCATCTGGCCCCAAACTAGGATTCCCTGTATCCTGGAAACCAGAGACTGATATATGGTTCATTCTAATCAAAAAAAGCAAGGTAAACAAACATAGTATGCAGATGACATTTCCATAGTGAGTTTGTTTACGTTTTGCTTTTTTTTGATTGGAATGAAGTATACATACACATATACTTTTTAAATACATACATATATAGATATAATACACCCAGACTCAGAGCAAACAATTCTGCTCATCACAGAATAGTTTGCCCACGACTCTCGGATCAGAGGTCGGGATCGCTAACCACTTAGCCACCGAGTCAGTCCTACGTGTGTCGTTTCGACAGGCAGCCACGTCCGCTCCCTCCGGCCCCCGCTCCTCCAGCAAGCGTCGTTCGACAGCGCGGACGGCGGCGCGCTCCGCTACAGCGTGGACGTCATGCGGGGGGTGGCCGCCAGGCAGCCGCCCGCCCGGCAGCCAGGCCGCGCCGGCAGCGCGCCCGTGAGTGACCCCCCCACCCCCCCCCCCCCCGCTGTAGTGTAGTGTAGTGTAGATACAGGGTACAGGCAGCCACGTGACTCCCACAGACGGCGTTGCTTTTTTTCTTTGTTAACCGACTTCAAAAAAAAGGAAGAGGTTCTCAATTCGTCGGTTTTTTTTTATGTATGTTCACCGATTACTTGAAGACGCCTGAACCGATTTGGAAAAGTCTTTTTTTGTTTACTTCACAGGTGGTCCCAAATAAATTTTATCGAAATCGATTCAGCGGTTTTTGAGAAAATCAACAAAAACTGAAAAAAAAATTGGAGTTGTTGCGATTGAAGTCGGTTGTTTTTAACGTATTCAGCGTGGTCAATTATTTTGTCCATGAGTATACTTTGCCGTCTTCGGATTGTTCTCTTTACTTGTGCTACAAGGCATTGCTTCTTGCCAAATTTCATGATTCTAGGTCAGCGGCAAGTACGTCTTAACTTTTGATTCCTTTGCGAGTGTTAAAATATGCGTCATAAACGGCCGTATCTCTTTTGCGTTAGCATAGAAGTGTGATTTTTTCACAGCTTCAAGGGATTGCAGGCCTAGCTGAGAATTTGATATAGAGTTCAAAACATGTGTGAACATGAATTTATACGGAACCCTCGGTGCGCGAGTCCGACTCGCACTGGGCCGGTTTTTTAAACTCTAAATCCCTATTCTGTTATATTACAGAGTCTAGCGCACTCGTCAACCAGTAGTCCGCCTCCCAAGCCCCCGGTGGAGCCAGAAGGCGCCACCGTGTCCAGTCGGCTGGAGATCCGAGTGAGACCCGCGGATAACTCCTCGCCTCGAAACTCGGGAATGGACCAGGGTAAGTAGGGACGGATAACCCGGCATTAGCAAGGATAATCCCACATTTTCAAGGCTAACCCCGTATCAGTAGCGCATGTCGCAGTAGCACCAGATAACCCCTCATCATTGCCCCATGTCCCCGCATTAGTGCTCCATGTCCCCGCATTAGTACTCCAAATCCCCGCATTAGTGCCCCCTAACCCCGCATTAGTACCGAATATACCGAAGCCCCCGGCGGAGCCAGAAGCTGTCACCGTGTCCAGTTGGCTGGAGATACGCGTGAGACCTCCTCGCCCAGAAACTGCGGCATGGACCAGGGTAAGGAAGGATAACCCCTGCAATAAAACAGATAACCCCGCAATAACACGGATAACCCCGCAATAACACGGATAACCCCGCAATAAGACGGATAACCCCGCAATAACATGGATAACCCTGCAATAACACGGATAACCCCGCATCAGTACCGCATTAGTGCCCGTGTGTTTTGAGAATTGACCATTCATTCTTAGGAAAAGTTGCTCATTTTCATGAGTAGAAGCCACTGAGAAGTTTGGGGGGGGGGGGGGGTCCAAAAATAACCCTGTATGGCCACTCATTTCATGATCTGGCCAATCCGGTAGTTGACCGCTAGTCATTTGAGTTGATTTTTATCAAATGTCAAAAACGGCATTTTGTTCTAAAAATGTTTGAAATTTTGTACGATGACGTCATTGTTCAAAGTAGTAGTTTGCGTACTAATTAGGAAATTCTTATATAATAAATTAAAAATCGAAAACGTAATGAAAATTAAAGCGATTAATGTTTTCAACAATTTCAGTTAAAGAGCTATTTAGTCAGTAATATTTCGTAATTTATTTTTCATGCAGTCAACTCCCGGATGCCTATGATTTGGACACGACATATATACGGTGCTACTTTATTAGTGCCCGATATTTTAGTCAGTGCTTCTACTCCTGATTCTGATCAACTTTCCCCAAGGAACCCATAGTCAAATCGCAAAAAAGTTTTTGGACTGTTCATACTAATTTGGCCGCTCGGCTGATCGATCTGTATGAAGAGTCCAAAATTTTTTTTGCGATTTGACTATAGGTTCCTTAGGGAAAGTTGTTTGTTATCATGAGCACATTCATAGACTTTCGTATCAAGAACTAATTTAGGGTCACCCTATATATTCCAATGTCTGTTTGCAGTGAAGATCCATTCGGTGGTGAGCTGCAGCCCCCACCCGCGCAACCAGGAGGAGTCCTCTGTGTATTACGACGCCACAGAGTATCACAACCAGCGGGAGAAGAGGTGAGTGACCTGTGCCACTGTTAACAGCCCATATCGTCCCCACTGCAGGGGCACGGGTCCCTTACCATACCCGGGAAGGTTAGGCCATACTCCACACGCGGGGCCAAGTCCAGATTGCTGGAGGTTGTGGGGTTAGTGGCCAACCCCAGTGTTAGAAGTTTTCAAGCCGCCTATAAGGCCTCCGACATGGCTTTACGACTGCCATCTACGCGGCTACGGAATAACGTGCCTTGCGAAGCACGGAAACGGTCGAGATAAATGCCACTAGCAGTCAAACCCATCTAGGTTGTGACCGTGTCTGTAGTCAGTTAACCTGCGTGATCGATGCAACCCCGCAAGCCGCATTGAGCCACGACAGTCATGTAACAACTATCCTGCATAATTTAAATAAAAGTGACCTGTGGCGGTGGGCGGGGCACATAGCTCGTAGAACAGATGGCTTGGGGCAGTAAAGTTCTCGAGTGGCGACCGCGCACCGGAAGGCGCAGCGTGGGCAGGCCTCCGACTCGGTGGACCGACGACCTGGTGAAGGTCGCGGGAAGCCGCTGGATGCGGGCAGCACGGGACCGGTCGGTGTGTATATCCTTGGGGTAGGCCTTTGTCCAGCAGTGGACGTCTTTTGGCTGATGATGATGGTCGTTTTTGACATTTGACAAAAAAGTAAAGATGACTAGCAGTCAATTACTCTATTATACAGGGTGTAACAAAAAGGTGTGGTGATACTACAAGGTGGGCTTCTACTCATCAAACTGAACAACTTTTGCTATACAACTAGGCAGAAATCGTAAAAAAAAATTGGACTTTTTATGAAACAAATCGATCAGCTGACGAGCCAAGTTTGTATGAAAAGTTTGTTTGCGATTTCAACAAAGTTGTAGAACAAAAGTTGTTCAGTTTGATGAATAGAAGCCCACCTTGAAGTATCACCATACCTTTTTGTTTCATTCTGTATAAAAGGCTTGTTCTCTCGACAGGTCGTCGACGCGTAGCAACGAGAAGAGCCAGAGTCCGGCTGTGGAGAAGACACGCCTAGACGCCATACCCGATGGGTGAGTGATTGTAGGAACCACAGTATAAGGACATTATACAGTATGGACACTCCCTGCCGCTCTCTGAAGGCTACCTCACCCCCCCCCCCCCCCCTCACTGTATGCCAAGAACCCTTCGGATCGGACATTTTAAGCTAAGCTTAGAGATCGATGCGTTTCGATAATCTAAATACCAGACAAAAGCTCCCGACTGTCAATTTTTATTTTTTATTTTTTCCCGGAATAAACGATGCGTCCGTGAAGCTATTTACGTCAAATTGTAGAGCGTTTAAAACGACATTAAATGATATGTACCGCTAGTCGAAAACGCAAGCGAAACGTGAAAAAAGATTATTTTCCTTTTGACGGTTCTTTTTTAAATAATATTTGAAGTTAGTAACACCCAGAAATGTACTTAGAATGTAGAGAATTAAGTTGTGCGTCGTCACAAAAAAACGCAACTGTTAATACCGTGGGATATCGGAGATACTCGTTAATATGTTAAGTTGACTGAACATTTTGACTAGCAATGTTTTAATTAAGTTTTTGCTATGAAGATTCAATTAGGCGCAATTCAATTAGTTTTTGCTATGAAGATTTAAAAAAAAAAAGTCTGAACGGCTCAACCACTTGAGCTTCGCAGTTGAGCCTCGCAGTTGAGCCTAGGGACAATAAACGAAATATCTACATAAAGTGTTTCCGTTTCAGAGAGAGTGCTGCCCTGAAGGGAGACATACCGAGCGCGACCGGCGACGTATCCCAGAGTTTGCGAGACGTGAGTGGCTCATAGTATATTTATTATATAGGGTCCTTATTAATTAACCACGGCTTCTACTCATGAAACTGAACAACTTTCCCCAAGTACCAAAATTCGCGAAAAAAAATTTTAGGACTCTCATACTTATCAATCAACTGACCACCAATTTTGAATGGGAAGTCCTATAATTTTTTTGCGAATTGAGTATAGGTTCCTTGTGGAAAGTTGTTCAGTTTCATGAGTAGAAGCCGCTGTTAGTATTTTTTTTTTTTTTCAGATATTTTAGAAAGACCCTATACACTTTTGGAAATTGTAATACATTATAAAATTGGCTTTCTTAATATTTAGAAAATGATGAAAGATGTATGAACTACTTGTTAAAAAAATTGTGTGAATAAATATCAAAGCAATCTAAACTATAGAAAGAAAATTTAACTATAGAAATTGCTACCAAGCAATAAGGTTGCCTATTCTTGTCACCGATTTTTTCTCTTTATTTTCTTGTACGTTGTTTATCTCACTAATATTATAAATGCAAAAGTATGGTGGTTTGTTTGTTACGCTTTCACGCCGAAACTACTAAACGGATTTGGATGTTTGGTAGGTAGATACATAAAGCACTCGGCTAACACATAGGATACTTTTTATCCCGGAAAATTAAGGGTTCCCGGAGGAATGCTTAAAAACTCAAAATTTCCATTTCGTCACTAGATGGCGCCACCTTAACATTTTCTTTCTCTGGATTAAATTCTAAAGTCCACGCAGACGGAGTCGCGGGCGGAAGTTAGTAATGCAATAAAGTATATTGAATTTGGAAGATGACTGCATAAGTAATAAATAATAAACCCCTTAAATTACATACAAATGCAGACTGACTCGGTGGCAAAGTGGTTAGCGTTCCTGACCTCTGATCCGAGAGTCGTGGGTTCGATTCCCATACAGGGCCAACTTTTCTGTGATGAGCAGAATTGTTTGCTCTGAGTCTGGGTGTATAATATCTATATATGTATGTATTTACATGTATATGTGTATGTATATCAGTCTCTGGTTCCCATGATACAGGGAATCCTAATTTGGGGCCAGATGACCGTGTGTGATTGGTCCCGGATATTATTATTATTATTAATTAAAAATTCACTAAATTGATCGCGCAATAAAATTTCTGAAAACCTTGGTTTTTTATCCCATCTTAATTGAGTATAGGTTTTTCGGGGAAAGTTGTTCAGTTTCACGAGTTTGTAGCCGCTGTAAAAAAACAGGTATTTTAGTAGGATTCTATGTAGTTCAATAAAGATCCCTAAACTTTAAATGTGATGGTACAAAAAATAACCCAGTAATCGATACGAACAAACTATGCCAATGGATTCCAGGCAACTGTTTTTTTTTTATTATCTGTAGCAGTGTTTTTCAACCTGTGGATCGCGACCCCCCTTTTCAAGGGGTCGCGGGTAAAAGAAAAAGTAAGTGTTTTAGAGGTCCTACACTGCAATGACATAATGCAGTTTCAGTGAGAAGGCTGGGCCTGTTTATTTTTTAACAATTTGTCAAAACGTGGTTATATTTTGGAGACGTTAATAAGTAAATCACTTTCCATTTGAAGAAAATTATAAACGTAGTCTTTCAAATCACTAACATTTTGTACACGTTTTGTGAACATGTTGTTACAAATATATTGTGAATAAATGATATGATATGATATATTTATGGCCCTAGGGGGGTCGCAAAAATTTTTTTACTTGTAAAGGGGTCGTGTATTAAAAAAGGTTGAAAAACACTGATCTATAGTATCCTTATTGTGTCATTATAATTGAAGGGTCCAAATGTTCAAAATTATTTTAATTCTAAGTACAGACTGTCAAAAAAGTCTTGAAAGCGGATTTTATTGAAACTACATTTATTTACGATGGCAACCCTAAAATTCTGGATCCTCATTGGTTGAATGTGCTCGAGTGTTGCCGTGTTGAAGCGAACAGCGCCTTCATTTATTTTCAAGACTTTCTTGACAGACTGTAAGTGCGTCATTCGTAATTTTTTCACCATTTGTAAACTTATGAAAATGAAAATATTTTTATTCGAAGTAGGTAGCAGTGTACAGTTTTCGAACGTCATTATTTTATCTACTTAATACGAGGTTCCTACCACTCGGAACTCGTATACACACCGTTTCGGGAAGTGTTTGCGGAGTGAGAAGAAACGGCGGGCCCTGAAGAAACTCCTCCAACACATAAAAAAAAGCAGCCAAGTGCGAGTCGGACTCGCCCATGAAGGGTTCCGTAGCAGCAAGTAACATAATATAAAATTTCTTGTAGTTGGTTGTAGGCAAATTGCGGTTTACGATTTATGACGTATTAACAAAAACTACTTACTAGATCTCGTTCAAACCAATTTTGGGAGGAAGTTTGCATGGTAATGTACACCATATATTTTTTTTAGTTTTATCATTCTCTTATTTTAGAAGTTACAGGGGGGGGGGATACACATTTTACCACTTTGGAAGTGTCTCTCGCGCAAACTATTCAGTTTAGAAAAAAATGATATTAGAAACCTCAATATCATTCTTGAAGACCTATCCATAGATACCCCACACGTATGGGTTTGATGAAAAAAAATATTTTTGAGTTTCAGTTCTAAGTAGGGGAACCCCCAAATTTTTTCTTTTTTTTTCTACTTTTGTGTGAAAATCTTAATGCGGTTCACAGAATACATCTACTTACCAAGTTTCAACAGTATAGTTCTTATAGTTTCGAAAAAAAGTGACTGTGACATAAGGACGGACAGACAGACAGACAGACAGACGTGACGAATCCATAAGGGTTCCGTTTTTTGCCATTTGGCTACGGAACCCTAAAAAAAGTCTTATATTCTATTACATCTTAATTCTAGATCAATAAATGAATTATACAATGTTATGTGTGTAAATAAAATATACAAAAATAAGAATAAAGAAAGAAAGGATTCAAAAGAGATAAAAGTAAAAATTATTTGTAGCTAATGACTAACAATTCCAAAAACCAATGACAAGAGCAGGCCAGTTCACACGGACAGCACCCGATCACGAGTATAACGCGAGAGTCAGCCATCGCTCCCCTCAACCATATTTAAGGGAAGGGAGCGACCCGGCTCCTGATACGGCACCATCCGCACCATAAACCATATTATCTTATAACTAAAACTAAACTTAAAACTATTATTGTAGTGTGCGCTTCATTTGGTTTTAAGGTTACAAATGGTTATCATTGTTGCAGTGGACCCTTCAATTGATAACATAAGTGATTTTGGAAATCCCAAGCAGATTCTTTATCGCAGTGTTTTTCAACCTGTGGGTCGCGACAAGCCTTTCTCAAGGGGTCGCGGGTAAAAGAAAAAGTGAGTGTTTGTAGGTCCTACACTGCAATGAAAAAATACGATTTCAGTGAGACGGCGACAGTGGCCTGTTTATTTTTTAACAATTTCTCAAAATGTAAGTTCTGTTTTGGAGACATTAATAATTAAATCATTTTCTAATTGAAGAAAATTATAAACGTAGTTTTTCAAATCACTGACATTTTGTATGATTATGGCCCTAGGGGGTCGCAAGAATTTTTCAACTTGTAAAGGGGGTCGGGTATTAAAAAAGGTTGAAAAACACTGCTTTATCGATTTGGGGGTTGTGACTTCTGTAGGATTATTTAGTTAAGAAATTTATTGGCACACAGTTTGTTCGTATCGATTCTGGGTTTTTTGTTTCATACACTTTGGACCTTCTTAAATCTTTTTTTCTTTCCTACAGCGATCGTCGGGCACCAGTAGTTCCCGCATCCCCATAGCGGCGGGGGGCGAGGGCCGCCTCGCCAAGTGCGCCTCGTGGAGCGGCGAGGCGCGCCTGGCGCCGGACGTGAACGACCTGACGCCGGGTGAGGGCACACACACGCACACGCACACACGCACACGCACGCGCACGCACACGCACACGCGCACGCACACACACACACACATCGTCAGATGAACCGATCGTTTAAGTGCAACACCAGGCAGCGTATATAGAAATGCTACTCCAGTACGTCCCCGCAGGCGGTGACGAGCTGAGCTAGCATTTCTAGACGTTTAACTGCGTTAAATTCGCGTAAAAGCTACTCCAGTACGTCTCCGACGGTGACGTATTCGAGTAGGATTTCCAAGGAATTTTTAACAATTATTACGCGTAAAAGCTGCTTCAGTACATCTCCGATACGGCGACGTATTCGCATAGAATTTATAGGCTTAGGTACTAAGCGCACTAGGAACCCCTCATGCATGACGGAATGTGCCGAGCACAATATTTTTGAAGTACTACTAATAATATGCTCCTGCCATTTCGCTTAGCGCCAAGTGAGCATACTAGCAACATTTTTCTTAAATAATAATGTATGTATAATATAATATAATAACAGTAATGTTTTGTGTGTTTACAGCGCTTCGTCGGCGGCGGCAGAACGCAGGCGACAAGTACGCGGTTGACCCCGCGCGGGAACTGAACCTGCGGTTCGCGCGCCCGCGCCAACGCCAGCCGCCGCCGCCGCACACCAGGTAACACACTATAAATATTCGGAACCATAAATATCCGTGACCATAAATATTCGGGACCACAAATATCCGGCTCCATAAATGTCCGGGAATATAAATGTCCAGGACCGTAAATATCCGGGGCCAAATAACACACCGTCACGAACTGTAAGACGCAGTTTGGATCGTGTTCCCTATGACCTCTGAAGTTACCATTGGTCCACCTAGAGATCGAATTTTGGCTTGGACTATGTTCCTCGCAATCTTTTATTTTACTGTTTGTTAATCATCTCACCTGATGGTAAGTGATGATGATGCCGAAAATGGGAGCGGGCTTAGGGGCCGTCCATTAATCACGTGATGTTTTTTAGAAACTTTTTAGACCCCCTCCCCCCTGGTGATACGTGGTGAGGTTTTAGACTAACCCCCCACCCCCTATCCTAATCACGTGTATTTTTTGGTACAAAATATTATCTTTAAAAACAGCTATAATGTAATTTAATTCTGTAAAATTAAGCACCGTGATAAACATTTCTAGACAGACATTAAGGTTGCAGGTTGTTTCTGACTGCCTGAAGCCGTTTCGAACCTTGGGAAGAGTTAAAAATAATATAACAACAAAAGTCCGACGTTTGGAAATTTCTCTAGAAATCGCACGTTCAACAATAAAATAAATACACGTGATATCTCAATACATCCCCCCCTCCCCCCTTGTGATATTTCGTGATTTTTTCTGAACCCCCTCCCCCCCCCCCCCTTTTGAGCCTCACGTGATTAATGGACGTTCCTTACCGAGATTCCCCAACGCAATAGGGAACTGTCTATCTTATTTCCATGCTTTAAATAGATCGCAACGCAGATAAGATGTGCCGAAAAGCCCCACCACTAACCAACTCATGTCAGTTGAACCCCACTGGGAATCGAATCCGCGACCCACAGTGTTTTTTTTGCCTCAAAAAAGTGACATCTTTGTTGTTTTCATTCATTCAATTTGGCTTTTTATAAAAAATGCAAGAGTAAAGCTCCCAGGAGTCCATTTTGTATAGTTTATTTTTAAAAAAATCACAAAGTTTTGTTGACCTTCGTTAAAAATATGGAAATTAATTCATAGAAAAAAAACTATTCGCAATTAAGTATTATTTGTTTTGCGGGTATATAAAGATAGTCTAGGCTTATATTATCCCCTTTTAATTTTATCAAAAATGTTGGAAATTTTCTCAAAAAAAAAATATTTTCTGAATTTTCAAATGTATTTTTTTATATTTTTTCTAGGCCGAAGTAGAGGTTCTGTCTAGGACAGATATATTCCTCATACTTATTAGTATCTCCCACAAAATTAACACACTCTACTTCGGCGGAAGTTTGGTAAAATATATTTTTATGTACTATTTCCCATTTCAAAGGTCGGCAACGCGCTTGTGACTCCTCTGGTGTTGCGGGTGTCTATGGGCGGCGGTAATCGCTTACCATCAGGTGATCCGTCTGCTCGTTTGCCACCTATCATATAAAAAAAAAAAAAAAAAAAAATGTACTAAGGTCAAAATTTTGGATTTAGGGTTAACACAATAAGGTCATTTCTTTTTTTCTTCCTTTATACACAATCAAGTTTATTTTAAAGACTTTAATTCAAAACGTACTTGGATGTAGTAAACTAAGGAACTAAACGTCTTTTGCGCATCAACTTCGCCCAAATTGCGAAAAAGAAAATTGGTCTTACAGACATGACATTTAACTGATTAAATAGGTATGAAACGCCGGAATATTTTTGTTATTTCGCCAAAGTATTAAAACATATGTAGTGCAATTTCATGAGTAGAAATAATCCACCTTATTTTGTTATATCAAAATTGTGAATCAAGAATTTATATGGGAAACTGAAAAAAGCGGCCAAGTGCGAGTCGGACTCGCCCATGAAGGGTTCCGTAGCAGCAAGAAACATAATATAAAAGTTCTTGTAGTTCGTTGTAGGTAAATTGTGGTTTACGATTTATGACGTATTAAAAAAACTACTTACTTTCCGTCTATCTCGTTCAAACCAATTTTCGGTGGAAGTTTGCATGGTAATGTACATCATAATTTTTTTTAGTTTTATCATTCTCTTATTTTAGAAGTTACAGGGGGGGGGGGACACACATTTTACCACTTTGGAAGTATCTCTCGCGCAAACTATTCAGTTTAGAAAAAAATGATATTAGAAACCTCAATATCATTTTTGAACACCTATCCATATCCTACCCACACGTATGGGTTTGATGAAAAAAAATTTTTTGAGTTTCAGTTCTAAGTATGGGGAACCCCCAAAATTTATTATTTTTTTTCTATTTTTGTGTGAAAATCTCAATGCGTTTCACAGAATACATCTACTCACCAAGTTTCAACAGTATAGTTCTTATAGTTTCGGAAAAAAGTGGCTGTGACATACGGACGGACAGACAGACAGACAGACGGAAAGACAGACATGACGAATCCATAAGGGTTTCGTTTTTTGCCATTTGGCTACGGAACCCTAAAAATGTGGGTCGGATTACTTCATAGAATTCAGCAAAAATAGTTGAAAAATCCGATCTACAATACTGATCAGCCTGTATAAGGATACAAGTAGGCACAATTCGTACATCTAACTCACACGGACGCCATATCGGGTCAGAGAAATTTCGAACCGCGAACACCCCCGGATTTCAACGGTGTTCGACAGTTCGGAACTACGGGATTTCAGAGGTTAAGAGACAGAAGTTAACTTCGTTTTCACAATTAAAGGAAGAAACAAGCATTCGATTTAGCTTTCAAAAAATAATACGAAATTAATAGAAAGGTCAAATTAGTGACAACCTTAACACGTATATTTGAAAATCATTTTCTCTAAACTTCCGCCGAAGTAGAATGTAGTGATTTTGTGGGTGATACATATTAGTATTAGGAATATATCTGTCCTAGGCAGAACCTCTACTTCGGCCTAGAAAAAATAGAAAAAAATAAACCTAAAAATTAAGAAAAAAAGTTTTTTTGAAGAAATTACAAACATTTTTTATTAAGTAAAAAGGGAATAATATGCGCCTAGACTATCTTTATATACCCGCAAAACAATGAATACTTAATTGTAATTTTTTTTTTTTCTATGAATTAATTTCCATATTTTTAACATGAAGGTCAACAAAACTTTGTGATTTTTTTAAAAATAAACTATACAAAATGGACTCCTGGGAGTTTTACTCTTGCATTTGTTATAAAAAGCCAAATTGAATGAATGAAAAAAACGAAGATGTCACTTTTTTGAGGCAAAAAAAAAACACTGTGCGACCTCCTGATGTGAAGTGAGCGAACTAGCACCTAGATCATGAAGGCGGTTGTTCTTGGAATAGCTTCGTTTCTTTCATTTTTCCGTGGTAAATCGTACCTTGATTTTGGGATGACTTCTAAGGTTGTTGTGACCCATTTATAGCAAAGTCTTCTGACTTCTGTCCCTTAGCCGCAGCAGCTCCCGCGGGGTGCCAGCCCTCCTTGTCTCGCCATGCGCATCATCTTCCTCGTCTCACCTAGCCTATTGTTGTCTCCCATTTATAGCAGTCTTGTCTCCCATAGCCGCAGCAGCTCCCGCGGAATGCCAGCATCTCTCCTCGTTTCGCCACCGGCATCATCCTCTTCTCGTCTAGCCTATTGTTGTCTCCTATTTATAGCAGTCTTGTCTCCCATAGCCGCAGCAGCTGATGCGGGATGCCAGCCTCTCTCCTCGTCTCGCCACCAGCTTCATCCTCCTCATCGGGGTCTCCGCCCCCCGCGCCATTTAACCTATTATTGTCACCTTGCTCTCTCTTGACACTGGGGTGGCCACTAGCTCCACAGCCTCCATCAGTCCGGACTTGTCCCCCATGTGTAGAGTATGGCCTAACCTTACGACACATGTCTCTGCAGCGGGGACAATATGGGTTGTTAACAATAGCTCGTGTCTCTTAGCCGCAGCAGCTCCCGCGGGGTGCCAGCCTCTCTCGTCTCGCCACCGGCATCATCATCGTCGTCAGAGTCTCCTGCCCCGCGCTTCTTGCACCTCCCGCGTCATCTAGTCTATTGTTGTCACCCATTTATAGTAACGGCGAGTGTCCCTTAGCAGAGGTATTTTCACGAAGCATAATTGGCACTGGTCCTTACCTCTTAGCAGCATTCAAGGTGTTTAGTCGGTGGTAACGGTCGGTTTCTTCTCCCATAGCCGCAGCAGCTCCCGCGGGGTGCCAGCCTCTCTCCTCGTCTCGCCACCGGCATCATCATCGTCGTCAGGGTCTCCGCCCCCCGCGCCCCTTGCACCTCCCGCGTCATCTAGCTTATTGTTGTCACCCATTTATATTAACGGCTTCTGTCCCTTAGCAGAGGTGTTTTCACGATGCATAATTGGCACTGGTCCTCATCTCTTAGCAGCATTTAAGGTGTTTAGTCGGTGGTAACGGTCGGTTTCTTCTCCCATAGCCGCAGCAGCTCCCGCGGGGTGCCAGCCTCTCTCCTCGTCTCGCCACCGGCATCATCATCGTCGTCAGGGTCCCCGCCCCCCGCGCCCCCCGCGCCGCGCGACCCGCCGCCGCCGCCAGCGCACCATAACGCGGCGCGGTCTCGGAGGTTTAGACCGGCGTTGTCGCTGCAGCCCTAGGGGCAGGTGAGTGGGGATTGGGGATACTAGTGATTACCCTGTATAGGGTACTGACAGGGTATTAGACTTTTACAGATGAACCCTTGTAGACACAGCATATAACGTTTACAGATTACCCCCCTGTAGATACACAATATTATACATTCACAGATAACCCACTGTAGATACTGTATTCTATAGTAAACATTCCCAGATCACCCCCTGTAGATATCGCATAATAAACATTCTCAAATCAACCTTATAGATACCGCATATTAAGCATTTACATATGACCCCCAATAGATACAGCATAATATTAAATATTCACAGATCACCCACTATGAATACCGTATATTTTACATCCATATTATCACGCATGTAGCCAAGCGTTCTGTTC
Organism: Coleophora deauratella; assembly: GCA_958295455.1. Classification (NCBI taxonomy): domain Eukaryota; kingdom Metazoa; phylum Arthropoda; class Insecta; order Lepidoptera; family Coleophoridae; genus Coleophora; species Coleophora deauratella. The sequence continues at coordinate 1,133,466 of OY282414.1, read as the reverse complement.
CTGCACAGTCACTAAATCAGATATAAAGCGAGGAATTTTATAGGTTCCCCGGGGAAAGTTGTTCAGTTTAAAGCAGCACATACCATTTGCCGTTAATTGGCAAATAAAAAAAACAACCTGTACAGCCAGGGGTTATCTGTATCACCTTTTTGAAAAATCTTTATTTTTAGTCATTACTCAATATAAAATATTTTATTTGTAACTTTTTTCTATTCTTTTCCTCAACAGGACTACAATAAGATGGCAACACTCAACACTTTCTAAATGAATAAGATTATTATATTATAATCGTCACAAAATGTAAACGGATATTTACAGTCGAATGGGAAATATATAAAATATATTTACAAAATACTGGCGATACGTCTAGTCAGCAAGGAGTCAAGAGATTTTATGTAAAATGAATTGTGTAACAAAAGTGAGATTGGATAAAAAGCTATGTTAAACCTTATTTCGTTAACAATAAGGATGATTATAGCGGCGCTACTGATACGTATATCACAAATGCAGACGCAGCGTTTACTAGTTTTCTCTATTTAAAAAAAAAAAAGATTTGTCTGTCTCAAAAAGTTTTGCTATTAAAAAAAACACAAATGAGAGATTTTAGACACAGAGGGGTCTAAAATCTTTTTGGCTTCAAACTTTTTACTCGACTTCGTAATAGCAAAGGCGGGGTTATTTTTTCTTAAAAATAGCAAAGAGATTTTGACATAGAGACGTTATGCACAGAAACCAATCTGTGTAGTAAATGCTTGTGTCTGCGTTATAATATCAATAGATTTTGTACCTTAAGTGGAAAACTTAAGGTTCTCAATTGGATATAAAGATAATAATACTTAGATCTCTTTTTAGATAGGACATGACATAAAATGCTTCTAGTTTCTAAATGCTCTATGAGTTAATATAAGTTCTGCATAATAATTATTGGCGGTTGCATACATACAGTCTGTCAAGAAAGTCTTGAAAATAAATGAGGGCGCTGTTCGTTTCAACATGGCAACACTCGAGCATAATCAACGAATGAAGAATTAGAATTTTGAGGTTGCCATCAGCAATAAATTTAGTTCCAACAAAATCCGCTTGCAAGACTTTTTTGACAGACTGTACGTTTGTTTGTGTGTTAATGTGTTTGTATACTCAAGAATAATCAAATCACTTTTTAAGTGTGAACGGTGAACTGTAGGGTCCTTTCAAAAATACCTGAAAAAAAATTTACAGTGCCTTGAAAGTTTCCCCAAGGAACCAATACTCCATTCGCAAAAAGAAATTGGACTTCCCATACAAAATTGGCGGTTCAGTTGATCAATTAGTATGAGGACTCGCAACATTTTTTTTTTGCGGATCGAGTGTAGGATCCTTGGGGAGAGTTGCTAAGTTTCATGAGTAGAAGTCGTTGTTATTTTTTTTCAGGTATTTAATGAGGGGGACCCTATACATTTAATTATTTGCAGAATTTATATCAAACTCATTTGTTTAAACTGCGAGGTGGTTACGTATTCGAATTACCAAACCGTATTTGATACGGTTTTTTGTAAATATAGTTGGTTTTTTTAAGTACATCTTAGTTTTTTTTAAATCTCTCACTTTGAAGACTTGAAGAGCTCACTTTTATTATATTATATGTATAATTAAATATGTTTATTTACTTAAAATTATTAATTTATGTAAATTTTATGCTTTTAGGCCAGTCGTTTCTAAATAGTTTATCTAAAATGTCACAAATATAGGGATTTAAAGGTATTGCACTATTAAAACTGGTTCCTTTACTGATAAAATTGAACAAATTGTCCCAAGATATAGTACAGTATACAGATGTAAATCTAGGCGTGTGTCATATTTTAGTCAGTGCTTCTACTCCTGATTCTGATCAACTTTCCCCAAGGAACCCATAGTCAAATCGCAAAAAAATTTTTGGTTTCTTCATACTAATTTGGCCGCTCGGCTGATCGATTTGTATGAAGAGTCCAATTTCTTTTGCGATTTGACTATGGGTTCCTTGGGGAAAGTTGATCAGAATCAGGAGTAGAAGCACTGACTATTTGACGAGCGACTAGAAAATTAATCTGGAGCCATGAATCTGAACAATTTTGAATTCGCGAAAAGTTTTTGACTTTTCTAACTAAGCCGATCAGCTGATGGCCAAGTTAGTGTGGGAAAGTCCAATTTTTGTTTCGCGTATTTTCTGTGGTTTCTTGGAAAAAGTTGTTCAGTACTATGAGTACAGTGTTAGTAGTTTAAATAGTGTCAATTTTTTTAAAACAACTTTGTAATATGGTATGCGGTGTTTTCAATCAATATTATAAGATTTACTACTTTATAAGTAAAAAGACTAAAATTATTTAATAATATACAAAAATGCGGACAAAAAAATAATATATAAGGTGCTACTTTATTAGTGCCCGATATTTTAGTCAGTGCTTCTACTCCTGATTCTGATCAACTTTCCCCAAGAAACCCATAGTCAAATCGAAAAAAAATTTTTAGACTCTTCATACTAATTTGGCCGCTTGGCTGATCGATTTGTATGAAGAGTCCAAACATTTTTTTTTCGATTTGACTATGGGTTTCTTGGGGAAAGTTGATCAGAATCAGAAGTAGAAGCACTGACTTAAATATCGGGCACTAATAAAGTAGCACCTTATATAATCGGTTTAAAAAAACTGGTGCTTAAAATTATAGCAGTTTTCTATTGGCAAAAATTATGACTTATGTCATATAAAATGTTTTTTTTACTTTGACAAGTTTTGACACATTGCAAAGTGAGCGCATGGTTCCTTTAAAACATGACAAATATTTATTTTTATTTTAAAAAATACCATATTTAGTGCTATCTGTTTAGATACAAATTATTGAGATTAGGTCTTTCCTATACCTGAACTTGATTTGACAGGTATTAAAAAAAACTATCTTTTTAATAAAAAAATTGCTAAATAAGCATTTCGGAATTACATAAAAGTCGATATAATATAGATGGAGACCGGATGACCGTGTGTGGTGGTATTACTGACGCTATTTTATTACTATACAGGATGTAAAATATAAAGGGTGTATTCCACTTATGAAACTGAACAACTTTTTCCAAGGGCGACATTTTGGTCTCTTCATACAAAATATTATTAAATTGGCAGATTGGGCGATCAATTTGTGTAAAAGGATCCAATTTTTTTTGTGATTTATTTAGTTTCCATGGGAAAAGTTGTTCAGTTTCATGAGTAGAACATCCTTAATTTTTACACCCTGTATAATTCACTTTGTAAACTTTAAAACGTGTGCTATTTATTTATACGTATTTATACACATAAATGCATTTATTTATTTTGCCATTTACAAATATGTATCACATGAAAGTATGGCGTCTTTTTGATAAAAATAATTGTATTTGAGCAGTGAGAAGGGAGATCTAATTGTGTTAAAAAACCGCTTAGGCATCGTAAAGTAACTAGAACAGGAAACTGAACAACTTTTGTTGTACAACTTGCTAAAACTATAAACACTTTTTACAAAGTCGCCTAGTGTATTTAAAAAAAAACATGGTTCAAATTAGTTTAAAATTCAAGATACTTAGGTAAATTGAAATACAATACAAAAACTGACAAGCGACAAAATTGAAAAAAGAAAAAGATCAATTTTTGCAGTTGTACATCGAAAGTACAACACTATTAAAGAGGTGTTTTTTGTTAATTAAAATTTCTGTTGTAAATTTATTCATAAATAATAAGTTATAATTGTAATTTCCGAGCTCTAGCGAAGCTAGCAATATTTTCACTGTAAATGTTTACGTTATAATATCTGGCTTTTGAAATAAGTATAAGGCACTTTTGAAATGTTTTATCGTAATGTCCCTTTGAAATAACTGGGAAAAAATCTGGAGTTTGTACTTCTGAAAAAAAAAACTAAACAACTTTTAAAAAATACGAACAAAAACTGTCTGACTTTGACTTACACTTTGCATTTAATCCAACCATTTTGACTACATAAGTTGACAATGAAATGGACATACATGACATTTTGAAGTATTGTATTGTTAATTAAATACAGTTTTTCTGGAGAAAGTTGTTCAGTTTCTTGAGTAGAAGCTCCTGGTCTTTTTTCAGGCGTTCAAGGAGGCAGCTATACGGGTTGTAAAAAAGACCACTCCCGGAATTAAAGAAACTGAACAACTTTTCCTAAGGAACCTATACTGAATGCGCAAAAAATTGCCTTTTCATACATACCAATCGGCCAGTTGCGTATGAAGATTCCACTTCTTTTTTTATACTATATGGTTTGGAAGGTGTTCAGTTTCATGAGTGGAATAAACCACCGGGAGTGGAATTTTCACAACCTGTATAAGTATACAAAAATGTATGATAAACGCGATAGTTATAATAATGATATATAATATTCGTTACGTAGAAGCCATTTTTAACTCTAGTCTCTCGCTAAAATAATATAGAAACTTTACGTTATAATATGATTAATATTTTAATTAAAAAGTATAGCGATTAAGTATAATGTGGTCTTGGGCGGTTCGCGTAGATATACAGGGGGTAACGAAATATGTGTAGGACCCGTTAAATCGTCATACTGAACAACTTTTGTCTACGACTTCTGAAATTAAAAAAGAAAGTTCCATACGAACTTTGTATGGGAAGTATTTTTTTATGTTACAGCACAGTTGTAAAATAAAAGTTGTTCAGTTTGATGATGAGTAAAATTTTCAGCTTACTATTTCGTTACACCCTGTATAAGGACGAGCATATTAATTTTTTATATCGCGGTGTTGAATACTCATAAAAAAAATTATATGCACGGTGATTTAGGCAGATTATTTCGCTTTTGAAAATGCCGTGTATGGGTTTCGAAGAAAATGTTTTCTTTGTCTTAATAAATATAATAATTATAGGTAGGTAGGTACCTGAATTTGACGCTAGCGGTTCTCTTGTAATAATAAGTACATATGTATGTGTAAAATAAAGCATATCTGTTTGTATAAATCTATCGCTTGGCTGAGTCGCGCCGCGGTCTCATTTCTGCGTTGGACCGTATAGGTACATCTTGTTTTATACAGGGTGACTGGTTGAACGACGGACGTATTTAAGGAGATGATAGGATAATTTACATACTTTTCAACCATATAAAACAAAAAAATCATACATTCAAAAAACACAAGTTACATATTTTTTTATAAAACGCAACTATTCTTGTGTTTTCTAACTCTATGCCTGGCTGGGTACTTACCACTTTCCCACAGCGTGCACCGTGCTGCTCGTGGTCGCTAAGGCCAATCTCTTGGACAGGCTGATAACACACTGATAATGAAAGGATGGAATCCCTCTTCATGTAGGATACGTTACCCCAACCACTGGGATAGCTGGAAATGCCTTCCTGCATTTCGCGTACTTTCACATGGGTAATAATCGAAGTAAACTGCGTTGTGCAGGTTCACTGGATAACGAAGGATTCCTTCCTCGTCCTTGATTAGGGTTAGGAACTGGAGGAGGGCAAACGCTCTAAGACTCCTAAAAAAAATCCTATGATGGCAACTTATGTAATTCATGATACATCGCAATATGATGTAATTCACGTCTAACAACACTAGCTGACATCACATAGCACCACATCATATCCCAGTATCCACGTTAGAGTACTGATAAGCCATTATCACTATTAAGGCACTGCAATCCACGCGACAGCGACGTAAGTAAAACGAAAATGTTCGCGGCGAGCGGGAGGCGCGAGGCGCACGCCATCCCTAACGATGGCCCGCGGGTGACTGACTACGGCCAGCGCGGCGCGGCGCAGGGTAGAGACGCGGAAGCAGTCGCTCACGCGCATGCGCAGTATTGCGCAGTGGCGAGTCCGCGCCGCCACTCGGGGTCGTTGCCCGAGGCCGCGTACATGTGACTTAGTATTTAGTAAATGTAGAAGTGGACTTTAAAATTATTTTTTAAATGATGAAAATTAAGGCCATGTTTTTTTTACATATTTGGAATGTGTATCAGCTTCTTATTCACCTCCTTAAATGCGTCCGTTGATTTACCAGTCACCCTGTATACACGGTGTAAACAAATCTTTGATGAAAACTTAAGCGGGGTTGTACTCGTCAAAGTGAACAACTTTTCCAAAGAACCCATACTAAATTACCAAAAAAAATCCCATACAAACTTGGTCGATCAACTGACTGAAAAGACCAGAAATTGTATTTTTATTTTTTTTACGAATTTGTGTGTGACTTCTAAAGTTGTTCAGTCGAAGGCCCCGCTTAAGTTTTCGTCAAAGGTTTTTTCACACCTGTATAGGCTGGCGTCTCGAATTTTTGACCGACTATATAAATATTCGTCTCGACGGCCGTCACGCGACCCGCAACGCATTCTAGTCTACACACAGCTTCCGTCTTTATAGGCTACGAAGAAAAAAAAATGACACAATTATTTTTGTCAGAATTTAAAGTGTAATAAAAAGAATTATGTATAAAGTTGTTGGTATATTGTAGGCTCTTTTTAAAATGTATGTATGTACGTGTTTTTTTTTTCTTTTAAAAAGCGAGTGTGATAGGGTTTTTAATTATATTGCATTTAATATTTTTTGTTGATGTCTGCAATGTAGGTTCTAACCTAATACTTTATTACTCAACATAACACAAGGTAATTTGTTTAATCAACATATTTGTTTGCTGTCTACAATGTGTTTATACGCATACAGAGTGTAGCAATAAGTTTAGGTGGATGAAACTGAACAACCTTTGTTTAACGGTTTGCTGAAAACGAAAAAAATGTTTTTTTTTACCTACCTTCCAATATTCGTAGTTGGACAATCTGTTGATAAAAAGAAGTTTTTTTGCTAATTATGTGTTGTGATTTGTTGGGAAAAGTTGTTCAGTTTTTTTCGGGTATTTAAGAATGACCATAAACTTGGATTTATAGAGCCCTAATTTAGAGAGGGATGTCGTGTGATATGTAATATTTTAGAAAACCTTATTGCATTCGCAAATAAAATTATGTTATTAATTAATTAAATTGAATAAAATAATGTTTGAATGGTGCGGCGATGCGCTAAAATTATTATTTATGAGAATGCACGCTCAGTTAAGTTTTACTTTGCCATATTTTTTTTATATTATTACAGAAATAATGCACAATGAAATTTAAATAAAATAAAAAAGGTACTTGTCCTTATATTGTGGTTTTATTTATTTTCTCCACTTGTGTAAGTGCGCAAAAAACTACGCAACGTCGTTTGCAGTTTATGTAGTAAAAGCAATGATGTATGAGCTCATACAGTTTTTACAATCCATAGCGTCCCCATTGCAGGGGCACGGGTCTCTTCCCATAAAGATATTATCTATCTATCTATCTATCACTGCAGGGGCACGGGTCTCTTCCCATGCTTCAGGAAGGTTAGGCCACTTACACACACGAGGGCCAAGTCCGGATTGGTGGAGGTTGTGGGGCTAGTGGCCAACCCCAGTGTCAGAAAGTTTTCAAGCCGCCTATAAGGCCTCCGACATGGCTTAACGACTGCCATCTCACTAGATCACTATAGCAGCCGGCATCAACGGCTCAGCGTGCCTTGCGGAGCACGGAAACGGTCGAGATAAATGCCACTTACAGTCAAACCCGTCTAGGTTATGACCGTGTCTGTACCTGTAGTCAGTTAACCTGCGTGATCGACGCGACCACACAAGCCGCAGAGAGCCACGACCCTTTAGCGGACCAGACACTGTCAGTAATAATGACAGTATTTTCAAGTAATGACAATATACTGACAGTGTAGTGGTTGGAATGATGGTCTGACGCATACTAAACGATGGAATGTCAATATACTGATGGAAAAATACTGTCATTATTACTGATAGTGTCTGGTCCGCTTTTATAACTTTACCCGAGGAGCAATATATTTGATTTATACGTAAAACACGTATTTTTCTGTTTATTAGTAAACATTATAATTCTGATAGTAAAACGGTAATATTTATTTAAAGAGTGGGAGAAATAAAGTGGCACAAACTTAGTTGCAATGTCCACCAGTGGGGGATAACGGGAGAATTTTTGTGGCTTTGTCCCCCACTGGTAGACATCGCAACTTTTTTTCCCGGTGTCCTCCAGTGGTACACGAAAGGTGAAGGACAACGCGAATAGACGAACTTGTGTCGACTTTGGAAGTATTCCACGCTCTGATAACACAATACCCCGAAAACCAAGTACATACAGGGTGTAAAGGACAGGTTTCCGAAAACTTTAAGGGCTTGCTTAGTAGACGAAACTGAACAACTATCCACAAGATTTTTTTCAGGAAACGAAAACTAAAATCGGCTTCTCCATACAAACTGTCCAATCAAATTTATAATTTTATATGGAGGCGTTTTTTTTTCGTTTCCTGATAAAAATTATTGTGGATAGTTGTTCAGTTTCGTCTGCTGATTCGGAAACCCTGTATATCGAAGTTTTTCTCGTATCTCGCTCTATTACACTTCTTGAAACGTTCGATTGCGCTAGATAGTTGTAAGTGGCAGGAACTTTGTGTAATATACTCAAATGATAATAATAATAATAAATTGTTTCAAGTTTTCTTAGTTATAATTGACTGAATACGGTTAAAACAACCGACTTCAATCGCAACAACTCCAATTTTGCTGTGTTTTTGTTAAAACACCGCTGAATCGATTTCGATAAAATTTATATGGGACCACCTGTGAAATTTTCCAAATCGGTTCAGGCATCTTCAAGTAATCGGTGAACATACATAAAAAAAAGATTCTAACGAATTGAGAACCTCCTTTTTTGAAGTCGGTTAAAAATCGGTTTGCAGATTAGTAGAAGGCCAAATGGTTTTTTCTCAAATTGTATAGGTTCCTTTGGGATTATTATTAGACGTTGGGATGGGACAGAAGGCACAGAAGGGTGTTAAGGCTAGATAAGAGCTCTATGGTTCATTCCAATCAAAAAAAAGCAAAACGTAAACAAACTTACTATGGATCTGACACATTTCAATGTCATCTGCATACTATGTTTGTTTACCTTTTGCTTTTTTTTGATTGGAATGAAGTATAGGTGAACTCATTTCTTTGGGATAGTTGGTCAGTTATCATTTGCCGCTTATCAGTGAATGAAAAATCACCTGAATCATACACAAATACTTTATTAAGTAACTGTGTGAATTTGAGAAGTAACTAATACATACAATATCATATACATTTATATTACAATATATCATAATATCTAGCTAAATTATAAATCTATAGAAAATACATGATCAAGTAAATACAAGAAGAAGAACTATACTTATCCTTTTCTCTGACTATAATTATTTACAAATGTTAACCCTTTGAACGCCCCAGTATAATATAATAATAATACAACACAAAACCACTTTTGCGCCCTGAGATCTTCCCGCCCTCAGCCTATGAAAAAAATATATGACAAACCAAGAAACCGTTCCATACCAAGTTAAGAATTACCTGACAACAGTTTGTCTCTTTCACACTTCAAAAAAATTTAATAGTCTATCCTGTTGTCAGGACAAAAATGACTCTAACGAAACTAATTTGGAACGCTTTCCAAATAAAAGTTGCACAAAATAAGTATCCCATATAAACATCGTGTACACCTGATTAGGTAGAATTTAATGAAATCTGTTTTTATTATAATTCCAGCTTTGATATGCTTAAATTTTATGCACAACAAATAATCTTGAATCATAATTTAAAAAAAATTATAATTACTGGAGCACACTAAAATCTAAAACCTTAACTTGGATTACAATTTATAATATGTACAAACTGAAAAAAGCCTTCACATCTTGTTTCTTCATCACCTATGGTATTGTAGAAGAACACTCTTACAGAGTTATTCATACTAATTGTACACAAAATGTGAAATCATTTGTATGTCTTTTTTGTGTGCAATAAAATGGTAAAATAAATAAATATAAAAAAACGTCTCGGTAAATAAATCGATGTATGGTTCATACCAATCAAAAAAAGCAAAAGGTAAACAAAGATAGTATGCATCTGACATTGACATGTGTCATTTCCATAGTAAGTTTGTTTACCTTTTGCTTTTTTTTGACTGGAATGAACTATAGCTTTCATCGTGAATTTTCCACTACATTGACATTGGCGGAATTATTGTGGCTTAAAACAATAAAAGGCCAAAAAAAAAAAAAAAAACTATAGCTTGTGAAGTCTTTTTTAAATCGGCGGGATAAAACTAAACTTTAACGTGATGTCATTGTTGCCCCAGCACAAATAATATATGTTTTAAATATTTTGCGTTTAATTCACGAAAAATATACAAAAATGTAAGAAAAAAAACTTCGCATAGGTATGTGACACGGTAGGGGGCGACGATTCTGGCAGCCAAAGGGTTAAATTTTAAACAAATCAATGTAAAGTCAACTATTCTAACTTCACAACCGAGTTTTAATTGAGGTGAAGTTAGTTTCTCTTTTTAAACGTAAATTTATTAACAAATATTGTACATTCCACATTATTTTCATATTCATCCCGTAATTACCAAATGGTTATTGACGACTTCCAACCACATCTAAAGTCATCTGTAAGCTTCGTACAGCACAAAACAGATAGATACAGAAGATCCGCTCAATACGCTCACAAAAATCCTAAGCATATACATGCTTATAGACTAGGGATGCGCAAAACATTACTTTGAAAAGTAATGTGATACTTATTACAGTTTGACTTAATTGCATTGACGGAAACCAACTTGGATTCTTCAATACATGATGCTGAAATCTGCTATTCTGATGAATGGATCATTATGCGTCGTGATCGCGAACTGCGCGGTGGTGGTGGATTGATGCTTGCGGCACGTGTGCAAGCAAATCTTGTGCGGCTCCCTCACTACGACACAGAGCGCGTTGAGGATCTGTGGGCCCGTCTCTCAGTCGATGGACACTCTTTATATATTTGTGTAGTATACATTCCTCCGAAATCTAGTGATGAGCACTATCTACAATGGTTTGATAATGTTGAGCAAATATGCCTGAAGCATAAATGTATTAAATTATTAGTACTCGGTGATCTGAATCTGTATAGCGCTAGTGATAATGTAAACAGATGTTTCCACTGTTTTGCTAGTTTATGTAATTTGTGCCAGTATAACAGCGTGATGAATATGAATGGTCGTATGTTGGATGTAGTATTGTCGAGCCTAGAATTTAGTAATGCTATTTCTGTGCGCCCTGCTGATTCTGACGAAGTACTATCTAAGATTGACCCTCATCATCCTCCATTAATAATTCGAATTGAGTATAATTTTCATCCTGAAGTAGTGCGAACAGAGCCTTCAAACATTCGCTCTGAGAAAGATTGGAAATTTTCTATGGGTGACTTCCATCAACTTTACTGCATGATAAATGGCATAGACTGGAAGGATATGTATAAATTAAAGTGTGTCAATGCTAGTGTTGACTATTTTAATTCTACCTTGTACAACATTTTTGATATTTGCTTCCCAAAGAAAACACGAAGGAATTCATCTAATCGAGTATATCCTGTCTTTTATACAAAATCAATAATTTGTGATATTAAAGTGAAAGCTATATGTCACCGTAACTGGAAAAAAACGGCTGATGAATCCTTTTATGTTGAGTTTAAAAAGCTCCGCACTCGAATTAAGACTGAAATAGAAAGTGCACGGAAAATGTACGCAAAGCGAGTGTCCTCAGAAATCTGTCAAGATCCGAAAACATTTTGGACGTATGTAAATTCTCTACGTAGCAAAGGTGGCATTGAGTATAAAGTAACGCGCAATGATACCGATTATAGTGGTACAGAGGCTGCTACTGCTTTCGCTGACCACTTTCAGTCAGTTTTTGTCCAAGAAGATCCATTACTTGACCCAAATGCTGCTAGTCAGAATACATCAGCGGATAATCGGTTAGTCGACGTTAGATCTTTTACAAAACACGATATTTACACGGCTGTCAAGAAATTAAAACCGACTGCTTCTCCAGGCCCCGATGGGTTGCCTGCTTTCATACTCAAAGGGTGTTTAGATGAACTTTTTTATCCAATACTTTTCATATTTAATCTTATTCTTCGAAGTGGGTGTTATCCTTCAATTTGGAAAAAATCTCTCGTTATCCCAATTCCAAAAGCTGGCTCCAGGACTAAGGTTGAGAATTATCGGCCAATAGCTATATTATGCAGCCTGGCTAAGGTATTTGAATCTGCTTTACACTATCGTATATTGCCGCAATGTTTGCCGTTTATTGCAGAGGCGCAACATGCGTTTCTGCCAAAACGGTCTGTAACCACAAACTTAATGACATTGGTTGAACTTATTTCATGTCACCTTGATCAAAGAGCTCAAGTTGACGTAGTGTATCTAGACTTTCGTAAAGCCTTCGATCGAGTAGATAATGATATTCTTCTTTTGAAGCTCGGTCTGATGGGTTTTACACCTCGACTTCTAAATTTGTTTTCAAATTACCTTGATGGTCGGCAGCAGTGTGTCAAATATGGTCAGCACTTATCTGACTACTATTCCACGCCGTCAGGTGTAAGTCAAGGATCTAACCTGGGCCCTTTGTTATTTTTGCTTATGGTCAATGATTTACCCGGTGTAGTTAAAAATTCATCTATATTATTGTTTGCTGACGATGTGAAAATAATAAAAAGTATTCAAACTCAGGATGACTGCAATAAATTGCAGAGTGATATTGACGCGGTACTCGGCTGGAGCCTTTGCAATAAGTTGGAATTTAATCCTGAGAAATGTGAAATATTATCTTTCACACGTTCCACAGTCCCATTGCTTGGAGTATATTATATAAATGAAAAACTTATAACTCGTGTCAATCAAGTTCGTGACCTTGGAATTCTTTTTGATACAGAACTCACTTTCCGACCGCATATTGAATCTGTGGTGGACAGTGCTTATCGCCGCTTAGGATTTGTTCTTCGTAATTCTGTTTTTTTCTCAGAAAAAGCTATTCGTGCACTTTATGCAGCTTTAGTTCGTAGTCTTTTGGAAACCAATATGGTCGTATGGAATCCACATGAAAAGAAATATATTCTTATGCTGGAGCAAATTCAGAAAAAATTTCTTAGAAGCTTGTACAAATTTAAATACTCCTATTATCCATATCTTTATCCAACACTTTTCCTTCAGGGACAACTTGGATACGATTCACTTCAGCTTCGTAGATCAGTATCCCTAATTAAATTTGTGTTGTATCTGTTCCGTAATCGTATTGATTCTACTTCTCTCCTTAATACATTTTTGAAACTATTTGTGCCCGACTCATACTTACGAGCACGCAAACATCTGCTGCTCGCGCCGGTGCGCGCGCACGGAAGCGCGCCGCCAGTCGCCTGCAGCTCGCGCGGTGGCACTGCTTAATTCTTTGCTCGACATACCTTCGTCTTCCCATTGTGATTTGTTTGAGAGTACGATTGGATGTCTGATGTTTGAGTGTAAGCGACTGATTGAAAGTATGATGCCTGCTAGTACTATCTATTAAATTAAATTTAGCTTGTTATTTAATATAAGGATACAACCTTTTTTATTACTGTCTGTTATATTTTTTTGTATGTACTTGTAGTGTCTTGGAGTATTCTGTTATGCTACAATGTATCTTTATTAATAAATATTAAATATTAAATCACTTTAATTAAAATTAAAAGCATTTTCAGAGTACTCAGTCCAGTTTGGCTTGTATGTCCCTGAATGTATCACACTGTCTTTTTCTTTCATCGATCATCATATCACTCTAGCCGAGGCGGACGCACTGGCGTGTTCGTACGAGCTAGATAGAACATGTAGCGCTGTTGCGTAATGAGTAATGAGTGATGCTTGCTATCCGTGCGTGATACGTAATGTAGCATTACTTTATTGAGTGATATTACCTGCGTGATATTATAAGCATCACTTACACACCTCTATTATAGAAGTATACGGTCGTTGTAGGCAAGATCACGTACTGTGCGATCGTGACCTTGCCTCGAACGACCGTATATTTCTATAAGCATGTATATGCTTTCGATTTTAGTGGTTTGTATTGAGCGGACCTTCTGTGTCTATTTTGTGGTACCAGCTTCTGTCACTCCATATAAGTCAACTGAAAGATGTACCTACCTACTACATATTTCCATGTATCTACATTTTTAACATGTAGAAGTGAGCGGGGTAACCAAAAAAAGACCACATCGTGTGATATTCGCTTTACACACATCCGTGAGTGTTACTCTGAATGCCTTGGTATGTGACCACTTGAGAGGAACCAACTCCGCAAGCTTGTTGCTGCTATCACTGGACATGGACCCTACAACAAACACTTGTTCACTTTGGGTGTTACAGACAGACCACTGTGCCGAGCATGTATGGAAGCTGAGGAAACTGCGGCTCATATGGGGCCGTCCATTAATCAAGACCCCCCCTGGTGATGGTGATACGTGGTGAGGTTTTAGACTACCACCCCTACCAAAATCACGTGTAATTTTTTGGTACAAAATATTATCTTTGAATACTGCTGTAATGTAATAATTCTGGAAAATTAAGCGCCGTGATAAAAATTTCCAGATAGTTTCTGACTGCCTGAAGCCATTTCGAACCTTGGGAAAATTTAAAAACAACATAACAACAGTCCGACATTTGGAAATTATTCTAGAAATCACGTGTTCAATGAAAAAATTAATACACGTGATATCTCAGTACACCCCCCCTCCCCCCGTGTGATATTTCGTGATTTTTCTGAACCACCTCCCCCCTTTTGAGCCTCACGTGAATAATGGACAACCCCGCGCACCTCGGTGACCCGAAGTCACTTCAGGAAGTTGTCAGCAATCCAAGGTCGCTACTGGACTTCCTAAAGGAGCTGGACTGGCAGTAATGCCGGCCTATCCCGCAAAATGGGCGCAACGGTCGCCTGGTTGCGGAAAACAGCCCGCCCCAACCTATAAACTATGTGACCACGGGTGATGCTAAGTACAACACTAGGCAATTTTTTTAACCTTTGTGATAGCACGATTAATAGAAGACCATTCTATAATCCTTAAAAAGTTTCCACTTTTGACCACATCTATTTTAGCTAGCACTGTCATTGTCTCCGCTAAACTCTCCAAAACTGGAGTCAACATTACTCTCTGGTAACGCCTTCACTTCGTTTGACATTTCACTTTCCATTTTTGCACCCTCACTATTAACAGCGATCTTCATCAATAAATCTTGCACATCGCTGTGATGTTTTTTAAAATGGTACTCTAATAAGCAACATCTTATGGCCGAATAGTCACATAGCATACATTTAAACGGCTTATTGCCCGTATGCAGGGCAGCTACATGCGCTTCCATGCTCTCTTTTCTGGTACCTTTATAATCACAATACTGGCACTTGAAAGTGATACCGAGATGATAAGTGTTATAGTGTTTCGCTAAAGCATACTTCTCCCGGCAGGTGTAATCACATTCGGTGCATTTGAAATCGTAATGACTCTTCCTATGCATCACCAGTTTGCATTTGTAGTAAGTTGTAAAAGAACATTGTTTGCATCGGACAGGCCGAACGGATTTGCTTCGTTTATCGTGCAAAGCGATTTGATCTTTAGTTTTAGTCGAGAAATCACAGTTAACACATTTGTAGGGACGTTTTGAGGTGCTAGTATGGTTTCTTTGGAAATGTCTTTGGACAGACGATTTGAATCTCGACGTGTATTCGCATAAAAGACATTTGAATGGTTTCTCTTTGTCGTCTGATTCTAAAACTTGTATTGAGTGCCAGTCAATGCATTCCGGGTCTACAACATAGTGATGCTTCTTCCCATGCTTGTCTTGCCCTTCCAACTCTTCATCAGGGTCTTCATTTAGTTCATTGATATCATTGGGCAATTCTGTAATATCCAAATTGTTACTTGTATCTTGATCACATTCCTCTTTAGTACCTGCAACATCTGAACAAGACTTTCTTGCTTTCTCATTAAAATTAAAATCACCCGAATGAGTTTTCCTATGTTTTTTATATTGACATGCGTAATATGTCTCGAACGCGCATGGAGGACATTTCAGCAACTGTTTCCCGCGACTCCTATTTTTGTGTATCGTCAATCTCCAATTTAATTTTGTTGCAAAACCGCAAAATTCACAAATCTTGGCCGATTCATCGACTTCATTATGGATGGCAGCCTTGTGTCTCTTGATGTGACCTTCAAACTTCGTCTCAAACGGACACTTGTCGCAATGATACACCAAATCATCTCTAATGAGATGAGTTTTCTCATGCTTAGCAAGCGTGTGCTTATATGCTGTCTTGTATTCGCATTGGTTACATTGAAAATTCTTCACCGACTGATGTTTACGGGAGTGAGATTTCAAGTTACTTTTGAAAATTGTCTTGTAGTCACACTGCAGGCACTGGTACATAGTAGGAGTAACACCAGTTTCCTCCGGGTGTCTAGTTAGTAAATGACGGCTTAACGCAGCAGAATGTATAGTAGCGTAGGAACATAAACTACAAGCGTACGGTCGTTCGTTGAGATGGCCCAAAATATGAGCTTTCAAACAGTTCCTATACACTGTTTTGTAATCACATTTATCACATAATAACAGTTTTGTTGGTGGTTTATGTTTCTTTTTTGGTTTCGTCATCTCTTCGACTGGGTTTCCTCTGTAACAAAAAGTTTTTATTTAAAGAGACAAACATATATACCGCATATTGTTCATTCCCAGCTTCTGGCTTTTACCCTTTTTTAAGGGGTCCATACTCGATAGTTAACTAACCAATACTAATAATTAGAACTTAATACTAACAAAACTTATTCATTTGAAATGTAATAGTCATTTTTGTAAGTATGGAAATAAAAAGAAAGAAAGAACATGTTTATTAGTAGCAAATAACAATCAAAAATTTTGACAAAATTTACATAAAGCTTTAAAAAGGGCTTTATTATTATTATTGTTCACTTTTGTTCCCGCTCCCGCTTTTGTCACCAAATCTAGTGGAAAGCGATAGGCGCGGGGAGCTATATCCTAACCATATTTAAAAAGAAATAACCCAACTGCATTCAAATGTATCCTATGTCATTCTCGGGATCAAGACGAATCTAACTACATACACCTTTCAAGCTAAAATCTATCAAGCCGTTTAAGCTACTACTGAGTGTGTCAAAGAAATATACAGGTTGCGTCAAACTTTAAGATCGCTGAAGGGTACTGAGTGGGGGAAGTGTGCGTTCACTTGGAATCCTCATGCTCGAATTTTGATATTCTGATTATGCCAATATTTATTGTCTAATAGTGCCCAAAGGAAAAAAATGTGCTATCGTAGTTTCAGAGAAAAGCGAGTTTTTCACTGAGGATGCTAGCGGAATGTTTCGCTGGCAGCCTCATCTCTGGAACCAAGGAACTACTTCGAAATTCGAGCATGAGGATTCTAAGTGAACGCACACTTCCCCCACTCAGTACCCTTCAGCGATCTTAAAGTTTGTCGGGACCTGTACATATAAAACTCGAAAAACATAACCCTCCTTCTGGCGCAGTCGGGTGAAAATACGGTGATGCGATTGACTGTTTCAAGAACACGCAGGAATTTGCCCGTCGATTGACTTTGTGCATCAGTGAGATTAGCATTCCGAGCTACTAAGTCTACTAAGAGAGTCGTGCGTGAGTTAAATACCGAGCTACTGTATTCATTTCTGATATGAGCAGATTTGTTTGCTGTATCTAGGTGTATTATATCTACGATGGTATGTATTTAT
Organism: Coleophora deauratella; assembly: GCA_958295455.1. Classification (NCBI taxonomy): domain Eukaryota; kingdom Metazoa; phylum Arthropoda; class Insecta; order Lepidoptera; family Coleophoridae; genus Coleophora; species Coleophora deauratella. The sequence goes on along the minus strand of OY282414.1, from coordinate 1,115,768 downwards.
GTATGTACAAATACAAAAGCCTTTATTGCTGATATTATAACATTTTACATTTCACACAGGAAAATAAATAAATAAGTGCACATCAGTCAATACCAGCGTGTCATGTATAATGATGTAAAACAGATGGTTGGTTTGCCCAAGTTGTCTCTGCTACCTAAACTATGTCACTGTCCCATCTTTTGTAAGGTCTTCCCTTTTGCGTTTCCCATTTATAAGGTACCATATTGTGATGTTTTTTTACTCCAAAATTATTTTATCTATTTATGTAAAACTAGGCAGTCCTCCCACTCGGTGGACCAATGACCTGGTGATGATTGCGAGAAGACGCTGGGGTTGGTGTGGAAATCCTTGGGGGAGGCCTTTGTACAGCAGTGGACGTCTTTTGGCTGATGATGTATACTTACATATCAACAGTTTGAGGAATACTTTCATCGTCGCCATCAGCCACCTCCACTTTTACCCATACAGTGGCAAACGTGTCCGTCATATCCCCATCTCCGGGTGAAAATTGCCCCGTTGACGTCGTGGGTACTGGCGCATCTGACATGTTTCCCTGGAAGAAGGTATGGAGACAGTTCTTAAAACAGACTTGGCAAATGGTGCAAATATAATGCTATTAAGTGTATTTGTAGTGGAGGCTTAAGACTATTTTTACATAATACAATGATAGATAATGAGAGAAGCAAGATGTAAAGAAACCTGGAAAAAGAAGGGGGAGGCCTTTGCCCATCAGTGGGATAAAATATAGGGTTATTTTTGGACCCCCACCAAAACCTCACAGTGGCTTCTAAAAAAAAAATTTTGGGCATCTCCATACAAAGTGCCTCCGTAGCCTAGTGGCTTGTCCGCTTGCTTCACATCAGGAGGTCGCGGGTTCGATTCCCGCCGGTGTCCAACTTTGTAGGACTCTGTTTGGTTGGTGGTAGGGCATTTTCTGAGCCCGCCTGGCTAGCTACCACCATCTTATCTAAGTCTTGCCGCCAAACATCAATGTTAACAGCATTGATGTGTTCCGGCATGAAGATAAGATAGCCAGTTCCCCATTGCGTTGGGGATTCTTGGTATGCCCGCTTCCATCTTCGGCATCATCATCACTTACCATCAGGTGAGATGATGCCAAGGGCTTACCAATTGAAGGTAAAAAAAAAAAAAAGTAGGCTGATCAAATTAGTATGAAAGATCCAAAAAAAAATTTCCGATTTGACCATTCGTTCTTGGGAAAAGTTGTTCAGCTTCATGAATAGAAGCCACTGTAAAGTTTTGGTGGGGGTCCAAAAATAACCCTGTATAATATTTTAAAAAAAAAACTTAAGAACAAAACTATGCAAAATGATTATATGTATTTATTTATACACAATTTTAAAAGACCATTCCTGGTTTTTTTTTTTACCGTTTTTGCCTGTCCTTTGGTCTTATATTGTGAATAAATTACAGTAAATGAATAATTTTGCTTGCATCTTATTCCTCTTTAGTAGTTCTTCTAATATAAAACAGCTCATACAACGACATTATCGCTCTTGCATTTGTGTTTAATATTGTATTTTTATATAGGATGCTACTTTATTAGTGCCCGATACTTTAGTCAGTGCTTCTACTCCTGATTCTGATCAACTTTCCCCAAGGAACTCATAGTCAAATGGCAAAAAATTTTTTGGAGTCTTCATACTAATCGATTAGCCGAGCGGCCAAATTAGTATGAAGAGTCCAAAAATTTTTTTGCGATTTGACTATGAGTTCCTTGGAGAAAGTTGATCAGAATCAGGAGTAGAAGCACTGACTAAAATATCGGGCACTAATAAAGTAGCACCTTATATAATATAGGTAACGTTGGGTATACGAGTTCCGAGTGGTAGGAACTTCGTATTAGGTAGAAAAATATGACGTTCGAAAAGTGTACAGAGATACCTACTTCGAATAAATATTATTTCATTTCATTTCATTTTTTGTCAAATATATGTACTTAATTTAGATATAGTCTGTACTCAGAATTATGTACTCTAGGGTAATCTGTTATTGGCTTAACTTTCATAAATAGTACTGTACCACAACATTTTATTATAAGCTGTTGGTTACCTTAAATAAAATTAAAAAAAAAAAAACTGTGGGTCTCACACATGACTTTTCTGCTCTGATAAGAAAGAAGGCAGTTAAGTATTAAATATAGGGTCCTTCTAAAATACCTGAAAAAAATTTAAGGTGGCTTCTTATTCGTAAAAAAATTTTTGGACATCCCATTCAAAATTTTTTTTGCAAATTGATTGATAGGTTCCTTAGGGAAAGTTGTTCAGTTTCATGAGTAGAAGCCATTGTTATTTTTTTTTAGGCATTTCATAAAGACCCCATATACTTAGTCACTGGCAGTTTTCCCAAGTAACCGCTACTCTCTCTAACAGCACCATGTACCATGTCCAGAGACAAGATATAACCATATCTTTCACACTTGTAAGACTTAAAACACCTTTTTTTTTCTATTTGGCATTCCACATCTCATTGAAGGAGTGATTTTGCCAATGTCTCATGAAAAATGGGAGATTCTTCAATAAATAAAATGGCGAAACGCCAATGTCAAGTGAAAGACGCGGCCCTAAGGGTGATGGGCACTTAAAGACTTTCCACGTGGTGGTTTGTTGTTGTAACTCGAAAAACGGAGCTGTCTCCCGAGTTAATCCTCTTCTTATGACCACTTGTCACTGAATCGGAATCACAGCTATTTCCCCATCACAAAAATAACGTTGAGACTACTCTAAAAACGGAAACAATTAAAAAATTTACTCAGCAGACGTGTGCTCGGTGCAAGTCCCGGCAACCAACCTTCTAAAATACCTACTCATGTGTGGAAGGAAGTATGGATTAAGATTTCTGAGATCCGTGCACCAGTAGTGTGTATGATATTGATATTATTTGTGCGAGGATCTGACTGGGAGTGGCTAGGGTCAATGAGCATGCTCTGTCCGCTACTATATTGATAATACGAACTTTATCGGTGCCTGTTTGATTCAAAAAGCTTTCGATTCTTCTTGAATGGTCTGGTATCTATATCAACACTGAATCAACAGAAAATGTAAACATAATACGTAAAAGTCTGAGAATGACCAAAGGCTGGTAAACAGCACTGAAATAATAGAAGATAATAATGATATACTCACGATTTTTATTTGTAAATATTGACTGAAATATTATATCAATAATAAGTGATATGCAGGTAATCTATATTTATCACATTTTGTGCTTTTTGTTGAGAAAACACACGAAAATAACGCTACGCTGAAAATCTTTTGACCTTGACGACCATTGGCATTGGTCATAGACTACAGAACAACCATAGACAAGGGTTCCGTTCCAGAACACTTTCATTAGCTTAAAGCCGGTAATATACTATTGATACGCCACCAGCCGTGAGCGTGGCAGGCAACACTAGAGTTGTAAATCTACCGTAGTCTACCAAATCGTGAGGTAGACTACCAGTAGGCTACATAAACTACGGTAGCAATTGTAGATTATTCAGTAGTAGAAGTTTTGGCCAGTTCACAATATTTGTGATAAATTAGTTAAGAGAGCTTTAGCAATAATTTAAGATAAAGTAAAAATCTACCTAGAACGCGAAAAAAGGACATCGACATACACTATGTATAAAAGGTTGTTTAAAATGTGACATTATGCACTAAGCCACGATAGCCTAGTGGATAACACACCGACTTAGTGCTCCTAGGGGTATCGGTTTGATCCCCAGGGAACGTATGTACCACTGAGATGTGGTTTTTATAATATTATAAAAAAATATAATTACTTATTATAATAAAATAATTAAAAATTAATAATTAATTGTAATTTTATTTTTATTTTTTATTTATATTTCATGTCGGTAATCCGATAACACAGTCCATTCAGAGGAAAGCAATGATAACGATTCCGGTTCAAGCCCATCGCACTGTCTGCATAGTGCTGTAACAGACCCAATGGAAAAGAACATAAAAGATCCTCTTTTGATAACAATTTAAAATCTTTTTTTAAACTCTTCTTATTTTGTCATTTTAAAATATTTACTTTAATTGATTTGTATTGATTTGTACTTTCTCATATCGTCCCTCGCACGACTAACTCTCCTATCTCCTAACGTCGTAACCTTCATTATTTGAGTTTGGACTTCATCCAATTGAAATAGGATTGTTTTTAAAAACTTACGAAAAATGAGATAGGAGAGTTAGTCGTGCGAGGGACGATATTACATACTACATTTACAAAAATAAAAAAATATATTTTTATTTGAAACCTACACAATCTACGGTATAAATCGGTAGTCTACCGTAGACTACCATAGTCTACCAGTAGACTACGGCAGGCAGAGGTAGGCTACGTAGCATTTATAGTTCATTCCAATCAAAAAAAAGCAAAACGTAAACAACATTACTATGGAACTGACACATGTCAATTTCATCTGCATACTACGTTTGTTTACCTTTTGCTTTTTTTTATTGGAATGAACTATACAATTCTAGACAACACCCGACCCGACAACTAGACTCTGGCAAACGAAAGCGTAACCTGTAATTTTATTAAAAGTTTTTACATGGCAACAAAAAGAAGCTGTCAGAGGCTGACACTGCTGAATGTTAGTATGACTGTCAATTATTGATACTTGTTGGCTGAATATTTATATTTATTATTTATTGTATTGTTGAGCGTAAGAAATTATTTAATGATATTATTTGTAAATGATAGATTTTATGGTAATTTCAAATTTTTCAGTACAGAAATAAACTGCAGATTATCAAAATCAGTTGAATGTATGAAGTAGACTGTTTTTATGTTTATAGATAAACATGATGTAAAAGAAGCCAATAAAATTGTAAAAAGCGAATTCCAAATTGTAATTTCAGATAGTCATCATCATCAGGCCTACTACATCTTGACAGATGATTTAAGCAGCGTGAGTGTGAGTGGAGCATCGCCGCTCGTGACTAAAAAGTCCAATTCTGGAGCGACAAATGCGGCCGCACGTCCGGCACGTGAACTGAGGCTGCGGGTCTGACAATACACGATTGTGCCTTTGGGCTCGCTTGTCGGCCAGGTTCTGAAACCAGACGTCATCGTGCACTTTGCAGCCGTCAGATAAAGTTTTTTTCCATGTATTGCGGTTGGACGCAAGATTTTCCCATTGGTTGCCGTCGATCTTAAATGCAGCCATATCCCTCTTAGCACAATCTTTAAACCGTAACAAAGGTCGTCCTACCTTTCGTTTCGCGAATGCTACTTGGCTCAACAAGACCTGCCTCGGCAATCGAGAAGGGTCCATGCGATGCACATGCCCTAGCCACCGCAGTCGTCGCTGTTTGAGCAAAGCGGTGATGCTAGGCAGCTACGCGATCTCCAGCACCCTCTCGTTGGTTACCCTGTCCTTCCACGTTATGTCCAGGATGCTCCGAAGACATCGCAGATGGAAGGTATTCAGTCGTCGCTCCTGCCTGGCATACGACGTCCAGGTCTCAGCTCCGTACAAGAGTATACTCAAGACGCAAGTTTGATAAACGATCATCTTAGTTTTAACTGTGAGGTGTTTATTATTCCATACTCTTATATGAAGCCTACCGAACGTCATGGCCGCCTTGCTGATGCGAGTGTCGATCTCTCCAACGATAGAGAGATTGCTCGACACAGACGACCCCAGGTAACAGAACTTATCGACTACTTCCAAAGCTGCTCCGTCCAGCAAGATGTGAGGCTGGTAGGAGTAGCCCTGTGCGAGGATTACTGTCTTCTTTGTATTTACTGACATGGAGAACAGGGAACAGAGTCTTGTGCGGGCAGTGGTCGAGAGCGGACGCCGCCGTCGCCGCGCGGTCCGAGCGGCGCGCTTTTGTTTAGAAATTCCTTTGTTTCGCTTATTACAGGACCCTTGCGCCCGAGCGCTTGCGCACCCTTATCGTGATGTGATGTGAATTAAGCTTGAGTTTGAAAATTAGAAACTTTTAAAAATATTTTTCATAATATCATATAACAAAACAATTCGCAAACCTGAAAACGCGAAGAATTCGATGGTGTTTCACAAAGGAGGAGATTTAATACCATATAGCCGAGAACCCGGTGAGACCTTTCTGATTTACAACGCATGACTTGAAGTATAATTAAGAGTAGGCGTAGGCTGGTACTGGGCCAATGCAATCAGCAATTTTCGGTCAAAGACGATCTATCTTTGTTTCATGTGTGTTCTTTAATTGGTAACACAAGTTTCAGGTAATTGATGGTTTGTCGTATGTACTGTGTGTAATATTAGAAATTCTTTATTTGTCTGACGTGTTCATATTAGTGCGATTGGGTGTTCCGTTATAAGTGAAGAAGACAAAAATCCGCGCTGAATATGAAGCCCACAGCATTTTTCCAAAAATATATTTCGTGTATAAAGAAAGGAACTAACTGTTATGAAATCTTTACACAGACGAAGATTCTGAGAACCACAAAACTTGAAACCGTAAGAGAAAAAAAAAGGGAGGTACCTTACGTAATATCATAAGATAAAATTGAGTGTTTTGTGTGCATGTTGTTAAATATACTTTGTGTGATCGTGAGTGAAGTGTATAATACATGTATATTAGATAATAAAAGTGTCTTGTAGTACCAGTGGGCAAAAATTGTGCACCTAATGCCTATTATAATACCTACTTAAGCATGTGAAATGTGTGTGAGTATTGTCATGAGATTCCCAGGAACACTAAAACGAAGTTATTATTTTCTCCCGTTTTTTATGTTCTACTGCCTCCGATTTTTGTAAAAGTTGCGCCGCGCGCAACCAGCTTTCAACAGAATCTCCACATCTGGCTTGGATAATAATAAAGTCGAGACTCTAACGAAAACCATTACAGTGGACAGCCTAGCTACCAGAACAATAGTTTCGGATCGACTGAATATCATAAAAATTATAGAACATTTAACAACGAAGAAAGAACTCTGTAAAAATTATAAAAACAACAGCAAAAAAAGGAACTGATGCGGACAAAGGACAAACCTTCGTCACGACTGTTGCAAGATGAGCAACTTTAAACTTTCGAGTTTCGTAAAAAAACCTACGATTGGCTTTCTTACGTAGGAACAAAACATCAACCAACCCCGAGATAAACACATCTGGCAACTATAAACTCAAGAAACGGCAGGCAAGCAACAATGAATATTGAGGCTTTGTGATTTTTTCGGCAAGCATAGTTTTATGACTGCCGTGAATGCTAGGACATTATTACAAAGTAATCAAGAAGACCAAGTAAGATAATACGCTGGAATTAACGTAATATTTGAAAAATAACACCAAGAGCTTCTACACAACATGATCTACGATGAAAAATAGAGAGAAGAAATCACAACAGCTAGAAACTACTTTAACACATCGGCATCGGCTGCTGAAAAAATATTTTCAATTCTTGAAACAACAAAGAGCTGAAAAAATACGAAGCTGACTCGAAAACTGACAACAGTACATATCGTACAAAGGCAAGAATGCCGAACATACCATCAACGCTCATCCCGATAACAATATCCCCCCTTTCCCTCATTCCTATATTGGCGTCAGGCTGCATAGCCCGCTGATTGTGATCGACTGGTTGCGGCTGGTCGGTCATCCTCTCCCATCCCAGAACGTGCCTTTCCTTATAAACACTGCGCCCCCTGGTTTATCCGGCTTGCCCGGGTCAGTCGATAGCGACTTGCTGGAAGTGGTGCCTATGTTCATGTTCTAGAAGGTTTAGACAGCATCAAAGTTTGGCGATATGAAGCTCTCAGGAACGCAAAGAGGAATCAATAAAAATAAGATGTTAAGTAAAGTACGTTAAATATCTACGTATACTACATATAAGTTTTATGAGTGGAAATAGTGTTTTCTGTGAATTGTAAAATATTGTATAATCTCTAGATTGGGAGTGAAGTGTATATAACTATACAGATAATGCAGTGATAGGTGATACCGAATAAATGCACTAAATAATAAATTCATTAACATTGCTGTTATATTGCATTTAGACGAGACATGAGACAGCATTGAACTTTGGCCATGAGATTCCCAGGAACGCAAATAAAATGTAAAAGAAGTATTTTTATGAGTACCGCTTTCTACGCCTTACTGTATATGTTGCGCCGCGTGCAACCGTCTTTCAAAAGAATCGCCACATCTGGTCTGGCTTGGATGGTAATAAAGTTAAGATTCTAACAAAAACCAAGCAACCATTAGAGTGGACAGTGTAATTACGAAAACAAAGCTTTAAGACCGATTCAATAACATCAAAAATTATGAGTCATTCGAAAAAAAAAACGGAAAATAAAACTCCGAAAAAAGAATAAACAGCAAGGACACCACGATGCAGGACAATAAACAAAACATCAAGTCGCAACGGAATAACGAAGAAAGCTTATCCATCCGATAAAAACGTACACTGACAAAGCATAGAATCTAAAAAGACAGTACAAGAAGACACCCTTCTATTGCAACTACTTCAAAATAAGCAGTTATACTTTCCTCCCTGTATAATATGTTACACACCAATTATAGTATCTATCTTCCCCATACTGGCTACACGATGACCTGAATTCGGGCTGGTTCAATCTCCCATCTCTCCTCATCCTGACTGCGCCGCCCTACACCCCTGTCCTATCTACGCCCCTCTCTGGTTTCTCGGGCCTCCGCGTCCTTGCTGCAGTAATGCTGGCTGTAGGGGGGCTTGAACTGAACTGAACTGAACTGAAACATGGAGAACAGGGAACATGTGTGAGAAAATTTGTCCAGAAGAACTTGGAGCTCTTGGGGAGTTTTCGCCACGAAGGCCGCGTCGTCGGCAAAAAGCAGGGTGTCAACAAATAAGTCGTCACGATTACAGCGAGACTTTAAGTGGGCGAGGTTAAATAATTTGCCATCTGCTCTGGTGTGTGGGTGAACTCCTTGCTGCGAATCGCCAAAAGCGGCTTTAAGAAGCAGGGAGAAAAATATGCCAAATAGTGTTGATGCTAAAACGCAGCCCTGACGAACTCCTCTGCGCATTTTGAAAGGATCGGACATTTGACCATTAAAGATTATGGCACCTTTTATATCGTCGTGACAGGATTTAACCAGTTTCAGCAGCTTTGGGGGACATCCTATTTTCTCTAGTGCGCGATAAAGACCCTCCCTGCTAACCGTATCGAAGGCTTTATTTAAGTCAACAAATGCGATTATCAAGGGTGTGTTTTGCTCGCGACATTTTTCCTGGAGTTGACGGAGGGTAAAGATCATATCCGTGGTGGATCTTTGAGAACGAAATCCGCATTGGGCCTCAGGATACACACGCTCGGCAAGACTTTGCAGCTTGGCAAGAATGACTCCTGCAAATAGTTTGCCGACGATGCTAAGGAGGGAGATACCGCGATAGTCGTTGCAATCACCGAGGTCGCCCTTTCCTTTATATAAGGTGACAATGTTTGCATCGCGCATATCTTGAGGAAACTGTTCTCTTTCCCAACATTTCCCCAGGAAATTATGTAACAGATAGTGTTTCAGATAGTATAAATATATTATAATAAAGATTTATCACACAAGTATTAAATATTTTTTTCCTGCTATAGGTTGGTGATACGACATGAAGATTTTTTGAATTTGCCGCGCTTTCTCAGGTTACGCTTTTATTTGCCAGACTCTAGTGCTCTAGTATATCAAATCCAAGGAGTATGTAATCACTATTAAATCCATACAAATTCTTTGGCTAGAAACCAGCTAGAAACATACTACGGGTGTTGGTAGTATATTTCTAGTCATAGAATTTGTATGGATGGATTTGATATGCGGGTTGTCGGGTCGGGTGTTGTCACGTCGTCGGGTGGCGTATCAACAGTATGTTCCCGGCTTAATCTAACGAAAGTGTTCTGGAACGGGACGTCCCCCAGCTTTGACAGGAAGAAACCGATCAGCTGTTTTTTTGCTTGTTGGAGAAAAATCCATCTTGTTGAAAATTATGATAATTGTGCTATTCTGTTTAAATATTTTGGTTTGAATATTGAAACAATAGTTAATTCGTCGACTGTGTAATACAACATTTATTTATATACGGTGTTTATATGAAATATAATTGACCACAAACTAAATTTTATTAATAATGTACACAGAAATAGATGTTTTCGTCGGTAATTATACCCTTATTGATCCTGAGATCTACCAGCTCTGGATTGAGGGGTGTTCATGTAAGTTTTCTTGTTATTCTCTTTCTAGCAGAAACCTTTGTCATTCATTACAGCAGACTGAAATCTTTCGGGTATCGTTAGGTCTTTAGGTCTTCGATCTGCGATCTGAGATATGAAACGTATTTTTTTGCGAATGCTAAGCTCGGTTGGGGTGTAGTTAAGAGGGCTGCCGTATAAAAAAATTTTTGAAAAGAATTCTAAGTGTGAAAAACATGATTGAGGTACAGAAAAAAGGGCTCCGGATATTTTTGTATATTTTTTTTTCTTCAGAGAAAAGTGTCCCATACAAACGTTGTTACCCATGATCCCCTCTAACAATTCTCATCATCAGAACAGGGGGTCATCATGACACCGCAACTGATGAAAAATTCCCTGAAGAAAAAACATATTCAAAAAATTCCGGAGCCCTTTTTCTGCACCTCAAACTTTTTTTCTCACTCAGAATTTTTTAAAAAAAAATTTTATAAGGCAACCCTTTTAACTGCACCTCAACCCTAAGCTCTATAAGGCAATCTACCCTCTAATGTGCACCCTGACACTTGTCGCTTCTCTAGAGATGTTTTATTTCAGTCATCATACCTTTATGATGCCTGCAGAACACAAGTGGATGTTCAAGTCACTACTCTTTATAACCTAGACTTGTCCAAGGTTTTTAACCACCTCCATAGTCTAGTGGCTAGTCCATTTACTTCACATCAGGAGGTCGCGGGGTTCGATTCACGGGGTGGTCCAACTTTGTAGGACTCTGTTTGGTTGGTAGCAGGGCATTTTCTGAGCCCGCCTGGCTAGCTACCACCATCTTATCTAAGTCTTGTCACCCAACATTAATGTTAACAGCATTGATGTGTTCCGGCATGAAGACAAGATAGCCAGTTCCCAATTGCGTTGAGGAATCTTGGTAAGCCCGCTTCCATCTTCGGCATCATCGTCACTTACCATCAGGTGAGATGATGCCAAGGGCTTATCAATTAAGGGTAAAAAATAGTTTTTATCTACTTATCTTATACAAACCTACTAGATGATTTTGTATCAATACAATTGTTTTTGATTTAAGAGTGTTTCTTAAATAATCGTAACATCAAGAGTGCTTTGGGCAACTACAAAGTCTTGTTGTTTTAAAATAAAGTATGTACTATGTGAGTATTTTGAGAAGTGCTGTGTTAGTCAAGCAAGAAGAAAATGAAATCCAAAATAAAATACCAGATTTTTCAAAATGCATTCTATGATATTATAAATGGTAATTTTGTTTTCTTTTTCGGTTATTTCTAGCCAGCGAAGCCGTGTCGACTTTGCACCAACGGTCACTTGGCAAACCAGTTGGTGCCTCCGTGGAACTTATAGCCAGTGACGTTCTAGACCATTACCGGTGTGTTTTTTGTATTAATATCAGATGTAATATCAGCAATAAAAGCTTACTAAATAAAAACTGGACGTAGTTTAGCAGAAAGGACTCAATCCACAAACCTTTGTTAGTGGATTAAGTAATTTAAGATTTGTGTAATTGAGTCCTTTCTGCTTAATTACGTGTTTGTGGATTGAGTCCTTTCTGCTAAACTACGTGTTTGTGGATTGAGTCCTTTCTGCTAAACGATGTCCAATTATACAGTGCAATCTCTGTTGCTGAAAATTCAAAAAGTAAAATGGGTAATATAAAAAATATATGTACATTTCAAACTACTTGGTGAAGTTATAATATATTCATCCCCATCACTTAGATGGTTGGCAGTCCACAACTGTGCGTTTTACTAGAAACTTTCTGCCTCGCACAAACTGTGGAATGAATTGTCGCCTGCGGTATTTCTGGACCGATACGACATTCAAACCTTCAAGAAAAGAGCGTACTCCCATATCAAAGGCCGGCAACGCACTTGTGACTCCTCTGGTGTTGCGGGTGTCTATGGGCGGCGTTAATCGCTTACCATCAGGTGATCCGTCTGTTCATTTGCCACCTCTGCCTTAAAAAAAAGTTAAATACAGTTTTCAATACCTAGAATTGGCAGGACACTGATAATATTTATGCAGCTTTAGATTTCGATAGGTGCCACTTTTCACCAGCTTTTTGCCGGCTTACACAATAAAACAAATACATACATTTGTTTCAGAACATTTGCTCTCCTGGAGCGTTTGCTGACCGTACCCACGAAGTTATCTGAGCAGCTGATATTCCAAATTGACGATGCAACGAAGCAGATGCTTATTGAAAAGTAAGTTCTTATTTTACTGTGTAATTTTTTTTATTACGTGTATACTGGTGCTGATTCAGGTTTCACGATTGAACTTATTTGACAGGTTTTTTTTTTTTACTTTAGTTAATTTAAGTGTTCTGTCTTTTTCTTTCAATATCGAAAAGACAAGGACAGGACGCTTAAATTAAGTTTAGTCCTGTTAAGTTTAGTCGTAAACACCGAATCAACATCATTGTGCCTGTTTCTTTGTCCGAATGGACTGAACATACACCTTTGTCACACTTGCGCTAGCGTAGGCTGACCTTGATCACAAGGCAGTGTGGTCCCACCCGCGATCTCACTCGACGGCGCACTGCTGGAGTAAGTCGACCAGTTTTGCTACCTTGGGTCGACCGTGTCGAACAATCTCTCCCTAAACGCAGAGATAGACACCCGTATCGGCAAAGCGGCGACCATGTTCGGGAGGCTTAGTACAAGAGTATGGCAGAACAAACATCTGTCTAATAAGACCAAGATGTTCGTTTTCCAGGCTTGCATCTTGAGCATACTCTTGTACGGAGCCGAAACCTGGACATCGTATGCAAAACAGGAGCGTCGACTCAACTCCTTCTATATGCGCTGACTACGAAAGATCTTGGGCATAACATGGCAGGACAGAGTCACCAACGAGAGGGTTCTTAAAATAGCGCAGCTGCCTAGTCTAACCGCGCTTCTCAAACAGAGGCGCCTGCGTTGGCTAGGGCATGTGTACAGGATGGAGCCTTCTCGATTACCACGCCGTGTCCTGCTGGCCGAAGTAGCGAATGCAAAAAGAGACGTTGGTAGGCCACTGCTTCGCTTTAAAGACTGTGCCAAGCGGGACATGGCTGCCTTTAAAATAGATCATCAGGACTGGGAGAGGGTCGCAGAAAAGCGGTCCGAGTGGCGTAAGCGTGTTGCAGAGGGTCGAAAGATGTGCGATGAGACCTGGTTTAGAACACTAGCCGACAGGAAGGAAAAGCGCCACCAGGGCGGCACTAGCACATCAGCCGCAAACTTCCCCTGCCAGGCCTGCGGGAGAGTGTGCCGCTCTCGCATCGGGTTGGTCAGCCACCAAAAAAGTTGCCTCCGTCACTGACACTGAATGAATCGTCTGTAATAGACGTAAAGGCCATTGATTGACAGGTAGTACTATAGGGTGACTTTAAATTAGTTCTTGATACGAAAGGCTATGCATGTGCTCGTGATAACAAACAACTTTCCCTAAGGAACCCATAGTCAAATCTCGAAAACATTTTTGCACCCTCCATACAAATCGGTCAACAGACACCGGCCAAATTAGTATGAAGAGCCCAAAATTTTTTTTGCGATTTGACTATGGGTTCCTTAGGGAAAGTTGTTTGTTATCATGAGCACATGCACATCCTTTGGTATCAAGAACTAATTTAAAGTCACCCTATATTACCCTGTGCTTTTCTTGCCGGTGGTGTGGTGTGGGGGGGAGGGGGAGTATCATTTCTTTGCAGCATAATGGTCTTGTTTGACATAACCTTTATTTTATTGTTACAGATATTATGATTTGGACGATTCGGTAATCAGAGAACTTCTTGGACGAAAGCTGTCTTCGCGGCATAGAAAAGATTTAGATGAGGTGAGCATAAAAAAATATCTAAGGGAGTTCCTTTGGACCCGAAGTTACCTACTTCGCATTCCGAAAACACTTTCAGTTTTTTTAAATACAAATTACGCCATTTCCACTCGCAAAGTTTATTTGGCTCTAAAGTTCCAAATATATTTTTTTTCCTCCTCCTCCCTCCTTGCGTCGTATTCCTCAGTGATGAGGGTCGTGACCTCCCTTTGGCAACACTTTCTCGGTGATGATCTTTCGCCATTTCGTTCTGTCTTCAGCAATGTGCAGAGCATCGTGGAGGTTGGTAACGAGAGTGGTACGTATTTGATCAGGCCAACGTATCGGACTTAGCTTCCAAAAAATCATATCCTCATCCTCAACCGCATTCTTAGGATGTAATCCTTAAACTTTCTCATCCGCATTCTCTTCCTCACAATCACTTCCTCATCCGCATTCAATCAGTTCCTCATCTGCATTCTCTTCCTCATCAACCCTAGCCCCTGTGCTCTATGCTCCGTGTCGGTTGCCCTATATGTGGTATCTATTGGGGGTAAATGACAATGACATATGGACATGTATAGATCCTCCAGCTCACAATTTTATTGTTGACATGAATTGTAATAGAATTTAAGATTGTATTTAAAAAATGTGTTGAAGCGAGTTTCTTTTGGGCTCGACGTTTCTTCTCGCTTCGCAAACACTTCCCGAAACGTTGAGTGTACAAGTCCCGCGTGGTAGGGACTTTGTCTATCTATCAGCCGAAAGACGTCCACTGCTGGACAAAGGCCTCCCCCAAGGATTTCCACACCGACCGGTCCTGTGCGGCTCGCATCCAGCGGCTTCCTGCAACCTTTACCAGGTCGTCGGTCCACCGAGTCGGAGGCCTGCCCACACTGCGCCTTCCGGTGCGCGGTCGCCATTCGAGAACTTTACTGCCCCAACGGCCATCTGTTCTACGAGCTATGTGCCCTGCCCACTGCCACTATGCTATGCGTGCTATGCTTGGTGTTTCCCTACGTGATAGAATCAGAAATGAGGAGATACGTAGGAGAACTAAAGCTACCGACATAGCTCTCAGAATCGCTAGACTTAAGTGGCAGTGGGCAGGGCACATAGCTCGTAGGGACTTTGTACTAGGTAGAAAAAAATATTGACGTAAAAATGCACATGAGTCGATACCAGCGTGTCCTGTTGACACATAGGCCTCCTCCAACTGATTGATATTATTATTCTGATATCGTCAGACAATCTTTCACGTTGCCTTTCTCTGTTTCGCTTGGTGTTGCATCTAGGGGTCCACTCAGTTATTTGTTTTGTCCATTTCTCTGTCGATTCCCTTGAAATGAAATGAAATGAAAATATTTTATTCAAAGTAGGTAGCAGTGTACACTTTTCGAACGTCATTTTTTTATCTACCTAATACGAGGTTCCTACCACTCGGAACTCGTATACCCACCGTTTCGGGAAGTGTTTGCGGAGTGAGAAGAAACGGCGGGCCCTAAAGAAACTCCCTCCAACACATTTTTTTAAAAAAGTCTTATATTCTATTCCATCTTAATGCTAGATCAATAAATGAATTATACAATGTCATGTCTGTAAATAATGTATAAAAAAATAAGAATAAAGAAGATACTTCTCTCTTTAGCCATCCTGAAAAGAGTGGCTGCGTCTTTAATTCCAGTCCATTTCTTTATATTGTCACACCAAGTGACATATTATATTGTTTATTTTGTCATCTAAGGGTAGCAATAAAGGCTGACCTACCAGTGGGTCCGCAGGTGGCAGACCGGTCCGGCGCGCCGCTGCGCTGCTGCCGCCGACAGTTCGACAACGTGCGGCGAGTGTTCAAAACCGTTGAGGAGATGCCGGGCAACGTCGTAGCGAACATACGCAACACCTTCCTGCTCTCTGAGCCGCTGGCCAAGTTAGTACATACTCTTCAATTTAATTCTTTTATAAATGGCAACTACCGCCTTGCCTCGGGATAGCCATGATATGATTGAGATAATTGGCCGTAGGTATTCCATAACGATCCAACTGATTTTAAAGGAAGTAAGGGATAATGTACAATACTTTATGTCACTGACTTTGTTATCATATTGTTATTTTTTTGTGTCATTTTAGTCATTTTAGTATGGAAAACTATTTTTTAAGAATTCAAATCATTTATTGTACTTAAATCATAGGATAAACAGAAGAAAACGAAGAGAGAGAAAGACGAGAGAAAGAAAAAGAAGAGAGAAGAAACTTTCTGTAGTTCGCGTCACGTAAAAAGAGCGCTGGCTGGCGTTCCGAGGATGCACTCTGACAGTTGTTTAGTTCCCTCTCTTTCACACTTACGCGATTTATACAGGGTGTAACAGAAGTGTGTGATAACACTTCAAGGTTGGCTTTTACCCATCAAACTGAACAACTTTTGTTCTACAACTTTGTTGAAATCGCAAAATTTTTTTTGGACTTTTCATACAAATCGATCAGCTGGCGAACCAAGTTTGTATGAAAAGTCCGAAAAATTTTTTGCGATTTCAACAAAGTTGTAGAACAAAAGTTGTTCAGTTTGATGGGTAAAAGCCAACCTTGAAGTATTGTCACACACTTCTGTTACACCCTTTATTATGCTATCCTGTTGTCAGAGTAAACTATTGTGACCTCGGAACGCCCGCCCCAGCGCTCTTTTTACGTGACGCGAGCTATACAGGGTGACTTTAAATTAGTTTTTGATACCAAAGGCTATGCATGTGCTCATGATAACAAACAACTTTCCCTAAATAACCCATAGTCAAATCGCAAAAAAAATTTTTGACTCTTCATACTAATTTGGCCGCTCGGCTGATCGATTTGTATGAAGAGAGCAAAATTTTTTTTGCGGTTTGGCTATGGGTTCCTATGGTTCAAATCGTAAAAAAATTTTTGGACTCTTCATACTAATTTGGCCAGTCAATTTATCGATTTGTAGGGAGACTCCAAAATTTTTTTTGCGATTTGACTATGGGTTCCTTAGGGAAAGTTGTTCGTTATCATGAGCACATGCATAGCCTTTCGTATCAAGAACTAATTTAAACTCACCATGTATATTGCTTTTAGACACTTAAGTCAAATTGTCAAATTCAATTCAAATTTATATTGAATTTGACAATTTGACTTGAATAATAATATCCGGGACAAATCACACGGTCATCTGGCCCTAAACTAAGGATTCCCTGTGCTATGGGAACCAGAGACTGATATACATACACATATACATTTAAATACATACATATATAGATATAATACACCCAGACTCAGAGCAAACAATTCTGCTCATCACAGAAAAGTTTGCCCTGTGTGGGGATCGAACCCACGACTCTCGGATCAGAGGTCAGGATCGCCAACCACTTAGCCACCGAGTCAGTCACTTCAAACCTGGTTCTAGAGATATTACAGGCAGGGAAAGCTGAGTATGTTTTGTCAACACATGACATGCGAATATACATAAAAATTTAAACACTAATACAGTACATTTAGTAACAATGTCATTAGATTCGTTTAAGATCTGTGCATTACATTAATAAATTAAATTAAAGAGTATTAAGTAATTTAATTTTAATTTACCATAGTATCCTTAGTTTTTATTAAATTGTAAAGAGTATTTTTAACCGACTTCAAAAAAAGGAGGAGGTTCTCAATTCGTCGGAATCTTTTTTTTATGTATGTTCACCGATTACTCGAAGACGCCTGAACCGATTTGGAAAATTCTTTTTTTGTTTAAAAGGGTATACTTCACAGGTGGTCCCATTAAATTTTATCGAAATCGATTCAGCGGTTTTCAAAATCAACAAAAACATAGCAAAATTGGAGTTGTTGCGATTGAAGTCTGTTGTTTTTAACGTATTCAGCGTGGTCAGTTTTTGATATTGACTTGGTAGAGTTGTGTTTAGCGCTCGAAACTTCCCCACAACCTCCACCAATCCGGACTGCCCCCCGTGTGTGGAGTATGGCCTAACCCTCCCGAGTTATAGGAATAGACCGGCGCCCAAGCAGTGGGGACGCTATGGTTTTTAACGACCTTTTAAAAGGTCTCACAAATTCATCTGAAACGATTTAAACTAGACCTTCTACCCATTTTGAACATCTCTCCTCAAGAAACTCATAGTCTATTCACAAAAAAATTTTTGGACTTCCTATATTATGGAACGATATGAGTTGTTAACGAAAATAGGACCCTATAGCTCTGAATTACGGTTTGTTCTCAGAAAATACGGCGCAGTGGTATTTATAGCGTGCATGAGATTTGAGACGACCAAGCGGAAGCTGCAGTATTTGTCTTTCAGCGACTTCTATCATTGTGCACAGGTAAATAATATTAAAAAAAACAGTTTAAAAGAAAAAAATATATACTGTCTAGTTCGTTCGCTTTACATCAGGAGGTTGCGAGGTTCGATTCCTAGCGGGGTCCAACTTTAGAGGACTCGGTTTGGTTGGTGGTAGGGTATTTTGTTAGCCCGTCTGGTTAGCTACCACCATCATATTTTTTTTTTACCCTCAATTGATAAGCCCTTGGCATCATCTCCCCTGATGGTAAGTGATGATGATGCCGAAGATGGAAGCGGGCTTTCCAAGATTCCCCAACGCAATAGGGAACTGGCTATCTTATCTTCATGCCGGAACACATCAATGCTGTTAACATTGATGTTTGGCGGCAAGACTTAGATAAGATGGTGGTAGCTAGCCAGGCGGGCTCAGAAAATGCCCTACCACCAACCAAACCGAGTTGGACAAAAGTTGGACCCCGCCGGGAATCGAAACTGCGACCTCCTGATGTGAAGCGAGTGGACTAGCCACTGGGCTACGGAGGCGGTTAAATATCTAAGTCTTGTCGCTAATATTATAGCCACTTCCCCATTACGTTGGGGAATCTTTGTAAGCCCGCTTCCATCTTTCAGTATCATGACATAACCATCAGGGATAATACCAAGAGCTTATCAATTTGTGTATGAAAAGAATGTTTCTCTAGTTTTATGAGATTCCTTTTCAGCTTCTCACGTTCACCTAGATTTGATGTCAGTTTCACAAGTTTAGTGATATTTTATGACATTTTCATAATTTTAGTGAGATTCAATTTCAGCTTCACACGTTTAGTGAGATTTTATGACAGTTGTCCTAGTGTGAGATTCGGTGTCAGCTGAACACGTTTAGTGAGATTCGATACCAGCTTCCCATGTATAGTGAGGTTCAATGTCAGCTTCACACGTTTAGTGAGATCCGATACCAGCTTCATACCTTTAGTGAAATTTGTGGTTTAGTGATGTCAGAACAGAATAAAAATATATTGTTTATTTGTCATTGAACAAGGTACATTTTAAAGTTGGTCATTGGTAACAAAGAATCTCTTGCTCGGCCATAATCAGTTACAGCATGCAAATTTATACAGTTACAGATTACAATAGATTCACAGATTTAGTGAGATTCGATGTTAACTTCACACGTGTAGTGAGATTCAATGTCAGCTTCACACTTTCAGTGAGATTTGGTGACATCTTCACACATTCAGTGATATTTATTGCCGTTATCGGCAGGCCATCATGGGCAGTTGGACGTATTGCTGCTCGGGGCCGGAGTACTACGACACGGAAATGGACCGCGAGTTCCTTCTGGAGTTGAGGGAACTGCGGGTGCTGCTGGATAAGGAGAAGGAGC
The DNA here is from genome assembly GCA_958295455.1 of Coleophora deauratella. Taxonomy (NCBI): domain Eukaryota; kingdom Metazoa; phylum Arthropoda; class Insecta; order Lepidoptera; family Coleophoridae; genus Coleophora; species Coleophora deauratella. Next base: position 1,096,112 of record OY282414.1, on the reverse strand, counting down.
ATAAGCAGTGAGTGGACACCTGCATTTAGTTTTGTTTTTATGTGATAGGTGGCAAACGAGCAGACGGATCGCCTGATGGTAAGCGATTACCGCCGCCCATAGACGCCCGCAACACCAGAGGAGTCACAAGTGCGTTGCCGACCCTTGAAATAGGATGAGGGATAGGGGGAATTAGGGGGGGGGGGAGGTTGGGCCACCGCTACCCTCACTCACTCGGCGAAACACAGCGCAAGCGTTGCTTCACGCCGGTTTTCTGTGAGGCCGTGGTATCACTCCGGTCGAGCCGGCCCATTCGTGCCGAAGCATGGCTCTCCCACGGTTAGTTTAAATTCAAATATTAGTATACTCTAAATGTTTTTTATGTGTTTAATCACTACATAGTATAAAACAAAGTCACTTCCCACTGTCTGTCTGTCCCTATGTATGCTTAGATCTTTAAAACTACGCAACGGATATTGATACGGTTTTTTTTATTAGATAGAGGGATTCAAGGGGAAGGTTTATATGTATACAGGGTGACTGGTAAATCAACGGACGTATTTAAGGAGGTGAATAAGAAGCTGATACACATTCCAAATATGTAAAAAAAACATGCCCTTAATTTTCATCAATAAAAAAAATATTTTCATGTTCACTTCTACAATTTACTAAATACTAAGTCACGTGTACGCGGCCTCGGGCAACGACCCCGAGTTGCGGCGCTAACTCGCACTGCGCATGCGTGAGCCGAGCGATGAGTCTCGGCTCCCGCGTCTCTACCCCGCGCTGCCGGCCCTAGTCAGTCGCCCGCGGGCCGTCGTACGGGTGAGTGCGTCACTCGCGCCTCCCGTTCGTCGCGAACATTCTGTGTTTAATTACGTCGCTGCCGCGTGGATTGCAGTGCCCTGATAGTGATAATGGCTTATCAGTGCTCTAATGAGGATACTGGGATATGGTGTGGTGCTATGTGATGTCAGCTAGTATTGTTAGACGTGAATTAACGTCATATTGCGATGTATCACGAATTACATAAGTTGCCGTCAAAGTACTTTGTTAGAAGACTTAGAGCGTTTGGCCTTCCTCCAGTTCCTAGCCCTGATCAAGGACGAGGAAGGAATCCTTATCCAGTGAAACTGCACAAAGTAATTTACTTCGATTACTACCCATGTGAAAGTACGCGGAATGCAGGAAGGCTTTTGCAGGTATCCCAGTGGTTGGGGTAACGTACCCTACATGAAGACGGACTCCATCCTTTCATTATCAGTGTGTTATCAGCCTGTCCAAGATTTTGGCCTTAGCGACTACGAGCAGCACTGTGCACGCTGTGGGAAAGTGGTAAGTACTGAGGCATAGAGTTAGAAAATACAAGAATAGTTGCGTTTTATAAAAAAATATGTAACTTGTGTTTTTTTGAGTGTATGAATTTTTGTTTTATATGGTTGAAAAGTATGTAAATTATCCTATCATCTCGTTAAATACGTCCGTCGTTCAACCAGTCACCCTGTATAAAACATGCATACATGCATAATATAGTTTAGTATCAGCATTGTACCCGTGCAAAGCCGGGGCGGGTCGCTAGTTAGATAATATAAACATCCTTTTTACCCGACTGCGTTAGAAGGATGGTTATGTTTTTCGAGTGTATGTATGTAAGCATATTGCTATGGCACCGACTATCCTGTTTAAGCTTGATGGATTTTAGCTTGAGTCGTTAGCTTCTTCTTGATCCCGAGAGTGACATAGGATACATTTTTATACAGTCGGGTTTTTGTTTTTAATCGTATTTTTTTTTCTAGTTAGTACAAAGTCCCTACCACGTGAATCTTGTACACTCAATATCAAAAATAATATAATAAATGTTCAGTTTAATTTCCTTGTTTCAGCTTAATTTGCATGCGACTTAAACCGAAGCTACTTGAGAAGTCTTACCAAGAGCTGGAACTCAACTTCAGGTGAGGTTTAAACTTGAAAATTCAGTTTTGCATACTTAGGGCGCTTTTATTGTCATGCGGATTTCTGCCCGCATGCGTGCCGCACGTAACCTATCGCTTTTAAGGCCCTTTTATTGTCATGCGTGCCACACGCATGCGGGACGCTTTAGAAACGCAGCACGCAAGCGAGCCTGGTCCGCGTGTTTTGTAATCCTTTACTTGTGGCGCCATCTTTTACCGAATAGGTGAATTACTTGGAGCCCTTGGCAACATGACTTTTAAAGGAATATGTGTGTGTGCAATAAAAGAGTATATCTATCTATAATACAATAATAATATCAGGTGAGATGATGCCAAGGGCTTACCAATTGTGGGTAAAAAAAAAAAAAAAAAAACACACACACGATCATCTGGCCCCAAACTAGGATTCCCTGTATCTTGGAAACCAGAGACTGATATACATACACATATACGTTTAAATACATACATATATAGATATAAGACTCGGAGCAAACAATTCTGCTCATCACAGAAAAGTTTGCTCTGTGTGGGGATTGAACCCACGACTCGCGGATCAGAGGTCAGGATCGCTAACCACTTAGCCACCGAGTCAGTCTCGCTAAACAGGACTACATTATAACACTACTCGATAACAGATGGCGTGCAACCTGCCGTGAGCCCGTAGCAGCCCCTAAGCGAAGCTCGGGTCTCCGAGGTATTAAATAATAAATAGTTTTTATTTTTTATTTTTCTGTGATAGGTGGCAAACGAGCAGACGGATCACCTGATGGTAAGCGATTACCGCCGCCCATAGACACCCGCGACACCGGAGGAGTCACAAGTGCGTTGCCGGCCTATTTTATCACGTTTATGGGTGATCGTTTTATTGCAGAGTGTACACTCGTGCGCTGGTGGGGCTCGCCTGCAACCTGCACCGGGGACGGGAGCTGCGTTCGCTGTTCGTCGATTTGCTCGAAAGGTATGGATCTTTACAATGGATCTTAGTGGACCCAGGGGTAACTTCAAGTTCGGACTAAAAAAAATTTAAGTAACCCCTTGAAATTTCAGGAACCCCAAAAGGGTTATTAGCAGTGATCGGAAATTCGGGGGCAATTATACCTAAAATTGGGGAGCTAGCATAATATGGACATGCCGTTTTGTATGAGCAGAACGTTGAATTAACGTTTTTTAATAGCATACTTACATAAAATTTTCAATAAGATCAGCCTTCCCTACAATCGGATCATTACAATTAAGAATCTCAACGCTTTTTACAATCCGGGAATTTTCCGTATGAGAATCTATAAAGGACACGTTTCATTTTGTGCCTGGACATGTACGTAGTACGAAAAATATAGGCTTTCTAGGAAAAAAGATGAAAAAAATATTAGAAGCAGGGTTGCGTGGTTCAAGCATAATGTTTTGTCAGCACTTTTTACAATATAAATGGTAACACTGAAGCTTGCAATAGTAGGTCACGTTTAGAAATTACGGCTTCGTCCACATATTCCTCAGATGCTTTCTCTGACTCTGACTGACTGAACACCCTTCTGTTCTGACTTCTGACATTTTTGTACGATTTTTAAAATCTGCGGATATGCCTTGCCTCTTTTACAGGCATAACAGCTGGTTTTCGAGTTTCTTGTCGGACAACTAAATTATTAATTTCAATGGTATGTACAAAATCTAGTTTCTGAACGTAAAATGCTCAAAATTGCGCTCGCTTCGCCATGTCGGGTGATTTATGTGTTGCGATTGTTAAATCTGAGAAACTAGATAAACCTCGCAACGAAGGTAAATCGAAAGAAATGTACAATTAGAAAAGACTATGTTTTTAATGACTTATTTATGATGTTTAGTACACAGACCAGGTCCAAGCTCCATAGTCCCGTGAAACGTCTCCTTTATTTAGAAAGCGCATATCCATACTATTCTATTCTAAAAAATTGATTGCCCCGGATTTTGCGATCACTAGTTATAAGTGACTTGCCAGTCTTGAGGGCTAAGATATAATGCCTATTATGTCGGTAATCACGCTGGCTATCACGCATCACCTGCCGGAACAAAGCGCTCTGCTTGGCGGCAGGTATACAGGGTGTTACAAAACTACCCCTAATGAATTAAGGATGTTAAAGCGTGGCATGTAAGGAGTCCATTGTATTTTTTTGTAACAAAACGTTGAAAAATAAAGCAAAAACTAATTATTTTTAATCATAAATAAGATTATCGACTATAATTTAATTTTAATTTAATTTATTTATTTTACCAGATAACAAGATCCATTCTTATTAGTAGTAAGACTTAAGACTATGTTAGTAGATTGAAGATTGAATAATAATTATAATTTAATTAATTAATTAATAAAATAAAAAACAAATTTGACAAAAAAATTCACATGATTTACTCCCAAACACCCTTTAGGAGCCCTATCCAGTGCTTCATTACCGGCGAGTCAAACCTCGCTGCAATGGCAGCCAGGACGCTGTTGCTTCCCCCCGCACTCTGCCACGCATGGACGCCACACGTTTACGCATTACTGCTTGAAAGCAGTCTACTCGCGCCTCTGCGAACATCTTAGAAGCGCTGCAGTGACTATGTATTGGGTTGAGGAATAAGTTCGTAGCGTTTATGTTTTTTTTTTTTGACCTAATACGATATGTTCACTATTTAAAAAAGTTTTTATATTTCTTTGACAGAGCTCTTTCTGCTCTACAAAACTGTACTAATCATTGATTTTTCAGGTTTAGTATCCAGGAGGTAAAAATCTGCATTTTCGACATCTGCTTTTCCTTGCTTTTCATCGTGGTCAAAAAGCCCGGAAAATTTGTGACGTGTACGGAGATGGTGTCATAGGCGAGTCCACAACACGGAAATAGTTTGCTAAGTTCAAAAAGTGTTACCTTGACATCGACAACTCGCCTCGTAGCGGAAGACCTGTGGAATTCGATGAGGAGCGTCTCAAAACACTTTTTAAGGACAAGCCGGTCGCCAAACAAGCCGTGAACTGTGAACTAGCTCAACAAATGAACTACAATCATAAAACGAATCTCAGTCATCTTCATTCAATGGGATTTTCCGAAAAATTGGGAACTTGGGTGTCCCAAGAGCTGACTGAAACAGTGGCGTAGCGTGGCGGGGGCCGCGGGGGCCATGGCCCCGGGCGGCACATGGACAGGGGCGGCACATGGAGGGCGGCGAGCGCCGCTTTTTTTTAGCAACAGTGTTATTAGGCGTCGATGAACTGGACTTAGAACACGCTCCTGAAGATATTAACAGAGATGAGTTCAAACTTGAGCGCGTACGTCTTTGGGCTTCTGTAGCTGCAACAGACCGAAACTTAGTTGTGAGAGAAGCTTCTCTATACTGCAGTTAATTAAAAATTACCTAATGTTGACTATATGCAGACCGGCCGCAAGCCGCAAGCGTGCAAGGCGTGCATAGCACGCGGGTGGCAAGACCAGGAGGAACGGCAGATTGAGCGGACGAAATATATGATAAAAAATATTCAAAGTTATATAGTTAGCTAAAACGTCATGAAAACAAATGTTATCGTATGAAGACTGAAACCCGTACATTACCGGCGCAGTTAGGTACTATTTTACACAGGGCCGGCCTTTGTGTCGTGCCACCTGTGCACAGACACAGGGCCTCGAGTTTATGGGGCGCCAAGCACCCTGGAAGTTGGGGTACCTACCTATGCTAACTAAAATGGCGCTGAGCGCTCCAAGTAAAAGGGTTTTTGTTGGTTTAACATAAATATTCTTAGATATAATTATATAAACAATTTTCGCGCTCGCTTCGCTCGCACAATATTGCCAAAAATAAGCTATCAAACGTGACATGCACATCGAAATTGCTTTAAAAAAAACACGAAGAGTACATTTTTAATTGATTACAGAATTTGGCTGCTTTATTTGACTTATTTTTTTACTATTGATGAAAATTGAAAGGGGCGGCAAATTTCCGATCGGCCCCGGGCGGCGAAAACCCACGCTACGCCACTGGACTGAAAACAACAAAGAGAAGCGCCTTCAAATTGCTTCTCAACATCTTTTTCGCCACCGAGTAACACGTGGTCAAAAGAAACGTTTTTTTATACCGAATCGTCACGGGAGATTAGAAATGGTGCCAAAATGGTGAAACGTATACGTAATTTAGAAACAAGGAAAAGAGTGGGTAGCTCCAGGAGAGACGCCGAAGCCGAGAGTCAAGCAAGATCTCCACCCACCATTTGCTGATTTTTTTACCTCCTGGATACTAAACCTGAAAAATCCATGATTAGCACAGTTTTGTAGAGCAGAAAAAGCTCTGTCAAAAAAATATAAAAACTTTTTCAAATAGTGAACATATCGTATTAGGACAAAAGAAAACATAAACGCTACGAAATTATTCCTCAACCCAATAGAACCACAGCACTATTGTATTCACCTGTCAGTTCATGATAGGAGTACAGATAGCCGCGCTATGATAGGCTGCGTTCATATGCCGCTGCGCTGTGATTGGCGCGTTTGCGCGCGGCGTTATGACCGCGACCAGATGATCGCTAGAGTTGGAAAATTGTAAATATCATATCGAAATTTTTGAAGAAATTCGATTGACAATTTCTCCGAAACGTGAATTGATGCAGCAAAAAGAAAAAGTACCCAAATTTTAAAAAAAATTACAGTCCACGTCGTTTCAACTATTAGGGGTAGTTTTGTAACACCCTAGCGAGCAGTGGTACCCACCCAGTTGGACTTTGAATAAAAGGGTCCTTGTACTGGTTCACCCTGAAACCAGTGGGGTATCCTTGTCCTCCAAAGCCTGTAATCACAAGAGGTGCGTCTTACAGATGTGTGGAGCCGTGGCGGCTGGGAAGCTGGCCCAAGACGGACCTGGCACAGTTCCTCGGAGCCTACGAGCAGTGCGCTCTTCAGATGGACGTGCTGAGGTAAGTTCTTGTAAGTTGACTGACTCGGTGGCTAAGTGGTTAGCGATCCTGACCTCTGATCCGAGAGTCGTGGGTTCGATCCCCACACACTTTTCTGACATGAGCAGAATTGTTTGCTCTGAGTCTGGGTGTATTATATCTATATATGTATGTATTTAAAAGTATATGTGTATGTATATCAGTCTCTGGTTCCCAAGATACAGGGAATCCTAGTTTGGGGCCAGATGACCGTGTGTGATTTGTCCTGGATATTATTATTATTATGTTGTATTGTACTCGTAACCCGTGCTAAGTTGTATTGTAACCAGTTACAGATAACCCCTTATTGTTGTTTATTAACTTTTTTATTTTTATTTATGTTTTAAGATATTTCTTTTATTGTCATAAAGACAACAGTCACTTAAGTAAGAAAAGAACAATTGTTATTTCAGCTGATTAAAATCCACATTTATGCGAACTATATCCTTATAAGAGTGTATTGTAAAAATTACTCGTGTCTTTGCATGTTTTGTACTTTGAACTTTGCACGCCAAGTTCAGGCTCACGCTAACGCGAGCCACGCCAAGTTCACGCTGACGCTAACGCGAGCCACGCCAAGGTTAGGCTCACGCTAACGCGAGCCACACCAAGTTCACGCTGACGCTAACGCGAGCCACGCCAAAGTTAGGCTCACGCTAACGCGAGCCACGCCAAGTTCACGCTGACGCTAACGCGAGCCACGCCAAAGTTAGGCTCACGCTAACGCGAGCCACACCAAGTTCACGCTGATGCTAACGCGAGCCACGCCAAGTTCACGCTGACGCTAACACGAGCCACGCCAAGTTCACGCTGACGCTAACGCGAGCCACGCTAAGGTTAGGCTCACGCTAACGCGAGCCACGCCAAGTTCACGCTGACGCTAACGCGAGCCACGCCAAGGTTAGGCTCACGCTAACGCGAGCCACACCAAGTTCACGCTGACGCTAACGCGAGCCACGCCAAGGTTAGGCTCACGCTAACGCGAGCCACGCCAAGTTGACGCTGACGCTAACGCGAGCCACGCCAAGTTCACGCTGACGCTAACGCGAGCCGCGCCAAGTTCACGCTGACGCTAACGCGAGCCACGCCAAGTTCAGGCTCACGCCAACGCGAGTCACGCCAAGTTCACGCTGATGCTAACGCGAGCCACGCCAAGTTCACGCTGACGCTAACGCGAGCCACGCCAAGTTCAGGCTCACGCTAACGCGAGCCACGCCAAGTTCACGCTGATGCTAACGCGAGCCACGCCAAGTTCACGCTGACGCTAACGCGAGCCACGCCAAGTTCAGGCTCACGCTAACGCGAGCCACGCCAAGTTCACGCTGACGCTAACGCGAGCCATGCCAAGTTCAGGCTCACGCTAACGCGAGCCACGCCAAGGTCAAGCTCAAGCGGGCGCGAGGCTCACCATCGTCGGTGCTTGTTAGCCAGTAAATATACATAATATATTCATATCAGACGGTTTAGTTATAGGACGCATAGGGTGAATCAGACGAGGTTAAACTTAATTGTATTTATGTTTTCTTCTTCTTATAATACAGGGTGTAAGGGACAGGTTTCCAAAAACTTTAAGGGCTTGCTCAGTAGACGAAACTGAACAACTTTCCACAAGAATTTTTTTCAGGAAACGAAAAAAAAAATCGGCTTCTCCATACAAAATTATAAATTTGATTGGACAGTTTGTATGGAGAAGCCGATTTTTTTTGTTCGTTTCCTGAAAAAAAATCTTGTGGAAAGTTGTTCAGTTTCGTCTACTGAGCAAGCCCTTAAAGTTTTCGGAAACCTGTCCCTTACACCCTGTATAGCTTATAATGAATTGCTCGTTGTTGCAGGGAGGCTGACCTCAAGTCCGTGTGGGAGCGATATATGCGTGTCATCAGCAAATGTCTCCTCATCATGTACCATTCGTGATGGAACTAATGCTCCAGCCCTCGAACGAGGGAAGCTGTAGTTTCTTCTCGAGAAATACTTTTGTTATCCTAATTATCTAATCTAGTATTTATTGTTTGTAATTGAAATGTATGTTGTAAAAATAGTAGGATCATTTAACTGATTAAAATGAGAATAAAAAACATGTGCTTGGACTTATTTTATTTATTTTGTTATAGTTAACTAGATTTTTTCGACTACGCGATTATTCTTGTGGCATGTACCGTATTCGCCACCAACTAATCTAGAACGCGATATCGAAGTTTCTTTGCTCGTACGGATATATCCGGATAGACGGATAGAAATACGACTTCCAATCATCAACGGTTGGATCACGCCGCGCCGGTATCCAGGCATCCTGCCTCCCTTTTCCTTCAAAGAGTGGGAACACACAGTTCCTACATTGATACAAGAAGTACAGTAGTACACAAAAAATAAGGCGCGTCGGTTATCTTCGTTCGCGCAGACAAGAACAAACTATCGACGGAAACACCCGAAACAATCAACGCACGGTGACAGCTTTCTGACAGCTGAAAATTTCATTGAATCAGACGCGAAATCAATCAACCAATAGCGGCAGAGATTTTCGGAACGTTTAATGACGGGTGACAATGAAGCTACTTGATTGGTCCATCAGTTTCCCGCGTAATTAAAATATTGTCTACTGCGCAGGTACTTCGACAAGCCTTATTAAATGTGTATTACTGTACGTAAGTCGGTTTTTGGTAGTTTTGAGTTACAGCTTGGCCATTAAGTACGATAAATGTGCCCATGTCGCGCGGGTGATTCACTAAATGATCCTTGTTACAAATAAAAATAACCCTTGTTACATACATGTTCCAATATTAAATAAACGCATGATGAAAACCGTCCGGTGGGGCGGAATCCGCGCCTTCGTCTTGCACCGCCTTCGTCATTGATGTTTTATGTATTAGTATTACTTACTTATAAGAAATATGTTAACTTGTTTATGTTTGTTTTGTGTTTATTTTCTAACTGTGCTTGTTTCTCTTTTTTCCTTGTTGTAATTTGTTTTGTGTTGTTTACTGTCTGTTAAATAAATGTATCTCTATCTCTATCTATCTCTCTCACCGCAGCTTCGGGCGGAAACCGTCCGGTGGAGCGGAACGCTGTCGCATGCGAATTTCGTCGCTCCGCGCTCCCGTCCGATTTCCGCCTGTGATATCCGCGTAAGAGAGTGACGCTATTTTCAAATGATACGTAGGTAGGTATCAAGTAGAGAGACAAATATCAATGTTTAAACACTTAAAAGCATTGATGTGTTCCGGCATGGAGATAGATAGTCAATATTGGTAACCCGCTTCCATCATCACTTACTACCGTGAAATAATGCCAAGCCACGCCAAGGTCTTACTTATCAATTGTGGACAGAAAAAATCTAGTAACGCAATTTTTCCAAGAGTTTCTTGATGTTACCAAGAAAAGACGATTTGGTGCCACTATTTTCCAGTGATTACATTAACTTGATCTACAGTTCCTTTTTTTGTGGTGCAGACTGCAGACTGTACTTTAGTGACTAAATAGTGACGAATTTAAGTCAGACCAGACCAGAGCAGACTGATCAGACTAAAAAAGGCTTTTTGAACGAACGCACCCGATAATTAAAGACCTTTTTTTTAATCCGAGAATGCACCCGTAAATTGGTTTTTTTTTTTTTTTTTGTTTGGTTCTTTCCTTGCTTTTGCAAGGAAAAGGCAAAGGCTTCTCTGGCCATACAGCCTATTCTTACGTAGTTTGCTCTTCTCTAAATAACCGTAAATTGGTTTTGTGATGTGTCAACGTCATTGTCTCTGGGTAACGTTCCGAAATCAGTAAAATTCACTTTACAAGAGTCTGTCCCTTTTACACTTTACTGATTTACTATAGGCTATCCTGTTGTCAGTGTAATAATTTCAGATCAGAACTACTTTAAAACGAACCAACCAAACGTTTGTTTGTAGTTTGTGAAAAATATCACTAATTTCTCGTATATTTTGTGTGAAAACGTAAACATTTATACAATGTCAGCCCAAAACGTGAACGTCTGTGATATCGGCGAAGATATCAAGGAAGTCCTAAAGAAGTTTAGGTTCCGAAAACACAGTACAAACTCGGCACTTATTTTGAAGGTAATTTTCTTATTTTTCTTTTCATTATTCATCGTAGCGCGTGGAGAATGGTATCCAGTGCTATTGCTGGCAAATAAGGCGTTCCACAATAACCATAACTAAATCAGGAATGGTTAAAAAGAAAGCACTGTGATCAGGAAAATCGCTCTGGCCAGTGTGATTAAATTCATACTGACTGAGTCACAGTGACTCACAGAATCGGTCAGTAGAGTAGCCTTAGATTTTTATTATGCACCTAGTTGTTGCGTATATGTATGTAAGGATTTGCACTATAATCACACAAAGTAAGAAGCTTGTATGTATTAATGTTTTTACAATAGAGTAAAAGACATGAAAAGACAAGTTTCTTGTTTCCCCTCTTGATATACCCCTCAAGAACTTAGCAGACCTCAGTTATGAGAAATTTCAGCAGGCTACCTACCTATTACAGTTTAAATGAGGGATGGCCATGTAATGTTCCATTCCAATATGTAGACAGATTGATAGACATACATATAAGGCTTACTTATATGGCCTCATAAGTAATAAGTATAATCTGGGTTGGTTGCCGGGACTTGTACCGAGCACACGTCTGCTGAGTTAATTTTTTAATTATTTCCGTTTTAAGAGTAGTCTTAACATTATTTTTGTGATGGGGAAATAGCTGTGATCCCGATTCAGTGATGAGCGGTCATAAGAAGAGAATTAACTTGGGAGACAGCTCTGTTTTCCGAGTTCCAATAACAAACCACCACGTGGAGCATCTTTAAGTGCCCATCACACTTAGAGCTGTGTCTTTCACTTGACATTGGCATTTTGCCATTTTTTTTATTGAAGATTCTCCCATTTTTCACTTGACATTGGCAAAATCACACTCAATATGAGATGTGGAACACCAAATAGAAAAAATAGATTAGAAGTATAATCTGGGTACTGAATCTTTCTTCCTTTCGTGACATTGGTAACTACTAAAGATATTTCACCTAGTGTGTGGCTACACTGACTCCTAAAACTGAAAAAACCCATAAAATTCCAATTTGATTGTGTTTATAGGTGAACAGAGAGAAGCAAGCGCTGGAAGTGGATGAAGAGCTAGACGATATAGAACTGGAACAGCTGCAAGACATCCTGCCATCCCACCAGCCCCGGTTCATAGTCTACAGGTGTGGGACTACTCGTTTTTTAAGCAATTTCAATGAAGTCTTTTTTGTAACTACTAAGACTGGTGAATGAAACGTTTTCTTCAATGGAATGCTAGCCAGACTGTTGTGTTTTTTATGGGAAATATTTAATTGCCCATCAAAAAATGCTGAAACGCACAGCAAATTTATTTCACCATCTATGGTTAGGTTAGGCTTGTAATTTATACTTCATTCCAATCAAAAAAAAGCAAAAGGTAAACAAACGTAGTATGCAGATGACATTGACATGTGTCAGTTCCATAGTAAGTTTGTTTACGTTTTGCTTTTTTTTGATTGGAATGAACCATAGTAAATTTGATGTGCAACAAGTACTTTACTAATGCACAATTAAATACTGTTATTTTTTAATTGTGTGAGGTTGTAAAAGGTTGACGGCTCACCTGATGGAAAGGGACTAGCGCAGCTTATGCTTATTTGTTATGCCAGTAGGATTATCAGTGCCTTGCTGATCCTTCAGGGCTAAGATGGAATGCCTCGTATGCTGGTGTAAATGCTATCACACCCCACCCGCGGACACAGCAAGCTGCTGGATTTCAGTAGGAAGCGAGCAGTGGCCGTGGCCCCCAGTCAGACGTAGCATAATAAGGTCCTAGCACCAGTAATCTTAGTCACGTCACATATAAACTAATGCTAGGTTTCTGTTTTTAAGGTTCTGAAATTTTAGACAGATTTTTTCAATGTTTTCTCTATTACTATCAGTTGCAACCTAATAGTATTCGTTCATTATTGTGTATCCACAGTTATAAACTGGACCACAGCGATGGACGGACCTCATTCCCAATGTGCTTCATATTCTACACACCGAGAGATGCACATATGGAATTACAGGTAAGAATTTATTTACTTATGCTTTCCTACATTCCTTTTGCAAAATGTTCCTTTCTTCAATATCCCTTTGACAAAATTATCAATTCTAAAACATCCCTTTAAGAAAATGTTCCTTTCTTTAATAGCCCCATTAAAATATGAACAATTCTCAACATCCCTTTTACAAAATGTTCCTTTCTCGAATATCCCTTTTACAATATGTCCCTTTCTTAAATATCCCTTTTACAAAATGTTATTTTCCTAAATACAAGATGTTGCTTTCATAAACACCTATCCCTTTTATAAAATTTTCTTTTTTCAACATAGTCCATGTTTCGATTTTTTTTACGTCGACAAGCACCAATGGGGAAGAAAACGCAAAGCTATTTGCAGATGGCGCTACGGACGCTTGACTCATAACAACTTTAAATTAGTTCCGCGTTTTTTATTATCGAGGTGTTATAAATTAGTTTTTTTTCTTTAAAATTGTTAAATGGAAAATGTATGCGACTTGGACTGTTCCTCAATTAAAGGCGAAGTTGAAAAGTACATAATTAAAAACGTAACTTTTCCCGCTTCTTCTTCATCCGAGAATTTTTAGGAAATTAATGATTTCCATTATTATTGCAACCAATCGTTTATTTTATTCAGTGACGGAATTTTTAAATCATAAACATTAATTAATATTTTATTGCAATTTTTAGATTTACATGTCATGAACTGCATGGCTGAGCTTGGCGATCTGTACTATTAATTCCTAAGACCACATTATACCCAGTTCAAGAGTAAATAAATTTCTATTCTATTCACAACGCGGCATTTTTTTTAATAATCTTATGTTTAGTTCACGTAAACGATTTTTTCTATACGTTTTGACAGTTAGTATGAGTCAAGCGATATCAGCGCCTCTATCGGCGAGCTTTGTCAGTTTTCTTCCCCATTCAACTGAAGGCGCCGTCTAGTATATTTAGATGATTTTAATTTTATAAATATTTCTTCCCTTACACTAAAGAATCTTGATTTGTCTACCACCAGGTAATGTACGCGGGCACACAGAGGGCGCTAGCGGCGGCGGTCGGCGCGCCGCGGCTTCTCGAAGTGAGGGAGATAGATGAACTGACTAACGAGTGGCTAAACGAGAAACTAGCCAAGTAAGACAAGGACAGATATACTTTTGTACATTCCTACATTTGCTAGATGTTTTAATGGCGCCAATAGAGTATAGAGGACCTATGCGATAAAGATCTTTTTTATGAAACTGTTTACATCTTTGTAGATTGAAAAGAAAAAGTGTTTTTGTATGAAAATCTTTTTGTATAAAAAAGTTTCATTAAAAATGTAATATTTAATAAATAAAAAAAATTGTTATTCTACATATGCAGTAAAAATCTTTTTTTATGAAACAGCCCTAGTAGCATGGCGACGTATCTCGCGCCCGACGCGAGGCTTAGAAGCATTTGTTCCTTTCTAACGCTAAGCTAATGAAAGAGACAGCTGAGATGTTTTCTCGCGTTTGGCGCGACAAACAGCTTTGTCTACACCTCATGCTACCCGTGCTGCTCACATATTTGAAGAGTTAAAAAGAAAAGTATTTTATTCAAAACATTCTAAAAGACATTAAAAATATAATATTCCAAAAAGTTCGTATGTGATGAATTCTACTGATATTCAAATCATGAGATTGATCTGATTTTAGAAAGATTGTATTTAATGTTATTTGGTTTCAAGAAGTGAATGCTATGCGATTTTTTCCTTCAAGAAATTATAAGAAGGTATTTCTTAATTTTCTATTTATCTATGAGTAAACTTAAAATAAATATTTTGGAAGACCGAAAAAAAAAATATTGAAATAATATGAAAAAAAGAAATTATAATTAAAATATTAATTATTACATTAGATCTAAGTAAAAAAAAAATTGTCATGTCATGACAAAATAGTCTTGCCTGTTTAATTAAATTCATTTATTTATTTCAATTATATTTATTATGATAATGTATTATATTTAATAGATGTAGATGTAAGGTCGTTAACTGGGACGGTAATAGATATATTACTAACAAACTTGTTCAATGAGTTCCAATTCCATTTTTTTAATTTTCCATACAAATTGTTATATGAGATTTTTTGCGATTTGAGCAAAATCTTTTTATTTGATTCCTTTTTTTCTCCACATATTACTGTTTATATTTTCCTGTTCTGTGTTGTGCGATAAATTGTTTCCATTCATACATTCATTCAAAAACGTTGTACAAAAGTCCGAGTTAACGGGTCCTACGCATTAATTTATACACCCTATATTGTTGAAAAAGTGCGTTTGAAATTTTAAGGGGTTACTCAAAATCAAGTACAGGAAACATATTGATAAAATCCGATTGTTATTTTTTTTTAGTTTCCCCATCCATACTAAATCTGAATTGTGAATAAATAATTTGTATGGGAAACTGAAAAAAATAATTTTAGATCGGATTTTTTAAATATTTTTACTGTATTCTATACTTGTTCCTGAGTAACCCCTTATTTCAAACGCTCTTTTTTTAACATCCTGTAATTTATTTATTTACATATCCTGTATATTCACAAAACTAGCTAAACGTATAGATATACATGTGTAGGTATACTTACAAACTGAACCAAAGCTTTTTGATACCATTCTTCAATATATTTAACGTAAATTACTTATTCATACTCAGAAGGGTTTTTATAAGGGTTCAAACTTTCAAGACCATACTCAGAAGAGTTTTTATAAGTGTTCAAACTTTCAAGACCATACTCAGAACGGTTTTTATAAGGGTTCAAACTTTCAAGACCATACTCAGAACGGTTTTTATAAGGGTTCAAACTTTCAAGACCATATTCAGAAGAGTTTTTATAAGGGTTCAAACTTTCAAAACCATACTCAGAAGAGTTTTTATAAGGGTTCAAACTTTCAAAACCATACTCAGAAGAGTTTTTATAAGGGTTCAAACTTTCAAGACCACTGCTTATTTGCTTTGATAATTGTCATAAAAATTTAGAATCATCCGAGTCAATGATAACTTTGAACTTTTTTTTTTCAATAACTACAGAGATACTTTGATGAAATTTAAATGCCATCCAGTTTCTACTGGGCGACAGGATCGCTCTGTAGAAGATCACCCTGTATAAACGAAGTTCGGAATTTAAAAGTAACATAAGTTTTTATAATGTATTATACAGGGTGTAACAGAAGTGTGTGACAATACTTCAAGGTTGGCTTTTACCCATCAAACTGAACAACTTTTGTTCTACAACTTTGTTCAAATCGCAAAAAAAATTTTAACTGTTCATACAAACTTGGCGCGCCAGCTGATCGATTTGTATGAAAAGTCCAACGATTTTTTTGCGATTTGAACAAAGTTGTAGAACAAAAGTTGTTCAGTTTGATGGGTAAAAGCCAACCTTGAAGTATTGTCACACACTTCTGTTACACCCTGTATAATACATTATAAAAACTTATGTTACTTTTAAATTCCGAACTTCGTTTATACAGGGTGATCTTCTACAGAGCGATCCTGTCGCCCAGTAGAAACTGGATGGCACCTTCTGTGTCTTCATATCACACCTTTCTGTTACACCTGTATATTACTTATAGAACTATTATTAAGTATCTGCATTTGATAGCATTTATATTATTAAATTATTATTATAGGAAATACGTAATAAATGAATTGAATCTTAGATTTGTATGGATAAAATGCATTTGTATTGAAAAAAAAACAAGAAGTAATTATTGTAATTTGTAATTGTACATTTTTCTAATAAAATATTTAATATATTTTTGCTTATTTTATAGTCCTTTTATTCTTATGATACTTGACACTTTTATAATTATTAATGAATGTAATAACTTGATTTTTTTAACCTTTACTACTTCACTTCTGACACTGGGGTTGGCCACTAGCCCCACAACCTCCAGCAATCCGGACTTGGCCCCCGTGTGTGGAGAATGGCCAAACCTTCCCGAGGTGTAGGAAGAGACCCGTGCCCGGTGAAATTAGAATATATCGCAACAGGTCATCGCAATCCTTATAATATTATATGACTGACTCTCGTATGTTGTATGACTGACTCGGTGGCTAAGTGGTTAGCGATCCTGACCTCTGATCCGAGAGTCGTGGGTTCGATCCCCACACAGGGCAAACTTTTCTGTGATGAGCAGAATTGTTTGCTCTGGGTCTGGGTGTATTATATCTATATATGTATGTATTTAAAAAAGTATATGTGTATGTATATCAGTCTCTGGTTCCCAAGATACAGGGAATCCTAGTTTGGGGCCAGATGACCGTGTATGATTTGTCCCAGATGTTTTACCTGACTACGATCCCTTTATCCCGTAACTAATTATAAGATCTAGTTGGCTCAGAAATGTAAAATAAAAATATAAGAACAAATATTTTTTTTTTGTAAAAATGAAATCCAAAAATACGATATTTCCGAATGTGTCTCCTACCATTCTTTAATTTGCCGCTAGTGAAAATAAAGGCTAATCTGAAAATCATGTTTATTCATATTAATTTAGAGGAAATGTTCGCAGTGCTGAGCGGGAAGAGTGAGATGCCAAGTAAGTACCTATTCATCATTATCCACAAACAAATACAGGGTTATTTTTGGACCCCCCACCAAAACTTCACAGTGGCTTCTTCTCATGAAACTGAGCAACTTTCCCCAAGTAACCGATGGTCAATTCGCAAAAAAAATTTTGGAACTTTCATACTAATTTGATCACGTGATCGGCCTGTAGGCCATACATATGTGTACATATTTTGTATGGAGATGCCCAAAAATTTATTGCGAATTGACCGTTGGTTATGTAGGGAAAGTTGCTCAGTTTCACGAGTAGAAGCCACTGTGAACTTTGGGGGGGGGGGGGGGGGGGTTAGTCCAAAAATAATCCTGTATGTTTAAGAAATGAAATACCACCCTTAAAAACCAGTTTCTTCCAGTCAAAGGCGTCAAGTTCGATGTTATATTGGAGTGCTTCCAGAGATGCCAAATTATCAACGAAAGGAACCTTAATATACCGCTGTTCATCAAGTCATATGAGAGGGTCTGCCCGAATAGAGAATATTTGGATTTGACGAGGTTTATACAGCTTATGGGTAGGTACCTGCCTAACTTACTACAGTCTGTCAAATAATTGACCACGCTGAATACGTTAAAAACAACCGACTTCAATCGCAACAACTCCAATTTTGCTATGTTTTTGTTGATTTTCTCAAAAACCGCTGAATCGATTTCGATAACATTTATATGGGACCACCTGTGAAGTATACCCTTTTAAATAAAAAAAGAATTTTCCAAATCGGTTCAGGCGTCTTCGAGTAATCGGTGAACATACATAAAAAAAAGATTCCGCGAATTGAGAACCTCCTCCTTTTTTGAAGTCGGTTAAAAATTCTTGAAAGCGGATTTTATTGGAACTACATTTCTTTACGATGGCAACCTTAAAACTCTGGATCCTCATTGGTTGAATGTGCTCGAATGTTGCCGTGTTGAAATGAACAGCGCCCTCTTAAAAAAAATGATGATAAATAAATGATTATTTTCAAGACTTTCTTGCTTAAAAGACTGTAAACATAATAATATCTGCTACTTAATGGCTACCACTGTACAATGTGCAATCCACCACAGTCCGGGATTTGAGTGCATAAAAAATTAATTGTGGTGTGATAAAAAAAATATAATTAACAAAAACACTCGTTTCGCCTCACCTTCTGATGCTTAAATTCTCTTTGGTATATCATTTTATTATCTATTACTCTAATGATTACATTCTCTTTGGAACAGCTAGCAATAAGGTGCGTTAAAAAGTGTATTCTTTCTAAATATTTTATTTTTCCTGTATTCTGTATTTGATTCTGAGTAACCTCTAATTGCAAATTAACTTTTTTAACACTCTGTATTATATGTAGATACTAAAATGTTGTGTTTGTGTTAATCTCATTGTCAGACTAAAAAGTTTATTTATGGTGCTTGTGACGTGCACATTTCATAATCGGCTCTTTATAGAGCGTTTCAACCATGTTTCAACAAATAGTTCCTATGCCGTTATGTTGGCAGCAATGTTTTTCACACACACTACATAGAACTCAGACACACACTACATAGAACGCAGACACACACTAACAAAATCGGTAGAAGCGTCTTCGCGTGTTAATGTCGTTGATAGACAGGGGAGCCAACATAACGGCATAGGAACTATTTGTTGAATCGCTCTATAGTCTTGCTTGAGATAGTAGGTTGCACTTCGCAGTGACAGCAAATTGTGGAACATGATTTATAGACAGCAGTGGTGACTGGTGACATCTATATTATTTTTAAGTAAACACAACCTCCCATGCATGACGTCACCTAGCAACAGACAGGCCGAGACCTAACTAAATAATAATAAAAAATAAATAAAAACTGAACAACTTTCCCATAGTGAATTCTTAAAAAAAAATTGGACTTCCTAAACTAAGTGGGCCGATCAGGTGACCGATTTGTTAGAAAAGTACACAAAAACTTTCGCGAATTGACTGTGAGTTCCCTGGGAAAAGTTGTTCAGTTTCATTAGTAGAAGCCCCAGTTTAAGTAATGATCACTAATTTCTTAACACCCTATACAGGGTGTAACAAAATTGGTGTAGGACCCGATAACTGGGGATTCTAATTATCGCACTGAACGACTTATAAAAAAATTTTGGACTCTCCATACAAATTGATCAACTGTTTTGCAATTTTTGTATGGAGAGTCCAAAATATTTTTTGCGATTTGAGCAAAGTCGTAGAACAAAAGTCGTTCAGTGCGATAAGTAGAATCTCCAGTTAACGGGTCCTATACCAATTTTGTTACACCCTGTATAGGGTGAATTAGGGTGTAAAAGACCAGGGGCGCCGCGCCGCGCCGACTTCATAAATATATTGGGGCGGCTAAAGCGGTTTTTTTATTTTTTATTTATCTAATATTTTGGCTCGCGTGGATATCATTTTTCTGTACATCGTTGAGGGACCGCAGTGCCCGAGCCGCAAGCAGCACCAGTATTTTGATATACATATAAAATATTGTGAATAAAAGTTCCTAATCGCAAGGGATCTGTCTGCTGGTCAAAGCCAACTGACAAAGCTGAAGACCGAGGATGGCAGAGTCGTGTCGTCCAAGCCCGAGCTGTTGGAAGAGGTTGAGAAATTCTACGGACAATTATACATGACTACACGCTTACCTGTCAGCAATCTGGCTGAAGACCCGAGAGCCAGATTGTCCCGACACTATACCGAAGATATCCCAGACGTCAGCCTGTGCGAGATTAGAATGGCTCTCAAACAGCTTAAGAACAACAAGGCACCGGGTGATGATGGAATTACGGCTGAGCTTCTGAAAGCAGGTGGAGAACCGGTACTTATAGCTCTTCAGAAGCTATTTAATTCCGTCATGCTCGAGGGACGAACGCCTACAGCATGGCACAGGAGTGTGGTGGTGCTCTTCTTCAAGAAGGGTGATAAGTCTCTGCTGAAGAATTACAGACCCATCTCACTCCTGAGCCATGTCTACAAGCTGTTTTCGAGAGTCATTACGAATCGTCTCGCACGCAGGTTTGACGACTTCCAGCCTCCCGAACAAGCCGGTTTCCGAAAAGGCTTCAGTACCATAGACCACATACATACGCTGCGGCAGATTATACAGAAGACCGAAGAGTATAATCGGCCACTATGCTTGGCGTTTGTGGACTATGAGAAAGCCTTTGATTCGATCGAGACCTGGGCTGTGTTGCAGTCTCTCCAACGGTGCCAAATTGATTATCGATACATCGAAGTGTTGAAGTGCTTGTATGAAAACGCCACCATGTCGGTCCACCTCCAGGATCAGAATTCGAAACCTATCCGGCTGCAGCGTGGGGTGAGACAGGGAGACGTTATATCTCCGAAACTGTTCACCGCTGCACTGGAAGACGTTTTCAAGCTTCTGGACTGGAGAGGACTCGGCATTAACATCAATGGCGAGTACATCACTCACCTTCGATTTGCTGACGATATCGTGATCATGGCTGAGACCTTGGAAGACCTAGGCGCAATGCTCGAAGGACTTAGTAGAGTCTCCCAACAAGTGGGTCTTAAAATGAACATGGATAAGACGAAAATCATGTCAAACGTCCGTGTTACACCCACTCCTGTGAAGGTTGGAGACTCTACACTCGAAGTTGTTGACGAATATGTATACCTGGGACAAACAGTCCAGTTAGGTAGGTCCAACTTCGAGAAAGAGATCAATCGTCGAATCCAACTCGGCTGGGCAGCGTTCGGGAAGCTTCGCAATATCTTTACGTCCAAAATACCGCAGTCCCTCAAGACTAAAGTCTTTGACCAGTGTGTGTTGCCAGTGATGACATATGGATCCGAGACATGGTCGCTTACTATGGGCCTTATAAGAAGGCTCAAAGTCACCCAAAGGGCGATGGAGCGTGCTATGCTTGGTGTTTCCCTACGTGATCGAATCAGAAATGAGGAGATACGTAGGAGAACTAAAGTTACCGACATAGCTCTCAGAATCGCTAGACTTAAGTGGCAGTGGGCAGGGCACATAGCTCGTAGAACAGATGGCCGTTGGGGCAGTAAAGTTCTCGAATGGCGACCGCGCACCGGAAGGCGCAGTGTGGGCAGGCCCCCGACTCGGTGGACCGACGACCTGGTAAAGGTTGCAGGAAGCCGCTGGATGCGAGCCGCACAGGACCGGTCGGTGTGGAAATCCTTGGGGGAGGCCTTTGTCCAGCAGTGGACGTCTTTCGGCTGATAGATAGATAAAATATTGACGGGGCCCAGTCCCGCTGATAATGTCATTGGGGGGGCTGGGGCACCCCCATGCCCCCTAGGAGTCGGCGCCAGTGTAAAAGACCACGAGCGCGCGCGAGGGCGCAAGGGCCTAGCATCATCATAATAGATACGGAAAAAACCAATACGGAATTCTCAAAAAAAAAAGAACACCAACTTCCCTTTGTTATTTGTTATTCGCCAATAAGCGGCAAACGGTCAAAACTCAAAAAATCTCAAATGTTCTTTTTTAAAGTACCGGCATAAGGCATAGACTTATATTGCGATCGGTGGATACAAGTCATAAAACTGAACACCTTTTCTTAATAACCATATAGGTATCTACCTAGATTAGGTACAAACGTACAAACAAACGCAGCATTTTTTTAATAAGTAGGTAGGATTTCTATTGAGTACTTATTGACAATATGAAAAATAAAAAATAACTTTACGAAACTGAACAACTTTCCCTTAAGCAAAGGAACATATTATTATAATACAATCGTAGCAAAATATATACTTCGTTTTTTCTTACTTGTCTTATTTTTGAAAATATAGGTAATAGCGTACCTATTCATAATTACTGATATTTCGTAGAGTTGGAAAAGCTATTTATTAAGTTTATACGAACTTCATAACACGATTTCCCTACACTATGAAATGTCAATGGTAATGAGCGTAAGCTATTATATTTTCAAAAATAAGACAAGTAAGAAAAATAAAAAATTCGCAAACTTTTGTAAAAACGTTTGCTTTAGGTACTGTAAGTCTTTTGTGAAAAGTTGTTCAGTTATATCAATTATTTGTCGCTCTCGTGGTGCTCTCGTGCCGACGAATAAAAAAACACCATGTGTACGGCGCGCGCTGTATGGATTTGACCTTGGCCGCTCCCTAACCGCGCCCTCTGCGGGTAAGTTCCGGTGCTAACCAGTATCGACGTACGAGTGTACCGAGAACCACGCGTCGACGCGATATTTGTTTTTATTTTCTTTAATTTCATTGCTGCGTAATAGAAATCACAAAGCTAATATGGGACATATTTGTGCTGTGGATGGGTGCTACAGCTCATCGAGTGACAAGCAAAATAAAAGAAAATTTTATACATTTCCGCTGGAAGAAACGAGGTAAGTGAAAACCTTTTGATTAAACTGCCCTTTATTCCTATCGTAAACAATATACTTTTTGCTTTACTGTGATATAATATATTATTAGTCAGGCAACGGTAATTAATATGCTTAGAAAATGTTTTATTGATAGAATTTTTAGCGTTTGAAAGTAATGGCGTACCTTTCTAGGCTAGAAAAACACGCTTCATTTGTTAGAACAGGACGTACCTATTTCGTTTTGCTAGGAGTGAAGAGGACGGCATGTTGTTAGAAAGTTTCAATTTGGTTCGATAACGTCAAGCATTCTCGAACAGATCGAGGAGTAGACGCACTAACCTTGTATTTATTTGGTAGCGTCATAAAATAAAATGATGGATTTTATTAGTTTTGTATTGATTTGTGAGTTAAAATGAACATTTACTAATCCCGTACTAATCCATTTTTAAGATTGAGTAAACTGACGTTGTCTATCTGTAAAATAGTGATAGAAAAAATAATATGAATGGACTCTTTTCGAAAAGTCTTCGTTTTTAATTACTATGATGTTAAATAATAATTCTGTAATTTATTAGCGTTGCAGCCAGCTTGCTGATTGCAACACATGCTGAGTAGAGACACATTCTATGTCTGAGTGGCACCTTTTTCAGTATTTTTAAGTTTTATTTTTGTTGTCTTTGTTTTAGTTTTAAGGTGCTATTTGTGATGTCGAATAAATGTATTTTCTTTCTTTCTTTCTTTCTATCAAAAAATCTTAAATATCAGAAAGGATTAAAAATACCGCATGTTATTTTTGTATCCGATCTTTGTGTAACGCTTTCACAGAAGCATACAATATAAATATTAGCTTCGTTGAAGTGAGACAGGCCTAACATAAGTAAAAAGTTGTTGTTGATTTATCTTTACATCAACATGTCAGTATCTTAAAAAAAAGAATGATGAATCATATTGAGTAATTATTTTCAATTGTAATTCTTAAACAAATGGCAATGAGCTCCCTCAGAGACAGTCATAAAGACATCCACGCGGACATAGCCGCGGCGCAAAGTTATTAATTTGATAACTTATGTTTCAGATGTCGACAGTGGATCCGCGCAGCCGGTCGCCCCGACTTAGAGACCAAGAATATAAAATCACTGCATAATAGTCATCGCGTCTGTGATCTACATTTTGTTTCTTCTGACCATTTTGGTAGAAAATTAGTTCAAAACGCAGTTCCTACTTTAAATTTACCACAGCAAGACACAGACGACAGCAATAAACTGACAAAATACACACAAACCGAGTTTGTCTTCAAATGTGAAAATTGCGAGACCGAAGTTAATATCTATCCAATTTATACCCATACCTTTTCAAAGTATCATTTTACACATAGGCAGACTGTGCAAGAGTTGTCAAATGTTCCTATAAAAAAAGAATTGTGTGAGCACATGCCCTTCGAAAATAAAGTAATAAAAATGGAAATTGAGCCACTAAACTCCAGCGATTCTGAACCTGAACTTTCATCAATAGTTGAGGAAAGTAATACAGATCCTTTAGTTATTCCTTCCACTTCAAATTTCAATTTAATACCCACACAGACTATGCAAGAGTTGTCCGCAAATACTCCTGTAAAAAGAGAATTGTGTGAGCGAGTGACCCCTGAAAGTAAGCGAATGAAAATATCAGAAAATCAATCACAAAGTTCCAAGGATGCTACACCTGGACTTTCATCAATAGTTGAGAAACTGAAACATGTTCAAAAATATTTTGAAAACAGACGTGATCGTGATCGGTATGATCATGAGTTTAACGTGTTTGCAATAAATATTTATTTAGCAAATCCGGCAGCGTACAGAATATTAGCTAAAACCTTGTCTTTGCCGAATGAAACCGCTTTAAAAGGAACAAAAATTGATGTCGGCACCTATCTTTCAGGAAATGTCATTAGATGCTTACGATCAAAAATAAACAACATGACGTCAGAATCAGAAAAAATGTGTATTCTTTGCGCAGATGAAATATCTTTAAAAAGTCATCTAGTTTATGAACTGAAAAAAGATAAAATCATTGGATTTCACGAAATTAATGGAATTCAAAAGAAAGAGCCAGCCACTAGAGCCTTTGTGGTAATGGCGAGAGGATTGTTTTCCAAATGGAAACAACCCTTGGCTTATTGTTTTTTAAGTGATAATAAAATTTATCCGGTACTGAATAACTGGTTGGACGAGATTATAATGAAAGTAAACGAAATTGGATTTAACGTCGTCGCGTTTACTTCCAATCAAGGGTCTGATTTTGTCAGCATGGCCAACGACAAAAATGTTTCTTCAGAGAAACCATTTTTTTATGTGAATGGCAAGAAAATATTTTACATCTTTGACGTGCGTCATTTAATAAAATCTTTTAGGAATAATTTATTAAAATATGATTTGATATATCATGATGATGACGGAAACGAAGAAAAAGCTTCATGGAAGGACGTACAAAACTTGTACGATATTGAAAAAGAAAGAAGCTATCAAATAGCCTGCAAATTGACGGAGTCGCATGTCAGACCAGACGATTCAGATAAGACGAAACTGGAATTTGCTGCGCAAATATTTAGTAGAAGCGTGGCTACTGCGATACAATGCCTCGTGGAATTAAAAAAAATGCCCGAAGAGGCATTAGGCACTGCAAAACTCTTGCAATTGTTAAATGATGCATTTGACATTTTGAGTTCTTCTTCGTGTGACGAAGCAAACAAGTACAAAAATCCTTTTGCTCAGCAAGGATATCAAATGCAAGTATTACAAAACGTACTGCAGTTTTTGAAAGATGTTCGTGTAGTTCAGAAATATAAAGGGAAAGATGTTACAAACAGTGCAAAATGTCTAAAGGGGCTGGAAATAACTATTCAGTCTGTAATAAACCTCTCAGATTACCTAAAAACTCAAAACCAAAACTTGCTTTTTACCCAAAGACTCAGCCAGGACGTATTAGAAAACTTTATAGACGCAATCAGGCAACAAGGAAAGAATTGCCGTGAACCGACACCACTTCAGTTTGCGACGGCATTTAGGACACTTTTTATAACAAATATATTTCGGCACGCTGAAAATGCAAATAATAGTGCCGAGGCTCTCGATAAATTGTCAGTCGCTATCGACAATGAATCAAGGTCATCCATGATAGCGAAACGGGTTAGCGAGAGAGTACACATTTTGGCCATTGATACAGTAGATTATCGTTTTGATCTTCCCGAAGAAAATGGTTTCACTTTCTTATGTAATTATTTACTTAGAAAATGCAAAGAAGCCCACAAAAACTGCACTAGTATGGAAAACTCTAAAGAAGAAGACAACGGCAATAATACTTTGATAACTATGGACCCGTTAGACACCAGTCAAAACGTCGAATCACTTATTAATCCTCAAGATAATTTTGAAATGTGTGTGAGGCAAATGGATGAAATTGTAAGGGCAGTATTTGAGGGGAAAGATGCGTTACTGCCGCCTCATGTAGGAAATGAGATTTTAAAAAATTTGATTAATATCTCATTTGATAAATTGCCATGTAAGTGTTTTCCGTTTAAATACTTGGTAAACCTTTTTGTACGATTTCGTATATTTAATATTATAAAACACAATAATCGCAGTTTTGGAGATAAGACGTTACGAAAAAAGTGTTTTAGTGTGCCTCATTTGTAAAATATTAAGTAACTAGTAAGTATACTTACTAAAGTATACAAATAAATACTAAAAAAATAGCTGAACCTATTTAAACTAGGGATTCTATTTTACTCATGAAACTGAACAGAAAAAAAGTTAACTAGCTTCCTATACGTGGCCGACCAGGTGATCAACTTGTATAAGAGAAAAGTCAAGTATAAGTTTATGTAGTTTCAGCTGATTTTAGCTACATAAAAAAGTTAATTTTTTTAAGTATATTTTTTGTATTTAAAATACCTAGAATAATTAAAGGATTACTAGAATTCGATTATTACGACAGAAATTTTTGTATTAGTGTAATTTATTAGAATAAATTAAGTACTAAATGTTAAATTTGCTTGTAAATATAAAATTGTGATTATATTTATTTCGTTTTTTTTTTCATTGACCAATTTAGTTAATAACCGTTATTCATTTAGTTTTTTATTCATATTTACGTAATAAACTAAACAGATATTGCACTAAAAAAAAAACAAACGCTTAAACTTATAAAAAACTTTTCAAATTAACTCAGTCAAGAATTCTAATAAAGAGGGGTGCATGAGTGGTAGTTAATCCGAGTTACTTTTTATCAAATGTCAAACAATTACATTTAAAAAAAAAAATTGAAATAGTGAGCTATGGCGACCTATTTTTAATTGCATATAGATAATTGCAAACATATTACGAATTTTAATATAAAAAATGCAATCTAGTAAAATTTTCTTCGAATTAAATGAAAAAGCTATTTTATTCTACGTAATAGTATTTAATTATATTTTCAATGCAGACGTTTATTGTATTATGCATGCCGCTCGTACAAAGTCACTTCAAGCGTACGTTGTACACATGCGCGCGGGATAGTTGCCATGCCCATGCCGCTTGGGTTGCGTTCCATCCGTTCCGCGTGGTACCCTCTGACAGCAACCGTATACTCTGATAACAGGATAGCCTTAATATAAACCGCATAAGTGCGAAAGGGAAGGTAAAAAACGGTGACTCACCCAATCCTGCCGGCTGCCGGTGAAAAGCCAGCCGGCGGCGGGCGCGGGCGTAATGCAAGATCGCTGTCTGTCCGCCTGCAGTATTTACAAGTTCAATATTATTATTGTGTACAATACGTAAATACAGAATGGATATGTATGACAATAGACGTAGGACACGTAACTAAATCATCTTTTCACTACCTATTATACAAGTTTTGTTATACGCTATGATATTTGTTGAAATAGCCGGAATTTTTTGAGGCTTCTGTTTCATACAAATTGATGAGCTGTTTGTTTGGCATAAATAAATACAGGCTGTTAAAAAGGGCGTTTGATAATTTATTATGGGGCTTTCTCAGATCAGAATCTAGCCTACCTAGCTACATAGGGAATAAATGAAAAATATTGAAAAAATCCGATTAACTAAATTTTAACCGCCTCCGTAACCCAGTGGATTGTCCGCTCGCTTCGCATCAGGAGGTCGCGGGTTCGATTCCCGGCTGTGTCCAACTTTGAAGGACTCGGTTTGATTGGTGGTAAGGCATTTTCTGAGCCCGCCTGGCTAGCTACCACCATCTTATCTAAGTCTTGCTGCAAAACATCAATGTTAACAGCATTGATGTGTTCCGGCATGAAGAGTAAGCAGTTCCCCATTGCGTTGTGGATTCTTGGTAAACCCGCTTCCATTTCCATCTTCGTCATCATCATCACTTATCATCCCAGTGAATGTGTTATTGTATTGTCAATCAATACGATGAGGCCGTGAGAGTGAGAGACTAAAATTAAATGTGTATTGTAATATTGAAGTATTTAATTGTTATTTAAATGATAATACTGATATTTATGTTATTTTACAAAACATGGACTTTTCTGATAACTGTATGTATTGTCATTGATTTCATTTCATTTGCTTTAAAGGTTAATTAAAAATCTTTCTTCTGTATCGATAAAATAAATTAAAAATAAATTATGAAATTAAATAAAATAAAAAAAATCAAATTATATTTCTTGTGAATGAAAACGAAGTGCGTTCTGCCACTTCACGGAAGTAATGAGGGTGGGCTGTCCTATGAGATATTAAAATTACGGTAATCTGTGGTTCCCAAGTTTGATACTCTATGGATACTCTCCTTGTTAGAATAATTACCTAATTATCTACAACCGCAATACAGTACGTGTCTGAAATTGCTATTAACTTTCTTTCAGGCATTTTGTCAAGAGAATCAAGGAGGGAAATCCGGGACATTATACGGAGCTTCGATACTATCAAAATGGAATTAATAGCTGAAATCAGGAATTCCCGTATGCTTGTGTCGTAGGCATAGGAATGTATTGTACGATACGAGGACTGAAGGTTTTTTTTATAGCC
Organism: Coleophora deauratella; assembly: GCA_958295455.1. Taxonomy (NCBI): domain Eukaryota; kingdom Metazoa; phylum Arthropoda; class Insecta; order Lepidoptera; family Coleophoridae; genus Coleophora; species Coleophora deauratella. The sequence goes on along the minus strand of OY282414.1, from coordinate 1,067,277 downwards.
TCCTGGACCAGAGATGCTAAAGTTGATTTTTTTTTAAATAAAAATTCCATAAATTCTTATTCATAGTAAGAATATCACAGGGAAATCATTTAAAAAAATCCCAAATTGGAAAATCCATATTTTCATTATGTTCTACATAGAGTACATCAAGCGCTAAGCTACATGTACTTCTCATTTTTTCAGTAGACTTTTTAAAAATTCTATGTACTACGAGTAGTACGGTGGTTGTCAGGAGGATAGACCACTGATAAGCAGAAAGAGAACTACTGATATTTAATGACAAACAAACAAAGACCTATTAGTAATTAAAAGGTTTTGTCTGCGACAAAAAATTTAACAAAAAACTGACTACATATTTACTTCCTTTTTGACCCCCAATTTTTGTGCAAATGCAATATTAATGCATTTGCCACTTTTCAATAATTACTTATTTATATTTCTCAAAAAAAAGTAGTTACCTATGGTAAATTAAAATTAAAAAATAATAAAATGAAGTTGAAGCTCAAAATTTTAGGCTCAGTAAGTAGTTACTTTTTATTTTATAAAATGTCAAAAACAAAGTTTCTTCTAAAAATGTTTGAAATCGTGAACATGACGTCATGTTCAATATTGTATCTAGTTTCATTAGGTACTTACAATTTTTTTATTAATTAAATATAATTGTGCAATTTGAATAAATACGTATTTTACTATTCAGTCAAATCAAATCAAATTCTCTTTATTGACACATTGTTGACAACAAATACACATAACACGGACAAAACAAAAAAGCTGCCAAGTGCGAGTCGGACTCGCCCATGAAGGGTTCCGTAGCAGCAAGTAACATAATATGAAAGTTCTTGTAGTTCGTTGTAGGTAAATTGCGGTTTACGATTTATGACGTATTAAAAAAACTACTTACTAGATCTCGTTCAAACCAATTTTCGGTGGAAGTTTGCATGGTAATGTACATCATATAAATTGTTTTAGTTTTATCATTCTCTTATTTTAGAAGTTACAGGGGGGGGGACACACAAACATTTTTCCACTTTGGAAGTGTCTCTCACGCAAACTATTCAGTTTAGAAAAAAAAATGATATTAGAAACCTCAATATCATTTTTGAAGACCTATCCATAGATACCCCACACGTATAGGTTTGATGAAAAAATTTTTTTGAGTTTCAGTTCTAAGTATGGGGAACCCCCATTTATTGTTTTTTTCTATTTTTGTGTGAAAATCGCACTGCGAGTGGAAAAACGCAGTACTTATAAAATAGCAATTTTTCAGGAGCAACAAAAAACTGTTTTTCTCTTTGGGTTGAAATCCTTCAAACAACTTTTTTATACAGTTATGTAGAAGAATGTTGCCTGCAATTGCTCTTTTATCTAATTGTGACGTAACTTTCCTGCAGATGCAGTAACTTTAAAAATATGTAGTCGGTTACAGCTTTGCTCTTTTACATCTATCTATCTATCTATCAGCCGAAAGACGTCTTTTACATGCTAGAACATTATCAAAGATTATGTTAAAATACGTATTTTTTACTAGTAGTTACGTTTTGTGTCATCTGGAGTATGCCTCATTACGTCGTTCTTCACAGTTTAGTTCGAACAACATTTGTAAGAAGCACTTTCAGTTACTGCGTTATTCAAAGGATAAATATTTATTGCCTATGTTGTAATTGCTTTTAAATCTTTATTTTAAGGCAAGAATATTAGATCAGTTGAAATTATTTTTAAATGCCTACTTATTTAGATACCTTATATAGTTTTTAACCTAAGTAAGTTCCATTAAAGAATTATTAAATTACATTTTCTGCAAAATAATGTATATTAAAAATTTTTCAAACACTTAGTAAGTATTTGTTAACCCTAAGGTGTAAGCCACATAGAGAAGACGGGAAGAACGTGGCGGAAACGGGGCATGAATGCTTCGATGGCTGCGTGGCAATTTTATTCAAAATGTAAGCAGGAAAACGTCGTCGCTCGTGCAGCTATCGTAACGCCCATGCGCTCATCACTCCGTCCTTGCCCTGTCTCTTCTATTTGGTTTGCGCCAAATTGGTTAAGCAATGCCAATTATTACTGTGTCTATTGTATCAATAATAAAGGAATAAATGAACTAAAGGAAATTGTTTACTAATTATAACATTAATGACTCTTTTAAAAATGTACTTGGACAAGTAAGTAAAAAGTGGCCAAGTGCGAGTCGGACTCGCCCATGAAGGGTTCCGTAGCAGCAAGTAACATAATATAAAAGTTCTTGTAGTTCGTTGTAGGTAAATTGCGGTTTACGATTTATGACGTATTAAAACTACTAACTAGATCTCGTTCAAACCAATTTTCGGTGGAAGTTTGCATAGTATTGTACATCATATATTTTTTTCAGTTTTATCATTCTCTTATTTTAGAAGTTACAGGGGGGACACACATTTTACAACTTTGAAAGTGTCTCTCGCGCAAACTATTCAGTTTAGAAAAAAAATGATATTAGAAACCTCAATATCATTTTTGAAGACCTATACATAGATACCCCACACGTATGGGTTTGATGAAAAAGAAAAGTATGGGGAACCCCCAAAATTTATTGTTTTTTTTCTATTTTTGTGTGCAAATCTTAATGCGGTTCACAGAATACATCTACTTACCAAGTTTCAACAGTATAGTTCTTAAAGTTTCGGAAAAAAGTGGCTGTGACATACGGACGGCCAGACAGACAGACATATATGGCGAATCTCTAAGGGTTCTGTTTTTTGCCATTTGGCTACGGAACCCTAAAAATCTGTGTACTATGAAACAAGCCACGTGATGCAAATAGGGTATTAAAATAGAATAGAAAGTAACAAAAACATTTTACGTATAAAATATTAAAATTAAATTTATTCATGCAAAATCAATATATTGTTCAATGATAGGTTAAGAAATTAGTTCTCGTCCTGTTCTGTTTCAGTTGCGCTCGGGCGCAGTTGCCTATAAAACATTTGTTAATGTTCATTTTAAGACCCACTTGTTAGGAACCTTTTCTCGAGTATTAGGTTAGGTCTAGATCCTCCAAGGTCTCAGCTATAAACACGACATCGTCAGGCAAATCGAAGCTGAGTGATGTACTCGCCGTTGAAAACGTCTCTCCGGGCAGCGGTGAAGAATTTCGGAGATATAACGTCTCCATGTCTCACCCCTCGCTGCAGCCGAATAGGTTTCGAATTCTGTTTTCATATAGGCACACCAATACTTCGATATATCGATAAACGATTTGGCACCGTTATAGTGACTGTAAGACAGCCCAGGTCTCGATCGAATCAAAGGCTTTCTCATAGTCCACAAACGCCAAGCATAGTGGCCGATTATACCTACTCTCTGTATAATCTGCCGCAGCGTATGTATGTAGTCTATGGTACTGAAGCCTTTTCGCAAACCGGCTTGTTATGGAGGCTGGAAGACGTCAAACCTGCGTGCGAGACGATTCGTAATGACTCTATTCCTAATGATGGGTCGATAATTCTTTAGCAGGGTCTTCTCTCCCTTTTTGAAGAAGAGCACCCACCACACTGTGCCAAGCTTTAGGTGTTCGTTCCTCGAGCATGACAGAATTAAACAGCCTCTGTGTATGAGTGTTTACTGTTTACGTGTGTGTACGACTGTGTGCGTGTATGTACGAGGGTGTATGTGTGTGTATGAGTGTTTACGTGTGTGTACATGTACACAAGTACACACACGGACACATACGTACACACACGTATACACTGTACATACTCGTACACATACGTACACGGCTCCGGTCCGCTAACATTACGTGCATAGACTCAGATCTTCAATTGTAATTCTTCAGCAGAGTCACCCTTATCACCCTTCTTGAAGAAGAGCACCACCACACTTTATGCCATGCTGTAGGCGTGCGTCCCTCGAGCATGACGGAATTGAATAGCTTCTGAAAAGCTATAAGTACCGGTTCTCCACCTGCTTTCAGAAGCTCAGCCGTAATTCCATCATCACCCGGTGCCTTACTACGGTGCCTACTAAACATGCCAAATGGCTTACAAAAGGATTAAGACGCTGTTGTGTATCCAAACGAAATCTCTACCTTAACTATATCCGTTCTAGTAAAGACAAAATTATCAATAAAGACCGATATTGTACCTATAATAAAATGTTAACAAAATGTATATCCCAAGCACAAAGGTTACACAACAAAAATAAAATTAATCAATCCCAAAATAAATGTAAAACTACTTGGCAAATTATTAACGAATATGATTATAATGACACGAAAAATCAAATTGACACAATAACAAAAGATGATATTAATTATTCTCACCCAGATACTATTGCAGAGCTATTTAATAATTTTTTTATTGACATGACAAATAATTCTAATTGTAATAAATTTAATTCTAATGACATACCAATGAATAGTAAATCAATGTTTTTGAACCCAACTAATGAATCGGAGGTTTACAATACTATAATGTCCTTGAAAAATAGCTTTTCAGTCGGCCATGACAATATAGACACCAGATGTCTCAAAACTTGTGCCACTATTTTTAGTTTACCTTTAGCACATATAATTAATCTTTCCTTTTCACAAGGAACTTTTCCAGATCTGCTTAAAATATCAATTGTCAAGCCTCTGCACAAGAAAGAGTGTAAAAATTCAATGAATAATTATCGACCAATCACACTCATTCCTGTCATATCCAAAATCTTTGAGAAAATAATGCACAAACGTCTTGTCGAATTCTTAAATAAAAACGATATCCTCTTCAAGGATCAATATGGGTTTCGGAAGGGAAGCTCTACAACACTAGCTTGCTTCAATTTAATTAAGGAAATCACAGAAAGTATTAATAAGAGAACTCCAATTATTGCAATCTTTCTTGACATGAGTAAGGCATTTGATTTTGTGAATCATTCAATTCTTCTCAACAAGCTATACAACTATGGAATCAGAGGTCTACCTTACTGTTGGCTTAAAAGTTACCTTGAAAACCGGAGGCAGTGTACAGAAATAAAAAAGATTCTTAATTCTAACCTCCAAACGTTTCGTTCTCAGTTGAAGTTTAATCATTGCGGGGTACCTCAAGGGAGCATTTTGGGACCTTTATTATTTTTATGTTACATAAATGATCTGCCTAATGTCTTGCAAAACGATGAAAGATGCATCATGTTTGCAGATGACACTACAATTCTTATTAAAAATAACGACTCTAATTCAAATTTTAATATGACATTAAATAATACATTCATGAATACAATTGACTGGTTAAATAATAATAATTTAAAAATAAATATTGACAAAACTCATTTCATGCAATTCAGAACTTATAAGTCTTTGGACCTTCCTTTGGACATTAATTTTGAAGACAAAAAGATAGAAAGTGTAGATACTACGAAATTTTTAGGATTCACAATTGACAAATATTGTGATTGGAAATATCATATAGATAACATTTGCAAAAGGGTTGACAGGTTCGTATTTGCACTGAGACGTTTGAGCCGAATTTCATCTATAGAGGTTGCTCTCACTGCGTATCATGGGTATGTTTCGTCGGTACTAAGCTACGGATTAATGTTATGGGGTAATTCAGTGGACGCTAATAGAGCATTCATAGCCCAAAAAAAATGTGTTCGAGCAGTATTTAGAACTCCTAACGGGAACAGAGACTCATGTAGGCCATTATTTAAAAAAAGCAATATATTACCGTTGCCTTGTATGTACATAAAACAAATTAGTATTTTTGTCCGCGAAAACCCTATCTATTTTCAGACTCATGGTAGCGTTTTTGAAAGATCTACACGGCACAAAGACAGATTATACTTACCATTTGCAAGAGTCAATGTACACAAGCACAATTCTTTTTGTATGTGTATCAGCGTATACAATAGCCTCCCTATCCACATCAAAGATTGTCCTACCAATATGTTCAAATCGAAAATAACAGAGTGGCTTCATAATAAGGGATATTATTCAATAACAGAGTTCCTTAATGACAAAAATAAATGATATAATGTGTTTTAATGTATTTAATAATCTATTGTAACAATTTAGTTTTGTATATATTTGTAATATTTGCATACCTTTACGGGTTGAACATATGATACTGTACTATTGAAACATCTTTGTTACCTACTATGTTCTGGCAAATAAACGCTTTGACTTTGACTTTGACTTTGACTTGTTGTTCATAAGCTGTTTGAGAGCCATTCTAATCTCGCACAGGCTGACGACTGGGATATCTTCAGCCTAGTGTCGGGTCAATCTGGCTCTTAGGTCTTTAGCCAAATTACTGACAGGTAAGCGTGCGGTAGTCCGTAGAACTTCTCAACCTCTTTCAACAGCTCAGTGTTGGACGACACGATTCTGTAATCTTTCAGTCTTCAGCTTTGTCAGTTTGTAACAGTGATTTTAATTAAATACAATTCCCACACATCTCCACCAATTACGTCGCGAACCACGGTATTAAAGGTATAAGGACCAGCAAATAGCAAACTTTTTAATACGATAAGTATTAAATTGGCATATATTGGGAGTCAAGGAGTTGGATATCTGTCTGTTTAGTCGCCGATACTGACCAGCATCTTCAAAGGATTTCTGAATCACGCACCGTCTTTCCTCCATTAGCTTGCTGGTGAGATCCGAGATGTTCTATTTGAACGGCTGGTTTCTAAAGCCATATTCCCAGCCGTTTCGACAGTTTCCACGAACCCTGTCGTTGTAATCGTCCACATTTTCGCAGTCTCCTAGGCATTCAAAGCGATTTTGCAACTCGAGCTGAAAGCTTTCGGGGTTTTGGAGCTGGATAGGCGCTAGTCGGAGTGTGGACTTCATTAGTCGACATCTTTCCAGCTTTGTTTTTAGATTCAGTGTGCCTATTACCATTTGGTGATCGGTTCCTGTTTTCATCGAGTTGATCACAAGTCTTCAGCAGTCACGAAAAGGATTAAAAATTATATGCGCTCTCGCATGAGTAAGGAACGAGTCAATTATTTAGCAATCCTCAACATAGAGGCTGATTTAACGAAGGCACTTGATTTTGTTGACATCATTGATGACTTTGCAGAACAAATGTTGCATCGCCCCTCATTGTAATCAGCTAATAAATTCGTTTAACTATTTAATATTTCATTTTATTATATTTTACTGTTTTTTCCTTTGACTGTAGAGTGCGAGGGGTGGCCCGATCCTATATGTAGGCATTTTCTGCGTAGTAGTTACCGCTGAAAAAAGATAAAATTAAATAATTTTGGGTTACTAATGTCTTGAAGTTTATGGGAACTAGCTTTCAATCCTTTATTAGATAGTTAGGTAGTTTAGCCACAAAGACGGGGAGTGATAACGAGATAAAACGACACTATTAGTAGGTTAGGTACCTAGGTTAGTAACAAAAACCACAACCAAACCTCCTTTGTATTTATTTATTATTTATTTATTTACACTTTTCTATTGTATTGTATTTTTTCTTTTCTATTCTCACTTTTCTATTTTCTTTTGTATTCTCTTTACCCAACCATAAAATATGCATTTTAAAAACAACATAACAAAGCTTAGTACATAGATAGGTACTTTTTTTTATTAGGTTAGTAACGAGAACCACAACCAAACAACAACCCTGCCTTTGTATTTTCATTATCCAATCATAAAATATGCCACTTTAAAAACAACATAACAGAAAAAGCTTACGTAGATAGGTACCTTTTTATAACGCTCATTCCAATTAATTATGCCAACTTAACACTAATTTATTTACCACTTCTTTATAATTTGGCGATTGAAACCTTTTAAAAAAAAAAGATTAAATTTCATTAGGTGCACAGTCATTTTAAAAAGGATTATAATACCTATTACATAAAATGTTAATTACAGGATAACAGGTACACTTACCAGGTTCATTACTCATGTTAAATAACCGCATAGTCCTTAGATTTTTCACAGGCATAAAATAGCGCTTACATCTTTTTTTACGAGGACTGCACTCATCCATATTTTATCTAGTAAACTTTACATACGTGTAACTCGATTTCGCAAGCTATCCGAGGATCCGTGGACGCATACATTACGCAACTCCAACGCAGCCGACGAAAGAAAGGACTAGCTAGGCTAGCCTAGCCCGAGCCACTGAACCGCGCCTGGCGCCTGCGACACCCCCGCGTACATACATCCCGGACCTGCCCTCCCGCGAGAAGCCACTCAAAAATAGAGCGGGAAGCAAATATCCTTTAGGCCGTAAGGGATAGGTGGTAAGAGCTAGCGCAAAATAAGATCGGTAAGTTCAAATATTGCGCGATTGCTATGTCACTTCCATGTGCCTATAATTGTATGTTAACATACGAACATCCATAATGAATAATTAAAATCGCAAGTTTAGTTAGGTAACATCACTTAGCGGAATTTATAATGGATTAAAGAAACAAAATCATTTACGTAACTATGTCAATAGAATTATTTCCAGAAAAACTGCTTACTTAAAATTGCAAAAACATCTTTCAGAATCTTCCATAGAAATTGTCAGTAACTACGGTTACTCGTCCTTACTGCCTTTATCCACTCGCAGTGCGAAATCTTAATGCGGTTCACAGAATACATCTACTTACCAAGTTTCAACAGTATAGTTCTTATAGTTTCGGAAAAAAGTGGCTATGACATACGGACGGACAGACAGACAGACAAACAGACAGACATGACGAATCCATAAGGGTTCCGTTTTTTGCCATTTGGCTACGGAGCCCTAAGAAACAAGTAAGTAGTGCAATCTGGGCGGTTTTATCGCTAAAAGCGATTTTTTTCAGACAACCCGGGGTTCCGAAAAAAAGCAAGGATTTAGCGTTTAATATTTTAGAATTAATTTTTCAAGCAGTCATTTCTCAGTCCATCAGCCAGTCCAGTATCTAAGTATTTAGTATTTACTGACAATGTTATTTTACTGACATGACTAACGCGGCCTCCCTGATAATCACTGTTAAAAAAAATTACATAAAAAAATAATTTGTTCTTATTTTACTTATTTTCTTTACGAAACTTTTAATCAAAATGGAAGAAGCTTACAAGGATTTACAAGAGAAAGGAAAAGATACTGTCGATGGAGTCATAAACTGGTTCAAAGAAGGTAAGACGATATACGTATAGGTACCAGAATCGCTAAACTTAAGTGGCAGTGGGCGGGGCACATAGCTCGTAGAACAGATGGCCGTTGGGGCAGTAAAGTTCTCGAGTGGCGACCGCGCACCGGGAGACGCAGTGTAGGCAGGCCTCGCACTCGGTGGACCGACGACCGTGAAGGTCGCGGGAAGCCGCTGGATGCGGGCAGCGCGGGACCGGTCGGTGTGGAAATCCTTGGATGAGGCCTTTGTCCAGCAGTGGACTGATGATGATGAAGTCGATATATTGCAGTTCATACTAACCTGTTCTATTTGAGGTTCCACATCTTTGAAGTGAATTTACCAATGATAAAGTAAAAGAGGTAAACAAGTACTTGGGAGAATCTTCAATAAAAAAAACGAGTGAATATCGTGCGTTGAATCCAATCCGGACTTGGCCTCCGTGTGTGGAATATAGCCTGACCTTCCTGAGGTTATGGGAAGAGACCCGTGCCCCTGCAGTGGGGACGATATGGGTTGTTAACGAGGGGATCTGAAATGTCCTACCATCAAATTCACCAAACAGATTTCACGGGTACGATTCCCAGTGGGGACTGGGAATCGTACCCGTGACCTCCTAACTCCACTATATATAACCACTTTCCATCAGGGTTCCTTCCGCCTTTTGCCATCCTATACAATAAAAAAAGCACATAGTCTGTAAAAGTCTTAGTTTTCAGCTAACATAATCGACGGCGCGAAAGTCACCGAAGAAAATGCGAGGAAACTCTTCGAAGGTCTGAACGAGAAGGTGGATGTCGGTAAAATGAAGGAGGCCCTCGACAAACTGGCTTCGGACACCAAGGAGACCGCTGATAAACTTTGCGCCAAGTTGTGTAGTACCAGTAAATATTATTAAAAATGTTATTTCAAGTAGTTTCTGAGGCTTAGGTGGCGAATTGGTTACGAAAAACTAGGAGTATATCCAGTTGCCACCTTTAAAAATACGATGTTGACAACAAAAAAATGGAGTGGTCTTTAGGGACGAACAAAAATGCAATCAAAAATTCGAAAAATTCAATATGTCGTGTGTTGTTTGTTAAATAAAATGTTTCTCTACAGATAGAGTGACCGAGAAAAATGATAAAAAGTAGGGCTTTGGATGAGACCAATGGTGTGTCGTACCGTACGCGAAGTTTAAGATGCAGTTCGGTAGAGCCTCAAAATAGAAAAGTCTATATTTTAAGATAGAGCCAAAGAAGTTTTAATGTGGGTAGAGCTATGACAGGCTAGGGTACCTAGGAATTCATCTAGTGATTATATGCTCAGTGGAATTCATTTTCTCGAAAATGAAAGCGAAGTGCGTCTTACCATTTTTCCTAGTTATTGAGGGGAGACTACCCTACAACATATATAAAAATCAGCGGAATCTGTGATTCCCAAGTTTGGCACTCTCCTTTTGAGTGTAGAGACCAAGGTATATGTAGTACCAGACATATAAGTTCTTTGGAGTTATAACTAGTGAAATGGTCTAGTAGATAGAGCAATGAAATAAAGACTGAGCAATACACGTACAAAGACACTTTCGTAAAATCTTTAGAAAGAAGTTGCCATATGTTTATTTATGTATTTTTAACAGATCTTTTTATATCATAAATCTAAATCAATCTTATTTACTGCACACTTAAATAGGTTAGAGAGGAGGACCGAAGAACGTTAAAAAGAAAAACAGAGAACCATTACATCTTATTTTTATTAAATAAAAGCAAAAGTGTAGAAATATGTTGTCGAGCTAATACAATTAATAGCTTTATACAAAATAAAAACTATTGCAGCGGCAGTTATGGAGGATGCCTACGAGAAACTGCGAAAGGATGGACACAACACCGTTGAGAATTTAGTGAACTGGATGAAGGAAGGTATTCCTCTTCTCCCTTTTTTTCTTCCCTTTTTTCTTGGGGAAATTCACTTTAAAGTTTACAGGGGTTATTAAAAAAACCGTATTCCATACTAACAGCCCTAAAAATAGGCTTATTTTTATACGTAGAATAGTCCAGATTCTACGTATAAAAATACGCCTATTTTTAGGGCTGTTAGTAGGGAATACGGTTTTTTAATAACCCATGTAAACTTCAAAGTGAATTTCCCCAAGGAATATATTGTATTGTGTCTTTTTGTGAGCTATACGTATCTATATATTCGCCTTGTTATCTTGAAAAAACTTGTAAAGTTTCACAAGCAGAAGCAACTGTAAACATTTCAAGGGTGATAAAAACCTTTGTGGCGACATCTATCGCACCGCCACAAACTAACCCTAGAACGCGATATCGAAAGTTTCTTCGCACTACGCATATATACGACTTCCAACCATCAGCGGTTGGACCACGGCCGGTCCCCAGGCATACCGCCTCGCCTGGCGGAGGTACCTCCCTTGTCGCCGAAGAGCAGTCACCACAGTTCCTACACCTTCTATATTTACTGCGTAATTATCACAATAACTTTCTTCCACCTTCAAGCCAAGATCATTGAGAGGGAAAAGGCAGCTGAAGAAAAGGCAACGAAAATGTTCAATGATGTCAAAGACACCTCCAACGTGGAGTACGCCAAGTTCCAGGAGGTGGTCCAAGTGATGGCCGCCGAACAGAACAAAACACTTAAGGAGTTGACCGATACATTGGCTAAAGAGGTTAGTAAGTACAATAGAAGTTGAGTCGTAGACAGCAATGTGAAAGTATTTTTAACCGACTTCAAAAAAAGGAGGAGGTTCTCAATTCGTCAGAATCTTTTTTTTTTTAATGTATGTTCACCGATTACTCAAAGACGCCTGAACCGATTTGGAAAATTCTTTTTTGTTTTAAAGGGTTACTTCACAGGTGGTCCCATATAAATTGTATCGAAATAGATTCAGCGGTTTTTGAGAAAATCAACAAAAACATAGCAAAATTGGAGTTGTTGCGATTGAAGTCGGTTGTTTTTAACGTATTCAGCGTGGTCAATTATAATATCCACAACTGGTGAGCCCTTGGCATCATCTCACCTGGTGGTAAGTTAATGATGATGCCGAAGATGCCAGAACGTTGTTGTATACGTAAGTCAGTGAGTGAGTCAGTAAATTAGAGAGGGAATCTTTCTTTTTATTGAAATTGTGTCAACGCTTATCTAACTTCTTAAGTGGTTTAGGGTATGTGTGTTATAATATAACGACCTGGTGAAGGTTGCGGGAAGGTGCTGGATGCGAGCTGCACAGGACAGGTCGGTGTGGAAATCCTTGGGGGAGGCCTTTGTCCAACAGTGGACGTCTTTCGGCTGATGATGATGACGTGTGTTATAACTCCATCAGTCACTCAGTCAGTCAGTGAGTCAATCAGTCATGGAAACCATTTTTATTGATTTCAGGGCCCAAAGTTCATGAATGCTTTGGCAGCAGCCGCGAATGCGTTTAAAGAGACATTGGAAAAGAAATAAATCGTGCTGTGCTTTAGATGTTACACATAATATCACTTCAAGGAAAATTTTGCAAAAATATTCAATCAGTGCTTAGGTGTGGATGATTCACATTTCAGTTAAAAGGAGAATCTTGCAAAAAAGATTACATCGGTGCGTGGAAAAATTTAAACAGAGTAATAACATTGGAGTAGGATGAGCCATCAATGTGGCTTTCTGCTCATTGGACTGAACAGCTTTTTGTTCTTAGTATTATTAGTTCTTAGAACAGAAGTCGTTTAGTGTGGTGGGTAACCTCACTAATGGTCAACGTCTGTTTTGTTAGGAACATTCTGCGATATTTTATCTTGCTCACTAAAGCTTTTGATTTTTTATGAACTGTTTAGAAATAAAATATACATTTTGTTTAAAATAAATTAGTATTTTTATTTCTTATTATGTAAGTCCGTTAACAACTCTCATCCCATACTTCATACTTCAAATTATTTTGCGAATCGACTATGAGTTTCTTGAAAATCAGAGTAAGCAAGGGATCTCGGCGTAGTATTTGATCAAATAATAACTTTTAGGTCTCACTATGACCATATTATTAAGCGGGGTAATCAAATACCTATTTATTGGGTTTCATTGCTAGATCGACTAAAGATTTCCGCAAACCAATAAGTATTATTTGCCTTTAGTCTAGTGAGAAGCATCATGGAATATTGTAGCAGAAAGTAATGATCTCGATATATTTGATGCTAATTTGGCTTCTTTCAAAAAATATATACATAAGTAAGTGTTTCGAAACCTCCAAATGTAAATCTAAAACCTAACAAAAAATCTTACTTAAGATGTTACTAAGTTATCTAAGTCTGTTATGTATTATAAGTTCATCTTATACCATAGATATCTTACAATGTGTGCATTGTCTAAAAATATAATTCTCATGCTGTATGCTCATATAAGTGAGATTCAATCTAGATCTATAATAATAATTTATTTATTTAAGACCATAAGTCCATAAAAGTGGTTAGTAGAAATAAGCAAAACTTAACCTATGTTTATTTTAAGTGTACATATTAAAGTCGGTTGAGATTATGCACTTATAAGAACCTATCCTTCTGAAATACCAGAAAAAACCATGGCTTCTGCTCATGAAACTGATAAGGGAATTCCTATACAATATAAGGTGCTACTTTATTAGTGCCCGATATTTTAGTCAGTGCTTCTACTCCTGATTCTGATCAACTTTCCCCAAAGAACCTAATTTTTTGGACTCTTCATACTAATTTGGCCGCTCGGCTGATCGATTTGTATGACGAGTCCAAAATTTTTTTTGCCATTTGACTATGGGTTCCTTGGGGAAAGTTGATCAGAATCAGGAGTAGACGCACTAACTAAAATATTGGGCACTAATAAAGTAGCACCTTATATATATTGTAATGATATTTTGTAGTACTATCTTGTTTGAGCATACCAAATAAATAAAATAAAAAATAAAAAGAGATGTTCAAATTCATGGGTAGAATGTTTGGTTCAGTTTAAATCGTTTCAGATGATTTTGTGAGACCTTTTGAAGGGTCGCTAAAAACTATAACGTCCCTGTAGTATTTAGAATAAAACGATAAAATAGAATAAACCCAATAAATGTTTCACAAAGCATGTATTCTTCTACTACTACAACTACTATAAAATTTCGCCAATGACAATACTAATAGAGGCAAGGGATCAAGAAGATCGAATGAGATAATAAAAGAGTTAGAAATTATAGACTTAGAATAAATAAATGGAAGTATTACAAGTATGTATTCTGCCAGAGCGCCATCAAGCCGAATAGCGGGCTGTCATTAGGAACGTTCCAAAATACAATACTAAAGATATGTTCTAAAACACTTTAGGTACAACTTATTATAACAGTTCCCACTACAGGGGCGCGGGCATCTTCCCATAACTCGGGAAGGTTAGGCCATGCTCCACACACGAGGGCCAAGTCCGGATTGGTGAAGGTTGTGGGGCTAGTGGCCAACCCCAGTGTCAGAAATTTTCAAGCCGCCTATAAGGCCACCGACATAGCTTAATGACTGCCATCCAATGATAGTCGGCACCAACGGCTTCACGTGCATTGCGAAGCACGGAAACGGTCGAGATAAATGCCAGAGATGCCAGTAACAGTCAAACCCATCTAGGGTGTGACCGTGTCTGTAGTCAGTTAACCTGCGTGATCGACGCGACCGACGACGCGACTACACAAGCTGCACTGAACTACGACTGCTTCCTTTTAAAGGGCTAAAATGAAATCCCTCGAGCTGGATATCTCATTCCATCTTCTTGAAGAGAACGCGTTCCTAAGCGGAAGATGACATTCAGTCAGTGCATGTTGAAATCATGACAACAGGTAAAGAAACAGTAAACGTTCAAAAAACCTTGTAAATTATGTACGTATGTTGCAGTAAGATTGAATTTCCGTTTTTTTAGAAGCGCGCCAGCTGTCAACGTATTAAGCGTCCACTGAAGTGTGTCCACACAGTAGAAGACTTCGTAACACAAAAATAAAGACAACATTTAGCACTTATGTACAGTCTCGTGCAAGTATAATTGATCACGCTGAATACGTTAAAAACAACCGACTTCAATCGCAACAACTCCAATTTTGCTATGTTTTTGTTGATTTTCTCAAAAACCGCTGAATCGATTTCGATAACATTTATATGGGACCACCTGTGAAGTATACCCTTTTAAATAAAAAAAGAATTTTCCAAATCGGTTCAGGCGTCTTCGAGTAATCGGTGAACATACATAAATAAAAAAGATTCCGACGAATTGAGAACCTCCTCCTTTTTTTGAAGTCGGTTAAAAAATAAAGACAATATTACATTACAATATAAATAAAGACAATATAATATCAGTCAAGTACTGCAAGTAGTACTAGATATACTTTTAGCACAGCTTTTATGTGCACGGGACTGTACTATCAACTTAACAGACAAAAGTGGCCACAGATCTGGGATACGCTTATTGTTAAATGTTACGAGAGTTAAATGTCTACATAATAAAGGAATTCATAACACACAAAAACGCGATTTAACAGTTTTTGATTTAAAAACGGATTGTACACTTTTACGGTGACTTTAAGAATTTTAGATAAATAGTAAATACGCTAATTGGAAAAAACAATGGTATCGCTTGCTTCATTTTCCTTAGAAAGCCTTGGTTTAGGTATTGGACAAAACATAATTCCTTTCCTTAGATCGAGAAATAAAGCCTTGATCATTTTCCGTTTAAATAACTTATTTTATTCATAACGGAAGAATAATGTTACGGCTTTTAGATGCCATTGTAATTTCCTGTGTTTTTTTTTGTAGAAATTAACTAATCTATAGTAACTAATCTTATTTCATGATTTGTAACTTTTTCAGGAAGAATGTTGCAACGCGCAGACGTCATCATATTTTGCATTTCTTTTTGAATATACCTATTTTGAATTAGGTAACTCAAACTCAAAATGTTTTTTTATTTTAAGTAGATGCTTTCACATCCTTTTAAATCGTCATATTTTTCTACCTAGTCTACACGGAACTTGTATACTCAAGAGAGAGGAGGCCTTTGCCAACTGTACAATACTTCTTAGTGTAGTAGTATTGTAGAATTTTTTTCAAAGACGAACTTGTTATTTCAATAAAATCTTTTTTCAACTTTTTTCAACATTATGGCTGCATCTGGTCTCTATGGGGCGGTTCCCCATTTCCGCGTAAAATAAAACAAAGAAAATCTCTATGGCTGCGTTATCTGTGCCATCAAAGCCACAACTGAGTCACAACACCAACACTGAGTAAATAAAAAATACAAATAAAAAAGAAATAATTTTCATAACTCTCCAATGGAAGCAATATTTGAAAATTTGAAGAAGCAAGGCAAAAATTCCGTTGATAATTTAATAACATGGATGCAAGACGGTTAGTTCTGTTAGTTGCTAGTTCTTCTTTAACCGCCTCCGTGGGCTAGTGGCTAGTCCACTTGCTTCACATCAGGTTGCGGGTTCGATCCGCAGGGTCCAACCACAAAATACATAGATACAGAAGGTCAGCTCAATATGCTCACTAAAATCCTAAGCATATACATGCTTATAGACGTATACGGTCGTTGGAGGAAAGATCACGTACTGTGCGATCGTGACATTGCCTCGAACGACCGTATATTTCTATAAGCATGTATATGCTTACGATTTTAGTGGTTTGTATTGAGCGGACCTTCTGTGTCTATTTTGTGGTCCAACTTTGTAGGATTAGGTTTGATTGGTGGTAGGGCATTTTCTTAGCCGACCTGACTAGCTACCTCCATCATTAAGTGTTGTCGTCAGACATATTAATACCTAGTATTGATGTGTCCGCCATTGAGGTATAGATAGCCAGTTCCCCGCTTCCATCTTCGGCATCATCATCACTTATAGTTATTACTTTTACTGTACCTTACAAAAATCGAAATGGTTAAGGTTTTCTGCAACTAAAATAAAAGCTGTATTTAGTGAACAATATTTCATAATTTAGGCAGTCGTTAAGTCACGTCGGAGGCCTTACAGGCGGCTTGAAAACATCTGCCACTGGGGTTGGCCACTAGCCCCACAACCTCCACCAATCCGGATTTGGCCCCCGTATGTGGAGTACGGTAACCTTCTCGAGGTATGAGAAGAGACCCGTGCCCCTGCAGCGAGGACGATATGGGGTGGTTAATATTTCATAATCTAGGTATTTTTGATGATGTCAACTCCCGGATTTCTTCTTCTTATCGTGTGGCACATTTAACCGTCCTAACCCACAAGGTATAGACGGCGGTTGCCTAGTGTTGCACTTAGCATCACCCGCGGTCACGTGTAGGGCATTTTTAGATCGACACCAACGGACGCGTGCCACGCGACCCTCATACACATCTAGAGATCAGATGTGCAGGTTTCCTCACGACGTTTTCCTTCGCCGTTAGAGCAGTCGGCATGATGACTGAAACTGAATCTCCCGGACTGAAAAATTAATTTACACTGCTCTAGCAAAACTCATACAGAAAGAGAAGGCAGCTGAGGACAAAGTGCGGAAGATGTTCGAAGATGTTAAAGATCAGAAGGATGTCCCATTCGACAAGTTCAAACAGGTTGTGGGAAAAGTGGCGTCGGAGCAGACGAAGTCCCTTGAGGAGTTTAGCAAGCAACTCGGTAAAGAGGTCGGTACCTAGCTAGCCAGCACTAATCGCCTATAAATACCTACCTGAAAAAAGAATTACTGTGGCGTCTACTCATAAAACTGAACAACTTTCCCTAAGGAACCTATACTCAATTCGCAAAAAAGTCTTGAGTTCCCATACAAAATTAGCGGTTCAGTTGATCAATTTGTATGAGGACTCCAAATTTTTTTTTGCGAATTGAGTATAGGTTCTTTGGAGAAAGAGTTGCTCAGTTTCATGAGTAAAAGTCGTGGTTAGTTTTTTTTCAGGTGGTTTTGAGGACCCTGTAGTAAATGAAAGATTTGTGGTTGCATTATATCGACAACGCAACATAGCAGTAATCAAAATATTGTAATTCCAACTTTGCTACAGACACGGTCATATTCTGGATGGGTTTGACTGTTAGTGGCATTTATCTCGACCGTTTCCGTGCTTCGCAAGGCACGTTAAGCCGTTGGTGTCGGCTGCTGTCGCTAGATGGTAGGCGTTAAGCCATGTCGGAGGCCTTATAAGCGGCTTGAAAACTTCTGACAATGGGGTTGGCCACTAGCCCCGCAACCTCCACCAATCCGGACTTGGTCCCCGTGTGTGGAGTATGGCCTAACCTTCCCGAGGTATGGGAAGAGACCCGCGCTCCTGCATCAGTGGGGACGTAATAGGTTGTTACCAATTGCATCTTTACAGGAGAGCCAAAAACAGAAAAACGAGTCTACAACTCTCGTGTTTGTTTTTGTTAGGTATTTTGTGCTGTAAGGAGATCAAAGGTGTATTAATAAATGACCACGCTGAATACGTTAAAAACAACCGACTTCAATCGCAACAACTCCAATTTTGATATGTTTTTGATGATTTTCTCAAAAACCGCTATATCGATTTCGATAAAATTTATATGGGACCACCTGTGAAGTATACCCTTTTAAACAAAAAAAGAATTTTCCAAATCGGTTCAGGCGTCTTCGAGTAATCGGTGAACATACATAAAAAAAAAAGATTCCGACGAATTGAGAACCTCCTCCTTTTTTTTGAAGTCGGTTAAAAATAGCTTTCAAGTTATAGAATTGCATTATTAAAAATTAAGTACGGAAGGAAAACCACGTTACTCCTTTATTCTGTTGGGGTGTCGAAACTTCTTGTAACTATAAGGTTCTGGTTGTGTTTTTTTTTTAAACGGCAAATTTCGCTCCCGTTAACTTGTAGTTTCTACTTATGAAACATGCCTTTTATGAGGCGCGTATCCGTGTGTGGGGGGGGCAATAGGTGCAATTGCTCCCCCCCACCCCCTCTGAAGCCTGACCGAAGTACTAAATTTCTATAAAATGCAAATAAATAGAGGAATTCTTAACTATTCAAAAAATTTCGCGCTCTACGCTCGCGACTTTTTTATGTTAATGATCTAATGCCGTCGACCGCTTCATAAATACGGGTTCACTGAAAATTTGCCCCCCTCCCCCCTGAACGAAATCCTGGATCCGCGCCTGCCTTTTATAATTTAAAGTCAAGTCTTTCCAGAAGAAACGCTTTTTCATCCACAATTGGTTAGCCCTTGGCATCATCTCACCTGGTGGTAAATGATGGCGATGCTTCAGGCATTCAGTTGCAATTTGCCTTCTAAAGCTGACTTTTTGCTTAAAAGTACTCAATGTTCACACATGTAAGCATACATATATCGCCTGAGAGGGAAAACCTCGGGAACGCAAAATTGCTAATTTATCTCTTATCACTATATTTGTAGCTTTTAACGAATTTAAGAAAACAATTCCAAATGAATTGTAGAAGCATCTGAAACCTCATCAAATTTTCTATACACACTGTGGTAGTAACAAAATTTTTACGACGAGGTTTTTCCTTTCTCCTGAAAAATTAGCCTTTCCCCCATCCCCCCATCCCATTTCAAAGGTCGGCAACGCACTTGTGGCTCCTCTGGTGTTGCGGGTGTGTATGGGCGGCGGTAATCGCTTACCATCAGGTGATCCGTCTGCTCGTTTGCCATCTATCACATAAAAAATATACAGTCAGAAAATTTCTTTGCGATTTCAACAAAGTTGTAGAACAAAAGTTGTTCAGTTTCATGCGTAAAAGCCAACCTTGAAGTATTATCACTCCTTTCTGTTACACCCTGTATGTATATTTATTTATACCTACCAGATTTTCACTCTCAGGCGATGATGTGTAGATGGTTTATTTTAATTTATTGCAGACGCCAAAGGTTTTGAATGCGGTAACTGATGCCGCTTCTTCTGCAGCGAAATCTGTTGGTGGAGCGTTGAAGAATGTCCTCAAGTGAAATAAATATTAGCACCTATCACGTTTTGAACAAAATATATGGCTGAACAAATATTTTACCGTTTTTGTTTCTGTAATTCAGAGTACTTTCTCTTAGAGAGTGGCCTTTAACCGTTCTATCGCAAGGTATAGACGGCGTAGAAAGCGTTTACCTAGTCTTCATCCGTGGTCACGTGTAAGGCATTTAGATTTACTTCTTCGAACGTGTAGAACGTGAACTTCATGCGCATCTAGTAATCAGATGTGCAGGGTTCCCTCACGAAGTTTTTTCTTCACAATCAAAGAAATCGGTACGAAAAATTTATGTAAGTTTCGAAAATGTTACTGGTACATTGGACAGGATTTGGACGCGAGACCTCTAGTTACCTGGTGAAGATTGCTGGAAGCCGCTGGATGCGAGCAGCACATGACCGGTCGGTGTGGAAATCCTTGGGGGAGGCCTTTGTCCAGCAGTGGACGTCCTCCGGCTGATGACGATGATGACCTCTAGTTAGGTCAGAGTCCCTACCATGGAGACATCTACGCCTACGACTTTAGAGCGTAAGTTCGAATCTCAGTTAACATTTATTTGACTTTTTTAGGGTTCCGTAGCCAAATGGCAAAAAACTGAACCCTTATGGATTCGTCATGTCTGTCTATCTGTCTGTCGGTCCGTATGTCACAGCACAGCCACTTTTTTCCGAAACTATAAGAACTATACTGTTGAAACTTGGTAAGTAGATGTATTCTGTGAACCGCATTAAGATTTTCACACAAAAATAGAGTAAAGACAATAAATTTTGGGAGTTCTCCATACAGAGAGTAAACAAATATAAAAATGTCTTAAGTCAAAAACTGCCGCTTACAGTTTTCGACACAGAGAAAGCTAATAAATTCTATAACAGCTTTTTTGGAATTATTAGTAAAGAATTTGACGAAATATTTAAGAGTAAAACTGTCAACGTTAATGAAAAATTTAAGTTTAGTGATTGGGCAACAGTTGGTATTTATAAAAGTAGAGAAAAATTGTTTTCTCTTTATGAACAAAAGATTATAAATTTTGACAGCGGGTTCATAGAATATGTTAAAAAATATTCGAAGATATTTAAAAAAGTTTGTTTATCAGCAAAATCTAACTTTCTATCAAGAAAAATTTAAAACTCTGAAAATAAAATTAAAGCTGTGTGGAACGTTATCAATAAAGAAACGGGAAAAACAAAACCGCGTAAGGAAGACTACATTCTTCAAACAGATCGCGGCTTAATATCAAAAATACCGGATGTAACAGAAGAATTTGAAACTTTTTTTACTGATATTCCCATCAAAACAACGGAAAGCCTTGACTCGTCGCCGGTACTCGCCCAACGTTTACTGATTGAAAATGTAGATCAGTGTAAAGAATGTTTTCAATTTAGAAAAATTTACCCTTATACAGTTGTAAAAACCTTTAAGTCACTTAAACTTAAAAACACTGAAGATTTATGGGGCATGTCTGTTAATTTGTTAAAGTCGGTTATTGATACTATAGCCCCTTATCTTGCTTCTCTTTTTAATATATGCATAGATAGTGGTGTATTTCCGGATCTTATGAAATTTAGTAAAGTTGTTCCCTTATTCAAATCCGGAGAAAAAACTAACCCTAGTAATTACAGACCTGTCTCGGTACTGCCAGTACTTAGTAAGATCTTTGAAAAAATAATTCTTACTCAAATGTTAAGCCACTTCAATATTAATAAAGTGCTTCATAATCTACAGTTTGGCTTCACTAAAGGGCGTTCGACAACCGACGCAGGAGTCGAACTGATAAGAAACATATATGATGCGTTCGAAAAATCGCAAAATGCTATAGGAGTCTTCTGCGATTTGTCCAAAGCATTTGATTGCGTCGAACATAAAACCTTACTTTTAAAGCTAGAACATTACGGGGTCAATAATAAGGCTTTGAATTTGTTAGAGTCATACTTAGTTAATAGAACTCAAAAGGTGCATATAAATGGTACAAATTCGTCAGGCTCACGCGTTAAAATGGGTGTGCCTCAAGGGTCTATTTTGGGACCATTCCTGTTTTTGGTTTATATCAACGACCTACCTTTTATGGTTGAATCGCTGTCTAAAATTGTGTTGTTTGCGGATGATACATCTCTAGTTTTTAAAATTGACAGACAAACTGATATGATTGACGAAGTAAACGACACTCTTTGTAAAGTACACAATTGGTTCACCGTGAACAACCTAGTCCTTAATGCAAAAAAAACTAAATGCATAAATTTCACCTTACCGAATGTTAAAAATATAACTCAAAACGTGTCATTAGCTAGCAGTGTTTTAGAATTCGTACCAAAAACAGTTTTCTTAGGTATAACCGTAGATTCAAAACTTCAATGGGGTCCTCACATAGAAACTTTAGCAGGCAGGCTTAGTTCAGCTGCCTATGCTGTTAAAAAAATTAGGCTCCTGACAGATATAGAAACGGCGAGACTAGTATATTTCAGCTATTTCCACAGTATTATGTCTTACGGTATACTTTTATGGGGGCATGCAGCTGATATAAATACTATTTTTGTACTACAAAAAAGGGCTGTTCGCGCGATTTACGGAATGCGATCTCGAGATTCACTTAGAGAAAAATTTAAAGAAATCAATATTCTAACGCTTCCCTGTCAATATATTTATGAAAATATAATGTATGTGCGAAAAAACTTAAATCACTTTACACTGAATTCTGACAGACATACTCGTAATCTCAGGAATAACAGTAAGCTTCAGCTTGTATCTACTAGGCTCAGTAAGGTTAGTAAGTCGTTTGTGGGACAATGCATACGAATGTATAATAAAATACCAGAAGATATTGTAAACCTAACAGAGAATAAATTCAAAAGTTATGTAAAAAAGATACTATGTAATAAAGCTTACTATAAGACATGTGAGTACTTAGATGATAGAAATGCTTGGACGGTAAGTGTTTCTCCAACCAACACAGCAACACTTTCATGACATATTGTGAGACAATAAAGATACAAACTCTATTGTGAAAGAACTGAAGGGATTCGGTAAGACATTTTCTTCTCCTTTTTCTTTGTCCATTGATCGGAGTGGTGCATGCTCGCTTAAATGTTCGTGCGGATGGTGGCGTATCGGGAGCCGGGTCGTTCCCTTCCCTCAAATATGGTTGAGGGGAGCGATGGCTGACTCTCGCGTTATACTCGTGATCGGGTGCTGTCCGTGTGAACTGGCCTGCTCTTGTCATTGGTTTTTTGGAATTTGTTAGTCATTAGCTACAAACAATTTTTACTTTTATCTCTTTTGAATCCTTTCTTTATTCTTATTTTTGTATATTTTATTTACAGACATGACATTGTATAATTCATTTATTGATCTAGCATTAAGATGTAATAGAATAAAAAGAAGAATAGATAGTAATAGATTTTTTTTTTTTTAAGAAGACTTAAAAAAAAAAAAATGTGTTGGAGGGAGTTTCTTTAGGGCCCGCCGTTTCTTCTCACTCCGCAAACACTTGCCGAAACGGTGGGTATACGAGTTCCGAGTGGTAGGAACCTCGTATTAGGTAGATAAAAGAATGACGTTCGAAAAGTGTACACTGCTACCTACTTCGAATAAAATATTTTCATTTTCATTTTCATTTTCCCCCCTGTAACTTCTAAAATAAGAGAATGATAAAACTAAAAAAAATATATGATGAACATTACCATGCAAACTTCCACCGAAAATTGGTTTGAACGATATCTAGTAAGTAGTTTTTTTAATACGTCATAAATCGTAAACCGCAATGTACCTTTCATTCAAGTTACAACGAACTACAAAACCTTTTATATTATGTTACTTGCTGCTACGGAACCCTTCATGGGCGAGTCCGACTCGCACTTGGCCGCTTTTATTTTGAAGCGTTCGTTTACCTGTTTTGAGTCTTACCTATTATATCTGTGGTCATTCATTAAATCCTATTTCTCTTATTTTATTAATGAATTTGGGCGTATCGCGGATTGCCTCGGCGCAGGTAGTGGAATCTTGAATAACTAAATATGACGTCTGTGTGTGTGACGTATTTCTGTATAATTCTATCAATTTACATACACATTTCATTGAAATCTGTCCTACTTGGAAATTTGTTAATTTGGTAAATGACTATAAATCTTTCTTAGGTTAATCTTTCTTAGAATATCATTTGATTACAGTCTCCGAAATTTGTACAGCGTATTTTTGTTTATAACTACCAATTTTTGCGTGTGGTTAAAATACAATAATATTATACGCTGAGGAATTTACAATAACAATTAAGCTGCTTTTCCACCGGCGAGGCGAGGCGAGGAGTGGAGTGAAGAGAATCGAAATCTCTAAGAAGACTTTTTTCACCGAAGATGTGCGAGAAGAGTATTTAGTTTTTCCCATACACTTAAAATTCTCTTCCCTCCTCACCTCGCCGGTGGAAAAGCAGCTTTACATACCGTAATTTAAGCTTCAAATAATGTCAAAAAACGCACGGTCATCTGGCCCTGAACTAGGATTCCCTGTATTATGGGAACCAGAGACTGATATACTTACTTTATAGCAATAGGTAATACATCCAGACATAGAGCAATCAAATCTGCTCATTACAGAAATGATTGCCCTAAGTGGGAAGGCCCTCGAAACTCGGATCAGTAATCAGGAGCGCTAACCACTGAGCCATGGAGACAAAAATATTTGAACAAACTTTGGTTCATAGATTGGATATAAAATAAACTAGAAGTCTTGTTTGAACCAATACAATTTATTTTAACTAATACACAGAACATAACTTACTCCTTCTGGCAAACACAATAACTCTATTTTTCGTCAAATTATGGATGAATTCTGTAAAGTTAGAAATTAGCTTCATAATACGACTTGTGACTCTTCTGGTGTTGCGGGTGTCTATGGGCGGCGGTGATTACTTGGCGGTGGTAAGCGATTGCTTACCATCAGGTGATCCCTCTGCTCGTTTGCCACCTATTACATAAAAAAGCGATTTAATTTACGACAACCTAAAAGCGGTCGTGGCTCAGTGCGGCTTACGTGGTCGCGTCGATCACGCAGCTAAACTGACTAAAGACACGGTCATAACCTGGATGGGTTTGACTGGTACACTGGTAGTGGCGTTTATCTCAACCGTTTCCGTGCTTCGCAAGGCACGTTAGTCATGCCGTTAAGTCATGTCAGAGGCCTTATAGGCGGCTTAAAAAATTTCTGACACTGGGGTTGGCCACTGGCCCCACTAATCTGGACTTGGCTCCCGCGTTTAAGAGTTTGGCCTAATCTTCCCGAAGCATGGGAACAGACCTGTGCCCTGAGAATAATATGGGCGTAAGGCCTAACCTGCCCGAGAGACTTGTGCACCCAACAGTGGGGACAAAATGGGTTTAAAACTTACCTATTAGACGTGTATTAGACGAACAACGAGGATAAAAAAGTTTTTAAGGCCAACAATATTGTGGACAACGTAGCTAGGAAAATATCGATTGTAATAGTGAATAGATCGATAATCTCTAGATCGCTCTCCATATCTATGAAAATGAATGGAAATGATAGATAGAAATATTTCATATAGTCGACAACGTAGTTATCTTTCAGGTAACACACACATTTGTCTATAATTTCGTCTGTATCCGACTTTATATCTTTTGCTCTTATGTTTATTTTCGATTTATCCATTTTTGTGTTTTTTTTTTATTGTAATTTTACTATTAATAATTGAGGCTATAACATCGTTGTGTGGTTTAATCTCTAATTATTTTGAACACAATTTTTGTTGTTTACTTTTGAAGCATTTTAAAACGTTTTCTTGAATTTAAAAACTTGAATTGATTCAAGAGATATTTTTGAGGAATCAGGAAGTTTTATGCAAAGAACTTGTATATCTCTACATATAAATTCCTTGGTTTTATTCTCATTCATCTATTGTTCTTTGGTCTATAAAACTATATTATCTCTGGCTCGGACTTTTTGGCGGGAACTCGCGGCAAGAGTTTGTCATTTTTGTTTTATTATCCGAAAAAATAGATATCGTGGTTTTTAATGCATAATATTGATAGTGTATTGTTCAATAAAGTGCCATTTAAGTGTCTAATATGTAGGATAATGAAATAAAAGTGTGTAGACTGTGTTTCGAGTGCTCTCAAGAAGTCCATGAAATCTTCATCAAAAGTGCTATCATTTTGTTGAAGAATAGAGAAAAAGTTAAAGACGACAGAAACTGATAAATGAGAACTCAAATGAAATAGAAAAATATTTAGAGAAGAGCAAACTACGTAAGAATAGGCTGTATGGCCAGAGAAGCCTTTGCCTTTTCCTTGCAAAAGCAGGAAAGAACCAAACAAAAAAAAAAAATATCTCTGGCTCGGACTTTTTGGCGGGAACTCGCGGCAAGAGTTTGTCATTTTTGTTTTATTATCCGAAAAAATAGATATCGTGGTTTTTAATGCATAATAATGATAGTGTATTGTTCAATAAAGTGCCATTTAAGTGTCTAATATGTATGATAATGAAATAAAAGTGTGTAGACTGTGTTTCGAGTGCTCTCAAGAAGTCCATGAAATCTTCATCAAAAGTGCTATCATTTTGTTGAAGAATAGAGAAAAAGTTAAAGACGACAGAAATTGATAAATGAGAACTCAAATGAAATAGAAAAATATTTAGAGAAGAGCAAACTACGTAAGAATAGGCTGTATGGCCAGAGAAGCCTTTGCCTTTTCCTTGCAAAAGCAGGAAAGAACCAAACAAAAAAAAAATATCTCTGGCTCCCAGGGACTTTTTAAACATATGTAACATGATGATAGTGCCATACTAATTTGATGTCTCTATCATATATACATCAAAGTCATCAATCATCTCGACAAGAAGAAGAACACGCAGTTAAAAAAAAACATGAAAGTTTTGGCGAAATGAATGAAAAACTGTTACCATTTCTTAAGAATAGTAGTAAAGCAAATAACCTAATTACATAATAATTAATGGAAGACATTTTTGAAAGTTTAAAAGGCTTGGGCCTAAACACAGTCGACAATTTGGTGAAATGGATGCAAAATGGTCAGTACTTACCTACTTTATTAATATTCTAACAACGCCAGCCCTATGTGTCACTTCTGGACATCTGTATTTCCAAAATCTTGTCCCTGAGTTTGTAATATCTGTGTAGATAACATTTCTGGTCTCGTATCGGGCTAAGTGGTATCATCCCGGACAATTCATGCAAATTATCCGAGTTATGTATCTACTACGACCTCCTTTTCTAAGGCGTACGAGCGAGCGAGATAAAAACTAAATGTCATCAGATCATAACCACAGATGGGGGTGAAGACGCTTTCGAGTGCGGCAGGTTCATACTGTATGTTGATAACCCATATTCCCTAGTCACACCCCGGACACTTCATACAAATTTCGCGCCATTTTTTACTACAAAGACATTCATGTTAGTACACATGTAAACGTGTGCGTGATGTACTAGAGTTGAATTTCAATTCAATTTCAATTTCAATTTATTTCGTAAAAAATATTTTACATGTCAAACAGTACAATAAAATACAATATTTATTTGATTAATAGGTACTATAGGTACATTAAAAAATAATAATAATAACATTGTTACATTATGACAAGTCACATAAGTCTATCAGAGTACTGGGTTAATGAGACTGTTACGATTTGTTTAGGAATTTTTTTACGTCATAATAAGCTTTAGCTATAAGGTTCTTTTTCAATTTCTTTATAAATTGCAAGTCACTAGGGGCGTTTTTTACCTCTTCATCGATTGCGTTGTAGACCCTTGGTGCAAGGACCTTTAACGTTTTTTGCGTCTTAGCAAGCCTTGTTGGAGGGACGTACAATAGGTGCCGACCTCTGGTGTTGTGATTGTGGCGATCTCCTCGAAGAACGAATGACCCTAGGGTACGTCTCGCATACTTAGCCACCTCCAATATGTACAGGCTAGGACAGGTTAGTAAGTTATACGATTTGAACAAATCCTGGGCGGGATGGTCCCATTTTACTCGAGCTATTATACGCACAGCACGTTTCTGGAGTTTTAAGACCCTGTCCCTGAATCGAGGTTCAATTAGCCCTCATTGTTCTTTATTGTTACCTAGACTTTTAAAAATAAAATGAAGGCTGTATACAACAGACATTAGCTCTTTCCTTAAAAAAATAAAATTCTTTGGTTCATAAACTGTGCTTTGGTTTGCCAACCCCTTGACAAATGGTCACACATCGGTCACACGGGGGGGGGGAGGTAGCCTTCAGAGAGCGGCAGGGAGTGTCCATACTGTATAATGTCCTTATACTCCAAGGGCCAAGTTCGGATTGGTGGAGGTTGTGGTGATTCTGGATTGGTTTCTTTTGTGTCTAGCTGGTGTAATAAAAGACAGTTCAGACGAAGACAGAATAAGGCAGATGTTTGCTGACGTTGATGAAAATGACGTTCCGTTTACGAAGCTAACTGAGGTTGCGGAGACGTTGGCTGCTGAAGAGGATACCTCGATTGAGGAGATACAGAATCAACTGGGGAGCGACGTAAGTATTCCCACTCACCATCATCAAACATCATTTTAGGGGTCGTCCATTAATCACGTGATGTTTTTTAGCAACTTTTTAGACCCCCCCCTCCCCCCTGGTGATACGTGGTGAGGTATTAGACTACCCCCCCACCCCCTACCCAAAATCACGTGTATTTTTGGCCCAATATATTATCTTTAAATACAGGTATAATGTAATTTAATTTTGGAAAATTAAGCACCGTGATAAATATTTCCAGACAGACATAAGGTTGCAGGTTGTTTCTGACTGCCTGAAGCCGTTTCGAACCTTGGGATGAATTAAAAACAACGTAACAACAACAGTCTGACGTTTGGAACTTACTCTAGAAATCGCCCGTTCAACAAAAAAATAAATACACGTGATATCTCAGTTCACCTCCCCCCCCTGTGATATTTCGTGATTTTTTCCGAACCCCCTCCCCCCTTTTGAGTCTCACGTGATTAATGGACGACCCCTTACTTGGTGGTAAGTGATGAGGGAGGGAACTCTCCCCATCATCAGATTCATCACAAGCATCATCTTACCTGGTGGTAAGTGATATCGATGATGGTAATGGCTATGATATCTTACCCCCAAGCCAGAACACATCAATGCTATTGTCTTCATTGATGTTTGGCGGCAAGACTTAGATAAGATGATGGTAGCCCGTAAATATGGATGTCCAACACTCGTAACGTCGTTTTTGCTTTCAGCCCGAAAAGATTTTGGATTCGTTGTCAGAAGTCGTTGGCGCATCAGTTGTTGAAGCTTTGAAGAATGCAATAGGGAAATAAATAAATGTTATTTTTTTATACGATAAGTGTGATGAGCCTTTTATTTTCTAACCGACTTCGACAAAAGGGGGAAGTTTTCGATTCGACAGAATACCTGTGTTACTCTTATGAAGCGGTCGTGGCTCAGTGCGGCTTGCGTGGTCGCGTCGAACAGACACGGTCATAACCTGGATGGGTTTGTCTGTTAGTGGCATTTATCTCGGCCGTTTCCGTGCTTCGCAAAGCACGTTAAGCGGTTGGTGTCGGCTGCTATCACTAGATGGCAGTCGTTAAACCATGTCGGAGGCCTTTTAGGCGGCTTGAAAACTTCTGACACTGGGGTTGGCCACTAGCCCCACAACCTCCACCAATCCGGACTGGCCCCCGTGTGTGGAGTATGGCCTAACCTTCCCGAGGTATGGGAAGAGACCCAAGCCTCAGTAGTGGGGACGATATTGATTGTTAACTGTGGTAACTACAGGCTGTAACAAAAAGGTGTGGTAATACTTCAAGGTGGGCTTCTACTCATCAAACTGAACAACTTTTTTTCTACAACTTTGTTGAAATCGCATAATTTTTGGTCTTTAGATACAAACTTAGCTCGCCAGCTGATCGATTTGTATGAAAAGTCCAAAATGTTTTTTTGCGATTTCCACAAATTTGTAGACAAAAGTTGTTCAGTCTGATTGGTAAAAGCCCATCTTGAAGTATTACCGCACCTTTTTGTTAAACCCTGTAAATTAATCGAGTCCTAAGTTGAACCCCTTCGGGACTCTCCCGGGAATCTGATGTGAGGTGAATGATCAAGTTACTAAGACGAGGATATTTCCTGTATCAGTGTAAAGGATGATATTAAATAACAAACTACAAAAATAACAACATAAAAATAATTTTCTGTACGCCAAAATTAATAAAAACTAACAATTAGAAAAAACACAATAGGAACATTAAAATAATTGATGGTGCTTATGTCATGTAATTGCAATAGACATTGTACTACCTATGTTTTTTTTGGTAATTTAATAAATAAGTACCTAAATGCGCTCGCTTCGTTTTAATGATAGAATGACCAAGCCCTTGTCCTGCTGGAAGGAGCTTCCAGCCGGAATACTCGCCGCCATTTTGGTCAGAGTGACCGCAGAAATACGATTCAAAAACTCGCTGAATCAGAAAGAGACGCACTATGCATTAGTTAGAGTTCATTGCGTCCTGCTGGCAATGGCAGGCTTAGAAAGCCTCATACAACCAAAAACATTGCGTCCTACCGATAGTATTTAAAGTCCTGCTACGTCCTGGACGTTCTATCATTAAGCGATTTCTTTCAGATAACCTTTGGGCAATTGGCGAAAACTATTAATCTATTGTACTGCTGCTAAATAAATTTGAAGTCTGCGTGTGTAGCTCTCAAGCGGATGAACCGATTTAAATGCGCTTTTTGTGTTTGCCAGCGGGTTTTGTGTTTTAATTACAGTGGTTCTTAGATACATATAGGGTCCTTATGAAATACCTGAAAAAAAAATTACCATGGCTTCTACTCATGAAACTGAACAACTTTCCCCAAAAAACCTCTACTTAATTTGCAAAAAATTTTTGGTCTTCTCATACTAATCAGTCAACTGATCCACCAATTTTGTATGGAACGTCCAAAAATTTTTTGCGAATTGAGTATAGGTTCCTTGGTTCAGTTTCATGAGTAGAACACACCGTTAATTTTTTTTCAGGTATTTTGGAAGGACCCTATATGCTGGAAGGAAATAGATTCAGTGGTTTTCATGTTTTTCGGTTTTTACCGTCAGAGGGTCGTCTTATTTTAATTTTATTTATGATTTCGGTGTTAATAATAAAGCTTGATAAAGGTTCTTGAGTTGCGACCGCAGGCCGTAAGATGGGTAATAAAAAAAAGTTATAATTATTTGCGGATTAATTTCAGGATGATTGCAAATATGCCGAATAGCGGCTGAACAACATTTCCCATAGAATATATACAAAAGGAGACAATTTTTATTGATTTCCATAAATGAATGAATGAATTCATGAATTTCCATTGATGAATTTTGCATGAAAAGTAAAAATAATTTAATGTTTAACAACTTTTGTTCTACGACTTTGCTGAAATCGCAAAAAAAATGTGGACTCTCCATACAAAAAGGGCAAAACAGATTGATTAATTTATCCCTAGTTAACGGGTCCTACACCAATTTTGTTACATCCTGCCTGTATACAGGATATTAAAAAAAAGTACGTTTGAGATTTTAAGGGGTGTCTCAGAATCAAGTACAGAATACAGGAAAAATATAAAAAAAATCCGAGCTACAACCTTTTTTTTTCAGTTTCCCATACTAGTGAATCAAGAATTTGCATGGGAAACTTTAAAAAAGTTGTCGATCGGATTTGTTTTTATATATTTCCTGTATTCTATACTTGATTTTGAGTACTTAACCCTTTAAAATCTCAAATGCACTTTTTTAACAGCCTGTATAAATTTTGCGAAGTTTTATAGTTTTTTAGTCTCTCCCATAAGGAAATCCTAAATTTAAAATAATGTCATCTAAGTATTTAAAGGTTACCTGTATACATCGTTATGAGCAAGAACACTTAGTGTTAGTCATGTTTCACTATCTGTATGCCCTGATACAATATTTCAATATGGCTTCCTTCCCTTGAGCTCTTAAGGGAAACCCCTCGACACAAAATTAAAATATACAGCCTTCTTGGAGTTTAATAAAGTCTTTTTCAAACCGGCCCAGCGGCCAGTATCGCGGTCGCTCACACGGGCGGTGGACGCACCGCAAAAAACCCAATAAAAAAAGAAAATAAAAAAGCGCGCGAAAAAGTTTTTAGTTAACTAAAAACAAAGGCTTCAGTGGTCATACAGCCTTATTAGTGACTAAATAGTTTTTATTGTAATAAACGTTTTCGTGTTTATTGTTGTGTTCGTTTAAAAAAAAAGCAGTGATGAAGGGTCCCACCAAACGTTTTGTTAATCACAAAGGGAAGGCGTACGAGGTAGGAAATAAAAAGAAGAAGAGCGATAACATAGGATTCCTAGATTTGGTAAGTAGCTAAATAATAAACGAAGCATTTAGGATACCTACCTATTTACTTAGGTAACGAACTATAATATTTTTCTACATTCTTCGTGCGCAGTGCGTACCAAACGAGTGTTTTTAACAGACTTGTCTAATTGTAAGCGAAATTTTCTTATTTAGACAAAACTGCTTAATGTACCTATTTTGAAATCTAAGGTATCATTAGATTCATTTTAATTTCTAGATTGTCACAGGATATTTTTTTGCAGTAGGATTTTAAGTCACTGGTAAATTGGTTGGGTTGAAGTAGGCTAACGGTGTTTTAACATACCAAACTTTAGCAATTACCACATACACTGTAAAATACCTGTTTTATTTTTTATTAAGCTTTTAATCTTTTTGGACTGGTTTTTTTGCGGTTTATGGCTTTTTAACTGAACCATATCATAATACGAAATAAAACATATTTGAAAAACGTATTTAAGTACCTTTATTATTTATTACTATCGTAAACGGCAAAAAAGTGCCTCAAATGACTAGCGGTTAAATACTTCTAGTCATATGAGTTACTTTTTATCAAAATCAGAAACTATATTTTGTTCTAAAAAACTGAAAAATGGGCTCTTACGTCATAAATCATAACAGAATATTATAGTTGTTTCTATACTATATGTATAATTACGAAATTTTTATAAACTTAAAATTAAAAAAGAGCCAAAAATCTAAGCAAGTAGGTTTTTCTGTGATTTCAAAAAAATAACCAAGTGAAGTGAATTTCTTTTTTTTTATTCTTTAGTGCGCAATTTTGCTTCATTTAAATTTTAAGTGCACATAAATAATTATTTTATACATGATGTAAAAAAAGACCTGGACCTGGTAACTGAGAATTCAAACCATCATTCTACACAACTTTTTTTCTACGAAATTGCTCGAATCGCAAACAAATTTTTGGAATCTCCATACAAAAATGGCCAAAGAGGTGATCAATTTGTATGATAAGACAAAAAAAATCGTAAAATTTAAGTTCAGTGTCAGTCCAACTTCCAGTTAACGGGTCCTTTATTTATTTGGTTACACCTGTATACAGGATGATAAAAAGTGCGTTTGAAATTTTAAGGGGTTACCTAGAATCTAGTAAGCATATAATACAGGAAAAATATTGAAAAATCCGCTCTTCAATTATTTTTTTCAGATTCCCATACTAAATCTGAATAGTTAATAAAGAATTTGTATGCGAAACTGAAAAAATTAAGATCGATTTTTTTCAATATTTTTCCTGTATTCTATACCTATACTAAGTAATTCCTTAAAATTTCAAATGCACTTTTTAAACTTTCTGTATATACAGAATGTTCTTAAAATATCTGCCAGAGCTCAAGCCTGGCTCTTTACATGAATTGGAACGATTTTCCCCAAGGAATACTTATTCAATTGGAAAAAACATGGTCTCCACATACAAATTGATCACCTGATCGCCCAACTTTGTATGAAGAGTTCAAAATTTTGTGATTTGGCCATTGTTTCTTGGGAAAATTTGTTTTTTGTAGAAACCCTAGTGTGACCCGACAGATGGCAGACATTTTAAGAGTAACTTATCGATAAATTTAGGTATTAATGCGTTGTAATTTTTTAAGGAAAACACAGTATTTTTCCTTTAGTTTACCTGCGAAAAATATTTATTTATTTTTATTATTCATACGTACTTAGGAGTAAAATTAAATAATACAAGAACCACGCATATGTAAACTGCATATAAATACATGTGATATTCGTATCTAGTTTTATAACTGTGCAAATTTACCAATGAAACAAAAAATATTCAAATTCTAAATACAGGAAGTTTATTTTATTTTATTTTGAAAGGTTCATCTCTAAAAAGTTCGCACTGTGCGTGGCTGTAGATATTACCATCTTTACAGTACCAAAAAAAATATATGTAATTTCTCCTCATAACATTAAAAGTGAAAGCACCAGTAAACTAGTATTAGATTTTAAAAAAAACACTGGTATTGACTGATCAGCCGGTAGGGGTTTTTGTTTTTGGCACCGGACTTTTTGGCGGGAACTCGCGCAAGAGTTAGTCATTTTTGTTTTATTATCCGAAAGATAGATATCGTGGTTTTTAATGCATAATAATAATATAATAATATCTGGGACGAATCACACACGGTCATCTGGCATCAAACTGAACAACTTTTGTTCTACAACTTTGTTCAAATCGCTAAATTTTTTTTGGACTTTTCATACAAATCGATCAGCTGGCGAACCAAGTTTGTATGAAAAGTCCAAAAAAAATTTTGCGATTTGAACAAAGTTGTAGAACAAAAGTTGTTCAGTTTGATGGGTAAAAGCCCACCTTGAAGAATTATCACACCTTTCTGTTACACCCTGTATAGATACAATACACCCAGACTCAAAGCAAACAATTCGACTCATCACAGAAAAGTTTGCCCTGTGTGGGGATCGAACCCACGACTGTCGGATCAGAGGTCAGGATCGCTAACCACTTAGCCACCGAGTCAGTCAGATAATATTGATAGTGTATTGTTCAATAAAGTGCCATTTAAGTGTCTAATATGTAGGATAATGAAATAAAAGTGTGTAAACTGTGTTTTGAGTGCTCTCAAGAAGTCCATGAAATCTTCATCAAAAGTGCTATCATTTTGCTGAAGAATAGGAAATTTAAATACGAAAGACGTGGCTATGGCCTTAATTGAATTTTTCCATAAAGACGAAGAAATACGGAAGAAATGGCTTTTGGCCTTAAATACGACAGAAGATTTACAACAGACTAGGCTGTATGGCTCTGATCCTTTGCCTTCCTCATCTCGGGGTAAATTAAACAAAAAAAAATGTTTTTGGCACCGCACTTGTAAATATAAGCTGAAGACTTATTCCTGAAATAATAATAACAAACTATTAAACTAACACCAGCAAAATTTTGTTAATTAGCCTATGTGTAACTTTATCAACAGCTTTGAATTGTAAATACATACCCTTTGTATTAAAATAAGCGTTTGAAATTTTAAGGGCTTACTCAGAATCAAGCATGGAATACAGGTAAAATATTGAGAAAATCCGATCAAAAATTTTTTTGCAGTTTCCTATACTAAATCTGAATAAAAAAACTAAAACGAAACAGCCAAATTATACAGGATGAAATTGAAATCGCAGCTCATTTAAACTGTGGGTTCTATACTCATGGACAAAAATATCGACAAGGACTTTTGAAAAAGTAACTCTATCTAGCAAAAAAACACAATATCAAAGGTCAAAATCTGCGTGTTTACTCTTTATGATTTTAGTTTGGTGATTTTCTAGTTTTTTGTTTTTTCTATTTAGTAGTTTTGTAGATTAAGTTCTTTTTTCAAAAGTCGACCAACAGATTTTGAGTCGATTTTTTTAGTCCACCAGTGTAAATAGCATTGAACAAGTTTCTTTAAGAGGCCAAATCACTAGGAGTAAAAAATATTTGGATTTTTTATACAAAGTCAAAGTTTTATAAAACATCGATTTGTATGAAGAGTCCAATTTTTTTTCTCTGATGGAATTTGTTTTCCTTAGGGAAAGTTGTTCAGTTTTATGAGCAGAAACCACAGTGAGCACAATTTGGTCCATAATTTTGAATTTCCTTCTGTTTATGGAGTTAAAATGACTGACTCGGTGGCCAACCACTGATCCGAGAGTCGGGTTCGATCCCCACACAGGGCAAACTTTTCTGTGATGAGCGTAATTGTTTGCTCTGAGTCTGGGTGTATTATATCTATATATGTATGTATTTAAATGTATATGTGTATGTATATCAGTCTCTGATTCCCAAGATACAGGGAATCTAAGTTTGGGGCCAGATGACCGTGTGTTGTCTCGGATATTATTATTATTAAAAACCAAAATTCTTTGTAGTTAACTTTTTTTGACAAAAGCTACAAACTGTGTAAGCCTAGACGAGGAACACTTGAAATTAAAAAAAAAATACGTCTTTTGCTTCATCGCTGAAAGAGCTCCATTGCACGGTTGTATAGGTAACATTTATACAGTTAAAATTATAGAATGGTTTCACTTTAAATAATTTTCCCCAAGGAAGCCATAAGTACTAAATTCGTTAAAAATACTTTCTCAAGCAACTCGATCCTCCATATTTTTATGGGAGGAAAATGTTTTTTATTTATTTATTTATTTCTATATATTTATTTTATTGATAAGCCCTTGAAATTATCTCACCTGGTTGTTAGTAGTGATGCCGAAGATGGAAGCGGGCTTACAAGATTCCCCAACGCGTGCGGATGGTGGCGTATCGGGAGCCGGGTCGTTCCCTTCCCTCAAATATGGTTGAGGGGAGCGATGGCTGACTCTCGCGTTATACTCGTGATCGGGTGCTGTCCGTGTGAACTGGCCTGCTCTTTTCATTGGTTTTTTGGAATTTGTTAGTCATTAGCTACAAACAATTTTTACTTTTATCTCTTTTGAATCCTTTCTTTATTCTTATTTTTGTATATTTTATTTACAGACATGACATTGTATAATTCATTTATTGATCTAGCATTAAGATGTAATAGAATATAAGACTTAAAAAAAAAAATGTGTTGGAGGGAGTTTCTTTAGGGCCCGCCGTTTCTTCTCACTCCGCAAACACTTCCCGAAACGGTGGGTATACGAGTTCCGAGTGGTAGGAACCTCGTATTAGGTAGATAAAAGAATGACGTTCGAAAAGTGTACACTGCTACCTACTTCGAATAAAATATTTTCATTTCATTTCATTTCATTCATTTCATTTCATTTCAATGGGGAACTGGCTATCTTATCTCCATTCCGGAACACATCAATGCCATAACCATTAATGTTTGGCTCCAAGACTTAGATAAGATGGTGGTAGCTAGCAGATGGGCTTAGAAAATGCCTTACCACTAACCAAACCGAGTCCTACAAAGTTGGACCCTATCGGGAATCGAACCCGCGACCTCCTGATGTGAAGCAAGCAGACAAGGCACTAGACCACGGAGGCGGTATATTTGAATCGTTTCTAACAATAAGACTATTATAATTACAAAGAAGTTTTTGACACTATTATAGTTATTACGAGATGCTTAATCCACTGGTGGATCCAAATGGATCCATGTGGGGATCAAGATCGTAATCGAGAGGACAAAACCTAAATAAATACACCGTCGCAGTCAGTTAAAAATAACTCCAAACAAAGCAACCTGTGAGGTTAACTGATAAAATTGTTCGCTACAGTTTTTATAAGAAATTAACCGTGAAAATCGTAGTAATTTCAAAGACCTTATATTATGTTGTAATACTTAGTAAGGACAGGGCTATCGGCGTTAAGAACGGAGCCGCTTTGGTTGAGTGTTTGAAATATTGTCTTAGGGACTTGTGATAATTATTTTTAACCGACTTCAAAAAAAAGGAGGAGGTTCTCAATTCGTCGGAATCTTTTTTGTTTTTTTTTATGTATGTTCACCGATTACTCGAAGACGCCTGAACCGATTTGGAAAATTCTTTTTTTGTTTAAAAGAGTATACTTTACAGGTGGTCCCATATAAATGTTATCGAAATTGATTTAGCAGTTTTGGAGAGAATCAACCAAAACATAGCAAAATTGGAGTTGTTGCGATTGAAGTTGGTTGTTTTTAACGTATTCAGCGTGGTCATTTGTTTTATTGTCAATAGTTTGTGGTTGTAGTGAAAAAGCGCCAGGTGTGTTATAAAAAAATCGACATGAGTGTACACTTTTCGAACGTCATTCTTTCATCTACTTAATTTGAGGTTCCTACTATTCGGAACTCGACAAATGCCGTGTTTTTTTTACTTTAGCGTTTGTCTTTATATTTACCCATAAAACTGAATTACTTTGATGGAAACAAAAAAAACTTAAATCAAGCAGCTGAGGTCTGCATTTCTGCATTTAGAAGGTCAAATTTTTTTAGTAATTTGATATACCTAAGTAAAGTTGATGAAAGTTGTTCAATTTCATGGCTAGAAGCCACAGCTTTTTTAATCGTGTATCCTTTAATAAATCCTTTTCTTTCACTGTGTTATGCCATAATAAGCTGAGAACTTTTATGGTGAATTATTTCAAGGGCCAGGTCTTGAACTATATGTCTTTGACGTGAAGGTAATCGCAAATAACCTAGTATTTCCATGCACCTTTCACTGGCACGTGATTTTTTATTTAAATTATTTATACAATATTTATTTTTATACACTACAAGTTCCGCGTGTGAGAGATAAAAATGCAATTGTATTTTGTATTTTATTCGACTCCTATTTCTTTATTTTCTCCCTTATACGTGAAGGAGTACAGCCAACCCAGCTCCTTCCAGAAGCACAGAAGTCTTCTGGGATATCATCGATATGGGACAGGCTTCTAGGAGAGACCTTATGCCCTGAACGTTTAAAAAAAACCACAATTATTTACTTACTCAGTTAACCTCATTAACAACCCATGATTGTCCCCACTGCAGGGGCACGGGTCTCTTTCCATACATCTGGAATAGCCGGCACTAGGAACATCTAGTGATAACAGCCGGCACCAACGGCTTAACGTGCCTTGCGAATCACGGAAACAGTTTATATAAATGCCAATAGTCAAACCCATCCATCATGTCTGTAGTCAGTTAACCTGCGTGATCGACGCGACGAAGCCACACTGAGCCACGATCGCTTCAGTTTACTTAAGCTATAGGTAACTATCTATTTAGAACTTACTAGTTCCTCCCTGTTTCTTTCACTACTTGGGGGCCATCTATAAATTACGTCACACGAATTTCATGATTTTTTGACTCCCCCCGTCCTTGTCACAGACCTCCCCCTCCCTGGTGTGACGTCACATATTTTGCAGTTTTTCGCCCAGAATTGACTAAATGAAAACATAAATTCCAAAATTAAATATTGTTTTATTATTTATTATGTGACGTCACAACGTTTATGACTCCCTCCTACCCCTTGTCACATAATGTCACACTTCGTTGACCCCCTCCCTCCCCCTTAATGTGTGACGTAATTTATGGATGGTCCCTTGTTACTATACAGGGTGTTAAAAAAAATGCGTTTAAAATTTGAACGGGTTACTCACAGGCGCGGATCTAGGATTTTTCAGTTTACCTTTATTTATGAAGCGGTCGATGGTATTAGACTGTGAATATAAAAAATCGCGAGCATAGGGAGCGCGTAATTTTTGGAATAGTTAAGAAATGCCTCTATTTATTTG
Organism: Coleophora deauratella; assembly: GCA_958295455.1. NCBI lineage: Eukaryota > Metazoa > Arthropoda > Insecta > Lepidoptera > Coleophoridae > Coleophora > Coleophora deauratella. The sequence continues at coordinate 1,027,771 of OY282414.1, read as the reverse complement.
CATTTTATAAAAGTTTTAGTACTTCGGTCAGGCTTCAGGGGGGGGGGGGGCAATTGCACCCATTGCCTTCCCCCCCTGTATCCGCGCCTGGTTACTCAGAATCAAGTATAGAATACAGGAAAAATTGTTAAGAAATCCGCTCTTCAAATTTATACCTGACTGTGCGTATACCTGCTCTACACCTGTTTAGTTTGTAAACATTATACATATTATGTAGTCTCTGGCTTAGTATCATGTTATGGTACTTATCGGCATATCGATTATCTAATTATAGATTTTCACATAAACACACAAACATCGTAACATGCAGACTGATCTATAAATGCTAAAATAATAACTGCTACTCTTAAGTTTTTGCGCGGTTTTCCCTAACAATTTCTGAATGACGTTTAAACCTTTTTGCCTGAGTCAACACAGTGTCAACACAGATAGTGTGAATGCACAGGGTGTTCAAAGACCATTCCCGGAAAATACAGGGTGTTCTCCTCATGAAACTGAACTTTATTTCCAATTGAACCAGACGATTTTCTGCAGTGTATTGGCGCTATCCGTGTTGTTAACCACGCAGCAAAGCTGTTGTGGATGGAGAAACCTCTTACCAGACACTGCACTGCCTGGACGGAGTTAAGGAAACGCAGGGCTGCCCAGGTCTTGCGTTACCCTCTCGGCCTCGCTGGCTGATTCCAAAGGAAAGGCAAGCCAATACGTGTGGAGCCAGTTTGACTGCTAGACCGCCCCGCTTTTCGACCCTACTCGCGCCTAACGGAGACCCCCCGCTGGATTTGATTTTGGACTTTTCCTTCTCCTAGACGGTTTGCAGACCAATGCTAACGAGGCTCATCTCCCCGATTATTGCAAACAAGGCTTATTGTTAGATAAAATGGTGGTAGCTATAGCCATGCGGGCGTGAGGAAGGAAGCGCGAGATCTGGAACTTGTTATGTTTTAATATTTGTGTGCTTACGCATAATAATTTTGATGACGTAAAGAGGAAATTTTCTTTGGGAAATCCCAAAGTGCGAAACTTAGTTGTTTAGGGAAAGTGTGGCCTAGTTTCACAGCTAACTAGTTTAAAAGGTAAATTAAATATAATTCAAGCAGAAATAGACTGCTAAACTTGTAATTGAGAGTTTTATCTCAAATATAGTTTTTTATAACACCAGATGCATACAAGAGGGATGTTATACAAGGTGTAACAAAAAGGTGTGGTAATACTTCAAGTTTTTGTTAGATCCTATATAAGTTTCACGTGAAATTCAATTTCAATATCCTTTCAATATTTTCTTTCAAGTTATAATCTTTCTTTGTACATAATGTATTCAATATACTTTGGAGTTTATTAATTTTCAATATAATAAGAGTTACGATGATTCTTATTGTTAAAAATTGATCACATAATATTTGACACAATTTTATAATTTAACTCTTAGGTGCATGCTATTTGAATGTGGTTTAAGTTTTAAAAACTTGTGATATGGGTAGTCACCACTTCCCAGAGCTAGGACACAGAGAAAGATTAGTGTCGTGCTTTACTAATTTACTCTATATATCGATCTTGACCATGGATAAATATATTAATACAACTAAGTAAAAAGTGTTAAAAGAAACCCTCTTGTTAAAAAAAGTTACCAGTTAATTTTAATTTTATTTCTTACCCAATAATTATCAAATATTCGTAATACATATAATCTTGTGAATTTATTTCTTTTAATTATTAAACTGACATATTATTCATTATTCTAAATATTCACACGAAGTGCATTTAATGCAACCTGCTGCATATAAAATTCGTAGACTGACTAAAGCGTAGTACTAAACTTAACTTTTATATACTTCATTCCAATCAAAAAAAAGCAAAAGGTAAACAAACATAGTATGCAGATGACATTGACATGTGTCAGATCCATAGTAAGTTTGTTTACGTTTTGCTTTTTTTTGATTGGAATGAACCATAGGTATAATGCGATCGAATATCTGCATACAGATTAGACATGGGCGTTATCAGTTTTTTTGGAAAACGGTTTTGTAACCGATATGAAGTTTTCATATCGATATCGAAAACCGTTTTCAGATATCGATATGGGTAGCACGATATTAATAGCTTTTCACACGTAACTTATCTATTTGTTTAGAAAACGAACGGAAACACAAACTCCCGCGTTATCAAGTCCAATCTAAACCGTATTGCAATAACCATAATGTTCAATTCACCTATCATCCGCTGATATCCGTTCTAGTTCAATATTCGCTGCATTTCCTACGCACTAATGAAATGTCTTTTTGTTAGAAAGAGAGAAAGCGAAAATGTCAAACCGTTCGATATCATATGCTTGGGTTGCGGGAGTTTGTGTTTCGCGCGTTACTCAGCCGATGTATAGTTGTATAGTTTTACTAATATCCGATATTAAAAACTGCCATATCGATATGTTATGATATGAATCTCATATCCGTTTTTAGTTACGTTTTGATATATCGGACTCATGCCTAATACAGATGCTTCATATTATGAGTCAGTCACTCGACAGGTTAAGATCAAGTTTAGGGCTCCGACAAGGCCTAGGGCATGGCCTGTGTGCCACACGCGAACAGGTTTAACGAGTAAGGAATGTGTGTGTTGAAACTGGTTTCAGGTACCCGACTTATGTTACTTGCTGCTACGGAACCCTTCATGGGCGAGTCCGACTCGCACTTGGCCGCTTTTTTTTTTTACGGTTAAAAAATGAACTTTTATTACTATTATTATTGTTTTTTTTTCCTCTTAATTGGTAAGCCCACAAGCTGGTAAGCTCAGTTGGTTGGTTTTTTGTTATTTAGCAAGTTTAAGGGGTTATTCAGAATCACGTATATAAAACAGGAAAAATATTGATAAAATCGGATCTACAACTTTTTTTTTCAGTTTCTCATACTAAATCCGAATCATGAATAATACATATACTCATATCCATAAATATAGCTTAAATAGATAAAAACGGAAGTGTCAGGTCTCGTTGACTTCACTGAATACGCGAAAAAAACTCTCCATACAAATTGGCCTAAGCTCTGATCGATTTGTATGAATTATTTGTAAAAAGATCCTACTACATTAAAATCTCATTATAATAATATAATATAATATTTATTTATTTATTTATAATGTTATAAATGCGAAAGTATGGATGTTTGTTTGTTTGTTTGTTCCGCTTTCACGCCGAAACTACTGAACGGATTTGGATGAAATTTGGTAGGTAGATAGATAAAGCACTCGCCTAACACATATGATACTTTTTATCCCGGAAAACTTAAGGGTTCCCGTAGGAATACTTAAAAACTCAAAATTTCCACTTCGTCACTAGATGGCGCTACCTTAACATTTTATTTCTTTCTGAACACAAGTCCACGCGGACGAAGTCGCGGGCGGAAGGTAGTAGTATCATAATGTATAACAAACACATGTTCCTAGTGTGTTCTCTACGTAGTTTGGTAATGCAGTGTGGAAATAGAAGTGTCATTGATCGGGGTACATCCTTGGATGGGTAGCCACGAAGCGATTGCAACCAAACAAAACAAATTCATTCATTTGCGATGTATCCGGTAGACCTGTCATGATGCAGGGCCGGATTTCGTTTAGAAAAAAGTAAGAAAAATTTACATTTATCGTCACCACTGCAGGTCTCTTCCCCTACCTCGGGAAGGTTATAATAATAATAATAATAATATCTGGGACAAATCACACACGGTCAGCTGGCCCCAAACTAGGATTCCCTGTATCTTGGGAACCAGAGACTGATATACATACACATATACTTTTAAATACATACATATATAGATATAATACACCCAGACTCAGAGCAAACACTTCTGCTCATCACAGAAAAGTTTGCCCTGTGTGGGGATCGAACCCACGACTCTCGGATCAGAGGTCAGGCCATACTACACACACGGGGGGCCAAGTCCGGATTGTCAGAAGTTTTTAAGCCGCCTATAAGGCCTCCGACATGGCTTAACGTCTCAGCCATCTAGTGATAGCAGCCGACATCAACGGCTTAAGGTACATTGCGAAGCACGAAAATAAAATGGTCGAGATTGATGCCACTAACAGTCAAATCCATCCAGGTTATGACCGTGTCGGTAGTCAGTTAAGCTGCGTGATAGGCGTGACCACGCAAGCCGCACTGAGCCACGACAGCTTTATACTGTACCTACTATGTAATTATATTTAATATACAGTGCGTATATAAGGTGCTACTTTATTAGTGCCCGATATTTTAATCAGTGCTTCTACTCCTGATTCTGATCAACTTTCTCCAAGGAACCCATAGTCAAATAGCAAAAAAAAATTCTGGACTCTTCATACTAATTTAGCCGCTCGGCTGATCGATTTGTATGAAGACTCCAAAAAATTTTTTGCTATTTGACTATGAATTCCTTGGGGAAATTTGATCAAAATCAGGAGTAGAAGCACTGACTAAAATATTGGGCACTAATAAAGTAGCACCCTATATACCTATAGGGTGACCCTAAATTAGTTCTTGATACGAAAGGCTATGCATGTGCTCATGATAACGAACAACTTTCCCTAAAGAACCCATAGTCAAATCGCAAAAAAATTTGGACTCTTCATACTAATTTGGCCGGTCAGTTCATCGATTTGTATGGAGACTCAAAAATTTTTTTTGCGATTTGACTATGGGTTTCTTAGGGAAAGTTGTTTGTTATCATGAGCACATTCATAGACTTTCGTATCAAGAACTAATTTAGGGTCACCCTATATTTTTGTCCCACTTATTACGCAAAATAACCACATTTATCTTTTAAGCGCAGCTGTGATTAAAAAAAAAGACTTTTTCTCTACTTCAGACAGAAGAATTTTATTTTTTCAATGACAATTTGTATATTTTTTGTCGGTGTTTTTACAGACAACAATTTATAATAATGTACACAAAAATACTTACAATAAATCGATTATACAACCCCTGTGTTCAGCCCTGGCATGCCGGCCATCTTCAAGTAGATATCTACATTACTAACAATCAAATGTCATTTTGCGTCTAAGCCAAAACATTTTGATCTTCAGCGAACAGTCGTTACTAAGTTAACAACCCATTACGTCCCCACTGCATGGGCACGGGTCTCTTCCCATAACTCAGGAGGTTAGGCCATACTCCACACACGGGGGCCAAGTCCGGATTGGTGGTGGTTGTGGGGCTAGTAGTCCAGTCAATCTACGAATTTTTGTATGGAGTAGGTTACATTTAATGCACTTTGGGTGAAAATTTAGGATATGTTACTTAAATAATTGCAAAATGAAAATTCATGAAAATCTCTTATGAGTATTTAATAATTTTTCGGTAATTAGCCCCTAAAGAAACAAAATTAAATTTAAATGTGAACAAAAAATAGAAAACTGGTGATTTTTTACATGAGGGCTTCTTATAAGACCTTTTATTTATATTTATAATCGTCCCCGATCGAGATCAAAACATTGAGTAGATATTGAATATAATATATTTAAAAATTTATAACTTGAAAAGAAATACTGCAAGGTGAGTGATATTTTGTCTGAGGGGGTACATAACCACTGTCAATAACCATGAGAATTATCTCCAAGGTGACTTCGTTATTTATTTTTTTATTAAGTTTTATTCGATTTTAACCCTTGCACATTAAAGACACTACGAATATTTTCATGAAATCTAATAGTAATATTTTTTTTAAACTAAGACTAAGAAAAATCCCCGGTCAATCTGTTGCACAGTTTCTGTAATAATCTAATAACAATTATAATTCGCGAGCGGGCTGAGCGGGGGCGCGGGCGGGGGGATGCGGCATGCGCGGCGCCCGCGCTACCCCGCGAGTTCTTTATTCAGCTAAGCTATAGCTGGGGATTTCGTGCAACATCTTGTATGAGAACTCTTTTTAATTTTGGATCAATGTTTCTCTCTCTCTCTTTCTTTTCTTTTCGTGTGGCACGTTTTTTTACTATTCACAAGATATAGATGGCAGTTGCCTGATGTTCCACTTAGCATCATCCGCGGTCACGTGTCTACCTATTGGGTTTTATGTGTGTTATCAAGGATTTAAACTTGGTATATAGTTGTTCTTTAGGTGGTCTTGAGTGTTAGCCCAGGAGGCATCGGGAGGCATCACAAAGGTGGCGAGGGAAAACGGGGAAAGTTTGATTCGGCCGCGCTCTTCTTTCGAGCTTATATCTCCATAACTATATGTACTGGGGCAAGTGTGATAATTATCGGACAATTATAGGAATATGGAACAAATAATTGCTTCCATCGCTAGAAAAAAAATTGGCTATGGAGGGTACGTGTAAGGAGATCTGTCTCTGTGTACAAAAGTGTCCGTCAAAACGCGTTAAGTAAGGGTGGTGTTATTGTATAAAAAGCGGTCAAGTGCGTGTCGGACCACGCGCAGTGTAGGGTTTCTTAGTACTTCGACAAACACTGCTTCAAGGGAGGTTTTCTCCCGTCTTACAAAACTGACTACTACTCGTTAACTTGTAAAGCCTACTTAGCTGTGATAGTTTTCCTTTTAACTTCGTTAAATATACTACTGCCGTGAATTTTTTCACATTTCTAGAAATAACCATTTAGCTGTCGGGGGGGCGGGGGGGGGGGGGGGGGGCACGTGACTTTAACAAAAAATTGCACTTTAAAGATTAATATTTGGAAAACGAATCTATGACTCGTAAAATAGGTTTCGCAAACCCACAATATTTTTGAAAGACCTATTCAACGATACCCCACACCCTGGGATAGTCGAGAGAAAAAAAAATCAAAAAGAGCTACTTTAGTTCTCCTACGTATCCTCATATCTGATTCAATCACGTAGGGAAACACCAAGCGTAGCACGTTCCATCGCCCTTTGAGTGACTTTAAGCCTTCTTATAAGGTCCATAGTAAGCGACCATGTCTCGGATCCATATGTCATCACTGGCAACACACACTGATTATGGACTTTAGTCTTCAGACACTGCAGTATTTTGGACGTGAAGATATTGCGAAGTTTCCCGAACGCTGCCCAGCCAAGTTGGATTCGACGGCTGATCTCTTTCTCAAAGCTGGACCTACCTAACTGGACTGTTTGTCTCAGGTATATACAGGGTGTAACAGAAGTGTGTGACAATACTTCAAGGTTGGCTTTTACCCATCAAACTGAACAACTTTTATTCTACAACTTTGTCGAAATCGCAAATTTTTTTTTGGACTTTTCATACAAATCGATTCAGCTGGCGAACCAAGTTTGTATGAAAAGTCCAAAAAAATTTTTGCGATTTCAACAAAGTTGTAGAACAAAAGTTGTTCAGTTTGATGGGTAAAAGTCAACCTTGAAGTATTGTCACACACTTCTGTTACACCCTGTATATTCGTCAACAACTTCGAGCGTAGAGTCTCCAACCTTCAGAGGAGTGGGTGTAACACGGATGTTTGATATGATTTTCGTCTTATCCATGTATCATTTTAAGACCCACTTGTTGGGAGACTCTACTTAGTCCTTTGAGCATTGCGCCTAGATCCTCCAAAGTCTCGGCCATGATCACGATATCGTCAGCAAATCGAAGGTGAGTAATGTACTCGCCATTGATGTTAATGCCGAGTCCTTTCCAGTCCAGAAGCTTGAAAACATCTTCCAGTGCAGCGGTGAACAGTTTCGGAGATATAACGTCTCCCTGTCTCACCCCACGCTGCAGCCGGATAGGTTTCGAATTCTGATCCTGAAGGTGGACCAACATGCTGGCATTTTCATACAAACACTTCAAAACTTCGATGTATCGATAATCGATCTGGCACCGTTAGGAGAGATTGCAATACAGCCCAGGTCTCGATCGAATCAAAGGCCACAAACGCCAAGCTTAGTGGTCGATTATACTCTTCGGTCTTCTGTATAATCTGCCGAAGCGTATGTATGTGGTCTATGGTACTGAAGCCTTTTCGGAAACCGGCTTGTTCGGGAGGCTGGAAGTATATAAGGATTAATATGCATATCCGTACCAAATTACAGCTGTGTAATAGTCTCTGAGCTAAGCCGCGGACAGACAGACGGACATGGCGAAACTATAAGGGTTCCTCGTTGACTACGGAACCCTAAAAAGGGTAAATTTTAAAGAAAGCGAGAAAAGTTATTAGAAACAGAGAAGAAAACAAGGAAAGAATCCGCTTTGTTATAACGCACTTTAAAACAAAAAAAACATAAAAAAAGAATTTTTTTTTCATATATTATTTTCATAATCCTTGTCTACATTAGCGCCACTCTGATGGATTCTTGAACTATTATTTACTGCTTACAGTGGACACTTTTTTAACTAATCCCCCCATATAAAACAGTCTTCCTTATACTATTGGCATCGAGAAGCATCACAAAAGTGGCGAGGAGAGGCAAGGAAAGTTTGATTCGGTCGCGCTCCTCTTTCGAGCTAATACGTCCATAACTTTATGTACTAGGTCAAATGTCATGAAGCATGTGGAGAAGTTTAAGTATTTGGGAAGTGCAATAACATTCAAATGTGACCTCAACCCTGAGATCATTGGGATTGGTTCAGCTTTAGCAGTTTTTGGCAAACGTAGACCTACATTCTTCCGGTCGCATGATATTAGCTACTAAGATCTTGGTGTATATGTCCAAAGTAATTCCAAACCTCCTCAATTCGTGAGAGACATAGTGATTATATAGAGCTATGACAGGTATAGATCGATGGATTCATTTTGGTACAGATATTACGAAATAGCCTGTCGTAAGGTCGTTTGTTTCGTCATAGCTATATCGGCCCCCCTCCCCCTTTCTTATGACTGGCTATTTGATGATCTACGAATCAAGACGAAAATATTGAAAATTGTTTTAGCTATATAGGAGCCAGAGAAACAAACTCGGTAAATAGAGCACTTTTATTATTTTCGCCACCAGTCTAATAGGAAAGAAATACGCTGCCTCGATAGATATCACATGCAGTGCCTCCGTGATATCATGAACATCGACTGGTCCAACCATATAAGATATACAAAGGTTCTAACAACGTGCAAACTTATACGGAATTGAGGCGTACCTTAAGCGAAGAAAATTACGTTGGTGTGGTCTTGTGACTCGTATGCTGGGTTACGAAACGTGTCAGTTACTGAGAGCTTCAAGAGGGCAAGCGAAAGCAAAGTGGACAGCTATTGCGGTATAATAACGCCGCCACCGTGATGCCTCCCGAAGCCTCCCGGGCTTATTCCACTTAAGACCACATAAGGAACAACTATGCCAAGTTTGAGGTCTTGATTCTTGATCCAAAATTACGGTAAATCGCAACGACGATATGTCGCATCTAGTTCGTGAAATTTAGCGTAAATACCTACCTACTTTTACTTCATAAGAACAGGCCCACTGGCATTGGAAGTGGGGTTGCTTTGGCAGGCTCATGGAAAGTCATGGAAAAATGGCGATGACACTCATGTCATGACAATATAATAATTATGTATAATTTTTGGAGTTAAATGTTCGGCGAATCAATAGGACAAAGTTTCTTCTTTTGAATTGAATTTACAGTAGGTATATCTATGTGGTAAATCAGTAGGACGGTAGTACTATGATCACGTTTGGATGCCCACAATCCAATGAGTATGATACAATTATTATTAAATAACTACTACCTACCTATCATATTGTGCATTTTATCACATTTGCGTTTCGCACTTTCCATCTAGCTATCCGCGCACTTGTCTTTTTCGCACCCAATAGCTCCGTCTCTGTCGCACACTGGCTATGCGTACGTGGCAGTTCACGCACCTTCTCGGCGTTTGAAATATAATTATAATGTCTAATACATTTTAGTTAAAATGGTTTTAAGAAGAAACTTCTTTGTTTGTACAAGGGACGATGATGATTTCCAATAGATAATATTAGTGTTACGGCACAGCCAAGAAAATATTTGTAGTGTCTTTAATGTGTACTACAGAAATCTTTAAAAAATCGTTTTTAACTGGGTTCTGAAATAGTCACCTAGGTGAAAACTTAACACATGTTCAAGCCTTACAATTAGACTTAAAAAACATAAAAATCTCCGAAGGCTCCATTTTGTAAGTATTATTTTTCACGCAATAATATAAATAATATCGTAATATTAAGAATTTATTGCTTTAAACTAGGGACAACTTAAGTACCATATTTATAAGGTAACTATAGTTATAAATCTCAGTTTTCCCCAAAAGTGCATTTATTGTTTGGCGTATACAAGTTAAAAGGCGTCTTTAGGTATTTCTAAGGGTTGAACGCCCTTACAATCACAAAATTACCACGAATGCTTAGTAAAACACCAATTCTTTTATTTCCAAACCATTTTAGTCAGGTGTCTTTAATGCGACCTCAAATCTTTTATTTACTGGACTATAGTGGCCAATCCCAGTGTCAGAAGTTTTCAAGCCGCCTATAAGGCCTCCGACATGGCTTAACGACTGCCATCTAGCGATAGCAGCCGGCACCAACGGCATAACTTGCCTTGCGAAGCACGGAAACGGTCGAGATAAATGCCACTAACAGTCAACCCATTCAGGTTATGACCATGTCTGTAGTCAGTTAACCTGCGTGATCGACGCTTCCTGAGTCGTTACTAAAGGGTAAACTTGAAATCGTGGACCTAACTGTTGCTTTTACTCATTACACTGAACTACTTTCTTTGAGGAACTAATTTAAACTTTCTGCCTCGCACAACCAAACTGTGGAATGAATTGTCGCCTGCGGTATTTCCGGACCGATACGACATTCAAACCTTCAAGAAAAGAGCGTACTCCCATATCAAAGGCCGGCAACGCACTTGTGACTCCTCCGGTGTTGCGGGTGTCTATGGGCGGCGGTAATCGCTTACCATCAGGTGATCCGTCTGCTCGTTTGCCACCTCTGCCATAAAAAAAATGGATCAAAAAAAATTTTACTCTTCATACAAATCGATGAGCTGAGTATCCAATTTTGTATGAAGAGTCAAATTTATTTTATTTAAATTTATCACAGAAAAGTTTGCCCTGTGTGGGGATCGAGCCCACGACTCTCGGTTCAGAGGTCAGGATCGCTAACCACTTAGCCACCGAGTTAGTCGAAATTTGGTCCACGATTTCAATTTCTCCTTGTATAAATAAAATATCAGACATTGCTCAGAGAATCAGCACACTGAAGTGGCAATGGGCCGGACATATATGCCGAAGAACTGACAACCGGTGGACAAACAGAGTGCTAGTTTGGAGACCGCGTTTGGGCAAACGTAGCGTGGGACGCCCCCCGGCTAGGTAAAATCTATGGTGGTCACAAAAGGTGCTAGTACTTTTTCTTACTTAATCTCGCCATTCTGAACATTTTTTTTGACCTCACATCGAGGTACATTGAAAAGAAAGCAGTACAAATGAGATAACATCATATTTATTTACATTGAAAAGATACATGCAGACACAGATAATACAATACTGTATTGATATTTATAAGTCAAATAAAAAAAAACAAAGTTGGTAGCACCACTGTAAACTTTTCGAAGGTACTTTTTTACTAACTAATATGAAGCTCCTAACAATGGGGAAGAAAACGCAAAGCTATTAGCAGATGGCGCTTCGGACGCTTGACTCATAACAACTTTCAATTTGTTCCGTGTTTTTTATTGTCGAGGTGTAATAAAATAGTTTTATTTTTCTGTAAAATTGTTAAATGGAAAATTTATGCGACTTGGACTGTTCCTTAATGAAATACGAAGCTCAAAAATACATGATTGAAAACGTAAGTTTTCCCAGGTCTTCTTCAGGAAATCTTTAGGAAATTAATGATTTCCATAATTATTGCAACCAATCGCCACACAACGCGGCATTTTTTTAATAAATCTAATGTTTAGTTCACGTAAACAGTTTTTCTATACGTTTTGACAGTTAGTGATGATTGTTATGAGTCAAGCGATATCAGCGCCTCTATCGGCGAGTTCTGTCAGTTTTCTTCCCCATTGAAACTTGGTATAGCCAACATTTCGAAAAGTGTTTGCGGAGATAACAAATACTACAACAAAATGCACATTCTATAGTCCTACATCTTAAAACTAATGGTTATCTTTGGTTATACGAATTCCAAGTGGTAGGAACTTCGTATTAGGTAGATTAAAAAAAAAAAAAAAGATTCCGACGAATTGAGAACCTCCTTTTTTTTGAAGTCGGTTAAAAAATAACCTTCGAAAAGTATACAATTCTACCTACTTCGAATAAACATATTTTGATTTGGAAATTTGTTCTGTCCTGCAGTAGAGACGGACATTGATAAACAGGGAATTAATTTATACTTAATTTAGTTCAGTCGCGTTTTCCGAGTTTCTGTAATAAGCAGAGCAAAACGCAAAGCTATATTTATTTGCTATTAAATATTACAGTTTCCTAGTTATAATAGATGCAGGACAAAATGGAACAATTAAATAATTAAAGTCTTAGACAAATTATGATGCTAATTTTATATTTGCATTAAGTAAGCTGTACTTTTAATCATTAAAGGTGCTAGATTCTGCGGAAGACCCATGAAACACTGGTTTGACGTAATCAAGTGTTTGTCAGACTGAGGAGGACTTTTTGAAGGAGATTAAAAATATATTTAAATAAATAAATATGCATTAATAATGGACCACGCTGAATACGTTAAAAACAACCGACTTCAATCGCAACAACTCCAATTTTGCTATGTTTTTGTTGATTTTCTCAAAAACCGCTGAATCGATTTCGATAAAATTTATATGAGACCACCTGTGAAGTATACCCTTTTAAACAAAAAAAGAATTTTACAAATCGGTTCAGACGTCTTCGAGTAATCGAACATAAACAAAAAAAAATAACAAAAAAAGATTCCGACGAATTGAGAACTTCCTCCTTTTTTTGAAGTCGGTTAAAAAAGTTGGTGGCTCCGCGCGTAGTGGCTCCGACCGTAGCAATGAGTTTTTCGAAACTTACGTGCATTTTCATACCGACTGCTTTAGCGGTGAAGAAAAAAATCGTGAGGAAACGTGCACATCTGATTTCTTTTGTATGATGGTCTCGTTGCACAAGTACGTATCGTAGTAGATGTAAATCTTAATGCTCTACGTGTGACAGCATGTGATGTTAAGTGCAACACCAGGCAACCGCCGTCTATTCCTTGTGGATATAATGGTTAAATTGTGCCACACGATAAGAGAAGAGAATATATAGATTAAAATAAATTTTGTGCAACAAAAAAGCAAAAACAACAATAATAACATGAAAAGGTAGAATTTGGTAGACCTGTTTATTTGATACGATGCAATAAGACCAGCAATTGTAAGCTGAATTCTACACACAAAAAATCAAATCAAATCAAATCAAAAAAGGCTGAAAGAAAGGCAGTTTACTCACGTCTAAGGCTGTAATTACTGGAAATGGCTATTTACGTATTTACTTATCTGCCTATATTTGAATGGAATGAATTGTCACCTGCGGTATTTCCGGACCGATACGACCTACAAACCTTCAGAAAAAGAGCGTACTCCCATATCAAAGGCCGGCAACGCACTTGTGACCCCTCTGGTGTTGCGGGTGTCTATGGGCGGCGGTAATCGCTTCAGGTGATCCGCCTGCTCGTTTGCCTCCTGTCCCATATTTTTTTTTATGTAACAAAAAAAATAAGCAGGCTTGTTTGACTTAATTATGTAAAATAGCATGCAAGACTATCATTAAAAAAAAGGTGTTTTGAAGCTTCTATTTATACTGGAAGAACATTAGATCTCCACACTCCTTCTTTTGTTAAAAAGAAACTGGGCATTAGGGATCTGAATGTACTGAATGCTGAATCTGATTACTAGGTGTTTTTTAGGATACTACGTTTCTTCTCTTTCCGCAAACACTTCCCGAAACGTTGAGTATACGAGTTCCGAGTGGTAGGAGCTTCGTATTAGGTAGACTGAAAAACACCTTCGAAATTGTCAACTTCTCTTATTTTGATAAAAAAACTGTAAACTGTAAAAATCTTTCAAGTAACCTGCTCAAAGGTTGACTGGAAGAGATCCCTTCCAGGGATAAGTCCGCCTTTGTAAAAACTGTTATTTATTTCATTTACACAATATTGTTTTGTTTTTATGTTTTGTGCAATAAAGAGATTACAAACAAACAAACAAACTGTTACTATAGACTTAGCCGCGTTAATATTTTTATGGTAACCAAGACTTCCAAGACACGCACTGCCTAGTGAGGGGTCAATTTTATAATGTTTTGTAAGGTACTGGATTTTTGTAATAAGGATTTATTATTATTAATAAAAGTGTACAGCGTTATTCTAAGTAGGTAGCTTAGAATAAATACCTTTGATTCGATTTGATTGCCTGCAGATTATTAGTTTGTTCTCATAAAATTGACATCACACGTGGGTCAATTGAAGGGTATTACACCTACAGGTATGATATAGATTATTGCAGTCCAAAGGTTTCCTGTGTTTACTTCGATTTATCTTTTCTGTTGACGATGTTGTTGTTGATAAAGGGTGTTACAAAATAGTTGTAATTAATTAATAAGCAACAACAATACAACAATAACAATACAACAACAATAATAACAACAAAAACAATATAACTACAATTAATACTAGTTAATTGTACAACTTACATTCTACGATTTTCAAGAAAAAATATTCTGTCTGACAAAATTATTGCAAGCCAACGAAGTGCGTTCATATCTTAAAGGTTACGGCAGAATCATCAGAGTAGTAGATGCCTTGCTTCTGCTACATATGCTGAGCTTGGACCTTTTGTATTTCACTAGGCTAGTCTTTAAATATAATGTTCAATTAATTTACAACAAATAGCATGGAACAGAAGAATGATATTTATAGTTTAAAGTTAAGTTCCTATATACAGGGTATAACAAAATTGGTGTATGACCCGTTAACTGAGGATTCTACTCATCGTACTGAACAACTTTTGTCCTACAACTTTGCTGAAATCGCAAAAAAATTTGGACTCCCCATAAAAAAATGGCAAAAACTCACATGATCAATTTGTATGGAGAGTCCAATTTTTTTTTGCGATTTTAGCAAAGTTGTAGAACAAAAGTGGTTCAGTACGATGAGTAGAATCCTCAGTTAACGGGTCCTACATCAATTTTGTTATACCCTGTATATAGGAACTTAACTTTAATTAAACTATAAATATCATTCTTCTGTTCCATGATGCCATTTGTTGTAAATTGATTAAACATATATTTAAACACTAGCCTAGTGAAATACAAAAGGTCCAAGCTCAGCATATGTAGCAGAAGCAAGGCATCTACTAAGCTGATGATTCTGCCGTAACCTTTAAGATATGAAGTGCGTTCATATCTTAAAGTTTACGGCAGAATCATCAGCTTAGTTGTCTTGCAATAATTTTGTCAGACAGAAATTAATTGAAAATCGTGGAATAAAAGTTGTACAGGACAAGATAGTATGCATCTGACATTGACATGTGTCATTTCCATAGTAACCTTTTGCTTTTTAGGGTTCCGTAGCCAAATGGCAAAAAGCCTTATGCCTTATGGATTCGTCATGTCTGTCTGTCTGTCTGTCCTTCCGTATGTCACAGCCACTTTTTACTATAAAAACTATACTGTTGAAACTTGATAAGTAGATGTATTATGTGAACCGCATTAAGATTTTCACACAAAAATAGAAAAAAAAACAATAAATTTTGGGGGTTCCCCATACTTAGAACTGAAACTCAAAAAAAAATGTTTTTTCATCAAACCCATACGTGTGGGATATCTATGGATAGGTCTTCAAAAATGATATTGAGGTTTCTAATATCATTTTTTTCTAAATCGAATAGTTTGCTCGAGAGACACTTCCAAAGTGGTAAAATGTGTGTCCCCTCTGTAACTTCTAAAATAAGAGAATGATAAAACTAGAAAAAATATATGATGTACATTACCATGCAAACTTCCACCGAAAATTTGTTTGAACGAGATCTAGTAAGTAGTTTTTTTTAATACGTCATAAATCGTAAACCGCGAATTACCTTTCATTCAATCTACTCAAATATAAAAAATATAGAGTTCAAGACATGTGTGATTATGAATTTATACGGAACCCTCGGTGCGCGAGTCCGACTCGCACTTGGCCGGTTTTTTTATTTTCATTTAACATCATTGGTCCTAAAATCTGTATGACAAACATAAACATGCAGTCGTCATGTAGAGACGTGGCTCTGTGAGACTAGCGTAGTCGCGTCGATAACGCAAGTTAACTGACTAAAGAGACGGCAATAACGTGGATGGGCTCGATTGTTAGCGGTATTTTCTGTTTCTGCACGTCGCTTGCCACGCGCTTCGAATTCGTGGTTTATTATAGCTTAAACCTATAACCGCCTCCGTAGGCCGCTCGCTTCACGTCAGGAGGTCGCGGGTTCGATTCCCGGCGTAACCAACTTTGTAGGATTCGGTTTGGTTGGTGGTAGGGCATTTTCTGAGCCCACCTGGCTAGCTACCACCATCTTATGTAAGTATTGCCGACACACATCAATTTTAATAGCATTGATATGTTCCGGCATGCCTGAAGATAAGATAGCCAGTTGCCCATTGCGTTGGGGAATCTTGGTAAGCCCGCTTCCATCTTCGGCATCATCATCACTTACCACCAGGTGAGATGATGCCAGGGTAAAATAAAAAATAAAGTTTATATGTAATAAAGTATAGTATAGCTTGTATGCAGTAAAGTATATTGAATTGAATATGACGTGTTGTCGTATTATTTTAATGGTTCTTTATGGGTTCTATAGTAGATAGATATTAGTTATACCTAACTGTAATAAATATGCTAATGGTATTTATTACATCGACGGTACCTATTATAAATGTGTTATTTTATTACCATAATTTTACCGAACACCGATTTTATATCATCATATAAAATTTTCCTTACCTCTGCTTATACAGGGTGTTAAAAAAAGTGCGTTTGAAATTTTAAGGGGTTACTCAGAATCAAGTATAGAACCCAGGAAAAATATTGAAAAAACCGCTCTTCAATGTTTTTTAGTTTTTCATACAAATTCTTGACTCACTATTCAGATTCAGTATGAGAATCTGAAAAAAAAATTAAGAGCGGATTTTTCAATATTTTTCCTGGGTTCTATACTTGATTCTGAGTAACCCCTTAAAATTTCCAACGCAGTTTTTTAACATCCTGTATGTTCTGTATGGTAATGAAAGGATTATTGTAACATTTTTTGCACTATGAATTGTACCAATTTACTTATGTAGAATGGGAATAAAATTCTTTATTATTATTATTATTATGAAATGAAATGAAATGAAAATATTTTATTCGAAGTAGGTAGCAGTGTACACTTTTCGAACGTTATTCTTTTATCTACCTAACACGAGGTTCCTACCACTCGGAACTCGTATACCCACCGTTTCGGGAAGTGTTTGCGGAGTGAGAAGAAACGGCGGGCCCTAAAGAAACTCCCTCCAACACATTTTTTTTTAAGTCTTATATTCTATTACATCTTAATGCTAGATCAATAAATGAATTATACAATGTCATGTCTGTAAATAAAATATGCAAAATTAAGAATAAAGTAAGAAGAATAAAGAAAGAAAGGATTCAAAAGAGATAAATAATAAGAATGTAATTTATAGAAATAAGTACTGCTGTAAACTGACTTACCTAGTGTAACATTATCTGCTACAGGGTGAATAAATGATTTGATTTGATTTGATTTGATAAAAGTAAAAATTATTTGTAGCTAATGACTAACAATTCAAAAACCAATGACAAGAGCAGGCCAGTTCACACGGACAGCACCCGATCACGAGTATAACGCGAGAGTCAGCCATCGCTCCCCTCAACCATATTTGAGGGAAGGGAACGACCCGGCTCCCGATTAGTAAGTAGTAGTATTATTACTTCTCGAGAGGCGACCGCGCACCGGAAGACGCAGCGTGGGCAGCCCTCCGACTCGGTGGACCGACGACCTGGTGAAGGTTGCAGGAAGACGCTGGATGCGAGCCGCACAGGACCGGTCAGTGTGGAAATCCTTGGGGGAGGCCTTTGTCCAGTAGAGAACGTCTTTCGGCTGATAGATAGATAGATAGATTATTAGTAAGGAAAATAGGTTATTTCTTGGCTCTGAAATAAGCAAGCATCAGTACAACAAATAAAATAAATTTACTTATTCGAAGTACGGAACAATGGTGTCGATTCAGTTTTTTTTTTTATGGCAGAGGTGGCAAACGAGCAGACAGATCACCTGATGGTAAGCGATTACCGCCGCCTATAGACACCCGCAACACCAGAGGAGTCACAAGTGCGTTGCCGGCCTTTGATATGGGAGTACGCTCTTTTCTTGAAGGTTTGAATGTCGTATCGGTCCGGAAATACCGCAGGCGACAATTCATTCCACAGTTTGGTTGTGCGAGGCAGAAACTTTCTAGTGAAACGCACAGTTGTGGACTGCCAACCATGTGTGAGGTTTTCACGATTAAATTTATTTGACAGAGTTAAACTTAATTTAAGTGCTCTGTCTTTTTCTTTCTATATCGAAAAGATCGTGAGAGAGACGTAGGAGAAGTGGGACGTAGACGTAGGAGAGCCATGCTTCGGCACGAATGGGCCGGCTCGACCGGAGTGATACCACGGCCTCACAGAAAACCGGCGTGAAGCAACGTTTGTTGTGTTTCGCCGAGTGAGTGAGGGTACCGGAGGCCCAACCCCCCCTCCCCCTCCCCATTCCCCCATCCCCCATCCTATTTCAAAGGTCGGCAACGCACTGGTGACTCGTCCGGTGTTGCGGGTGTCCATGGGCGGCGGTAATCGCTTACCATCAGGTGATCAGTCTGCTTGTTTGCCACCTATCACATAAAAAAAAAAAAAGATAAGGACAGGACGCTTTTTGCACACTTTTCGAAGATCATATTTAGCCTACCTTATACGAAGTTCGTACCACTTAGAACTTCTATACCCAACGTTTTGAGAATTGTTTGTAAAGGAACGTCTGGTCCAAAAGAAACTCGCTCCAACGCATTTATTAATCCCGCTCGTTGGCCAGGTTTGCTTTGCTTATCAACTTCCTACACTTCGCTGTGTCCTGTCTATCTCTGTCCTGGATCATCATCATCAGCCCAAACACGTCCACTGCTGGACAAAGGCCTCCCCCAAGGATTTCCACACCGACCGGTCCTGCGCTGCCCACATCCAGCGGCTTCCCGCAACCTTTACCAGGTCATCGGTCCACCGTTTTCCGGTGCGCGATCGCAGTTCAGTGGTAAAATGCTGTCCTGGATATGTTGGATAAATGTTTAATTAAACTGCTGGAAAGCTGCAATGTTAATATATCATGAGTCGATCAGATGACTCATATTACAACATATACTACGCAATAAACAGAATGCAAAATTTTCTACTTTAGATACCATCGCTAGCTAAATTATGTTGCCGCACGAACTTTTCCAACGCCCTATTATAATCTTGTTTTCATCTTTAGTTTGCTTTTACTAGATTACTGTGACCTCTAAATCCTGAAGTTTAACTTGAAAAAGGTCTCAAATGCCCTAATGACCTTCACCATGACCGTGGTGATCTTTGACCTCGTGACTTTCACGAACACCCTCCAAAATAGTTTGTATTGACTTTTTATTTAAATTAACTTAAGGGTCTGCACTACCCTTAATCAAAAACCCTTATTTTGAAAGTCTTGAGAAAGGAATTTTGATGGAACCACCAATATATAAACCATAATTGACCACGCTGAATACGTTAAAAACAACCGACTTCAATCGCAACAACTCCAATTTTGCTATGTTTTTGTTGATTTTCTCAAAAACCGCTAAATCGATTTCGATAAAATTTATATGGGACCACCTGAAAAGTATACCCTTTTAAACAAATAAAGAATTTTTTAAATCGGTTCAGGCGTCTTCGAGTAATCGGTGAAAATACATAAAAAAAAAGATTCCGACGAATTGAGAACCTCCTCCTTTTTTTGAAGTCGGTTGAAAATTTTATATACTTAGTCTTTTTTTTAGTCTAAGTTGAACATGCTCTATATTCCCATTATATCTTAATGCTAGGTCAAGAGATGATTTATATAATCTTGTCTGTAAATAATAAGAAAAGAATAAAAAAAAGAAGAAAGGATTCAAAAGATATAAAAGTAAAAGTAATTTGTAGCTAATGACTAACAATTGCAAAAACCAATGATAAGAGCAGGCCAGTCCACACGGACAGCACCCGATCACGAGTATAACGCGAGAGTCAGCCATCAAACACAAATTAAATAATCAGTAAGTATTTTAACTACATTTTAAACAATGTTGGAGAAGTTTCTTTTGGGCCCGACGACGTTTTCTTCTCTCTCCGCAAACACTATCCGAAACGTTGGGTATACGAATTCCAAGTGGTAGGAACTCCGTATTACAGATCACCTGATGGTAAGCGATTACCGCCGCCCATAGAACCCGCAACACCAGAGGAGTCACAAGTGCGTTGCTGACCTTTGAAATGGGATGGGGGGATGGGGGAATCTTTTAATATTATTTGATTTAAAAAGTGTCTAATAATATGTAACCCTTAACAGTTTTCACCAATTTCGCCACTGCTTTTACCTCGTTTTTTATCAAAGCGTGCGAGTGAAAAACAACAATACATATTATACCTATTTACATATATTTAAAATGGCGTTTACGCATTGCGGTCACGAAAATAATGGGAACCATGACAACTACACCCAAAACAGATTGTATCGATGATTTCGCATTTTTCCAGCAGCTAATGGGCGTTTTTCCATTGGCTGACACGCCAATGGCGTTGCCTAAAATCGCATTTTCTGGTCAGTGAAAAAACTTCAAATCAAATTAAATATTTTTATTGTGGATCATAGGTTACATAAAGATGTCAGTAGACAATGATAAGGTAATAAAGGCATATAATATTGGGCATATAAGGGATATAATATTGGGCATATAAGGTATATAATATTGGGCATATAAGGCATATAATATTGGGCATAAAATAAAGACATATAACACATATCACATTTGACTGACTCGGTGGCTAAGTGGTTAGCGATCCTGACCACTGATCCGAGAGTCGCGGGTTCGATCCCCAGTGATCCCCATAGTGTGGGGATTCCCCACACAGGGCAAACTTTTCTGTGATGAGCAGAATTGTTTGCTCTGAGTCTGGGTGTATTATATCTATATATTTATGTATTTAAATGTAATGTGTAATGTATATGTATTTAAATGTATATGTTTAAATGTTTATCAGTCAGATCAGTCTCTGATTCCCATAGCACAGGGAATCCTAGTTTGGGACCAGATGACCGTGTGTGATTTGTCCCGAATATTACCTATATTATTATTATATCGTCCCTACTGCAGGGGCACGGGTCTCTTCCCATACCTCGGAAAGGTTAGGCCATACTCCACAGACGAGGGACAAGTCCGGATTGGTGAAGGTTGTGCGGCTAATGGCTTACCCCAGTATCAGAATTTTTAAGCTGCAGCCGCCTATAAGGCCTCCGACATGGCTTAACGACAATAGCTTAAGATTAGGTTACGAAAATTAAAATCAACAGTCTAGATTATTTATTTTTTGTTAATATTCTTTTTTATCCTTAATTTAATATCATTTAGAGTATAAAAACATTTTTCCGCCAGCATACAATGAAGCCCAGGTTTTTCATGTACTTCCTTACTTTTTTTTTTATGTAATGCCTCCCCAAATAAAAACTTTTTTGATTTCCCATACTGATAATAATAATTAAACAAATACATGAGCCTTATTAACTCATTTTATGAATAAATCTTTTGTACAAGGTCTGTTTCCTGACAAGATCAAAACAGCAGTAGTAAAACCAGTTTTCAAAAAAAGACGGAATTCTTCAAAAGTCCTCTTGTCTTTTTTGAGAAATAAATGATTCTATAACCTGAAAATTGTAGACACCCTATATTTGCATGTTTTGGTATCAAGTTCACTATTGTATTACCGAAATTAAAGAAAAAAACCTTAAAGAAAAGAACCCTCGTTCCCATAAATAGACTCAGATAGACTCAGCGTCATATGGTGATAAAAATATGTTTTATAGTTGTGTCGTGATATACCTACTAAAGAACTTTTATGATCAACGAATGAGTTGTAAATAAGAAACTGTCGCACTCAACGCGTGCTTGGTCGCATCGATCACGCAGGTTAACTGACTTCAGAAACGGTGATAAACTGGATGGGGCGTTGACTTTTAAAGGTCTTAAGCCAACTGTTTCTGTGCCTCCCGAAGCACTCCCGAAGCAAGTCGCTGAGTCATGTTAGACGCCACTTGTGGTGCTTATAGGCAGCTTCAAAAATGTTGACACTAGGGATGGCCACTAGCCCCACAACCTTGACAATTACGGTAGCCGGTTTAAATTCGTTTCTTTTACATTAAACCTTTTTACATTAAACATAAAACCAAATTTACATTAAACATTAAACCAAAATTTACATTAAAGCAAAATTATCTAATGCAGGCAGACTTTGCGTTGACCGGACCGCAAACCGCATCCAGCGTGAGAGTGTGACAAATTCATAATTATTGACAATTATCATTGTGAGTTGGTAGCGACCGCACACAGAAAGATGTAGTGTAGGCAGGCCTCCCACTCGGGCCGATGACCTGGTAAAGGTCGCGGGAAGACGCTGGATGCAGCGCTGGACCGGTCGGCGTGGAAATCCTTGTGAAAGCGCCTTGTGAATCCTTGTCCCGCAGTGGATATCTTTCTGCTGATGATCCTGATATTTTTAAATTCATATTAATGTTTTTTAATTCAGATTTCACAGAGGTATTCAGGCATACTTTGTTCCAGTTGACGTCCCTCTTACCTGTCCACCCGAAAACTTTGAGATCCTACTAAAATAGTCCGCTATACGGCCGCAACTCACGTCACATAACTTGAGCCAACATGATTTTAAGCGAATTTATAAGAAGCTGGTTTTCTAGTACTATGTAGGTAGTACTGTCACATACGACGCGAAGCGACGTCGACAAAAACCGTTAATTAACAAAAAACTGACGAATGGTGTATCAGACCTTGCGTTGTGGAGGGTTCCGCTGAACAGTTTTATATTTTACTATACTTAGCATTGTCTTTAATTGTGCCAATCATTTTTTTTTATTATTATTTTAAGTGGATGCGTAACACGTTTTTTAAATTGTATTTTTTTTTCTACCTAGTACGAAGTACCCTGCTACGTCTAACTTGTACACTCAAAATTTCGGTGAGAAGCGAGAATAAACGTTGAGTCCAAAAGAAACTAACTCAACACTTTTTAACTCAACTTAAATTCTAATGCAATTCATGCCATAGGATCTATACACGTCCATAAATCTTAAGATAAGTCTAGCTAGACCTATTTTTAACCGACTTCAAAAAGGGAGGACGTTCTCAATTCGACTGTATGTTTTTTTTGAGTAGAATAGAATATTAGAATATAAATCTTTATTTGTATGTATGTAACGCGATTACTCCGCCAGTTACATATGAATCAATTTTGATGATTCTTTTTTTATTTGGTAGGTAATACTTCAGAGGTGGTCCCACGTAAATTTTATCTAAATTGAATCAGCGCTTTTTGAAAAAAATCAACAAAAACAAAAAAACATAGCAAAATTGTAGTTGTTACGATTGAAGTCGCTTTTTTAGCGTTCAGCGTTGTCGATTATAAATAACCAAAAATGATAACTCCAATATAAATATTGCAAGGAGATTGCTATTTAATGCAACCACTGTCATTCAACCTTTCATTTTTTTCAGGAAACGAGCCCCATAAAACATAATATACAATAACATCATGTTATACTTAAAATACTATACAGAAATACGTGATAACTAACTAACTAAAAAAAATAATGGTTTTTAGCAAACCTTACATTCACTGGGCTACTAAGGAACCCTGATAACTGGTCCATTCCATACGGCGCACTGGTACCAATATGAAAGAAACTGAGAATAGAGTCGAAAGTTGGAGGACTGCCGCCAAAATTTTTATATAGATAGTTCATTTGATTTCAAACAACATTTTCAAATACCATTTTTTGATAAAATAACTCCTTTGCACTTAAAAAAAATACTGAAGTTTTTTTTGTATGGAGAAAAATTGTTTTTTGATGTACATTTTCACAAAACCAAAAGTGTAAAGATGAGACCCCATACATATTGTAGAGGACATGTACCTCGATGTTTTCTCCAAAGTAACTATGTGCGTATCGGTGCGTCCACGGGAGCCAGAGGCCCCTAAAGGTTGTAACTTTGACATAGCTATATTGTTTAAATTTATTGCATTTATCTCTCAAAATTAAAGTTAAATAGAGTAAAAAGACTTATTATAATATTACAAATGGTCAAAGGCCATCAAAGATTACGAAATCGGACTTAAGTTATTTTTCTTTAATTCCTAATTAAAAGGCATTTGCTATGCCTACTTGTATACTAAACTTTAATGGAAGTACTTTAAGAATGC
This sequence comes from Coleophora deauratella, assembly GCA_958295455.1. Taxonomy (NCBI): domain Eukaryota; kingdom Metazoa; phylum Arthropoda; class Insecta; order Lepidoptera; family Coleophoridae; genus Coleophora; species Coleophora deauratella. The sequence continues at coordinate 1,003,325 of OY282414.1, read as the reverse complement.
CCACACACCTATTTTACACTAATTCCGCATGTACAGTCAGTGGATGAAACCTGCTATAACTATGACTCATGCGTACCTCACAGAGTTCCACGAATACCCTGCGTAACAACAAGGGTACTGTTGTTGTTGCGCAGAATAATTGTTCAATTACACGTGGTATTTTTTTAAATCAATTACTTTGAATTATGACTATGTTCCGTAAGTAAGTATGTATGAATTTAGTAAAATAAAACAGATAATATTTGTATTGAAGGTTTACTGTTTACAGTAAAATCCATATACTTAAATTAAAAATAAATATTTATAACAACTATATACAATCAATTTACATTTACAAACAAATATATAGGTACTCAAAATTTATTTAAATTTCTATACAGTGCTTATTAATTAACTTAATACTAATATAGTAAAAATTCAATATATTTACATTTATAAGACAAACACAAGGTTTTTTAAATATAAAATGATTATGAACTTAAAAGTACTATATTCATACATTTTCACACATAATATACAACAATAACTCAACTTAAGCTAGTGGGTCTGGAGGAGGACAGTTTTCTAAATCAATGAAGACCTCATCTTCCTTGAGCCCAAATGGTACATCCTGATCAAGGATTTCATCTGCAAGTAGACTTTCTGCCTCGGGAAACAGCTGAAGTTTTTGGGACCTCAGAAACTTCGGTTTTATGTGTGAAATGTAGGGATCCGAACTAATTAGGAAGTTATGAATGAGATCTTCGTTAGTTTGGATCCTTCCAGTCTTTCGAGAATGTCTCTCTCGAATGTTTCTGAAGTCCTTGTTGCGAGCTTCAGATGCTTCCTCCGACATCATACCCATAGGCATGAAAGAAAAATGCTCGCAGATGTCCGCACCATGTACCAGAAGCTTATGGACACTTGCTGGCATGTAATACCATTCATATAGATGGACATATATTTCGGCAGTTTCCTTGCAATATTCTCTGAAATTTGGAATGTTTATTTTTCTTCCAGATGATATGGTCTGCAAAATCACAGCGAACCTCTTTATCAATGTCTCATTTACTCCAGTGATTTCTGCAGACTTTTCGTAATTTCGGAAAAACCGTCTTGCCGTATTCCCATCGTTGGTGGTACCATACCCTTGCTTAACAATATCCACCAATAGTCCTGTTTGTGCAAATAGCTCGTTTTGCGTCATTTCTTTCCTGGACTTTTGCAATAGTTTGTCTTGCCCCCTAGCTGCCCACTTTTGAAAATCTAAGTTATATGAAATGTGTAGAATGCATTCCATACATCTGATCCACATGTGTAAAGAAGATAAGCCGTATCGGTACATCTCTGTATTGATAGGCTTACTGTAAACAAGGCTTAAATTGTTCATTTCTTTGGGTGTAGCTTTGCATATGGTACAGCTCGCACATGAAGGTGTCTCTGACAAAGCTGATGAAACTTTTCCATCAATCATTGTCATATGCAAATCATGACAGATTTCCACACCACCTGCAATAAAAAAAGAACAGATTAAGAAATTATTAAAGTATAATGAAAATACACATTCATTGAATGTTAATTATCTCTTATCTATGCCTTTATCAGTTTGTAGTTCCCACAGTACAGATAATTCTAGTATGCGGGGCAGATTTCAGCATACATAATATGTTATATCTGTATCGGATAGTAATCATAATTCATAATATAGAGTTGGATCGGATAAAAGGATTTAAAACGCTAACGTAAATACGTAATACAAATATCCGAACAGGGAAAGTCAAATAAAAGCGTTTAAAAAAAGACTTACCTATCATTGTTGGAACCAAGTTTGCTATTTCTTCTTCCATTAAAGCTGCTTGTTGCTGTATGTACTCTTTTGTTTCCTTTACAAACTCGAACTTCTTTGGCCTACAATAGTTAGTAGATGACGGGCGAGGGTTTTCCCATACCAATTCGTCACCATTCATTAGACGTAATGGAACAAGACTCGTCATGAAGACCGATGAATCCGAAAAATTTGAACTTGTCTTTTGTTTATATATGCTCTGCGAAGAAGCTCCGTCAAAGCCCCATTTGCTTATGAGCTTAAGACAAGAAGCATTTGATTCTAAATCAACAACTTGAATAATCTTTTCTGTTGTTAAATCAAGAAGGGCCTGTAGCTCATTATTAGCTCCATTTTCATTTATTGTGATAGCATCTTCTGGAGGATAACACGCTTTTCTAGCCACCAGTAAATTTTGGTATGATGGTAGCTCACGAAAAAATGACTTCATAGTAAAATATTGCCACTTAGATAAACTCAATGCTGTCACGAGTGATAAAGTCTTCTCATTAGAAATCTTAGACTTCTTAACGTACGACGAATCAAATAAATAATCAGTTACTTCTTGAGTTTTTTCGGGACTTTTTGAAAGGTATTCAATAATGCGAGCTAATTCAGAGTTACCACTTTCTTTTAACTTCATCACTAGAGCAAAAACCAACTGTTCCTCCGAATTTTCTAACAGTGAGCCGGAACGCCTTTTTTTCTGTTGATTAGTTAGGTCTTGAAATGATTTTCTTGGGCTAGGCGTGTTGGTGGCAGCATTTGCTGACGATGGCCTGACTTCCACGATATCAATAGATAAATTCAGGTCCTGTTCAACTTCATTCTCACTCTCCCGGATGAATATGGACGATAGGTTAATAGACTCGCACTCGGGCCACTTAATTTCAGTTTCTAACCAATCAAGGTTTTTATTAAAAAACCTTCTCTGATTTCTACAACTCACATCGGACCATTTTTTGTACAAATTGTTCACGTATGTTTTCACAAACACTTTGAAGGTGCTACGGTCTTCTTCGGACATTTCTGCAGGAAGATATTCACTGAGTTTTTGGTATAATAAAGTACTGTTTTTTATACCACCAAAAGCCTTCAGTGCCATGAACATATCCAAATTAGTAACGAAACCCGACATTATAACAGCAAATCACAGTAATACTTTCGCCAATAGCGCACTTACGACTAATCTTTACCGGTAACCTGATTGTTTATATAGCCCTAATTGGGGGTTGTATTGTGCAACCTCTGCAAAAGCAAGAGGTTAGACAAGGACAAAAACTTAACAATAGTATGGATAACAATGGCAACAACGAAAGTTACGCATGAGTCATAGGTTTCATCCACTGGCTATATAGAAGACATGTGTGCAATTTCACTTTATTTAGTATTATGAGCTGTTTTGTTGTGAAATACTTTTCTTATCTTAATTTTAGACTGATGTGACATGATAGTTAATATAGGTATGCTTAATTTTTCCATTATTATTAATAAGCATTATAGAGCCTGTCTAAGATGTCTTATTTGTAAATGTAAATTAATGAATTTTTGCTAATGTAAATTATATGGATTGAATTGAAAAAAAAGTAGACCTTCAGTTAAAATATTATCTGTTTTATTTTGCTAAATACATACATACTTACTTACGGAACATAGTCATAATTCAAAGTAATTGATTTAAAAAATACCACGTGCAATTGAACAATTATTCTGTGCAACAACAACCCTTGTTGTTACGCAGGGTATTCGTGGAACTCTGTGAGGTACGCATGAGTCATAGTTATAGCAGGTTTCATCCACTGACTGTACATGCGGAATTAGTGTAAAATAGGTGTGTGGGCATTCTAAAAGTACTTCCATTAAAGTTTAGTATACAAGTAGGCATAGCAAATGCCTTTTACTTAGGAATTAAAGAAAAATAACTTAAGTCCGATTTCGTAATCTTTGATGGCCTTTGACCATTTGTAATATTATAATAAGTCTTTTTACTCTATTTAACTTTAATTTTGAGAGATAAATGCAATAAATTTAAACAATATAGCTATGTCAAAGTTACAACCTTTAGGGGCCTCTGGCTCCCGTGGACGCACCGATACGCACATAGTTACTTTGGAGAAACATCGAGGTACATGTCCTCTACAATACGTATGGGGTCTCATCTTTACACTTTTGGTTTTGTGAAAATGTACATCAAAAAACAATTTTTCTCCATACAAAAAAAACTTCAGTATTTTTTTTAAGTGCAAAGGAGTTATTTTATCAAAAAATGGTATTTGAAAATGTTGTTTGAAATCAAATGAACTATCTATATAAAAATTTTGGGGGCAGTCCTCCAACTTTCGACCCTATTCTCAGTTTCTTTCATATTGGTACCAGTGTGGCGGCGGCGCCTGCGCATCTGAATCAGAATCGCGCGCAACGTCACATCCAGTCTCGGAAGGAACCAGTTTGACACGTTTTTTGATACTTGTCTGACTGAAAACATCATCAATAATCTTTAAATCATTCTGCGCATGCGCAAAAGTTAAATTAATAGGGTATCTATTAGTTAACTGCACAAAACTTAATTTATGGATTTTTGTTCAGCAAGTAGCTATTTTATTAAAAATGCAGAAAAAATTCATAACGTGTACAATTTTAAATTAAAAATAATCGTATTAATTATGATTACTACTATATTGCATAATGACGTCATCGTTTACAATTTCAAACAGTTTTCGAACAAATTGTCGTTTTATACATTTGATTTTTGAAAGTAACTCGGATGATTAACTGTCAACTACTCTATACTACTTATAATATAATTTAAGTCATAATAATTTTGTTATATTTTTTGAGTATTCTACAAAATACACGCTTAAAATTAGTGGTACCTGTAAAATTTGAAATGTTGTCATTTGGAAAATGACAGTTCCCCATTGCGTTGGGGAATCTTGGTAAGCCCGCTACCATCTTCGGCATCATCATCACTTACCACCAGGTGAGATGATGCCAAGGGCTAACCAATTGTAGTAAAAAAAAAAACTTCAAAAGTAGGCTACGCTTTTATTTGCTAATAACAGATTAATGAAACAAAAATGTTAATTAATACTACAATAATCTCAAAAGATGTCGCTTAATGCAAAAATTTAACGATTACTTTAGATTAGTAGAAATCTGATTTTAATTAAATAAAATAGCTAGTTAATGACCAATTAATGGTCTTATTTTTCATTATTTACGGTTGGATGAACGTCGTAAGTAATAAGAAACTGCAATTAATCAGATGATCTTTCAAAAGAAAAAATATATAGGGTGACCCTAAATTAGTTCTTGATACGAAAGGCTATGCATGTGCTCATGATAACAAACAACTTTCCCTAAAGAACCCATAGTCAAATCGCAAAAAAAATTTGGACTTTTCATACTAATTTGGCCGGTCAGTTTATCGATTTGTATGGAGACTCAAAATTTTTTTTTGCGATTTGACTATGGGTTTCTTAGGGAAAGTTGTTTGTTATCATGAGCACATTCATAGACTTTCGTATCAAGAACTAATTTAGGGTCACCCTATATATTAGATGACTGATTTGTTAGGTTAAATTATGTTAGCCTATTATCGTCCCTTATTCTGGGTTTTTATATGATTCTGGGGCAAGGGTCTTCCCCTACCAGCTGGTCTTCCCGAGCTCAGGAGTCATAATCCACACACAGTGGCCAAGTGCGGATTGGTGGATGATATATTGTAAGAATTGAAGAGAATCGGAGTTCGTTAGAACCTTTAAATAATTCCCGTCATCTTGGGAGATTCTTAAAATTATTTAATAAACCACAACCGGTAACCAAAATCGAAATATTTTTTTATTTAAGTAGATATTTGCACATACTTTTAAATCGTCGTTTTTTTCTACCTAGTACAAAGTTCCTACCACGCGGAACTTGTACACTCAAACGTTTCGGGAAGTGTTTGCGAAGCTCTTGGCATCATTTCACCTGATAGTAAGTGATGGTGATGCCGAGAACGGAAAGATAAGATACATAAGATACGGATTATTATATTTATTATTATTATCTTGTTGGTGGGTGCTGTCCAAACAGCGACACTTCGATCCAAAGGGATCTTTTGTGTCAACCCCTAAGACCTTCGTACCTATCCCAAGTCAAAAATATGTTGCATTTACGCAGTGATTCCGCTGAGGGGTAGGTGCCTGTATTCCTCCGGCGTTGGGTAGGCATTGCCAAGGAGGCACATACGCTTGTTAGCCAGAACATCGCAGTGACACAATAGGTGCTCCATTGATTCTGTATCCTCACTACAGGCTCTGCACGTCGCATCATTTGTCAGACCTATCTTTTTAAGGTGAGCGTTTGTTGCGTAGTGGCTATAAGATACGGATACATAAGCGAACATACAAAGATTCTTCAAAGTAATGGGAAACTGGCTCAGAATAAAGAGTATTTATTTCATACTAGCTTCCGCCCGCGACTCCGTCTGCATGGACTTCAGAAATGGGTTTAGAGAGAAATAAAATGTTAAGGCTGTGACAAAGTAAAAAATTCAGCTTTAAGCCAGTCCTCCGGGAACCTTCGAGTTTTCCGAGATAAAAAGTATCCTGTGCGTTAACTGAGTGCTTTATCTGTCTCCCTACCTTTCATCCCACTCTGTTCAGTAGTTTCGGCGTGAAAGTGGAACAAAAAACAAACATCCACACTTTCGCATTTATAATATTAGTGAGAAGAAACTCGCACTCTTATCTCGAATTTATTTTTAGAATTAAGATCAGTTTTTATGACAGATGAGGATGACTTATTGCAGGACAGGCCGACTTTTTTCATTGGTGTTTGGTCATTCATAATTAATTTCCCATTTACACATAAATTATATTTTTTGTCGATCCTCTCGTATTCTTTTGTAGAGATATGCAACTAAATATAACTATAATCAAGCTTGATTACTTGAATTATTCAATACCTAATAGTCTTTTATTTAAAAAAATGTATTGGGGGAGTTTCTTGGTTCTTCTTTCTCCGCAAACACTTTCCAAAACGTTGGGTATACGAGTTCCAAGTGGTAGGAACTTTGTATTGGGTGGACTAAAAATTATCTTTCAAAAGTGTAAGTAAGTATTTATTTTGCAGAAACATTGAACAGGGTTGACATGGTTTACAATAAATCGGTACATTATGTTTCGCCAAGGAAATGGCATGCAAAATTATACATTTGTCAAAAATATAATATATTAGGAACTAGAGGATTAAATTAAAACATACAAAGAAGCAAGCAAACAAACAAATTAATGTAATAATTCCTTAATGTTATAGCAATTTAAGTCCAATAACCACCGATATAACTTTCTAGGTTGAAACTTTACAGGCAAGTTTTTAATATGGTCTGGTAACTGGTTATATATTTGAATACACATCCAGTGTATAGTGCTACCTACATCGAATAAATATTTTTGATTCGATTTAGGGATCCTAATACTTGTAGTTCTTATTCGTGCTTTAATATTACATATTACTATATCATAAAACTTTAAACTGATATAAAATAATATTATAATATCCGGGACAAATCACACACGGTCATCTGGCCCCAAACTAGGATTCCCTGTATCTTGGGAACCAGAGACTGATATACATACACACATACATTTAAATACATACATATATAGATATAATACACCCAGACTCAGAGCAAACAATTCTGCTCATCACAGAAAAGTTTGCCCTGTGTGGGGATCGAACCCACGACTCTCGAATCCAGAGGTCAGGATCGCTAACCACTTAGCCACCGAGTCAGTCAGCAAATGACAGTACAATGCATACTGTTACGAATTACCCACAGTTATTGTTTAAAAGCAGTCACAGATACAATAAAAAGGTCGTTTCACACGGTTTGACATTAACCTTGCTACTACTAGGCTTAAAATGACAATTGTGTCTAAAATGCAGATTGGTCTATGTGACACGCCACTGCAATTATTTTGACCTTTAAAATAAAATTAACTTTACAGATTCAGTCAAATATTTTTATTATTAACATTATGAAAATGAGAACATTTTATTCGAAATATGTAAGTAGCGGCCGTGGCTTAGTGCGGCTTGCGTGGTCGCTCGATCACGCAAGTTAACTGACTACAGACACGGTCCTATTCTGGATGGGTTTGACTGATAGTGGCATCTATCTTGAACGTTTCCGTGCTTCGCAAGGCACGCTAAGCCGTTGGTGCTGGCTGCTATCGCTAGATGGCTGTCGTTAAGTCATGTCGGAGGCCTTATAGGCGGCTTGAAAACTTCTGACACGGGGTTGGCCACTAGCCCCACAACCTCCACCAATCCGGACTTAACCCTCGTGTGTGGAGTATGGCCTAACCTTCCCGATGTATGGGAAGAGACCCGTGCCCCTGCAGTGGGGACTTAATGGGTTGTCAACGATGTAAGTAGCAGTGTAAACTTTTTTGAAGGTATTTCCTTTATCTACCTAATATGAAGTTTCTACTACCTACTTGGATCTCGTACTCGCCGTTTCGATAAGTGAGTGAGTGAGTGAGAAGATACGACGGGCCCAAAGAAACTCCCTCCAACGTCTGATTTTCTAAAATATTGTTTGTATATAAAAAAAAAAGATTAAATAGCGATGAAAGAAGATTGCAATAAGAAGATAAGTTGCTAACAATTTACGTAAATGCCGATGACAAGAGCAGGCCAGTCCACATGGACAGCACCCGATTACGAATATAACGCGAGGATCAGCCATTGAGTCATGGTATATAGCATTAGGTATAAAAATGATTATCTTTTTGGTGCAGTCGAGTATAAAATATTTAGGGGCAGATCACACACGGTCATCTGGCCCCAAATGAGGATACATTTTTGGTTGTATCAGTATATTAACCTTAATAATATATTGCAAATAAAGAAATAGGGACCATGTACCTATGAAATACCGTATCCTCGTGATCGGGTGCTGTCCGTGTGGACTGACCTACTCTTGTTAATGGCATTTCTATTTTCGTTAATTGTTAGTTTATAATACCGGTGTGAAGTTAGCAGCCAAAGTTAGCAGCCGTTGTAACCCGACCAAATAAAAGTGTCATCGTAACGACAGAGTAAAAAGCATTGAAAATCGTAAATTAACAGTCATAATAAATCAATAGATCTAGACTTAAAGATTTTCTGGACACCTAGGCACAATTTTTTTTTTTTTTAAGAAAAATATTCAATGCCAAATTTTGACCTGTTCCAAGGACTGTAGGTCCAAACGACCTACAGCACACGTTAGGTACTTTAGGTATCTACAACATTATTCAGATCTAGACTTTTCGATTTTCTAGATACCTAGGTATAAGGTAGAAATTTTGTTAAAAAAATAATTCATGATCAAATCTCGAATTGTTCCAAGGAGCGTAAGTCCATGGGACCTGTTGTGTTTGTTAGGCAATATCACTAGCCAACTAGAACATTCATTAAATCAAGACTTTTCAATTTTCTTGACACCTAGACGGAAGCTTAAAATTTCATCGGCAAAAAGTGACATGTCCACATTTAACAAACGAAATGTCCTTGTTCCTGGTGGTGTAGGTCAACCATAACCCGTACAAAATCTAGCTAATGGACCAGTCTAGCATATTCAGCTAACGCAGGTAGGCTGTGATTCCTAGATTAGCTCTCAAAAGTTTTCTGCCATTTTCCCTCAAACTAGGATTTCGAAAATGAGGGTCAGAATTTCGACCACTTCCAGGGAGCGTAAGTCAAATTCGCGTTTGGTATGATTAGGTATGGTCTAAATGTACCCTAGGCTATCGACAAATGTAGACTTTTCGATTTTCTAGACATCTAGGTATAAGGTTGAAATTTTGTAAAAAAAAATATTCATGTTAAAATCTCAAATTGTTCCAAGGAGCGTAAGTCCATGGGACCTATTGTATTTATTAGACAATATCACTAGCCAACTAGAACATTCATTAAATCTAGACTTTTCGATTTTCTAGACACCTAGACGGAAGCTTAAAATTTCATCGGCAAAAAGTGACATGTCCACATTTAACAAACGAAATATCCTTGTTCCTGGTGGTGTAGGTCGACCATAACCCATACAAAGTCTAGGTAATAGACCAGGCTAGCATGTTCAGCTAACGCAGGTAGGCTGTGATTCCTAGATTAGCTCTCAAAAGTTTTCAGCCATTTTCACTCAAACTAGGATTTCGAAAATGAGGGTCAGAATTTCGACCACTTCCAGGGAGCGTAAGTCAAATTCGCGTTTGGTATGATTAGGTATGGTCTATATGTACCCTAGGCTATCGTCAAATCTAGACTTTTCGATTTTCTAGACACCTAGGTATAAGGTTGAAATTTTGTTGAAAAAAATAATTCATGATCAAATCTAGAATTGTTCCAAGGAGCGTAAGTCAATGTGACCTATTCTGTTTGTTAAACAATATCATAAGCCAACTAGAACATTCATTAAATGTAGACTTTTCGATTTTCTAGACACCTAGACGGAAGCTTAAAATTTCATCGGTAAAAAGTGACATGTCCACATTTAACAAACGAAATATCCTATTTCCTGGTGGTGTAGGTCGACCATAACCCATACAAAGTCTAGGTAATAGACCAGGCTAGCATGTTCAGCTAACGCAGGTAGGCTGTGATTCCTAGATTAGCTCTCAAAAGTTTTCAGCCATTTTCACTCAAACTAGGATTTCGAAAATGAGGGTCAGAATTTCGACCACTTCCAGGGAGCGTAAGTCGAATTCGCGTTTGGTATGATTAGGTATGGTCTATATGTACCCTAGGCTATCGTCAAATCTAGACTTTTCGATTTTCTAGACACCTAGGTATAAGGTTGAAATTTTGTTGAAAAAAATAATTCATGATCAAATCTCGAATTGTTCCGAGGAGCGTAAGTCAATGAGACCTATTGTGTTTGTTAGACAATATCACTAGCCAACTAGAACATTCATTAAATCTAGACTTTTCGATTTTCTAGACACCTAGACGGAAGCTTAAAATTTCATCGGCAAAAAGTGACATGTCCACATTTAACAACGAAATATCCTCGTTCCTGGTGGTGTAGGTCGACCATAACCCATACAAAGTCTAGGTAATAGACCAGGCTAGCATGTTCAGCTAACGCAGGTAGGCTGTGATTCCTAGATTAGCTCTCAAAAGTTTTCAGCCATTTTCACTCAAACTAGGATTTCGAAAATGAGGGTCAGAATTTCGACCACTTCCAGGGAGCGTAAGTCGAATTCGCGTTTGGTATAAATAGGTATGTTCTATATGTATCCTAGGCTACCGTCAAATCTAGACTTTTCGATTTTCTAGACATCTAGGTATAAGGTTGAAATTTTGTAAAAAAAAATATTCATGTTAAAATCTCAAATTGTTCCAAGGAGCGTAAGTCCATGGGACCTATTGTATTTATTAGACAATATCACTAGCCAACTAGAACATTCATTAAATCTAGACTTTTCGATTTTCTAGACACCTAGACGGAAGCTTAAAATTTCATCGGTAAAAAGTGACATGTCCACATTTAACAAACGAAATATCCTGTTTCCTGGTGGTGTAGGTCGACCATAACCCATACAAAGTCTAGGTAATAGACCAGGCTAGCATGTTCAGCTAACGCAGGTAGGCTGTGATTCCTAGATTAGCTCTCAAAAGTTTTCAGCCATTTTCACTCAAACTAGGATTTCGAAAATGAGGGTCAGAATTTCGACCACTTCCAGGGAGCGTAAGTCGAATTCGCGTTTGGTATAAATAGGTATGTTCTATATGTATCCTAGGCTATCGTCAAATCTAGACTTTTCGATTTTCTAGACACCTAGGTATAAGGTTGAAATTTTATTGAAAAAAACAATTCATGATCAAATCTCGAATTGTTCCAAGGAGCGTAAGTCAATGAGACTTATTGTGTTTGTTAGACAATATCACTAGCCAACTAGAACATTCATTAAATTTAGACTTTTCGATTTTCTAGACACCTAGACGGAAGCTTAAAATTTCATCGGCAAAAAGTGACATGTCCACATTTAACAAACGAAATATCCTTGTTCCTGGTGGTGTAGGTCGACCATAACCCATACAAAGTCTAGGTAATAGACCAGGCTAGCATGTTCAGCTAACGCAGGTAGGCTGTGATTCCTAGATTAGCTCTCAAAAGTTTTCAGCCATTTTCACTCAAACTAGGATTTCGAAAATGAGGGTCAGAATTTCGACCACTTCCAGGGAGCGTAAGTCAAATTCGCGTTTGGTATGATTAGGTATGGTCTATATGTACCCTAGGCTATCGTCAAATCTAGACTTTTCGATTTTCTAGACACCTAGGTATAAGGTTGAAATTTTGTTGAAAAAAATAATTCATGATCAAATCTCGAATTGTTCCGAGGAGCGTAAGTCAATGAGACCTATTGTGTTTGTTAGACAATATCACTAGCCAACTAGAACATTCATTAAATCTAGACTTTTCGATTTTCTAGACACCTAGACGGAAGCTTAAAATGTGATCGGTAAAAAGTGACATGTCCACATTTAACAACGAAATATCCTCGTTCCTGGTGGTGTAGGTCGACCATAACCCATACAAAGTCTAGGTAATAGACCAGGCTAGCATGTTCAGCTAACGCAGGTAGGCTGTGATTCCTAGATTAGCTCTCAAAAGTTTTCAGCCATTTTCACTGAAACTAGGATTTCGAAAATGAGGGTCAGAATTTCGACCACTTCCAGGGAGCGTAAGTCGAATTCGCGTTTGGTATAAATAGGTATGTTCTATATGTATCCTAGGCTACCGTCAAATCTAGACTTTTCGATTTTCTAGACATCTAGGTATAAGGTTGAAATTTTGTAAAAAAAAATATTCATGTTAAAATCTCAAATTGTTCCAAGGAGCGTAAGTCCATGGGACCTATTGTATTTATTAGACAATATCACTAGCCAACTAGAACATTCATTAAATCTAGACTTTTCGATTTTCTAGACACCTAGACGGAAGCTTAAAATTTCATCGGCAAAAAGTGACATGTCCACATTTAACAAACGAAATATCCTTGTTCCTGGTGGTGTAGGTCGACCATAACCGATACAAAGTCTAGGTAATAGACCAGGCTAGCATGTTCAGCTAACGCAGGTAGGCTGTGATTCCTAGATTAGCTCTCAAAAGTTTTTTGCCATTTTCACTCAAACTAAGATTTCGAAAATGAGGGTCAGAATTTCGACCACTTCCAGGGAGCGTAAGTCAAATTCGCGTTTGGTATGATTAGGTATGGTCTATATGTACCCTAGGCTATCGTCAAATCTAGACTTTTCGATTTTCTAGACACCTAGGTATAAGGTTGAAATTTTATTGAAAAAAACAATTCATGATCAAATCTCGAATTGTTCCAAGGAGCGTAAGTCAATGAGACCTATTGTGTTTGTTAGACAATATCACTAGCTAACTAGAACATTCATTAAATCTAGACTTTTCGATTTTCTAGACACCTAGACGGAAGTTTAAAATTTCATCGGTAAAAAGTGACATGTCCACATTTAACAAACGAAATATCCTGTTTCCTGGTGGTGTAGGTCGACCATAACCCATACAAAATCTAGGTAATAGACCAGGCTAGTAGTATAGCATGTTCAGCTAACGCAGGTAAGCTGTGATTCCTAGATTAGCTCTCAAAAGTTTTCTGCCATTTTCACTGAAACTAGGATTTCGAAAATGAGGGTCAGAATTTCGACCACTTCCAGGGAGCGTAAGTCAAATTCGCGTTAGGTATGATTAGGTATGGTCTATATGTACCCTAGGCTATAGTCAAATCTAGACTTTTCGATATTCTAGACACCTAGGTATAAGGTTGAAATTTTGTTGAAAAAAATAATTCATGATCAAATCTCGAATTGTTCCAAGGAGCGTAAGTCAATGAGACCTATTGTGTTTGTTAGACCATATCATTAGCCAACTAGAACATTCATTAAATGTAGACTTTTCGATTTTCTAGACACCTAGACGGAAGCTTAAAATTTCATCGGTAAAAAGTGACATGTCCACATTTAACAAACGAAATATCCTGTTTCCTGGTGGTGTAGGTCGACCATAACCCAAACAAAGTCTAGGAAATAGACCAGGCTAGCATATTCAGCTAACGCAGGTTGGCTGTGATTTCTAGATTAGCTCTCAAAAGTTTTCTGTTATTTTCACTGAAACTAGGATTTCGAAAATGAGGGTCAGAATTTCGACCACTTCCAGGGAGCGTAAGTCGAATTCGCGTTTGGTATAAATAGGTATGTCTAGATATGTTGTGGTATGCCCTTTGAGTGACTCCATTTCAGGTGTTTATATCAGCAATATGCTTAAAATTTTCCGGACCCGTGTAAATCCGCCACGTCTCTGCTGCTTTATATTGTCGTCCTTCTCGACCCGAAGCATACCACATGGTCTGCTAAAGCAAAGAAAAGTTTTTTGTACCGATCATTCTTTTAAGATAGGTATTGTATAAAAATATCAACATGCGCGACAAAAGTCCCGCGGGTTTCAGCGAGCCGTTTCGTAGATGTAGGAGTCCACCAAGGATAAGCCTTAAGCCCACTACTATTTAATCTGTGCTCGGACTACATCACACGAGACATATAAAAATACTACTGGAATGTAAAGCATATACGCACGATATAAAATTAATAAATTATTATTATTATACAGATTATGTTAAAAAAGTGCGTTTGTAATTTTAAGGGGTTACTCAGAATCAAATATAAAATAAGTACGGGCTTAAAAAAATATCTGTTTTCCATACTAAAGCCCCATGTTCTGTGTGAATTTTGTGAGAGCTTTTTTCTCATATTTCTTCCCGTGTTGAATTGCAGGAGTTATAAGGTAAATATTTTTTAAAAGGGATTGACCGAGTTTTTTCTTTTGAAAATCTTTTGCTTTGCATATTTTCCCGTAGTTTGAACTCTGCAGTCTAGTGAGCCTTTCTTTTTTCCATTTTTTATTATTTTTCCTTGTGCTTTCCTCCAATTTTATTTGTTCGTCCGGTGTCAATATTAGATCCTCCAAGAATTTTTCCTCCTGCGTTTTTTCTATGTAGTCATGATCTGCAAAGAGTGCTATTTTATCAGCTGCTGTGGTGATTTGCAGAATGGGCATGGGACCTTTTTGATGGGCAGAAAAGTTTATGCAGTGGTTTTTAAAAAACTTTACATAGTTTCCATCAACAAAGTCTCGGGTCAAAGTTCACAATCTGTTTGAAATTGTAATCGTTATTTTTCATTTTTAATTCTTCTGCTTTCACGGGAGCACCTTTATAGAGTTTGGTAGGATGGTGAAAAGTTTGCAATGTTGATGTACAGCTTAATCGTACATTTATATTTTTATTTTTAATAAAATCCACCAGTCCATACAGTGCAGTAACAACATGTTTGCACTGGGCATATGGTCCCACACCAGCTGCACATTCGCACTGAGCTTCCACTACAACATTTTGTTCATATTTTATCACAGTTTCATAGGAAACAATTTTCCTCATCTCAGAGGCACATTTTGAGGAGATAAAGTGGTGAACTCTATCAGCAGCCACACGGAAACTTAATAAATAATTTTCTTTGTACATGTTTGCTGCATGCTCCTTATCTTCATGTTCTGCTATGGAACAGAATGTGTCTAGGTCGGTGACGTCTAATACTGGCAATGACATGTCTGTATTGATGTCTTGGAATAACCCGGCATCAGGAACTTGAATTTTATATGATGTGTCTGGGTTGTTTCTCACATCTCCAAAAAGAATGTCATATTCTTGAAGTCTGCAATGACACAAGGTAGGTATTGTAAAAATACAAATAGATATATCGTGATTTTTAGATCTGCGCTGACATAAATACTGCTTTACTAACCTTTGAACGAGTGTAGCTTTCTTTCCAGTTCGCTTTGCATTGCGCTTCTCCAACTCTGCTTTAAGCGCGGCTAGAGACCAAGAGCCGTAATCTTTGCTCATGTTGAGGCAATCATAAAATCAGTAGTCCGTAATAGTACAGCACAGGTCTTCATGCGCAGTAGTCTCAGTATCCAAATAGTTGTAGCCAGGTCTTCAATTTGCAGTAGAATCGGTATCCAAACGTCGCCAAGTCTCGTATACAGTGGTAATCAGAGTCCAAATTCGTGCAGTTCGATCGATAAATCAGGAAGAAATAACAATGATCTCGAAAAAACGCAGTACCTACGATACTGAATCAAAAGTAAATCGGAAAATGAATGACACAGAGTTGTGTTCCAAATCATTTCACGTTGTCAAGTAATGCTTTTAGATACATAATATTTGATTTGGAACAGGACCCAGTCAAGTTTTGTACATCGGGCATAGACAGCGCCATCTATGATTCTTTTAAGGAACTTAGCCTGGAAAGTCCCTCATACACCGCGATTTGTGATATTTCGTGATTTTTCCGATCCCCCTCACCCTTTTGAGCCTCACGTGATTAATGGACGACCCCTAGGTAACATATCCAAGGGAAGACTTACTTGACAGAAAGTTGTCTCTTTCATACTCATTGTCAAATAATTTTATAAGTATGCTATCCTGGGCAGCGTTTAGAAGCTGCACTCTGACAGCAACCGTTCACTCTGACAACAGGATATCATAATACAAATACCGTAAGTGTGAATGAGAGGGAACCGTTTCGACAGCAACCGAAACGGTTGCTGTCAGAGTACAGGTTCTGAACGCGGCCTTGCAATCAGGGCAAAAAATACTCTCATGAAAGTAATTTAGAATGCTTTCTGCTATGGTAAGTTTTTTGTTTTCAAGTACCTACCTATTTAAAACTCACAAAAACTACAGTAAAATAAATAAATCCTGCATTGGAGCCATTCAGACTTTAACATAAATATTTTTTTTTTTCAAAATTTCAACCTTATACCTAGATGTCTAGAAAATCTAAAAGTCTAGATTTGACGGTAGCCTAGGATACATATAGACCATACCTATTCATACCAAACGCGAATTCGACTTACGCTCCCTGGAAGTGGTCGAAATTCTGACCCTCATTTTCGAAATCCTAGTTTCAGTGAAAATGGCAGAAAACTTTTGAGAGCTAATCTAGGAATCACAGCCAACCTGCGTTAGCTGAATATGCTAGCCTGGTCTATTTCCTAGACTTTGTTTGGGTTATGGTCGACCTACACCACCAGGAAACAGGATATTTCGTTTGTTAAATGTGGACATGTCACTTTTTACCGATCACATTTTAAGCTTCCGTCTAGGTGTCTAGAAAATCGAAAAGTCTACATTTAATGAATGTTCTAGTTGGCTAGTGATATTGTCTAACAAACACAATAGGTCTCATTGACTTACGCTCCTTGGAACAATTCGAGATTTGATCATGAATTATTTTTTTCAACAAAATTTCAACCTTATACCTAGGTATCTAGAAAATCGAAAAGTCTAGATTTGACGATAGCCTAGGATACATATAGACCATACCTAATCATAATAAACGCAAATTGGACTTACGCTCCCTGGAAGTGGTCGAAATTCTGATCCTCATTTTCGAAATCCTAGTTTGAGGGAAAATGGCAGAAAACTTTTGAGAGCTAATCTAGGAATCACAGCCTACCTGCGTTAGCTGAATATGCTAGCCTGGTCCATTACCTAGATTTTGTACGGGTTATGGTTGACCTATACCACCAGGAACAAGGACATTTCGTTTGTTAAATGTGGACATATCACTTTTTGCCGATGAAATTTTAAGCTTCCGTCTAGGTGTCAAGAAAATTGAAAAGTCTAGATTTAATGAATGTGCTATTTGGCTAGTGATATTGCCTAACAAACACAACAGGTCCCATGGACTTACGCTCCTTGGAAAAATTCGAGATTTGATCATGAATTATTTTTTTAACAAAAGGAGATTGCCCGATTTCGTACCATGTTGCGTCTTAACCAGACATTTGTCAAAAATCGTAATTAAATTTATTAAGCACACTTAATTTTTTCTAGACCTATTCGAACTGCAGGAAAGAAATGTATGAAAAAAGATTGTAATTTGATATATCCCCTACATTTTGTACACTCTGACAGCAAACGTTCACTCTGACAACAGGATAGCATAATATAAATTGCCTAAGTGTGAAAGAGAAGGTGCAAAGCGGTTGCTGTCAAGTGCACCCTCGGAACGCGGCCCTGGATTCATAAAATGTGTTCCGAAACTACATTATGGTTGTATCGAGATTTTTATGCTTCATCCACATATTTCTTCTTCTTAATCTAAGAGATGTCTTCGCATTACACCACCATTTTCCTATACCCGCGCCCTCTTCTTCAACTCCTGGTAAGATTGACTATCAGACGATATTTTATAGATTTGATTCTTGATCACATTGGTGCGTCCCAGGGTTGCCAGACAAGAATGTTTGTTTGGACGTAACGTAGGGCCATTGCCACGTTGCGGAGCGGCATTTTTTTAAATCCACATATGCCACACAGTACGTTGCAAATCGGCATCGCACACACGCCCCGTTACGTCATGTTACGCCGCTGCACTTTACGATATTTAAAAAAGTATACCTAGTATAGTATAGTTTCATTGTTTTGTCAAGTTTCAAGCAGTGTTAATCACAAATTACAGTCTGACTACGATCTTTTGGTAGGTGGATGACATTGACAGGACAGCTTTTGTCGCAAATCTGTCATTTTTTTCATACAAATAGTGTATGCCGCCACATGCCCCCTCCTCCCCACCCTCACGGAAAGGAATACAGTGTAGCTGTATGATAGAATAAAATACAAGACACTATAAACTAGAGAACACGAAATAATAATTTAAAAAAATATATTAAAACTAGGTCACAAATCTAAAATATCCTTAAATCTAACCCTGACCTGATCGTGTTACGGTGGGAGGATTTGGTGCAGAGTGAGCTGTTGGTGGGGCAGACGTAGGACCTGGACATGTAGTTGCATTGCGAGGCCGGGGGCGTCGCGGGCGCCTGTGCGCTCGGTGAGACCGCGCCTCGCTCGGGGTCTGCAGCGATGTGTGCAGGCTTCCATTCGATCCAATCGACGCTCACCTGTACCTTATTACGTGAAACATCTAAGGTAAAAGTCTTCAGAGAATGACTGAGGACTTTATAGGGGCCGGTGTACAGTGTTCGTCGCGAAGGAAAACGTGAGATGCGTCTGCCAGGTCCTTAAAAGCGAACGACTTCGGGACGCATGTCGGTCATGGCCAGGTGTGCCACGAAGTCCCCACTTACATTTTGTGTGAAAGCGCTAGGTACCAGGAGCTCCCCTGTAAGCATACAGGAGGTCTGCAGCAGAGCATTTGAGGTCCTCCTTGAGAGCCAATCTGATACCAAGAAGCACAAGAGGTTGGGCTCTGTGGCAGGTTTCTCGATGGCACATGGGTGCAGCCTTCAGATGGCGGTCGAAGCGCTCCACCATGCCATTCGCTTGCGGGTGGTAGCTGGTAGTTCGTACGCATTTGGTAGCGCCTAGGTCGAGGAATCAGTTGAATAGCGCTGACTCAAACTGGCGGCCTTGATCGACGGTGACCGTGATGGGCACGACGAATCGCGCGATCCAGCCGCGTACGAAGGTATCGCCAACATCCTCGGCGGTGATGGATGACGTGAGTCACGCTTCGGGCCATCTCGGGAACCGGTTTATTGCCGGGAGACAATAGGTGTAGCCCTCAGAGTGCAGCAGGGGGCTGACGATTTCGAGGTGGACATGGCTGAATCTCCCAGATGGGAGGGAAAATTCACCGAGCGGTGCGGTCACCTTGCGTCGCTGGCAGTGGAGGCAGTGACAGCCCAGGTTCGACAGTCGCGCGCCACGCTGGAGCGCACGTAACGGTCAGCGACGAAGTGCGCGGAGGCGCGGCCGCCGGGGTCGCCCAGCGCGTGCAGGCGCGCGTGCGCGGCGCGCAGCAGCGCCGCCGGCAGGTTCGGCAGCGGCCGCCCCGTCGACACGTTGCACGCGATGGTAATATTCGTGCCTGGAATTAGCGTCGGTTCCAATTTGAGAGAAGAACCGAAATCGACTCGACGTGGGAAATCGCGTCCGTCAGTTGGTTCAGCTGTGTGGGAGGCAACTTTTAGCGACGTTGTGAGAACGCGTACAGTAGTGGTTTGTGGTCGGTATATATGATGAAGTGTTGCGCCTCCAATATATGCCGAAAATGTACACGGCTAACAACTCCCTGTAGTAGGTGGGCCAGGTGGTTTGGCTGGGCTTAAGTCTTCTACTGAAATATGCCAGCGGTTGCTAGCCCTGCTCTGTCCACTGCTGGATACAGGCGCCTACGTGTGTGCTTGAGGCGTACGTGTGGAGGCCCAAGCATGCGTTAGGAATTGCATGCACGAGTGCGAGGCGTGAGTGATGCTTTTGCGTGAGCGTTCTTCTATATTAAAGCACTTCGTTTTATTCGTCGACTGCACTTCATCATTACAATATACATACAGTGCCGCGTTCGGTTTGTGGTGCTCCTTTATATTACTCGTCAGCATCACTGAACCATACCATAATTAACTAAAACTAGCTATCAAATGATTGGTTAAAACTAAGAATTTCGTGTACGCCTGAGCGTAGATAAAGTACTTAAAAATAACCTCAAAACATAAAATGAAAGTGAAAAAGCTCTGGAGTTACAGTAGCTATGATAGTAATTTTTCGTATAATAATAAAATATGTTATCCCCTATCCAATTCAGAAGGTTTTTTCAAGACGCAATATGGTACGAGCGTTTCATACTTCCGTGGCATTCTCCTTTCAACCTTATACCTAGGTATCTAGAAAATCGAAAGTCTAGATCTGAATAATGTTGTAGATACCTAAAGATATTACCTAACGTGTGCTGTAGGTCGTTTGGACCTACAGTCCTTGGAACAGTTCAAAATTTGGCATTGAATATTTTTCTTAAAAAAAAAAATGTGCCTAGGTGTCCAGAAAATCTTTAAGTCTAGATCTATTGATTTATTATGACTGTTAATTTACGATTTTCAATGCTTTTTACTCTGTCGTTACGATGACACTTTTATTTGGTCGGGTTATAACGGCTGCTAACTTTGGCTGCTAACTTCACACCGGTGTTTATAATCTACTTTTATATTTAATCTTTTCTTTTTTAATATGATTGTATACAATTATAATATAAATCAAGATTCTTGACCTAAAATTATGAAGTAAGGGCGTTTTTATTGTCATGCGGGTTTCTGCCCGCATGCGTGCCGCCCGCAACCTATCGTTTCAGTACTTTTTTAAGGCCCTTTTATTGTCATGCGTGTCACACGCACGCGGGTCGCTTTGGAAACACCGCACGCATGCGGGCACGGCCCCTTAAGGCCATCTTTCCCCAAAATTACGTTTTTTTGAACAGTTTTGACGGAAAACTGTAGAAGTTTCAAGTCTGACAAAAAATTATACTTATTTTTGACTATATTTCCTAAGATTATACGCCATCCGAAACACGATTCAACAATTTCGGCTCGATAGAAAAAAAATCCAAAAATGGGTCTACCGTTACTTAAAACTTAAAACAGTTGCCTGTATATTAATTAAAAGAATAAAATTGAAAATTATATGACAATATTGCTTTCGACGATATGAAGGAAACTACACCATTAGTTTGAACACTTTCATTCAGAAAAAAAACCAAAATAATCAAAAACGTAAATAATTCGTGTGGCGCGTGCGGGTGTGACTTGCATTTAGTACTGCGCAGATGGATGCGCAGTAGCTCTGTGCTACCTGGCCTTAATAGCATATCAGGTTTTTTTTGAGAAAATGTGTTGAAGGGAGTTTCTTTGGGCCCGTCGTTTCTTCTCACTCCGCAAACAAGTTCAAAGTAGTAAGAAACTTGTATTAGTTATACAATAAAATCCTTTGAAAAGTGTACAATGTTACATACCTATTTCGAATAAAATATATATTTTCATTTGATCATTGATGAGCAGATTTGTTTGCTCTGTGTCTGGGTGTATTATATCTATATATGTATGTATATTTAAACCTATATGTGCATGTATATCAGTCTCTGGTTCCCATAGTACAGGGAATCCTAGTTTGGGGCGAGATGACCGTGTGTTATTTGTCCCGGTTTTTTTTTCGACTTCATAAAAATATAAGTTACCTAGAACGCATCTCCTACGCTGGCTATCTCGCGCTCCCGCCACGGGAACACAGCACACTGCTTGGCGGCAGGTATAGAGCGAGCAGTGGTCAGACCTTGCATAATAAGGTCCTTCCACTAGTAAAAACGAGTACTGTACGAGGAATAATTCAGCTGTTTTTAAAGCGACATTCAAAACTTCAAGAAAAGAGCGTACTCCCATATCAAAGGCCGGCAACGCACTTGTGACTCCTCTGGTGTTGCGGGTGTCTATGGGCGGCGGTAATCGCTTACCATCAGGTGATCCGTCTGCTCGTTTGCACCTCTGCCATAAAAAAAAGCAGCAGAAATACCAACTTTTGGTCTCCGGTGCGGTTTCCGGACCAGTGTGATATTCGCGTTATCTCGATCGTTTTCGTGCTTCGCATGGCACGTTAAGCCGTTGGTGCCGGTTGCTATCACAAGATGGCAGTCGTTAAGCCATGTGGAAGGCCTTATAGGCGGCTTGAAAACATCTGACACTGGGGTAGGCCACTAGCCCCACAACCTCCACCAAACCGGACTTGGCCCCCGTGTGTGGAGTAATGAAAAAAATGAAAATGAAAATATTTTATTCGAAGTAGGTAGCAGTGTACACTTTTCGAACGTCATTCTTTTATCTACCTAATACGAGGTTCCTACCACTCGGAACTCGTATGCCCGCCGTTTCGGGAAGTGTTTGCGGAGTGAGAAGAAACGGCGGGCCCTAAAGAAACTCCCTCCAACACATTAAAAAATATATATTGATATATTCTATTACATCTTAATGCTAGATCAATAAATGAATTGTGAATAAGTATGGCCTAACCTTCCCAAAGTGTGAGAAGATCTCCGTGTCCCTGCAGTGGAGGCGATTTAGGTTGTTAACTTACTAATAAACAAATAAACACAAATTATCTTATTGCAATGCTAAGTGCATTCACCCGCACTTGTGAGATCGACGGCTGATATGTAATGAATGATTTCCTTATGCTGTGTCAGAATAACGGTTTATAGGTATATCCTTGTTTACATTTATAGTTATGTACGAGTGTAAATATATAAATAAATATATAACAACTAGGGATGCAACGATTCGGCCATTACGATTACGATTACAATTACGATTCTAATCGTTATTTTTTTACGATAACTGATGCATTACGATTATTGCGTTTTTGTATGTAACAAACATGGGTACCAAAACTTTCCGATGTATTATATTTCAGTAGGATATGCTACGAAATATATTTATACTTTATTTAGGCTGCGTTGTAAAACGTCTCCGAGTCAGAGTACTGCCAAGTGAAATGTTACCTATTTTGGAACGGGGCCTGGTTACATACTCTCTAAAGGTGGACCGAACTTTTTTATTTTTGTTCTCTAGCCTAAGATTTATTTCAGTTGTCTTTTTTAATAATCGTCATATTTTTATTGCATCGTCATTAATCGTAAAATTACGATTATAGATGCATAACAATGCACCGCTTCGTAATCATTGCATCCCTAATAATAACCTATCACGGGACAATTCAAACACGGTCATCTAGCCCTAAACTGGGATTCCCTGTATTATGGGAATTAGAATATAGATATAATACACCCAGACTCAGAACAAACAAATCTGCTCATCACAGAAATGTTTGCTCTGGGTGTGGATCGAACCCATAACTCTCTGGTCAGTAGTCAGGAGCACTAACCACTGAGCCACCGAGTCAGTCAAGTGAATGAAGCAAGGAACTAGAGAAGTATGTCAGAACATGAGAGAATGGCGATCCGTGGTTTCTGCCTACCAGGGACGTATTCTCCATAGGGTCATTCGGGCGAACGCCCGGGGCGGCCCGTCCCGAGGGGCGGCCCGCCCAGTTCTCCAACAACTCTTATTTTTTCATTAGCTGACTGCGAAAAATTTTAGGTTATGTACAATTTACACGGGCGCGGGAGTCTCGATGAGTATTGATCTCTTTCACTAAGTTGAACCTAGCTAGCTGGACTGTTTGTCCCAGGTATTCATAATATATTCGTCAACTACTTCGAGTGTAGAGTCTCTAACTATCTAACGTAAGCTTTTTGAGAGCCATTCTAATCTCGCACAGGCTGACGTTTGGGATATCTTCTGTATGTGTCGGGTCAATCTGGCTCTCGGGTCTTCAGCCAGATTACTGACAGGTAAGCGTGTGGTCGTGTATAAGTGTCCGTAGAATTTCTCGACCTCTTCTAACAGCTCAGGGTTGTACGACATTCTGCCATCCTCAGTCTTCAGCTTTGTCAGTTGGCTTTGACCAGCAGACAGGTCTCTTGCGAATGCTTTTGACCCTTCATTGCACTCGATAGCCTCTTTAATACGATTAGTATTAAATTGGCGTATATCGCGAGTCAAGGACTTGGAGACCTGTCTGTTTAGTCGGCGATACTGACAAGCATCTTCAGAGGATTTCATAATCAGGCTCCATCTTTCCTCTATGAGCTTGCTGGTGTGATCCGAGATGTTTTTTTGGAATGGCTGGTTTTGAAAGCCTTATTTATTCCCAGCCGTTTGGACAATTTCCTCGGAACCTGTCGTAGTAATCGACCACATTTTCGCAGTCTCCTAGCCATTCGAAGCGGTTTTGCAACTCGAGCCGAAAGTTATCGGAGTTTTCCTGACCTCTGATCCGAGAGTCGTGGGTTCGATCCCCACACAGGGATTTTTTTTCTGTGATGAGCAGAATTGTTTGCTCTGAGTCTGGGTGTATTATATCTATATATGTATGTATTTAAAAGTATATGTGTATGTATATCAGTCTCTGGTTCCCAAGATACAGGGAATCCTAGTTTCATAGTGTTTCTATCCTAGTGTTTGATTTGTTCCAGATATTATTATTATTTTAGAGCTGGATAAGCGCTGGTCGGAGCGTGGGCGTAGGCTTCATTAGTCGACATATTTCCAGCGTGGTTTTTAGATTCAATGTGCTTCTTACCATTCGGTGATCGCTTCCTTTCTTCATCGAGTTGATCACAGCTCATATTCAGTGTTGAAAATAATTAAAAATTATATGCGCGCTCGCATGAATGAGAAACGACTCATTTATTTAGCACTCCTCAACATTGAAGCTGATTTAACGAACACACTTGATTTTTATGATTTTTCAGAACAAATGTCGCATCGTCGTTTATTTTAATCAGCTGGTAAATTCGTTTAACTATTTATTACTATATTTAATTTTGTTTTACTGTTGTTTCTTTTGGCTGTGGATGGTGAAAGGCGGCCCGATCGTATTCGCCCAGGGCGTGAAAATCTAAAATACGTCCCTGCTGCCTACCCCAAATGACAACAATACAAATATTGATTGATTGAACATCAATTTTTATGAGTGATTTTTGTAGAATATGCAAAAATGAAATGTTTAGGTATACTAGGTAGGTAAGTTTTTTCATGGTAAGATATTACTGGAGATAGTAACTTTTATCTTTGTTTGGCTGTATAGACGGTGTGAAAAAAGTGCGTTTGAAATTTTAAGGAGTTACTCAGAATCAAGTGTAGAATATAGGAAAAATAATGAAAAAATCCGCTCTTCAAAAATTTTTTCCGGATTCCGATATAAATTCTTGATTCACTATTCAGATTTAGTATGGGCACAGATTTTATAATACTAAGTACGGGAATCCAATTGATTCTGAGTAACCCCTTTATTCTCAAACGCACTTTTTTTAAGAGCCTGTAGAGTAGGTACCCTTTCAGCTTTCAGTAAGGTTAACTTAGTTCTCCATGACCACGCTGAATACGTTAAAAACAACCGACTTAAATCGCAACAACTCCAATTTTGCTATGATTTTTGTTGATTTTCTCAAAAACCGCTGAATCGATTTCGATAAAATTTATATGGGACCACCTGTGAAGTATACCCTTTCAAACAAAAAAAGAATTTTCGAAATCGGTTCAGGCGTCTACGAGTAATCGGTGAACATACATATATAAAAAAATAAAAAAGATTCCGACGAATTGAGAACCTCCTCCTTTTTTTGAAGTCGGTTGAAAATGATTTTTTCAACAAGTCGATCAACCAATTTAGGGTGTGTGAAGTCCTTATGTAACTGTGGGAAGTCCACATCTTTTTGCGAGTCGACTATGTTTGCTTAGTGAACTAGCTAGCTATCACCATCTTATCTAAGTCTTGCCGTCAAACATCAATGTTAACAGCATTGATGTGTTCCAACATGGAGACAAGATAGCCAGTTCCCCATTGCGTTGGGGAATCTTGGTAAGCCCGCTTCCATCTTCGGCATCATCGTCACTTACCACCAGGTGAGATGAACCAAGGGATTACCAATTAAGTATTAAAAAAAGTGAAACGCCAAATAAAAAAGAAAATAGATCCATAACTTACATTTTATCCAGACGGGTTTTACAATAAATACTTTTTTTGTCTAAGGTTTTTTTTTATGGCATAGCTGGCAAACGAGCAGACGGATCACCCTGATGGTAAGCGATTACCGCCGCCCATAGACACCCGCAACACCAGAGGAGTCACAAGTACGTTGCCGGCCTTTGAAATGGGAGTACGCTCTTTTCTTGAAGGCTTGAATGTCGTATCGGTCCGGAAATACCGCAGGCGACAATTCATTCCACAGTTTGGTTGTGCGGGGCAGAAAGTATTTTTTTTTTGTTAATTTGGTTATTTTTTTGGAGCGGTTATTAATCAGCTCTGTAAACATAACATATCTTTTATAATACTGATAATTATAAAGTACAGGTGTTTCGAAAATACGTACTAAACTAACACGTTAAAATCCCTTTTGGTATCACGACACAGCTGTCAAAATATTTTATTACGACGCTTGAATGGCATGTCTAGTTTTCGTGGCATGAATGAAGTAATGTAAGCCAGTAAATAATGTATGAACCATTCGATAATTTTATTTTGAAACATCATGAGTAGTGATCGGAAATTCGGATGCAATTTAGTTTTTAGAAAGAATAGTATGGATATGCCTTTCCCAATAAATTTATAGATTTTCATAGAAAAATTCCCGGGATACCAGGATCGTAAAAAGCGTTGGGATTCTTAATTGTAATGATCTGATTGTAGTGAATGTTGATATTATTGAACATTTTATGTATGCCATTATGTGTTTATATCCATAACTTATTTTATATACACAGGATTACCGGTATTCCTTGTAGGAGGTGATAGGGGGGCTAAAATGTGAAACATTTAACACTACATATGTATGGCCAATCGTTTCCAATTCTATTCAAAACGGCATGTCCATATTATGCTAGCTCCCCAATTTCAGGTATAATTGCATCCGAATTTCCGATCACTAATCATGAGCCATCATAGAATCGATCACCCGATTTTTACCTTGACCACAATATACAGGGTGTTACAAAATTGGTGTAGGACCCGTTAATTGGGGAGTCTACTCATCGTACTGAACAACTTTTTTTCTACGACGTTGCTCAAATTACAAAAAAAAAATTGGACCTTTCATACAAATTGATCTGTTTTGCAATTATTTATGGAGAGTCCAAAATTTTTTTGCGATTTGAGCAATGTCGTAGAACAAAAGTTGTTCAGTGCGATGAGTAGAATCCCCAGTTAACGGGCCCTACACCAATTTTGTTACATCCTGTATAGGATCCGTCAAAATACCTAAAAAATTATAATAATAGTGGCTTCTCTTTATAGAACCGATCAACTTTCCCCAAAGGACTTATTATTCGTATTGGGGAAATTTGTTTAGTTGCACGAATAGAAAAGTCACTATTAAATTATTTCAGGCTTTTTAACCGACTTCAAAAAAAGGGTATACTTCACATGTGGTCCCATATAAATGTTATCGAAATCGATTCAGCTGTTTATGAGAAAACCAACAAAAACATAGCAAAATTGGAGTTGTTGCGATTGAAGTCGGTTGTTTTTAACGTATTCAGCGTGGTCAATTATTAGAAGGACTAGAGGGAGAATTTGGAAAAGGTTTCTTTTCGACCCGTCGTTTCTTCTCTCTCCGCAAACACTTCCAGAAACGTTGGGTGTACGAATTCCAGTGGTAGAAAGGAATCTCTTATTTTAGGTAGACAACAACAATGACCTTCTAATCTAAAAGTGGACACTGCTACCCTACTTTGAATAAATCAATAATTTTGTTTTTTTTTGGTTTGTGTCTATGGGCGGCGGTAATCGCTTACCATCAGGTGATCCGTCTGCTCGTTTGCCACCTCTGCTATAAAAAAAAAACTTGGCATTACTAATGCTAAGCACTTCTCTCTAAAACGAAATTGAGGTGGTTTCTATGATTTTGCGAATGAAACAAATGATCGCGAGTTCATGAATGCTGTATATTGAGCACTTTAGGTATTTTATTGATAGTTATTACTTTTTATTAACCGACTTAAAAAAAAGGAGGAGGTTCTCAATTCGTCGGAATTTTTATTTTATTTTTTTATGTATGTTCACCGATTACTCAAAGACGCTGGAACCGATTTGGAAAATTCTTTTTTTATTTAAAAGGGTATACTTTACAGGTGGTCCCATATAAATTTTATCGAAATCGATTCAGTGGTTTTTGAGAAAATCAACAAAAACATAGCAAAATTGGAGTTGATGCGATTGAAGTCGTTTGTTTTTAACCGACTTCAAAAAAAGGAGGAGGTTCTCAATTCGTCGGAATCTTTTTTTTTTCACGCATTCAGCGTGGTTAATTATATTGACGTCAAACCAGGATTTATGCAAACTCAATACCACTTCCTACAAAACAGTAATTGTTTTAAGTAGTTTAAGTATTATCGCCTAAGAACTTAAGATGCACTTAAAGTTAATTATCTTGTTACAGTAATATTTAACTTAAAATTGTTTCTCACAATTGGACGAACGATATTGAATGAAATTATGACGATACTGTTGGCAGAAGCAAATTAATGGTTCTTAGTAAAAGTAATTAATGAATTAAACTCTAGTACTTACTTAGATACATTTTAATTTGCACAATAAAAACAGGAAAATATAAACAATATACATGGAAAAAAGTTATACAGGTAGGCAGTCTTATCACTACTGAACGATTTCTTCCAGTGAACCTTTGGGTGGAGGAAATCACATAAATACATATTTTAGAATAGCTTTTGCCCGCGGCTTCGCCCGCGTGGATGCTGCTTTAAGGCATCCTACGGGAACCATGCATATTCCCGGAGCAAAAAGTAGCCTATGTGTTAATCCATTATTTGATCTATCTACTTACCAAATTTCACCTAAATCCTTTGAGTAGTTTCGACGTGAAAGAGAACAAACAAACAAGCAATTATCTATACTTTCGTATTTACAATATTAGTAAGAAAGATAAGATATACATGGAAAAAGATATATAGATCTTATCGCAATTGTGCGATTTCTTCCAGTGAACCGTTGAGTGGAGGAAATCATTTTAAATGCAAAGAGCACCTACCTATAAAGGTTCAACTACAAAATTGTACTTTTTGTTTTTTGCATTTTTTATCAACCTGCTCATTTTGAGTCGCCTTAAAGCCTTAAATTTTTTTTTACTAAACCTTTCTCCCTTCCTCTCATTGCAGTGGCGTTACGCAACTCGCACTGAACGCGTCATCACCCTCATCGGAATCCTGTCATCATGGGGGTCATCATTCGCTGTCCTGGGTGCCGTCATCATCTACGGCGAGCTGACAGCCCTGTTTGTGAGCCGACACAAGGCTGAGGACACGCCGGGTCATGCTCTTATATTGGGTCTCTTCAATGGCGGGAGAGTTTTGTAAGTTAATCTTCTTCTTCCTCGGTTCCTCAATGCTGAGGATCGCGACCACAAACAAGGTTTCTCCATTGGCTGCGGTTGTAGGTGCTGTGGTTAATAATAGATGTACCTATATGTCGGATCAGGAAGGCCGATAAAACTAAATAACTACTATTCGAGGATCCAACGTCATTATTCGGAAATACAATGTGAGCAAGAAAACTAAGTTTAGTAATTAAATTAATCTCAACGAAAACGTAAGGACAACTTCCTAGGCACATGCACGGGCGCAACTACTCATGAATAAACTGAAAAACGTAGGAGCAGTCCCTCGGGCCCTGGACGCGTTCACACGCTCCGAGGTCCACAGAGATTCTGCTGAAGCGGCCAGCCAGCCAGTGTCACTTGCGTTTTCAGGTATTCATATAGGTACTTAAACTGATTGCTAAACATGCCGAAAAATACAATGTAATTTTTGATCTCTCTCTTTATCCTAAGAGCTAGGCTCTTGTCGGTGGAGCAACCGCCATTTTTTTTTCTACCTAGTACAAAGTTCCTTTTCTCTCCTACACCACGCCATTTTTTTTGTATAATGCTTTGCATATTCTTTTAAATCGTATTTCGTATAATATTCAGAATGATGAGTAAAATCGTCAGTTAACGGGTTCTATACCAATTTTGTTACATACATCCTGTATACTTATCATGAAATCAGTATCCTGTATTCAAAATTCAAAATCATTTATTTCTTTACGTAGGTACTCTTATAAACGTCATAATATCCTTTTGCTGGAGGAATATTCCAAATGTCATTATCATTAAAATAATCTACAGTCTTACAGTATCCTCTTGAACAAATACAGCGTTTTATATGTTTCTTAAGTTTACATTCTGGTAGTTCACACACGTATCATTCGGAATTTTGTTATAAAAGCGTACACACTGCCCCACAAATGATTTTTTCACCTTATTAAGCCTCGAGAAAACTATCTCAAGATTATTTTTACTTCTCAAATTACGGTTATGTCTGTCACTATTTTTGAAAAACAAGTTTAGATTTTTACGAACGTACATGATATTTTCGTAAATAAACTGACCGGCAACTGTTATAATATTTATTTCCTTAAATCTATCTCGAAGTGATTCTCTGGATCGTAGTTGGTATATAGCTCGGACTGCTCTTTTTTGTAGAATGAAAATGGTTTCAATGTCTGCTGCGTGTCCCCATAGTAAAATGCCATAAGACATTATACTGTGAAAGTAACTGAAATATACTAATCTGGCAGTTGTTACATCTGTCAATTGCCTTATTTTCTTGACGGCGTAGGCAGCCGAGCTAAGTCTCCGCGCTAGAGTTGCAATATGTGGGCCCCACTGTAACGTCTATCTATAATTATGCCGAGAAAAACTGTACTATGAACAAAACAACTTAGGTAATGTTAATTGTTAACAAACTAATAGTTAACGCATTACCGATATGTCTTAATTTCGTCCTATTGTTCCGTTGGTTATGCTTCAAATACCTACAATTGTTCATCTTGTAGAGTAGGTTATTGTTCTATTGGAAATTTCTGGTGTCATGGTCTAATCTACCAAGGTCTTTGCCAAAGGGATATTGTACTAGGTAGAAAACAAAAACTGAGATAAATTAAAAGAACGTGTTAAACATTTACTTAAATGAATAAAATTTGGCCAAGTGCGAGTGGGACTCGCGCACCGAAGGTTCTGTATGAACTTAGGATTGAGGAACAAATTTAACTTTGCCATTGTAAAACTCAGTCAGTTTACCAACTGCAAATAAATATTTTTTTTGTAATGCAACTACAAATTTGCGGGTTCCAGAGAAAAGGGTCTTGACAGACAGACAGAATAGATATTCCTTTTGAGGTGCGGAACCCTAAACATTAGATTTATAGATTAGATATAAAAATAGATTTTGTTTTTTTTTTTAATATTAGAGACTGTTCTTCATTTCTAGACCAGCTGGTAACCGAAGTCTACATATGGATGCACTGCTGGAAGACAGCGTGGCGTTCGCCTGGGCCAGCTGTGCTGTTATAGCTTTCCAGCTCGCAGTCTCAGCTACAGCTGTGGGCCTAGCGAACTGGGCTGCTGGAAATATGGTAAGAGATTTGACAGAATGTGTGCAACATCTATTTTAATAAAATAAAATCCATTTTGATTTTTACAATGAGTAAATGAATGAGTGAATGAATTATGAAATGAAAAATTAAATTGCATAGACGCGTGTAGTCTCTAGCCTAGAAGGATTAGCCTGGAAGACAAGGAACTAATTAGTGATTACCTCTCTAGGGTAACAGTTACAGATGTCCATAGGGAGCGGTAGCCACTTTTCATTAGGTGATAGGGTGGGTCACTCTATTATGGAGAAAAAATTATTTTCTTTTGACTTGTAATAGCAATAAAAATGTGCCTCATAGTTATAGAAACTAACACAGAAAGTTTCATGACAATCGAATATTACTTTCTGCCTCCGGATTGACGTTGAAATTCTGAAAATTTGAATATTATTCATATTTCTTAAAACTCTTTTAACTATTTATTATTTGTTCTAGAATAGATGTAATTAATGAAACTGAATATAAGCAGACTACATTTCATTATATAATAATGTAATAATAAGTAAATACATAGTTTATTTTTTAGTTATGAGGTATTTGCACATCACTTATACATAATTTTCTATGTTTTGCGTTCAGATTGTTCTTATTTTCTCTTCTTTTCAGTGTTAAGTTTACTCCTTATTATTTGTATCACTCCGTAGGGTGAGGGCCTGGTGACCTGTAATACAGACTTCCAGTCTAGCTCAGGCACCAGTCCATCACATCATACTGTAATCTAGTATACTATGTTCAAATAATACTCATTATATTCAATGTATTTATGGTGTGTTGAGAAAATAAATACATTTATTTTATTAATAATATTATATTTTACTTTACACGAAAAAACTTTTTTCTATCGAATTTTGGCATAAGTTTACGAGACTCAATCTTTATCTATCTATCTATCAGCCGAAAGACGTCCACTGCTGGACAAAGGTTTCCCCCAAGGATTTCCATACTGACCGGTCCTGTGCGGCTCGCATCCAGCGGCTTCCCGCAACCTTCACCAGGTCGTCGGTCCACCGAGTCGGAGGCCTGCCTATACTGCGTTTTCCGGTGCGCGGTCGCCACTCGAGAACCGCCACCACCCAACGGCCATCTGTTCTACGAGCTATGTGCTCTGCCCACTGCCACTTAAGTCTAGCGATTCTGAGAGCTATGTCGGTAACTTTAGTTCTTCTACGTATCTCCTCATTTCTGAGGTAGTAGTGAAAGTAGTAGGTGTCTCAAGTAGAGAAACACCGAGCATAGCACGCTCCATCGCCCTTTGGGTGATTTTGAGCCTTCTCATGAGGCCCATAGTAAGCGACCATGTCTCGGATCCATATTTACTTTTATGAAACCTTCACGCACAGATTTTGTGCACAGATTTCCTGAAGCTTCAGTTACAGTTTCGACTGACCCACGACTGACCTCTCTCTTCGCTATTATACAATATTAATTATTGTAATATGATCCAATTTATTAAATTTATTCTTAAATTGTTATAATAATATTTTCATGCCAAGGCTCTGCTGGTAAAATATGAGATACTTTTATGATGTTAACACCTTATTAACCATATTTTAAGCAAATAAAACATTTCATTTCATTTCATTTTCATTTAATTTCACTCACCTAATAGGTGGGTCGTTAGCCGTTTGCCACCTTATACATACAGGGTGTTCCAGAAATGACACGTCAGAGTGACACTGGTGATAGAGTGACTTCAGGTCTATCATATAACATCATCACGCTAGTGAAGGTTCGCTGTTTTTCGAGATATCACCACTTTTGTGTATTTTTTGAAATCTACACTTTTTGGTCTCCAGTGTCACTCTGGCGTGTCATTTCTGGGACACCTGTAGACACTTTAGCTGGTTTTTCTGTACTCTGTAAAGGTAACGATAGTTCTTCTACTTTTTAACTCCCGAACGCAAAATAGAGCAATTATAAGTTTGAAATCTATGTATGTATATATGTGTGTCTGTAGCGTGAAAGCTCTCCAACTGATGGACTGATTTTAATGCAATTTTTTCAACTTGGCAGCAGGTTTCATCGCGGTGGTCCTTAACTATGTTTAATGAAAATTGGTTCACTGGTTTTCGAGTTATTTACCAAAATTTTATTACCGGGTGTGGTATTCATTTAACCGGCTTCAAAACGTACGGTTATTTTTAAATGAAATGTGATTTAAATACTTATTTTATTTTATTCGAAGTAGGTAACAGTATACACTTTTCGAACGTCCTAATAAGTACTTTTTTCATACTTTTTCCTAATAAGAAAGATAAAAGAATGAGGTTCGAAAAGTGTTCAAAAATTCACGTATTCCCGCCGTTTCGGGAAGTGGTTCTGGAGTGAGAAGAAACGATGGGTCCAAAGAAATCCCTCCAACACATTTTTTTGAAAATTTCTTATATTCTATTACATCAATGCTAGGTCAAGAGATGATTTATATAATGGCATGTCAAGTATCGTATACAGGGTGATTGGTTATTCGACGTGACCCTTCAAAGGGGTTATACTAGAGGTCTTTTGCAACAAATTAAGTCCAGTTAACCAGGGGTCCAAAATGTATGGTTACTGAGATATAACGGTTTTTAGATTTTTTTGAAGTTTTCTACCTTGTTACCAAAAACAATTAATTATGAAAAAACTATTACACCGTTTACATTAAATTGATACTTTTTTTAAAGCTGAAAAATGAGCGCTTGCTTTGAAAAAAATCCTTGCCCAAAACTAACAAAGTCTCAAAAATAAACGGTCTTAAGTTGCATAAAAATATTATTTTGTATAAATGTTCCATAAGTAATTGAGTATTACTAGAAAAAAATGTAGTGTACTTGGCGTACAAATTATTGAAAAAAGTTTCGTGTTTCATAAGCTTTCTAAAAAGGTACAAATGTTACCAACTTCTTCACGGGATCAAAAAATAAATCCAATAAACCAAACAAGTAACACATTTTTTCCATTCATATCCTGCACGGTGCCGCCCTCTCTTTTATTCGTGTCGTGCGAGACTCGTGAGCTTAACATGATTCGATAATTTGTAGTAATCTTCGCGACAGTTCGTGGACACGAACTCGCACATTTTCCAACCAGATTGATAGTTCGTGCGGACAGAAAAGTCACAGTATTCGTTAAATAATAGTTAATATCCTTATTAATGCCACCGACATGGCTTAACGACTACCATCTAATGATAGCAGCCGGTGCCAATAGCTAAACGTGCCTTGCGAAGCACGGAAATGGTGAAAATAAATGCCACTAACAGTAAAAACCCATCCAGGTTTTGACCATGTCTGTAGTCAGTTAACCTGCGTCATCGATGAGACCAAGCAAGCCACACTGAGCCACGACCGCTACTATAATCGTGCTGAAGAAGCGTCCCAAAAAACACGCATATCAAAATTAAAAGTGTTTAAACGTAGTTTTAGTCAATTAACAAGGATATTAACTATTATTTAACGAATACTGTGACTTTTCTGTCCGCACGAACTATCAATCTGGTTGGAAAATGTGCGAGTTCGTGTCCACGAACTGTCGCGAAGATTGCTACAAATTATCGAATCATGTTAAGCTCACGAGTCTCGCACGACACGAATAAAAGAGAGGGCGGCACCGTGCAGGATATGAATGGAAAAAATGTGTTACTTGTTTGGTTTATTGTTTTTTTTTTTCGATCCCGTGCAAAAGTTGGTAACATTTGTACCTTTTTAGAAAGCTTATGAAACAAGGAACTTTTGTCAATAATTTCTACGCCAAGTTCATAACATTTTTTTCTAGTAATACTCAATTACTTATGGAAAATTTATACAAAATAATATTTTTATGCAACTTAAGACCGTTTATTTTTGAGACTTTGTAAGTTTTGGGCAAGGATTTTTTTTCAAAGCAAGCGCTCATTTCTCAGCTTTTAAAAAAGTATCAATTTAATGTAAACGGTGTAATAGTTTTTTCATAATTAATTATTTTTGGTAACAAGATAGAAAATTTCAAGAAAATCTAAAAACCGTTATATCTTAGTAACCATACATTTTTGACCCCTGGTTAACTGGACTTAATTTGTTGCAAATGACCTCTAGTATAACCCCTTTGAAGGATCACGTCGAATTACCAATCACCCTGTATAATCAGTAAAAAGTGTAATATTTCATGGTTTCAGATAAAGCGGCTACGGTGGAGATTGCTACGTTCAGTTATCAGTCAAGAAATTGGCTTCTTCGACACTAATACCTCTATGAATTTCGCCTCCGCCCTCACAGAGTAAGTTTGTGTGACACGTACAGTCTCGTGCAACTAAAAGTATACAGCTAAGGATTAGATGGCACGGCTAACCCTGTATACTTTTAGGTGCACAGGACTGTACAGACAGCCACAAAGATTTCTGAACCTCTCCGTAATACACCATGTATCACGAATAGCTTTAGTAGGGGTTCAGATATCTCCTTGGGCCAGTGTACTATAAACTAGTGGTAGGACTAGGGTTGCCAGGTGTCCGGATTTAGCCGGACATGTTCGGCTTTTTACAGTCGTGTCCGGCCAAATCTAAGCAAGTCCGCTTTTGTTAGGCTTTTCGTCAACCCCTTGAAGCAGTGTCTGTCGAAGTTGGAACCCTACACTGCGCATGGCCCGACACGCACTTAAAAAAAAAACTAGTGTGTCAGGCTTTCAGGGCAAAATGTCCGGCTAAATATGGACCTGCATCCGGCTTTTCTATTTTTGGGCCTGGCAATACTAGGTAGGACCTAATTACGCTAGGTTCAACTGTGTGGGTACCACTGCTCGCTCTACACCTGGCGCCAGTAGCGCGCTGTGCCGGCGGGTAGCGAGTCAGCCTACGTATACATATGTCGTGGCCGAATTGTCCAGATGTTGAAATGACTGGCAATATCGTCGAGAAGCTCCGACAAAACAGAGTCAACGGAGCCCCGCTTCGCTTCGCGGGGCTCCTTTATACGGTAATACCAGTAACCTAACCTATAGTTTTCGGAGCTCCTCAACGATATATGGCATTTCGTGATTTGTCCAATTCTGTGATCTAGTCACGACATATTCACCGGCATACGGGGTGTCCCATCTTAGCGCTCAAGCATTGGCATGACAATGATAACTCTTCGGTAGCCATGTCCATCGGGAGGGCCATCAGCCCTTTGCTACCTCACACAAAACAAGTTTAGTAAAGTAAGAAGAAGCGAAAGTGGCCAGTGACATGACCTAGATTGGCCTTCGTTATATTGTACTAGCTTCCGCCCGCGACTTCGTCCGCGTGGACTTCAGAATTGTGTCCAGAAAGAAAGAAATTGTGTCAAGAAACAAATAAAATGTTAAGATAGCGGCATCTAGTGACGAAGTGGAAATTTTGAGTTTTTAAGCATTCCTACGGGAACCCTCATGTTTTCCGGGATAAAAAGTATCCTGTGTGTAAGCTGAGTGCTTTATCTATCTACCTACCAGATTTCATCCAAATCCGTTCAGTAGTTTCGGCGTGAAAGCGGAACGAAACGAAACAAATAAACATCCATACTTTCGCATTTATAACATTAGTGAGATGAGAAGTGGAAATCCTTGGGGGAGGCCTTTGTTCTGCAGTGGACGTCTTTTGGCTGATGATAATGATAAGGCGAGTTACTAAATTTGTCCACTAACTTCACTAACCGTCTCTATGGCATAGTGGCTGCAGTCTACTCTACCCGCTTCCTTGCTTCACATCAGGTTCGATTTCTGGCGGGGTCCAAGGACCAGGCCACGGTTTGATTCGTAGGAGGGCGTTTTTTGAGTCCGCCAGCTACTTCTGACTAATTGCGGCCATGCACGCTATAAAAAAATGGCTGACAGAGTTAGCCCAAAATATTCAAGTCTTTTGAAATGTCGTCAAATCTTATTACTGGAATTCATTGCTAATCTAATATACTTATTATATCGCAGAGACATGGAGAAGTTGAAGGCTGGGGTGGGCGAGCATGTGGTTATGACGTCATACCTTGTCGGAACCGTCATATTCGGGGCTTGCTTGGCTATGGCGTACGGATGGGAGCTGACGCTGGCAGGGTTAGCTGTGGTACCGGCAGCAGTTTTGGTGCAACACGTTTGTGCGAAGGTGAGGATCTCATCTTAGAAATGATGTTTAAATGACAATATTTTTTATAACTGTACTAAGTATATAGGAGGAGATACGTGGGAGAACTAAAGTAACCGACATAGCTCACAGAATCGCTAAGCTAAAGTGGCAGTGGGCGGGGCACATAGCTCGTAGAACAGATGGCCGTTGGGGCAGTAAAGTTCTCGAGTGACGACCGTGCACCGGAAGACGCAGTGTAGGCCTCCCACTCGGTGGAGCGACGATCTGGTGACGATTGCGGGAAGCCGCTGGATGTTAGCAGCACAAGACCGATTGGTGTGGAAATATTGGGGCCTTTGTCCAGCAATGGACGTATGTCGGCTGATGATGATGAAGTACATATTATTGAACCGCCTACGCCTTCGTGACATTATAGGTAGACAGGCGTAGACGAGCGTAGGTATATAGAAGACATTCCACCTTATACGTTTTACTTATAGGAATTATAAGAAATTGAAGGAATATGCGCACTGCAAGGGAATAGAATTATTTGCCAGCCTTGGTAGTTCTTGAGTCTCATAACCTAGGGATCTTCAAGGCGAGAGTGAATAGGATCTACTATTTGAGATTGCGTGTTCCACCGTCGAGTCTATGTTCAGTTACTTATTATCAGGTAAGATTGAAGTTATACGTTCCCAAATGTTTGAAATATCTCAAATATTATAAATATAAATAAGACAAATTCCTTTACATCAGGAAGTCGTTGGTTTGATTCTTGGTGAAATCCAACTTTGTAGACTTGGATTGGTTGGTAAGAAGGGTATGACCTGAGCCAGCCTAACTATCTAGCATAGAAAAAGAAAAGGTTCCAACCCTAAACATCAGGTGGACTGTTCTTTAGAAAACTTTTAATTGAACCCTACCATCATTGTCTGCAGTACCAGACACGATGCTCGTCTAAGGAGGTGAAGAGCTACAGCACAGCCGGGAGGATAGTGGAAGGTGCTCTGGCCAATATCAGGACAGTGAGAGCCTATGGTGGCGAAGAGTTGGAAGTAAAAAAGTAAGAAAAATTATGATTAGAACGTTCATATTGCAGAGGTCGAATCCATACCATACACGGGGTCTTTACACACGGGGTCAAGTCCGAATTTAGAAGCTGATATGTATTCAGTCTTATGAATTATTTTAAACAAATATGAAAATTGTTTTAAAAGCTAACTATGACGTCATAATATCGTATAGTCGTTTCCATATTATTTTTCTTACCTAAGTCTTCATCGGCAAACATCAAATGTTGCTAGCGTTGATGTGTTCCGGCATGAACGTACGATAGCTAGTTCCCCATCACGTTGGGTAATCTTGGTAAGCTCGCTTCCATCTTCTGCATCATCATCACTTACCATTAGGTGAGATGATGCCAAGGGCTTCATATTGTGAATAAATGTAATAGTGTAATATTAAATTAGTTTCCCTTTATGTTTTACTTTTTTCGTTTCTTCTGTGACGTGTGCAATATAATAAACTGATTATCTACCTATTTATTGTATCTATCTACATTCCACTATAAACTTCCAGATACGTGGAAGCCTTCGAACCCGCCACCAAACAAGTCCGAAGGCGTGGCCTCTGGGCTGGTATCGGTACTGGTCTCGGGTGGTTCCTTACTTACTGTATCAATGCTACAGTCCTGGCTTACGGAGCCTGGCTCTGCGTGGAAGACATGGACTTACCCAGTGATGAAAAGCGGTATCATCCTGGAGTTCTGGTCACTGTAAGTCAAAATTTTTGTTTTCTCTGTAATTTTTTCGTGACTTGATTTTAATTATTTAATATATCGTCTCTTTTAATATCTATTAAAAGAGACGATCTAAAGTTTAGGCTATATTTTGTGATCATCAAATTTTTCTAATTTTTGGTTTTTGCTCAGTTTGGTTTAGGTTGTTTTATAATATATCTGGTACTTGGAAAAAAGCGTAAGTGGCTCCAGGGAAGTTAGGCGAATCTTTAAGTCAGAGTTCAGTTCCTAAAAGTGGTATGAAAAGGTGGTCTGAGAGTTTAGTGCATTCTTTTTTAGAAATGAAATGAAATGAAATGAAATAATATTTATTCGAAGTAGGTATCTCTGTACACTTTTCGAACGTCATATTTTTCTACCTAATACGAAGTTCCTACCACTCGGAACTCGTATACCCAACGTTTCGGGAAGTGTTTGCGGAGAGAGAAGAAACGTCGGGCCCTAAAGAAACTCCCTCCAACACATTTTTTAAAATAAAATTCTTATATGCTATTACATAATTCAGGTAAACAACAAAGATATGATTAGCTTAGTTGCATACTATTACAAACGAATGTGAAAGGATCAACAAAAACATACAAGTACAATGTGCAAACAGGTAATTATTGTGACCAAACACCAATGACAAGAGCAGGCCAGTTCACACGGACAGCACCCGATCACGAGTATAACGCGGGAGTCAGCCATCGCTCCCCTCAACCATATTTGAGGGAAGGGAACGACCCGGCTCCCGATACGCCACCATCCGCACGAACATTTAAGCGAGCATGCACCGCTCCGGTCAATGGGAAAATAAATTAATTAATGAATCTTCAATCCTTCCAGACCCTCCACAATATGTATACAACCACTTACAATTTCAATTACTAAATATCAAGTATACATAAGGTTATGTAATTTATACATGTCTAATCAATCATTAACAAATACGTAAAAAAGAACTTAACAAAATTGTAGTTGTTATGATTTCAGTTGTTTTTTTTGACCTGTTTATCTTTTTCATTTACAGGTCCTCTTCATAACTTTCATGGCAGCCCAGAACACTGCCATGTGTAACCCCCATCTCGAAGTCATTTCAAATGCCCGAGGAGCCGCCAAGTCTCTCTTCAAACTGCTGGAAAGGAAGTCCAAGATAGATCCCTTGAATGCAGAGGGGCTGAAACCACAGTCGTTTAGAGGGGATATCGTATTCAATAATGTTTATTTCAATTATCCTTCAAGGCCGGATGTAAAGGTGAGTTATTTATAAACAATTTTAATTAAATATGAATAAGAAGAGGATCAAAGTCACCCAAAGGGCGATGGAGCGTGCTATGCTCGGTGTTTTTCTACGTGATCGAATCAGAAATGAGGAGATACGTAGGAGAACTAAAGTTACCGACAAAGCTCTCAGAATTGCTAGACTTAAGTGCCAGTGGGCAGGGCACATAGCTTGTAGAACAGATGGCCGTTGGGGCAGTTAAGTTCTCGAATGGCGACCGCGCACCGGAAGACGCAGTGTGGGCAGGCCTCCGACTCGGTGGACCGACGACCTGGTGAAGGTTGCGGGAAGCCGCTGGATGCGAGCCGCACAGGACCGGTCAGTGTGGAAATCCTTGGGGGAGGCCTTTGTCCAGCAGTGGACGTCTTTCGGCTGATAGATAGATAGATAAGAAGAGGATTAACTAGGAAGACAGCTCCCTTTCGAAGTTCCAGCAGCAAACCACCACATGGAGCGTTTTTAAGTGCCCATCACCTTTAGAGCTGCCATTTTTTAAGGATTCTCCCATTATTCACTTCACATTGCCAAAATCACTAATGTGGAATATTTTCCAGGAAAGAATGGTTGAGTTACAGTTTTCTCTCTCCTCAAACACTTGTCGAAACGTCAGGTTTACGAGTTCCAACTGGTAGGAACTTCGTATTACTTTGGTATTACTTCATAAACGAAAATAACTTTGCAACAGTTTACAGAACAAATATTTTCCATTTTTCTTTTTAACCGACTTCAAAAAAAGGAGGAGGTTCTCAATTCGTCGGTTTTTTTTTATGTATGTTCACCGATAACTCGAAGACGCCTCAACCGATATGGAAAATTCTTTTTTTGTTTAAAAGGGTATACTTTACAGGTGGTCCCATATAAATTTTATCGAAATCGATTCAGCGGTTTTTGAGAAAATCAACAAAAACATAGCAAAATTGGAGTTGTTGCGATTCAAGTCGGTTTTTTTAACGTATTCAGCGTGGTCAATTATTTCAAAACCTGTTATAATATTGTCAATATTTTCTGATTTTTTTCAGATTCTTCGCGGGTTAAGCCTAAATGTCACGGCCGGTGATACAGTGGCTTTAGTCGGTACCTCCGGATGTGGCAAATCGACACTGCTACAATTGTTACAAAGAATGTATGAGCCGGACAGCGGGACCATAACCGTGGACGGACATAGACTAGCCGAGTTGAATTTGCACCATTTTAGGAGCCATATTGGTGAGTACGATGATATGTGTATGAAAGGAGTAACCAGTCAAAAGAGAGGAATGAAAGGAGAAGGGTTGTCTGGAAGAGATCGCTTCTAGCGATAAGACCACCGTTGTACACGTAATCCAATATTTTATACGTTATGTAAATTCCTTGTGTGCAATAAAGCATTAATACAATACAATTAATACTTTTATGTTATTTTATTCTTGACATGTTACTGACTATGATGCACAAATATAAAATATGTCTAAGCCTTGGTCTATGTCTAAATGTTGCGCTGATGCCAAATGATTGGAAACAGGGAAGGAAGATAACGATGATGATGATTGGTAAGTGCGATCAAACCATAGCATGCTGGTTGGTGGAAGTCTTTCTTCCACACCGAGAAAAGCTTAGGTGATACACCCACCATAAACGGAGGCCAACACCGGGCTGGTTAAGATGGTAGGGCTAACAATAATATATGTTTATTCAATCTACAAAGGATCACAATACATAATATTTGTTAGTAAACAGAAATACTTACAAGCTAAGGTTAGTACTTAATTATATATTATATTTATCTATTATTTGCGTATCGTTGCTGGCTATGTGAAGCATACAGCAGTGGTTCAGATAGCTGCAATCAGGCTTATCTGCGAACATGGCTAGTAAGCTGTTGCGGCCGCCGCGCACCCGCCGCACCAGGGATGCGCACCGCTTGCGCATTATTGCGTAGAAGCAGTCCACGCGCGCTTCTGCAAACATCCCTGAAGCACTGCAGAAGCGCGGCAGCCGCAACAGCACGCGAAATGCATCGTTGTATTGCACACGCAGGGCACTGTACTGTTTTTGTGTATAATTAGCCCACAGGCCGCTCGTGTAGAAGGAAGTACACGAATGTCCAATCAAATCATCCTATTTTCCTGTATTCAGGGTGTAATAAAATAATACATTTAAGATCCATAAGCGGAGTTTCTGATCATCTTTATACTAAACAATTTTTTTTCTAGGACTTAGCTGAAATCGCAATAAAAACTTTGTTTGGACATGAAACCAGCATTATGCCAACCAAACCCAGAACTGTTTATAGC
The DNA here is from genome assembly GCA_958295455.1 of Coleophora deauratella. Taxonomy (NCBI): domain Eukaryota; kingdom Metazoa; phylum Arthropoda; class Insecta; order Lepidoptera; family Coleophoridae; genus Coleophora; species Coleophora deauratella. Next base: position 960,210 of record OY282414.1, on the reverse strand, counting down.
ATACTTTCTAAATGTTACCACTGTAACTTTCTAACTGATGAACAAAACGATTTCTCAGGGGTGGTGGGGCAGGAACCTGTACTCTTCAGCGGGACCATCCGCGATAACATCACGCTGGGGCTGGATGACGTCACCGAGGAGCAGCTGGTGGCTGCAGCCAGGCTCGCGCATGCTCATCAGTTCATCACTAAGCTGGCTGATGTGAGTGATACAATACAACATAGAGTCCTTATGAAATACCTGATTATAATATAGTTTCATTAATAAACACCTTTGTTTTATTGCCAGAAAAGCTTACAAAATGACTTCGTACTACATATAATCCAAACGCTCCACGGATCCGAACGCTCCACTTAAACACAAATTAACCACGCCTTCTACTCATAAATCTCAACTTTTTCCAAGGAATCTATACTCAGTTCCTAAAAATCGTTTTAGACTCCTCATACTAATTGACCAACTGATGCGCCAATTTCGTATGGGAAATTCAGATATTTTTTTGCGAATTGAATATAGCTTCCATGGGGAAAGTTATTCAGTTTCTTGAGTAGAAGATATAGCTACAGTTAATTTTTTTCAGGTATTTTAGAAGGACCCTATATAAACAAATAACGTATTCATTGTACAATAATGGACCCAATAGTGCCCCTTGAGCTACCCTTGATATAAAATCAACTTAGGCAAATCTCTACTACATTTTACAACTTCGCTTCATTTTTCTGAATATAAAATTATTATATTATCTACCTCGAAATGCTCCCACGTAAAAATTCATTTTTTTTTTTTCGTAGCAGGTTGATGTGTTCCACACTGTTGAAAGCTTTTGTAAAATCCATGTAGCAGCAACGCTAAGATCATAATGCCAGAGAGAGATAGCTACTGGCTGCTGCCACGGTTTAAATGCTGATTAGTTCATTATTGTTATTTCAGACTTATTCTAATAAGAACAAATAATATATCAACTGTTATTTGCGAAGTCCTAAGCTGGCGCATGTCACGATATTAAATATAAATCTTATTTTTCAATCTACCCAGGGTTACGACACGATGCTAGGCGAGCGAGGTGCTCAGCTCTCTGGTGGCCAGAAGCAGCGCATCGCCATCGCCCGAGCAGTTGTTCGGAACCCTAAAATCTTACTTCTCGATGAGCCAACTTCAGCGCTGGACCCAGCGGCTGAGAGGCTGGTTCAAGCGGCTTTAGATGAGGCATCTGTTGGACGAACTACGCTTGTTGTTTCCCATAGGTTGGTATTATTTTTCGCTGATACTCGAATAGTAAAGCTAATTGTGTGTGGTACTATTGCATTTACTAAATTTTTTTATTGAAGTACTTAATAATCATGATAAAATTGACAAAATAATTTAATGGTCTTACGTGACGTAAATTAGTAATGTTTCGATAGCCTCATTGAAATATTGGCCAGTAAGCAGTCTGTCCCGTAAAACAGCACTATAATAAGATGTATCTGTCACTCCCTCCAAAACGCTAAAACTGCCTTCTGCAATGTCTCAGTTATCCCTAATAAAATACAATTCTAGAAAAAATTGCGACACTTATCTCCCCTGATAATATATTGTAGCCAGTGAAGAAGTGATACATCAGTACTATCACACAATCCTCACTCGGTTATCCCGCTTGCTCTTATATATTAGAAAGCGAAACATGCACCTTACATGTTTCAGTTCAGTCTACCCTCTGGGTCGAATTGTACGAAGTGTCAGGGAGGTCGTAGACCAAATCAGAAAGGAACATGTCCCTAACAAATATAATGGTGCTCCTGCAGATTATCGACTATTGTGAACGCGTCACGAATAATCTACATCGAGCAGGGAGCGGTTTTGGAGCAAGGAACCCACTTGCAGCTGCTAGAAAAGAAGGGTTCCTATTGGAAACTTGTGCAAGAGGATATGACGAATAAGTAAGTACTGAACAGAATTCATATTAGGTAAAGAACGATGATTGTACTAGATATAATATTTTCATCTGTTAATGGTTATTTTCTATAGGGTTTCACCTATGCAAAATTGAGGGACGAGATAGCCAGCGCCACCACCATCTTTGGGCGCTTACCTTTTGCGATTACTGTCAGTAAAATAATAATAAAAGTATCGAGTAATAACTACAATATTATTGATACGAACAAGTTTATATTGGCATCTACATTCCTACTCAAGGGAGATTTTAATGCTTTGCCGATTCTGAAGGGCTATGAAGAGTCGCTTCTTATGCTGGCAGATGATTACAATCTTGCCTAATCCGCTGTAAAACAACACACTGTTTATGAAAGGTATAGAACTTTTTCAATAGCCTCACCCACCTGAAGCACAGACTGATTAGATAGCCTGAGCTGACGAAACAGAACATTGTTAAGATTGAGATATTTTTTTGCCCGGCCACGTCGTCCATTTTTTACCTAACTAGAGAGTTACATTAAAAAAGAAAGCAGTTCAAATGTGATTTCAAAGGAGAACAATCCTTTAGACCTATTTCCTAGAAAGTTTAAAAGCCCTAGGAAGTTTGGCCGGGCGGTGCTGACGTTCTTGTGTTTCGCTTTCTTGAGCGAGCTGTGACGGTACAGTCGCAATTATTCAAAATATGATTCAATCTTCTATACTTCATCAATTCGGAAAGCTAAAAACTATTCACATTATTATATGTATATTCACTTTAGAGGACATTTATAATTGTCTTTTTGCAGAAGCATAGCTACAGCGATGGCTGCGGCTGTTGAGGAAGATGATGATGAGCTCGGTCGATGGCAGGGACCTCCAACCCTACAGAGAAGTCCTAGTCACAGTAAGTACTGCACCATGAAGATTATTTGACTAACTCGATGGATCAGTGGTTATGAGTCGTGGGTTCGCTCTCCACCCAGGGCAAACATTTCTGTGATAAGTAGGTTTCTTTGCTCTGAGTGTCTGGGTGTATTATAACTATTTATAATTATATATTTATTTAAATTTACATGTGTATATCTATAGCTATCAAAGTTGGAGTGGTGGAGCCATCAGTGATTAGCTTATATTTCGTAAACGCGACACTTTATCCAATGTCTGTCCACTGTTTTTTTTTGTTTTTATTGCTGTCAGCTATCGATTCACGCGAGCTTTATGGGTGGCCATTATTTAATAAAATAACGGTGAACAGTAGGTAGGCTCGAATCAAACCCTTTCTGCCCTCATAAGAAATAACGCCGCAAAGTGAACAGAAACTCCGTATACTTTGCGGTCTTTTTTCTAATGAAAGCAGCTTTAGTTATGGACCCCTTTAGTTATGAATCCCTTTATGGGATAACTCCGCCTTTGAACATGTTTTTAATGTCAAATATTATGTATTTTTGTTTTATTTGAACAATTACGAGTTTACAATACAATACAATACAATACAGTGTCGTTCACCCGTGAGAGCGTGATACGCAGCAGTCAGCGACGCGGCGCGAGCGCAGCGCACGTCGCCACATTCGCCAATCCCGATATGATGGATCATGTTGTAAGTAATACCTACTGGAAGTAGAAAGTTTATTATCGAGTAAGATGACAAAAGACTGAGTGTTATCAAAATAAAAGTCATTTATTTCTTTACGTAGGTACATTAAGCACTCTTATAAACGTCATATCATTTTGCTGGAGGAATATTCCAAATGTCATTATCATTAAAATAATCTACAGTCTTATAGTATCGTCTTGAACAAATACAGCGTTTTATATGTTTCTTAAATTTACATTCTGGTATTTCACACACGTCATTAAGAATTTTGTTATAAAAGCGTACACACAAATGATTTTTTCACCTTACTAAGCCTATCCGCCGGCTATGAGCATCTATAACTCCCAGAAGGGTTAAATCAGTTGCTTGCCGATTTTGAGAGCTAAGATGGAAAGCCTCTTAATGCGTGAAGTGGTTGTGGCTCCATATGGATATTTTTTTGTATCCACAATTGATAAGCCCTTGGCGGTAACCCACCTGGTGGTAAGTGATGATGAAGCCGAAGATGGAAGCGGGCTTACCGATGATTACCGATGAAACACATTACACTGATATTTGGCGGCAAGACTTAGATAAGATAAGAAGAAGACCACTGTCATAACATGGATGGATTTGAAGCCATTGGTGCTGGTTGCTATTAATAGGTAGTCGTTAAGATTTGTCAGGAGCCTGATAGGCGGTTCGAAAACTTTAACCCTGGTTTAGGCCACTTAAGCACATTCTATCTATCTATCAGCCGAAAGACGTCCACTGCTGGACAAAGGCCTCCCCCAAGGATTTCCACACCGACCGGTCCTGTGCGGCTCGCATCCAGCGGCTTCCTGCAACCTTTACCAGGTCGTCGGTCCACCGAGTCGGGGGCCTGCCCACACTGCGCCTTCCGGTGCGCGGTCGCCATTCGAGAACTTTACTGCCCCAACGGCCATCTGTTCTACGAGCTATGTGCCCTGCCCACTGCCACTTAAGTCTAGCGATTCTGAGAGCTATGTCGGTAACTTTAGTTCTCCTACGTATCTCCTCATTTCTGATTCGATCACTTAGGGAAACACCAAGCATAGCACGCTCCATCGCCCTTTGGGTGACTTTGAGCCTTCTTATAAGGCCCATAGTAAGCGACCATGTCTCGGATCCATATGTCATCACTGGCAACACACACTGGTCAAAGACTTTAGTCTTGAGGGACTGCGGTATTTTGGACGTAAAGATATTGCGAAGCTTCCCGAACGCTGCCCAGCCGAGTTGGATTCGACGATTGATCTCTTTCTCGAAGTTGGACCTACCTAACTGGACTGTTTGTCCCAGGTATACATATTCGTCAACAACTTCGAGTGTAGAGTCTCCAACCTTCAGAGGAGTGGGTGTAACACGGACGTTTGACATGATTTTCGTCTTATCCATGTTCATTTTAAGACCCACTTGTTGGGAGACTCTGCTAAGTCCTTCGAGCATTGCGCCTAGGTCTTCCAAGGTCTCAGCCATGATCACGATATCGTCAGCAAATCGAAGGTGAGTGATGTACTCGCCATTGATGTTAATGCCGAGTCCTCTCCAGTCCAGAAGCTTGAAAACGTCTTCCAGTGCAGCGGTGAACAGTTTCGGAGATATAACGTCTCCCTGTCTCACCCCACGCTGCAGCCGGATAGGTTTCGAATTCTGATCCTGGAGGTGGACCGACATGGTGGCGTTTTCATACAAGCACTTCAACACTTCGATGTATCGATAATCAATTTGGCACCGTTGGAGAGACTGCAACACAGCCCAGGTCTCGATCGAATCAAAGGCTTTCTCATAGTCCACAAACGCCAAGCATAGTGGCCGATTATACTCTTCGGTCTTCTGTATAATCTGCCGCAGCGTATGTATGTGGTCTATGGTACTGAAGCCTTTTCGGAAACCGGCTTGTTCGGGAGGCTGGAAGTCGTCAAACCTGCGTGCGAGACGATTCGTAATGACTCTCGAAAACAGCTTGTAGACATGGCTCAGGAGTGAGATGGGTCTGTAATTCTTCAGCAGAGACTTATCACCCTTCTTGAAGAAGAGCACCACCACACTCCTGTGCCATGCTGTAGGCGTTCGTCCCTCGAGCATGACGGAATTAAATAGCTTCTGAAGAGCTATAAGTACCGGTTCTCCACCTGCTTTCAGAAGCTCAGCCGTAATTCCATCATCACCCGGTGCCTTGTTGTTCTTAAGCTGTTTGAGAGCCATTCTAATCTCGCACAGGCTGACGTCTGGGATATCTTCGGTATAGTGTCGGGACAATCTGGCTCTCGGGTCTTCAGCCAGATTGCTGACAGGTAAGCGTGTAGTCATGTATAATTGTCCGTAGAATTTCTCAACCTCTTCCAACAGCTCGGGCTTGAACGACACGACTCTGCCATCCTCGGTCTTCAGCTTTGTCAGTTGGCTTTGACCAGCAGACAGATCCCTTGCGAATACTTTTGACCCTTTATTGCGCTCGATAGCCTCTTTTATACGGTTGGTATTAAATTGGCGTATATCACGGGTCAAGGACTTGGAGATCTGTCTGTTTAGTCGCCGATACTGACAAGCATCTTCAGAGGATTTCAGAATCAGGCTTCGTCTTTCCTCCATGAGCTTGCTGGTGAGGTCCGAGATACGAGATGTTCTTTTTAAACGGCCGGTTTTGAAGGCCTTATTCCCAGCCGTTTGGACAATTTCCATGAACCTGTCGTTATAATTGTCCACATTTTCGCATTCTCCTAGGCATTCGAAGCGGTTGTGCAACTCGAGTTGAAAGCTTTCGGGGTTTTGGAGTTGGATAGGCGCTGGTCGGAGCGTTGACTTCATCAGTCGACATCTTTCTAGCTTTGTTTTTAGATTCAATGTGCCTCTTACCATTCGGTGATCGCTTCCTGTCTTCAGCGAGTTGATCACAGAGACATCATTGAATATTTGCCTTTTTGTCGACAAGATGAAGTCAATCTCATTTTTTACTACGCCACTGGGATGCAGCCATGTCCACTTGCGCTGTTTTGGCTTTTTGAAGAAGGAGTTCATTATGAAGAGGCCCTCCTTCTCCATAAAGCCAGCCAGCAGCTGACCCCGCGCATTCCTCTCTCCGTATCCAAATTTCCCCACTCTCAGCTCGTTGTCCCTTCGTTTGCCTAGTTTCGCGTTGAAGTCCCCCATCACAACGGTGAAATGGGTCCTGGAGCTATGTATGGCTCTGGAGATATCCTCATACATAGCCTCCACCTCTTCGTCGGGGTGTTCCGCGGTCGGCGCATATACCTGTATGACCTTCAGCGAATACCGTTTGGTGATTCTGAGTATAAGGTACGCTACCCTCGTCGAAACACTCTCGACCTGGACCACGTTGTTGACTAGGGACTTGTGGACAATAAACCCGACACCACCCTGGGACAGTTGGTCGCCCTCCCGGAAATAGAGCAGGTTTCCGGACTTAAGGATCATGGTGTCCTCACCCTCTCTTCGGACTTCACATAATCCCACAATATCCCATCGTAACCTGCTCAATTCCTCCTCCAGTTCAGCGAGTCTTTCGTCCGTTCGCAGTGTGCGCGTGTTATAGGTTGCCAGGGCCAAAGGTTTTTGTTTTTGGTAGCCTGGCCTCTGCCGGAGATTCTTCGCACCCCATGCCCCGCCGTTACCGTGACCGCTACCGGAGTCAGGAATAGCGGGGCTGCCGGGGACTAGGGGCCGTTGTTTCGGGTTCCTAATCATATTTGGGGGGTAGTTGCCATAATCGCCACGCTTGGCATGCGGGTTGGCGATCGCAGTGTGGCGTGAGCCAAGATGGTACGCGGGAAAGACGCTGCTGCCCATCCTCCGGTTTATGGATCCCTTAGTCGCCTTTTACGACACCCACGGGAAGAGATGGGGTGGTGCTATTCTAAGGCCACACCACAGGCTCGAGTTAAGCACATTATGTAGAGGAATTAGTCATTTTATATCATCCTTTAAGAATGTGAGTAATGTAGCTTTATCATGGAAAAGGGAGGTTAGTAATAACTGTTGGAAAGGTACACAAACTGAAAAAGTAGGCAAAGGTCTCGCAAATACGTCTAAAGTTATCCTAGAATACTCCAGTCCAAAAGATACATGAGATGGTAAAAAATAAATTTATTGCTTATAATCCAGATATGCAGTACTGTTAATCTAAGCCATCTTTAAGCCAGATAACAGAGCTAGAAACTTACCTTTCTTTCTCTAGGAACCTACTGAAGAAGACGCTTCGGAAGACCAGCCACCGCAAGTCTCCAACTTTAAGTTGCTCAAACTGAATGGTCCTGAATGGCACTTACTGCTTGGAGGGGGTATTGCCGCGTTCATGATTGGATCGATCATGCCTTTCTTCGCGCTGTTGTTCTCCAAGCTTTATGGGGTGAGTTCCATTCTGCCCTCATAAGAGAAGGCTGAGTATACGGGAACTTGATATACTTTGCGATCTTGTTTCTTATGAGGAAATACAATAATTCTTTCCAGTATTCTCATCTTTTTGGTTCAACCAAGACGTCCATTGTTTAACTTATACATTGACATACAATTAAGACTGTCAAATTTGGACAGTCCAAAAATTTACGCGTTGCGTATAACAAAGACCAAAGCAGTTTATATTAATAATAATAATAAATAATAATCTCTGGGACAAATCACACACGGTCATCTGGCCCCAAACTAAGATTCCCTGTATCTTGGGAACCAGAGACTGATATACATACACATATAATATCGTTTAATATCGTCGCTCTCAGCTTGCGGGGTGCAAGTCTGTGTAAGACGTACCAATATATAAGGATGAGGTCGCCTTTAGAGATAACGAGAGCGGGGAATGGTCGGCCATACTGTACGATATAATAAAATATAATTATTTTGCGGCACGGTTTTAAATCACAATGCGTCTAGCGGGGTTCCTGAAAGATCAGTCCACTTTGTGAGTTGAAAAAAAAATTACCACGGCTTTTACTCTTGAAACTGAACAATTTTACCAATGAAACCTTTACTCAATTTGCAAAAAAATATCCAAGCATAGCAACTCATTTATTTATTGGCTCTGAATTCAGATGTTCGCGTTAGACGACGGTGATGTAATCCTGGAAAAGTCTCGCATCTACGCCGGGCTGTTCGCGTTCGTGGCAGCCCTATGCGGCATCATCACCTTCAGCCAGACCTGGCTCTTCAACAGAGCTGGTGCCAAACTCACCGACAGGCTCAGAGAGATGACCTTCAGAAACTTCCTTAAGCAGGTGAGTTAAAACGTCATTGATGTAATCTTCTTCTTGTCGTGTGGAACAATAAAATCATGCGCTAGGGATATAGGGCAGTTGCACTTCTTTTTGTCGTGTGAAACAATTTAACCATGCTATCACTAGAGATATAAATATATGACAATTGCCTGATATTACAGTTAGCATCACCTGCGGTTACGCGTGTGGCATATTATAGATTAACATCTATGGTTCATTCCAATCAAAAAAAAGCAAAACGTAAACAAACTTACTATGGATCTGACACATGTCAATATCATCTGCATACTATGTTTGTTTACCTTTTGCTTTTTTTTTGATTGAAATGAAGTATACGAACGTGTGCAATGCGACCATTATACACACCTAGCAATCAGATGTGCAGGTTTTCTCATTATGGTGTCCTTTGCCTTTAATAAAGTCATAGAGATGGACCGATTTCAAGAGGCACGATTTTTTTGCAGGAACAAGGCTGGTTCGATCACGAGAAGAATTCTGTGGGAGCCCTGTGTGCTCGCTTAGCGTCTGATTGTGCCGCGGTCCAGGGTGCTACTGGTAAGTACTTCATTTTTTATTATCTTAAGTATTTTGAAAACCAAAAACAGAATGATGAAAATTTTTTTTGCATGATCTGTGGCTTCCACTCATAAATTGTATAGCTTTCCCAAAGAAGCACACAGTTGAATCGCATTTTTTTTAATTTTTCGTTCAATTGGTCAGCTGATTAACCAACTTTGTATAAGAAGTAATTTTTTTGCGATTTGTCTAATGTTTTTCTTAGGGAAACTTGATCAGTTTTATAGTAACATTTTGTAACACGACGGTTTTATGGAGTGTTCTTTATTTGACCTAAATGAATCGGGTCGCACATGAAATTTCTTGCACACGTGCGAGTTAAGACATTAAAGAAATGGTATGGGTCCTTTCGCATACTCGTACCTAATCTGACAACTTGTCTCCCGTCCCCCAGGAACTCGCTTGGGGACAGTTCTCCAAGGTATCAGCACCATGGTCATAGGCATTGGACTGTCCATGGCTTACTCCTGGAAAATGACCCTAGCCAGTCTTGTCAGCGTACCCTGTGTGAGTTACTTATTTTTATTCACCTTTTTTTATCCACAGTTACCTTCCCTTGGTTCGCCCTTGGCATCAAATTACCAGGTGGAAGGTGATGATAATGTCAAAGCTGGAAGAGATTCACATTGATGTAAATATGTCTTGTAACACCTTATGTATACACGTGAAAGCAATCAAGATTAATTAGAATTGTGTTGTGCCTCAAATCCCCAAAGGCGGGCTTCCCTCCCGCCTTAGAACCACATTGTGCAATTAAAAATTGATTTCACTTGAATACATTATAAACTGTATTTTTTCCAGGTGATAGGTGGGATATATCTGGAGGGTCTGGTGATGAGGCACACGGAGAACAAGGAGAGGAAATCGCTGGAGCAGGCGTCCAGAATTGCTACGGAAGCCGTTATGAACGTACGGACTGTTCAGAGTCTAGGTAAGAAAGGTCAAATGAAATTAAAATGTTGTTTTATTTAAGTAGATAGTGTAGACATTCTTTTAAATCATCGTATTTTTTCCACCTAGTACAAAGTTCCTCATACTCTGAACTTGTACACTCAACGTTTCAGAAAGTGTTAATGTAGCGAGAAAAAAACGTCAACTTCAAAATAATCTTGCTTCAACATATTATGTCTTTACTGGAACTAAGAGCTGGAGGATTTTGAAATGTTCAAACATTTTTATCATTTATATAGTCCAGTATTTTGTTACACTTTAGAACACAATCAGGTCATATCATCGATATAGTCAAATGTTTTTGTCAGTGGTCAGTGAGACCTGATTTGTTTGTTTCATCCAATGATGATGAAAGCAGGTTTTTATCGCAATTTGAAACAGACTCTCTTTTCTCCATGCTATTGTTTGGCGGTAAAACATACATGAATTAGTGGAAGCTACCCATGCAGACTTGTAATAGTACCTTACCAACAACCAAACACTTTTATGTTAGACGCCACCTACGTGGAATCGAATCCACGTGCTACTGCTACTTTTGTTAGTTTTCGCTCCTGTAAATTAATTTCCTGTACTTTGATTTGATAAATGAGTAACGAGTACGAATCCTTAAAATTATATTTTTGTACATGGCTAATTCTGCTCCAATTTCACACAGTCTGAACAACTCCCCAAATAATGTAATGCAGGTCACAATAGATCAGGGCCTATCTCAAGTCCTATTACCCTCTTATCAAAATAATGACTCTGTTTGGTTGCTTTTAGGGTATTTTCAGAGCCCGCCAGGCTTGCTACCACCATCTTATCTGTCTTGCTACCAAATATAAATGTTAAGACAGCTAGTTCCCCATTTTGTTGAGGAATCTTGGTAAGCCCGATCCCTTCTTCATTCAGCATCATCATCAATTACCACTAAGTAATATAATGACAAGGGCTTATCAATTGTGAATAAATTTTTTTACTTAGATATACAGGGTGTTAAAAAAGTGCGTTTGAAAATTTAAGGAGTTACTCAGACTCAAATATAGATACCAGGAAAAATATTGAAAAAATCCGCTCTTAAAATTTTTTTTACAGTTTTTCATACAAATTCACTATCAGATTTAGTTTGAGAATCTGAAAAAAGAACGGATTTTTTCAATATTTTTCTTGGATTCTATACTTGATTCTGAGTAACCCCTTAAAATTTCAAACGCACTTTTTTTACCACCCTGTAGAGTCTGAAAATGCTATGTTACCATTTAAGAAACTGCTGAAATCATCTGTAGGACTTTCTTTTTCTGTGTAATGAACGATTATAATAATGATAATACTTTCCTTATCAGGAATAGAATCGGCGGTGCTCACTCGCTACTCCTCATCGCTAGACGATGCAGCCAAGCAAGCGCGTGCCGTGCACTATGTGAGAGGGCCAGTGTACGGTCTGTGCTTGTGTGCGCCTACGCTCGGATATGGCGTCTCCTTGGCTTACGGCGGGTATTTGATCGCGAGGGAGGGTCTGAGATACGAATATGCCATATTGTAAGTTGGTGTTTTTAAATCAACCATTGTTAAGCGGTCATCTTCATCATTAGCCAAAAGACGTCCTATGTTAATTAAAGACGTACCTCAAGAGTATCTTCCCGTTTTTTGGGAAGATTAGGCCTTACTTACACTGGTGATTGGTGGTAATTGTGAAACTAGTGACCCTCCCCAGTAAGGAAAAATTTCAAAGCGCCTATAAGACCTCCGACATGGTTTAATGACTGCCATCTAGTGACAGCAACTGGCATCAACGGTTTAATGTGCTTTCGAAGCACGAAAACGGTCACGATGATTGCCACTAACAGTGAAATCCTTCTAGGTTACTATATGAACGTATCTGAAGTTAGTTCATCATGTGATCGATGCAACCACGAAAGCCGCACTGACAATGAGCCACGAACGATCATATCCTCTAAATTCGCATTAATATTAAAATGCAGAAATAAAAATGTATGTTTATTCCGCTATCACGTCGCAACTGCTAAACGTATTTGGATGACATTTGGTAGGTAGTTAGTCCAAGTACTGGATTATAACACAGGCCTTATCCAATAAAAAATAATCCTAAAAACTTAAAACTAAATTAATTGTTCAACAGAGTATCAGAAGCGCTGATCTACGGAGCGTGGATGTTGGCCGAAGCGTTATCCTTCGCGCCAAGTTTTGCGGCTGCAAGACGGGCCGGCGCCAGGATCGTGGCTGCCTTGGAGAGGAAACCTCTTATCGTGACTGAGGAGACTGCTGTCTATGATCCTAACTGGGTAAGGTTCTTCATCATTAGCCAAATCAAAATCAAAATCACTTATTTCTTTAGGAGGTATAATACTAAGCACTCTCTCTCTTTTAGTTTGACGTCTCTTTTAAGAATTTTGCAAATGTCATGTCAGTCATGGAAGTGACACTTCCGCTGATGTTCGGTTTTGCAGAATTTGAATAGGATTTAGTATGTTGAATTGAATTTAATGTCGGCTTGATGACGAACTACAACAAACACAAATACTACCACTGCACTATCATGCATGCTCAATTAAACAGAGGCAGAATTTATTATACAGGGTGTAACAAAAAGGTGCAGTAATACTTCAAGGTGGGCGTCTACTCATCAAACTGAACAACTTTTGTTCTACAAGTTTGTTGAAATCGCAAAAATAATTTTGGACTTTTCATACAAACTTGGCTCGCCAGATGATCGATTCGTATCGATTCGATCGCAAAAAATTTTTTGGACTTTTCATACAAACTTGGCTCGCCAGCTGATCGATTTGTATGAAAAGTCCAAACATTTTTTTGCGATTTCAACAAAGTTGTTCAGTCTGATGAGTAAAAGCCCACCTTGAAGTATTACTGCACCTTTTGTTACAGCCTGTATATTATCTCCATGCCGGAACACATCAACGCTATCAACATTGATGTTTTGCGGCAAGACTTAATTAATTTTTATTTGCAGTCTGCAACTGGAGCGGTCAATTTCGCTTCGGTGAATTTCCGGTATCCCACAAGGCCAAGCGTGCCAGTACTGAAGGATTTATCTCTGGATCTGGCGCCTGGACAGACAGTGGCTTTGGTTGGAACCAGTGGATGTGGAAAGTCTACGTTACTACAGCTACTGATGAGGGGCTATGATCTGGACAGCGGGAGAGCTGTAAGTTTCTTTCATCTTCAAAGTTTACATAAGCTTCCCTTAGTACAGGGCACAGGGCAACCTAGTTAGGGGCCTAGGCAACATACTAATGTAACAACTGTTCAAATAAAGTTTATTTCATTTATTTTATAAGCAAACTAAGCTACACAGGGTCTGGCTGAAATCGCGGACTTAACCGTGGCTTCTAGTCATGAAATTGAACAACTTTCTCCAAGGAACCAATTCTATACCAAAAAATATTTAGACCAGAAACCACATTTGGTTGGCGATTTCCATGTCACCTGTAGAGCGAGCGCTAATTAGTTTCAACGTAAGAGCCGTTAGGGTTTTATAGAATGTATGCGTATGTAAGGTATCTAAGCCAACAAATAAAAAAACGTAAACTTAACCTGACGAAACTAAACAGACTAACAATATAAAAGTAATTATATCGCAAAATATCTAACCATTACAAAAAACGGATATTTTTGAATTTTGTACATGAAACACAAAACTTAAGAGTCAATATTTTCAAATGTTTTGGATTGTACACAATTTGAAATTTATGATAAATAATAGTTTTAGAGTAAATGAAAAATGCTCTCCCCAGGACCTCGATGGACGCGACATAAAGCGTGATTTAACACTCACGCAACTCCGAGCCCAGCTAGGGTTGGTGCAACAGGAGCCAGCCCTCTTCGAGAGGACGATACGGGAGAACATAGCATATGGAGACAATAGTCGGGAGGTCACAATGGAGGAGGTCATCCGAGCCGCTGAACAGGCTAATGTGCACGCGTTTGTCGCCAGTTTACCTATGGTAAGCTGGGATTATGAATGTTTTTATTGGGCATATAATAGCTTTACAATTTTTCACTAGTTTAGTTTACCTATAGTAAGTTAAGTTTAAGATTATGAATATTTTCATTGGGTATAATTAATGGGTTTAAAATTATTGTGAACAAACACAAGTTAGTGTTAATTTAAGGTAAGCAATAAGCATGTATCAGTATGTTGCTGTGATTTTCAAAATAGGGCAACCCTGAATCTTTGAATCTTAGAAATCAAATCCCTTCCGTACATAGTTCAATTGAAATAAAAAGTTTAAATTATATTTTTCCGTCCGTCTGTCTTTTTTTTAATCTATGAAACATGCATGAATCGATAGCTGACAGCAATACAATCAAACGTTAATAGCGGACTGTAGGTAGGCCGGCCTTCATACTAAAATATTCCAAGCCCTTTATAGGGATTAATAACTAGAATTAAGAAGTGTCTTTTCACCAGCGTTTTACACTAGGCAATCGCCGTCTATACCTTGTTGATAGAACGGTTAAATGTGCCACATGATAAGAAGAAGAAGCGTCTTGAAGAGGTTGTCTAGAAGATATCGCTCTTTATTAATAAGACCGCCTACCTGTATAACGCTTTTTTAATGTTTATTGTTTATATTTTCCTGTGTTATGTTGTGCAATACAATGTTTTTGTTCATGTATATGTATGTGGATGCAATGAGCATAACATTATCTTTCTTCTTCTTCTTCTTATCAAACAACATGTGACTCTCCTTCTAACATAATACAAATATGTGGCGCGGTCAGCATGACGAGTTAAAGGAGTCTGAAATTTTTTGTATGGACCCTGGCCTACTCATATGCCGCCATTTTAGTTTATTCGTAATGGCAGTGCACGATAAAACATAATATATTAAATATCGATTGGGGACACTTATAAAAAAATACAAAGTTACTGTGTACTAAAACGTCACATTACAGAGTTACTTGCAGTAGAAGCTTGATGTACGATGACTTCGTTATAGTCATGCAAAAATGGTACTATACGCACTAATTATATTATTTCTCATGGTTTCTTCTGTCGGTCAGATACACGGGTAGGCTGAGAATATTATACCCTAAGGGTGGATTTTTAGATAAGGGAAGCCAGAACAAAAATGGACACCCAGATAAAGGACCGCATAGGTATCTATATTTTGTAATTTAATTCAAAACTTATTCCTATTCTGAAAACAATAAGTAAGTACATTATACTTAAATTCAATTGCAAGTGTAAAAACATTTTTCACTACGGGATTTTTATTTTAAAAAACTAATTCGTATTTGAATTCTACATAACACCATCTTATACCTACCCACACTTGATAAACAATTAAAACCACGGCGTAATACCTACAAAACAAAAGCTAATAATCCAACACGGATCCCGCGGGTCACTGACCAAACGAACAAACAAATTATAACAAAAATTTACCCTCACACTATCAGTTATCATATCATATATTTTAAAAAAATACATTATAAGCAATGCTACACCTTTTATTTTGTTGTTTTTTTTTTAAATTTATGTTTTCTTTCTCATAATAAGCCTAGATTTCGGCTTGCTAGCTTCCTAATGTATGCCATTGTAAGAAAGAGACAGCGCGCTATTCGCTTATCATACAGTTCAATGAGAAGAAAGAGAGGGAAAGGTAAGCCCCGCGAGAGAATCTGCCTCTTGCTTTACTTTGTTTGGTAGGCGTTATGATTGTTACGCACAGTTTGTAATATTTGTTATGATATTATATCCAAACTAGGTTTTAGAATACTTTTAACTGGTATTGTTTTTTATGTGCATTATACGTAATATAATAATATAATAACTTCAGTATAATATTATTTCTGAATTTCAAAAGGTAAGCCGATAGGAATCGTGTTGTATGGACCCTTCGCCACTGTACCCTAGTGTCAGAAGTTTCAAGACGCCTATTAGGTCTTAGACATTTTCTGATGTTTGTTTCTGATGTTGTTTGTTTTTTGATGTTTTGGCCAAGGACTTAGAGCGCCATCTATCACGAGTCTCGGTAATATCTCGAAAATGCCCCTTATCGGTAACCACGCATGCCACACTGAGTCAGTGAAAATATTATTTTTTTATGAAATTGGATCATATTATGGTCTTCTTGCAGGGATATGACACGCGGCTAGGTCAGGGCGGTGCGGCTCTCTCTGGAGGCCAAAAGCAGCGCATCGCTATTGCCAGAGCCCTAGTAAGGAACCCCAGGGTTCTACTGTTAGACGAAGCCACATCAGCACTGGATGCTAACAGCGAAAAGGTAAGGTTTCATCCTAAATCTGCGATGGGTTTAAACAGTCACAGAAATTATCCGAATAGCACTGCAGGTTAATAATTTGTATTCAATGTAGCAACTGAAGATTCTTGAAGCCTCTTATTTGGTGGACCGATGGTCCAGTGAAGGTTGGGGGAAGCCGCTGAATAATAATAGGTATTCAACGTAGGTACTCAAAATTCTTGAGGTCTCCCAAGACCGGTTGTGTTGGAAGCATTTATCCAATGGTGGATGTCTTTGGGCTGATGACGATGATCTCAAGATTGTCATGTCGTCACGTTACTTAGCCAAGTAAAGATGTGTGTGTTGCGTGACATGCGCTAAGCAACCATCACCGTATCTTACCCGCAGGGGGGTGTCGCCTTTAGAGGGCAGGGAGTCTCCACACTGTATACAGGGTGAAATTGAAATCGCGGATCAAATAACTGTGGCTTCTAGTCATGACACTGAACAACCTAAATCACGGGCCAGATGAAGAAATAAACGCAAAAACTGAACAACTTTCTCTAAGGAACCAATTCTATCGGAGCAAAAAGAATTCGAGCTCTTTATACAAATGGATGAGCTGAGTAGCCAACTGCGTGTGGAAATACCAAAATTGTTTTTGCTCTGATCGAATTGGTTCCTTAGAGAAAGTTGTTGTTTCATAAGTAGAAACCACAGTTATTTGGGCCGTGATTTAAATTTCACCCTCTTATAGTATTAATTTACGTCTATATACTCTTGACGCAGGTGGTGCAAGCAGCGTTGGAGGAAGCGTCAAAGGACCGGACGACGATAATTATTGCGCACCGTCTGGCTACAGTACAGCATGCACACAAAATATGCGTTATTGATAAGGGTAAGTGTTTCAGTTAACACCCTATATATCCTCACTACAGGGGACGACTGTCTTCCCATAGCGTCTCCATAGACACGCGGGAGCGTGTCAAGCCAAGTTCAAGAAAAAAGAATACACATCTAGAAATCAGATGTGCAGTTTTCCTCACGATGTTTTTCTTTACCGTTAAAGCAGTCGGTATGAAAATGCATGTAAGTTTTAAAAAACTCATTGGTGTTTTGGTCAAGATTTGAAACCGAAAACTCTGGTTAGCAGGTCGGGTCGGAGTCACTATCCGCGGAGCCACCGATGCTTCTATTACTGTTAACAACCTACCTATATCGTCCCCAGAACTGGAGCATGGGTCTCTACTGATACCCCCAAAAGTTTAGTACTACACTCTTCACGGGAACCAAGTTTGGTCCGGATTGGTGGAGGTTGATGGGCTAGTGGCTAACCCCAGTGTCAGAATTTTTCAATCTACCCACTTTAAAGGCCTTTGAAACGGCTTAGGGGTGATGATAACTCTGGCGCGGTTCCAAGAAGGGGCAATGGATGCAATTGACCCCCCCTGAAGCCTGACCGAAGTACTAAAACTTCTGCAAATAAATAGTGGCGTTTCGTAACTAATAAAAAAATTTCGCTTCTTAACTAATAAAAGACTTTTTTATACTAACTGTCTAATACTATTGACCGCTTCATAATTACACTGAAAATTTGCCCCCCCCCCTCCCCCCTCTGAATGAAATCCTGGATCCACGCCTGTGATAACTAGGCACTTAAGCTATATAATATGAGGTTGCTATACGGAAACAGTCGAGATAACCAATAAATGGTATTATGATTATGATTGAGATTAAGATTACGATAATGACTATATTTAAACTAACCTTAAATTACCTTAATTAAATTAACCTTTGTTTCTTTATTGACTCAGCAGTGTCTTATCTAATGAGCAATAAGCAACTTTATGAAATAGATAGGTATATGTGATATGTAATATTTATGTGATATTTAATTTTAGAAACCCTCTGTACTATAAGCATACGGTAAACTATGGTTGTGATTAAGATTACGATTACGGTCTTGATTATTGTGATTGTGGTTATGATTATAACTTTATTATTATTTATTAATTTATGTGATGTTGCAGGGAAAGTAGCGGAAAGCGGTACACACGAAGAATTAGTCCGGAAACGCGGTCTTTACTTTGATCTATTACAAAGCCAAGGACCGACATCTTAGCTCAATAGATTACAATAGGATTAGTGCATAAGAAAACTGTTTTAATTTAATTTAATTTAATTTTAATATCACGTGTTTTTTAATGGCGGTTGTGAACATATTATCAATGCTATTATTAGGGCTAATGTGGTAATCTTTGTTCTATCTCTCTCTCTTATCGTGTGGCACAATTCAACCGTTCTATCCGCAAGGTATAGGCGGCGGTTGCCTGGTTGGTTGGTTGTTCTATCTGTTCTATTTGTTTGTACAAAAAAATTGTAGCACTCGTTAACAAAACTGATGCTTCTACGATTTAAAGTATAATGCCTGCTAGAACTATTTATTAAATTTAATTAGATTTTGTTATTTAATATAAACATAATATTATGTTTTTTTCTAATTATTGTTTATAATTTTATGGTATGTAGTGCCTTCGAAATGAGTCTGTAATGCTACAATGTGCTATACATAAATAAAGAGTGCCTTTGAGAACAAAATATAAGTAGAAGGTCCATTTATGGGTAATACACCTATTTTATTACAGCCTGGATCATTATCAAAATCATCAGCCGAAAGGCGTCCACTGCTCGACAAAGGCCTCCCCCAAGGATTTCCACATCGACCGGTTCTGCGCTGCCCGTTTATTTGCCCTGTACAGCCTGTATAAACGTCAACAATTTTTTAACTCCATAGAATTCGATCATTTGTTGATTGAGAGTCCAAAATTGTTTATTCAAAAATTGGTAGAAAAAACGTTGTCATATTTGGCCCCAATAATTAGTAATAATAAAAATTTGGTTTTAGATTGGATAAGTATGCAACCGCCATTAAAAACAACTTGTGTTTCAATTAGGTATTTATTTTACAATTTAATTTTTAATTATGCTGGTCAAATCATTCTCTTTCATTGTATGGGAAGTAGTAATTGATTTCAAATAATAAATATACTTTATTGCACACCAATATCAAAAATACATTTTAAACTTAAGGGCTAATTAAATAACAAAATGTGCAAAGGCGGCCTTATCGCTTTCAGCGATTTCTTCCAGGCAACCTTTGCAGACACAAATTGAAAACACTTCCCGAAACGTTGAGTGTGCAAGTTCCGAATGGTAAAAACCAATAAAAAAAGATGGTAGAAGAAAATGTATTTTAAAAGAATGTGTAAAGCTTACTACGATAAAATAAAAACATTTTGATTTTTTATTTTAATTAGTACATATTATTTATGTACTGTGACTTCCAAAAGTCCATAAAGAATGCAGTGTTTTCCAGTAAATCTATAAATTTTTAATGGAGTATTAAATGGTTGAATTAAAGTAGTTGAAAAATGAAAATTCACAAACTTTTATTTTAACACATTTAATAAAATATAGGTATAAAGAAAAATTATGACTTGAAAGAAAATATTGTAAGTCGATTAATGTGTAAGGCAACCTTCAATTGTAAGTTATTTTTATATTTTATATAAAATTATGTTTTATAATTATTTTAATAAAAAAATAATTCTTAGACAATTAATTTTAAAGAATTAATTTTACGAATACATGACTGTGATTGTAAGTTATTATTTTAATTCATTATTATTACAGTAAGTAAATAAATAATAAACATACAAGTATACTTAAGTGTTTTATTTATTCGGGCTACTTTTTCAAATCATGCTACAGAACATGATTTGTTCGTCTGTGAGTCTATGTTACTGTGAGGCGCTGATTAAAAAAAAAACTTAATGGCGGATACTACTATGCCAGTCTCCATACAAAAAAAATCAAACTTTGGTAGAAAATATCTCTGAAACGTGACAAAGTTGTTTTTGTTTATATTGGTGTCAACTATCGATTTATGCAGGTTTAATCGGTAGCCGCTATTTTGGGGAAAAAAATTGGTAGACTGCATGTAGGCCAGTCTTCATACTAAAATGTTCAAAGTCCTTTGTCGACTTTTTCCACTAATCGCAACTAAGCACACTGTTCCGGAATCCGCTCCGGTGTGCGGTGCGGCTGTTTTTTTACTATGGAAATTGTGACGTAAAACTGCACACACCGGAGCGGTTTCCGGAGCAGTGTTTTATCCGCGTAGTAGGCGGATATCGCACTGCCGCCTATGCCGCTGCGGTGCGATTGTTTTACGTTAATTTATTTCATACATACGCGTATTGTAATAAAAATAAATATTATTGGCAGATTTGTAACGAGTATACAAAGTTTTTTTTGTTATTTCTTTATTTAATCTTCCTAAAACTTATTTTTTTAATGTGATAGCTAAGTAGGTGGCATACGAGCAGACGGATCACCAGATGAGTCAGAAGTTCGTTGCCGAATAGGGAGGGGGCCTCATAATTACAAATAGTTAAAAACAACCTTGTAATTATGTGAATCCTGTAAAATTCCTATTTTAAAGGTTCCATAACGATCAAAGGAATTTATTTTGTCAACTATTCGCACGGTAGAGAGACTCGATATAAAGAGACGCGACATAGAGAAAATAATTCTCATGATTTGGCCACGACATAATATAGATAGATATATCAAAATCTCAAGCTGGTTCTTTGCCATGGCAATACTTCCTTACTCCTTAGTCGCTTGCGAAGTTCCTTGTGAAAACAACGTGAAGACAAAAAACATTTTAAACTTATTATTTAATCATTCGTATTTAATTTTATTCGTGTTTACTTCGTTCTTCGTTAAATAAAAATGTGGATATATTTCGATATGTTTAGTTCTTAGTCTGCATTTCCAAACGACGATTATACAAGAAATAATATACAGATGCGTTCGTGGAGGTAACGGGTGCAATTAGTCTTTCTCAGAGGGCAAGAAGAAGCAATCAGAGTGTTGGAATAACACGGCCGTAACTGAAAATTTAATTGACATTTGTAGAACTTACCTGAACCACAAAATAGACACAGAAGGTCCGCTCAATACAAACCACTAAAATCGTAAGCATATACATGCTTGTAGAAATATACGATCGTTCGAGGCAAGGTCACGATCGCACACTACGTTATCTATATCTTTTGTGCCTGAACTGTCACGTACCGTGGCTTGCATAAAACCGTATTAGTTACTGCGAATAATTTTTTGGTCATTGAGTATCCTTAGGTTATTGTCGTAGAGCTTATAAACATTAAAATCTCACATTACAAACATTAAAACTACATAAGTACACAGTTCTCGACTGACTTGACCTCAAAATGGTCACGATACCCAATCCCTGGGTTACGACTTGAAAGAATCAAAGCTTAAAAAGAAATGTAAAGAACCCATTACGTCCCCACTGCAGGGGCACGTGTCTTTCCCCATTACTTGGGAAGGTTAGGCCATACTCCACACACAAGGGCCAAGTCCGGATTGGTGGAGGTTGTGGAGCTAGTGGCCAACCCCCGTGTCAGAAGTTTTCTAGCCGCCTATAAGGCCTTCGACATGGCTTAACGGTCGAGATAAATGCCACTAACAGTCAAACCCATCCAGGATAACCTGGATAAGACCGTGTCTGTAGTCAGTTAGTTAACCTGCGTGATCGATGTGACCACGCAAGCCGCACTGAGCCACGACCGCTTCTATTATATTAGGTCTACAAAAAAGTTCTACCCGTTTTTGAACAAAATAAAATTTATATAAAAATAAAACTAAGTACAAATCTTATTAAATTCAATGACCATTAGCTTCTACTACGTTCTGCTAACGTGTAGGCAGCTCATTGATTCCTTCTAGAAAAAAGTCTTGTTCTTTCGACGCTATGAATTCATCGACTTCTTTTCTACCTTCATCTTCATTTAGCAATTGCTGCTCCGCTAAGTAGTTTTGTAACGATTTAAAAAGGTGGTAGTCACATGGTGCAATGTCAGGCGAGTACGCTGGCTGCGGTAAAATATCCTATTGCGGTTCATTTATAATTTTCTTGATCACAGAACTTCTATGTGGCCGAGCATTGTCATGCTGCAGTATCACTGGTCGACGGCCATGACTAGATTAAGGTCGGTTTTCATGTTTTTTTTTTTCAAGCAAAGGTTGCAGTTGTGCAGCGTAACGTTCGCTTGTTATACTTACATATGATTTAAGATGTTTGTAAAACAATACACCCTCATTCAACCTATCAAATACAGAGCACTCGTTTTCACTGTAAATGTTGCGCTTTGGTGTCGATGTTGTCGCCTGTCCTGGATCTACTAATTTTTTTTTACTTTTGGGATTTCCATAGTAACTCTGTCTTTCATCCCATGTAAATAGTTTCCACAAAAAACTCTTTGTCTTCAGTATTGAAAGCAATTAAAGACACATGCTAACTCGTCTTTAACGGGACCCATCATCCCTTTCTTTTAATTTTCCCCAACACACATAGTCTTTCAGAAACAGCTTGTTGGCTTACATCTAATGTCTTTGCAAGTTGATGTTGTGTTTGTGCAGTGTCTTGGTCCAGTAGCTCTTGCTTCTTAAATCGGTCAGAGCGTGATTTATTTTCTAAATCGAAATCTCCGTTCTTAATTCTCGAAACTATTTCCGGCACATGCTGTCATCAATAATACTTTCACCGTAAGTCTAACATATAGTTCTATGAGCTTCACCGTCACTGTGTCCTTGGTAAAACTAATAAAGTAGGTAGGTACTCATAATGTCGAATATGCTCAATATTTTACTTCCATTTTTATTTTACTTAATAAATTTATTTTCCAATAAATATATTGTGTGCGTAGATTACAAGTAACAGTATACTCTAGTATAAAAATCGTTAACTAAAACATAAATGTCTTTTAGAAGTTGACATCTTTTGGAAACGGGTAGAACTTTTTTGTACACCTAATATCTATATACAGGGTGTAACAGAAAGGTGTGACAATACTTCAAGGTTGGCTTTTACCCATCAGACTGAACAACTTTTGTTCTATAACTTTGTTGAAATCGCAAACATTTTTTTGGACTTTTCATACAAACTTGGTTCGCCAGCTGATCGATTTGTATGAAAAGTCCAACAAAATTTTTGCGATTTGAACAAAGTTGTAGAACAAAAGTTGTTCAGTCTGATGGGTAAAAACCACCCTTGAAGTATTGTCACACCTTTCTGTTACACCCTGTATATGTATGTATACTCATGGACAAAAAATCTACTCAAGGTTTGTTGCACGTCTTTGGAAAATTAACTCAATCTAGCAAAAAAAGACTAAGCCAAAAGTTGAAAAATAAATAAATAAATAAATATCCGGGACAAATCACACACGGTCAAACTAGGAGTCCCTTTATTATGGGAACCAGAGACTGATATACATACACAAATATACGATTAAATAAACTGACGGACAAAAAAATCGACTCAAGATTGCTTGCTCGACTTTTGGAAAATTAACTCAATCTAGCAAAAAAAGACTAAACCAAAAGTTGAAAAACTGTGTGTTTACTGCTTATGAGTTTAGTTTGGTGGTTTTATAGGTTTTTGTTTTTAGTGTTTAGTGGTTTTGTAGACTGAGTTAATTTTTCAAAAGTCGAGCAAGCAATCTTGAGTCGATTTTTTTGTCCGTCAGTGTATTTAATCGTATATTTGTGTATGTATATCAGTCTCTGGTTCCCATAATAAAGGGACTCCTAGTTTGACCGTGTGTGATTTTTCCCGGATATTTATTTATTTATTTATTTGCTTTTTACATCCTATATAAAAGAAACAATTTAAACGTTTGATACCTGATCGGTAACGCGTTCTATACCGTAGACGAATTTCTCGAGACACGTGAAAATAAACAACGTATTTAAACAAATGCTTCACAACATTTAATAGATGACAAAATCTTGTTAAATAATAAAAATAACGTATTACATCATAATAATTTAATTGTATATATTAAGTGACATGTAATGAATAATATTATGAATAAATTTTGAATTGAATTGAATTGAATTGTTTAGTCACTTTTAGGAGATTATGATAATGTCACGCAAAAACCTCACCTAGGGTAACGGGTACAATGATTGGCCCTTTAAGCAAACTTTTTACTTTGAACCCATATAACTCTGAATATTGGCTAACAGTTGACTGCTGAATTGTATGTTACCATTCTGTAAGGGCCTAAGAAGTAAATTAATATGATTTGAACCCTAAATAATTGCTTTTAAATAGATATTTATGGAATTTTAGTAAAAACCACCCAAAAGTAGTATTATTGGCCCCCTTGAGCACAGTGATTTGATAGTGAATGACCGGGCCAATCACTGTATACGTGGTGTGCCAATGAATGTAGCAAAACGAGCAATAGTGATGGGAAACAAAGAATCAAATAAAATAAAATATGTTTAAATCTTTTATTTTATTCTTTTATTATCTCAGTAGAAAATTACAAAATAATAAAACAACAAAAGATATAAAATGGTTTTCGTTTTCACTGTATCTCATTACTAATGTAAGGTAAGTAAATTAAGAGAATAGGCATTTATTTTTTAGGATTTTGTATATCTAGCTAGGTAAATAAAATAAATTTGTTAAAATATAATAAAATGCGCACATCACTGTCGTGTTCTTTGAGAAACGGTATATTGCTAACAAAATACAATGATTGGCATTGCCAATCCCATCAAAAACACAGTGATTGGCCCGGCCAGTTTTTGTTTAGACAAGGGCTATGATGGTTTATGCATGAATTTAATAAATAACTCCGTTAACACAGCGCAAATAAAGTTCAAAATCTTATTGTATTTTATAAAACCGTCTTTTAGTGATTGGCCGCCATGCCATTCAATTGGACTTCCATATAAGGCCTAAGTACAGTGATTGGCCCCCTAATATTTCTGAATTATACGTTAGAAACTAGTTACTTTTGCGTTATTTACCATCAAATCGACCTATTAAATGAAATAAATAACTCTTACAATGTAACAAATCACGATACAATAAGAAACAAAGCAATAAACCTACCTAGTCTTAACAAATTTTGATAAAAATCTGCAGTACATTGAAACGACTGCGACACACGAACAAAAAGACTTTAGTTTTCAGTGTTGCTAGAATCGAAATCAAAAAAGCTATTATAAACTATATAAAGCATAAAATGCTTATTTTTACAAAAATATAAGACGATATTTTTAGTAGCGGTAACCCTTAATATTGTGCTATAAAGTTCAAAAGGCCATTCACTGGAGGGGGGCCAACGATACTACTCGTTACCCTATATAAACCAGGGTTAAATAGAGGAGTAGTCGATTCATATCGATGAACGCTCAACTTTAATAACTTTAATATTAATCAAGTAATCAAAAAATAATTAAATGTGCCTTAAAATAAGAACCTATAGAATTAGCTAATTACCTTTTATTGTAGTCTTTGATTATACATAAGTAGCTAATCGATTAATGGGTGTGAAATTAAACGTGACGCTTCAAGCTTGCGTAGGTAATACATATCATAGAACATCAAGTAAATGTATACAAAATTAAATTATTTTTGACTTTATTATATTAATCATCAATAAAAATATATATAAGGTGTTAAGTATCTTGCAAGTAATAATAAAACTAAACACCTTATTTTATTACACGTAGTTTTTTTTTACCCTTTTTTTTAGTTATTTTTAATCCGCAATTTTTTCAATTCACAATGACAGATTGAGTTACCAACACATTTTTCTTAATTGTTAGTGTGGCTAGTAAATATTATGTAAAACCTACTACATAAGGGGAAGCACAAGAGCGATGGGTGGGGTGGAAATCCTAAGGGGAGGCCTTTTTGTCCAGTAGTGGACCATATTTGGCTGATGATGAATTGTATATTGCATAGTTAGAGTAGATCGGGGCGAATCGGATCATAATTAGAAACAAATAAATATTTTAAATTCCGCGCTAAACTGTCCGATGTCATAGCAACACGACGTATAATGTTGCTATGACAACGGTCAGTCTAGCGCTGTACCGTAAACGCTGCAACTTTGCCCTCTCAGCTTCAACTTTGCCTAATCTATTAAAACTGACCTCATTTGATAACCTCCATTTATTTTCTACTTCTACTATTGGGAACAGCACTATGGTTCTTTTGGCAACTCATTTCATTTTTTGAAGTGATAGCACTCCCCTGTTTTTATCAGTTGTCACATGGTCACATGGTCACAATGGTCACAAGAATAGAGTTCTTTTTTGAGTTGGGTGCAAAACTTTTTTTTTTTTTTTAGAAAAATCGTGAATGTGATCTCTGAGTATTTAAGAGGTAAGCAGATATGCTCTTTCTACTGTTTTTAATTATTTTACTTGTAAATACAATCATATACGACTAGGGTGATGGTAGGCAATATTGCAACATGTTTCCCGGCTACTAGTTGCACAACTATGCCTAGGAATAGGGTTGTCACTAGTAACCTAACTACAGTGACGCACTGTATAATTTTGGCGTAAATCTTAAATTCACGTGTTAATTTAGAAATGAGCACATATAACAAACACTTTAAGAGAAAATGATAAAAAACCGTGCAATTTCGTGCAAAGTTGCAGCAGTTTACGGTAATAGATGTTTTCATCATAACGAACCCTTAGAGAATCTTCGGTTCCAAACAATCAAAATCCGACAGCAAACGATTTAAATCCTTATTATTTTTAATGGAAACGTTCCAACGCCGAAAAGATCACAGCGCGCGGCTGTAGAGATTCCATCACTACAGTACCTATCTCAAACAAAAGGAATAATCCCACCTTCAAACACAGTTTGAGGTGACACGACACCCTTTGAGTGATGGGTGTGTAGGGACACCTACATATTTTTAATTATTCAACTACCTGTAAATATGTGATTTTGTATACTCGTAGTTTAATTCTTCACCAATTGTGATACTCAAATATTATATATTAGTCAGGCAGACAAAACCAATAAATGTTCAAAATCTTGGATACTGTACACAGAACGAAAATAGTTCTTCAATCAAAGAAACTTATTTCAGTCAAGAGATTTCCAGTTTCCTATATAAGGAAAAAATAAATTACTCGGATTAAGACATAAAATGTTTCAAAGTTTATCATTTAAACGAACCAACTAAATACTCGAAACAATAGCATGTGGACTCTTTTTTTTAAAAAGTATATTTCTCATTCCAAGAGCGTAACGATTTTACATCACACAATTATCAATCAGGTGTAATTTGATACTTTCTTCGATTAAAATATATTATTTTTAGTTTCAACTTTTGTTGGTACTTAGATGGAGAAGCAGACGTTCTTGAATCAAGAGGTTTTGATTCTAAATTTGAAAAATGATATTTGTTGAATTGAAATTTAAGGCTTTTTCTAAGATTACGATGATTTTCCGTCCAAATATTTATCTACATGACACCAATAACTTTATTTCTTGGATTTAATATGTTTCTATTTCATGGTAAGATTGACTATTACTCTCAGATAATTATCTGTTATTTAAGCTAAGATCTTTTAATATTTTGTATTAAAGTGAAAATTACTTGATATGAAAGATTCGTATATTTCAATTAAATTTTATAATTATTTAAAGAAAATTTTATTTTATACAGGGTGTCAATTTGGTCGCAGATTTCCGATCTAGGGATTAAATTATTCAAAAACTGAAGAACTTCGCAAAAAATACTTTTAACACAAACTTTGACGGCTAGTACAACTAGTTTATGTTAAAAGTATTTTTTGCGAAGTTCTTCAGTTTTTTGAATAATTTAATCCCTAGATCGGAAGTCTGCGACCAAATTAACACCCTGTATAAAATAACATTTTCTCTAAATAACTATAAACTATAAAATTAGTGTGTTGATTATTGTGCAGAGTGTTGAGTGAGAAGAAGTTGTTCTATTTTTTGGACAATATTACTACTAAATAGGAAGTCTGTAACAAAATTAACACTCTGTCTTAAAATATACAATTATTTTTCACAACAATTATCGTGTTTATATGATCAGCACTTTCAACTTGGCAAATACAGAATCTTTCACTTATATTTTTTCTAGGACTCGATAATTTAATAGTTAAAAGTACATAAAAAAGTTCCAGTTTTTTATTTATTTATCAAAAATAATAAAACTTATACCTATAAACATAACAAAGTAAGTATCTATGAAAGTATACAATTCAAAGACTACCAAATCCACAGGCAGCAGTAAGCTTAAAATTAAAAACATAAATTGTTGTTCCGTAAACTGAGCTAAGTGACATAGGCAACTGGTTACAACAATTACATAGAGATACCAACTTTACTTCATCACTAATTTCGACGTGATATGTTTTGAAATGGTTATTATAGCCACAGATTCGTAACTTGTAGCATGAAAATGATATCGACTTTAAATTTTTGGTTTTGATGAAAAAAAATATTACAAAAAACTTTTAGAAAGATGGTTTCTCTACTTATTTTTCAACCTTATTATTGCCTTGTTCTGTTACAGTTCTCAGTAGGACATTGTAATACATAGTTATTAATTTTATAAGCTAAATCAAGATTCTAGATGTAACGCGTATTTTTAACATTTTTATTTTCTTTTGACACTCAGGATAATGCATTTCGATAGCTGCTTTGTGTTAAAGTAAATGTCCCAAACAAAATTGCGATTAAGATTAAAACAAAATATAAATATACGCTAACTTAATGAGGGAAGCGTGCAGACAACAGTGACTTAACAATAAAAATGACTGCCTACAGATTTAGGATTTATATAACATGAGCTGGCATAATGTCATAGCAAGTCGTAATACCGTAAATTTTATACGATAAGGTACAAGAGTGACGTTGCTTTGGGTAATTTACATGAAAGACACGGTAAATTTAAAAGAAGGTCGAATCCCTTTGTGGTGGCGCTCTGAAGCTCATATTTGCCAGATTTCTCCTTTTGTTTTTGGATGACATTGTCGATCTCCAGCGTTCTGAAAACGATTAATTTATTAGCCATGATATGATAAATTATCTAAATTCAATCAAATCGTAAAATAGAAGAGCATAGTATGTATGAATTTATAATAGATTTTTAAATATTCAGGTAAAAATTGCTTACATGTTTTTGAACAATGAGTCCTTCTATAGATTCTGAACTTGAAAATTTTATTTTTCCTGACAGTCGCGGTGGAACTAAGTAGTCCAGTTGTACAGGGTAATTTGAAGAGTGATTTTTATCTGAAATCAATAAAATTAAATATAATAAAAAAATACCCTGAGACAAGGAGCCCTTGGCAATACCGTAAGTGGCACTGTCAAGGGCTTCCATGTTCCCTCATCTATATAATTATCTACCAAGTAGGTAGGTACATGATATTAAAAAATAAAAACAAAACAAAAAGCGACAAAAAGGAAATGACAAAAGTACGAAAAGACAAAACAGAATCAAAAAGTTTAAAATATGTTAGATTCTTACCATGGTCTTCAATGTTTCCAATATTTGTAATACATTTTCATTTGTAAGTTGACTTTGCTTCAACTTTAGGAGCTTGACAAACAAGGGTTCCCAATATTTGTAAAAAAACAAAACCTGTTCTTTGTACAAAGATAAATCTGAAATAACATTATTAAACTTACATGGGTTTGATCATAGTTCAAAAGAAAATCAAAATTTAAAACTCTTCATACATAATCAGTCCTGATGGATGTATGAATCTTTGGTCATCACAGGGTGCATGCAAACTGGGTAGGTATACTAACCCCTTCACTACAGTAGCAGTTTAAGAATATCCTGTATTCTGTATATTCAGACACACTTTTTGTAACAACGCCTGTATAGTGTTTATTACCAACATAAATGACCTTTCACATTTTTATTCGTGGACTGTTGAAAGTTTTGAATTGGTATTTCAGCATTTTTTTTCATTTAGGTACCACCTCTTCCCAAGGCTCGTTATTCGTATTCAGCCATAATACATATTCTGATGTATCTGAAATTACATAAGTTGCATTAATAAAGTCAAAGAGTTGATAGACTGTTTACATTGAGCTGTGTTTAACTGTACTAATATAATTTAGTTGATTAAATTCTCACAAGTTAAGAGGTTTCATCACTTTTAGCTTTTTTTTTTGATAATTTAAAAGTCAAATATTGTGCAGCAGCTGATGGCTTATGATTATGATTGACCGTCATACACTATACAGCAGTCAGGTTTGACTACAGCCTGGCTTCATCCAGGGGGAGTGATGCACTAACAACTAGCTACATAACGATGGAACGGTTTCTTCGAAGTCATTGGTTCAGCTCAGGATGTATGACCAGGAATTTACTTGAGTATAAAACTGCAGTCCAGACACTGCAACACAGTCCGTGCAGTATGATGCTCTTGCTCCACCTGGGTCTTATTGTGCTAATACTGTATTCGTCTTGCTCGTGGTTCTGCCTTGATAGCATGGTTCTATCTCCGTTGGAGCAAGACAAATACACCATAAGCAGGACAATTTACTCGCTAGGACGCAGGTGGAGCAGAAGCATGACTGCATAACTTCCACTGCAAGTGGATGGACAGCTGTCTCAAAGCTCAGGAGGCCACATCCCCGCAGATACGACAGCTTGGTTAGGGTGTAGAGTAAAAAAGGGCCCAATGATGAAAATCTAAAATATTAAGCATACCAGTAACCAGCGGAGTAGGAAGCTTTTTAATCAGTAACTGGACTTACCGCGAAATCCTTCAATTACATCTTGGGGAGTATCCCACGACGCAAACAGTGTATTTAGAAGTCTCATCCATTTTCTTCAGTGAGGGTTCTTCAATTCACAGTTCACTTCAATCTATCAATTATTAAACTAATAACAAACTATTACATGACAAATCAAGTTTACCGCCTTGGACGGACGAAAAGCGCGGGATGCAGAGTAAAGGGTTGCCAGTTATTTTATCTTTATTTTACCCATTTTTTATTTTAACTTCAAAACTCTATTTTTTACCAGCATAGGGCATAGCCAAAAGGATGGGTTATTATACGTTATCTCATACCCTATGTACGTATGAATGAGGAAAAAATCGTTCATTGCCCGCGGCAGCTGAATGTACTGAACAAATTTTGGCAAATGAGATGTCGAGATCGAAAGTGTCCTAGCTAGGCTTTAAACATACAGGATGTTTAAAAAGTGCATTTGAAATTTGGTAATAATAGTGACTCATGAAACTAAACAACTTTCTCCAAGGAACCTATACTCAGTTCGCAAAAAATTTTTGGACTTCTCATACAAAATTGGCGGATTGGTCGATCAATTAGTACGACGAGTCAAAAATATTTTTTGCGAATTGAATATAGGTTCCTTGAGGTAAGTTGTTCAGTTTCAAGATTCGAAGCCGTGGTAAAAATTTTTTCACGTATCTCATAAGGACCCTATATATCATCACTGTGAGTGAATTTCAGAATGGTGGAAGGTAAGCGTCATAATGTAAAACCATGAACCCAAAATTTACTCAACTAAATCCTGATAAAAGCGAAGATGGCTTGATGAGTGGGACAGGTTTGACGATCAATGGAAGGAGGTGGCTCGGGATAGAGATGCGTGGTGAAATCGAGGGGAGGCCTTTGCTCAGCAGTGGGATAGTGTAGGCTAGTGAAAAAAAAATGAAAAATCATATGAACAGAGCTCGGCTCATTCTTGATATTATCCGGTAGATCTATTTTCACTTTTAACATTTTGCTCTTTTATCATATTTTTGAAGACTTAATCATTTTGCGCTTTTAATTACTATTTGAAAACAGGCGCAGCGAAAATGTGTTTTTATATGTAGTTAAAATTTTTACCTCTGTCAATATTCAGGTATTGTTTAATAAATAAAAAAATTTACCTTTAATAATTTAGTTATTATGAGAATTAAAAGGAAAAATATATAATTAATTTTCATTTGTTTAATCAAAAATCCCGAACAACGTGGAGGTAACGGGGACAGTACAGAACACCTACGGAAAACTGCTGTCATCGACACAGAACTATCCAGACTGAACATCGCCTGTTGCGCTTTTTAAGAGACCAGACTCCTCGATGAAGGTTTTTGCGAGAGGCTTCTTACATATATTTTTTTATTTTTTATGTTATGACATAAAAAACGGTGGCAAACGTGCATGCGGATCACAAGCGATTTTTCTGGAAGGGCAAAGATCCCGCTACCGTGCGTGAGCACAGAGTTGGCTTCGCTGTCAGAAACGACTTACTGAAGTCCATCGAACACCCTCGTGGAATCGGAACGTGTAATGGTGTTGGGTTTAAAAAGCAGTTGCAGTTTTGTCACGACAATATCCTCCTATGCTCCAATACTTACATCAACCAATAAAACTAAAAAGCAGTTCTTTGACCAACTGGCCGACGTGATACCGGGCGTGAATTCCAGTGATCACCTGTTGATTTTGACCGATTTCAATGCCCGATACCTCAGCAAGATAACTCAGCATGGCCTGAATATATTGGTGACCACGGCGTTGGCAAACTAAACGATAACGGCCAACGCGACGTTTACTGGAATTTCGCTCTAAACATCTGCTGTGCATAACCAATACCTACTTTAAAGGCAAATTATCACGAAAAGTTTACTGGAAGCACCCGCGTTCAGGACACTGGCATCAACTGGATCTAGCCCTTACCAGCAAAAGGGACTTCCGCGAGATTCTCCATACGCGATACTTTCACGGTGCCGATTGCGATACCGATCACTCTTTGGTGGTGACGAGCGTCAGTTTCACTCACAATAATATCCATTCGTACGAACCACCCGGCAGGAAGAAATTTAACTTTAAACATGCAGGTTCAAAAGTTTGAGGAAATGGTAAGAAGTAAAGAGTAGAGTAGTGGAACAAAGTTAGAAAACTCCTAACAGACACAGCAGGTATGGCTTTCGGATACCAGGAGAACAGAAATCAGAACTGGTTTGCCGAAAACCTTCGAGAAGCTTCGAGAGGCCAAAGCAGCTCTTCAGTGAAGCATACGTTACTATGCTAACGCGTATTGGACTGGGCTATATCGTAGGATACAGTCGTGTGCAGATACCGGGAATCTCAGAGTTTCTGCGGTTTGTATTCAGGCATAAAGCAGGCTATAGAGCCTATTTCCAAATAAACAGCCCCTCTAAAGGAAGTGGATGGCACGGTTATCAGTGACAACTGTCGCAAAATGGAACGCTGGATAGAGCACTATACCAGTCTCTACTGTCGGAGGCTGTCGAAAGTATACCCAAATTGGCTACCTGGATCGAGCTAGGTGACTAACCTACCGTTGAGGAACTATACCAGGCTGTTGAGCAGCTGAAACGCGGCAAGAGTCCTGGCAGTGTCGGCACCCAAGCCGATATAGTAAATCTCAAGTGCTTATTGCCAGTCCTGCACAATCTGCTGTGCAAGTGCTGGGAAACAGGGCAAGGTGGAAAGGTGACCGGGGCGATTGTAACTGTCACCGTGGAATTTCTGTTCTAAGCATAGTCGGAGAGTTATTTGGACGTCCTATCTTAGTATGGCTCCAAAAGCTTGCTGGACACGTTTATCCTGAGGTTCAGTGCGGTTTCCACCCCCAGCGCTCCACAGTAGACATGATTTTCACACTTCGTCAGTTCCAGGAGAAGTATAGAGAGCAGAAAACCCCGCTGTTCATGGCGTTCGTGGACCTCAACAAGGCCTTCGACGCCGTGAGCAGATAGGGCTTGTATACTGCCATTGAACGCATTGGGTGTCCACCGAAATTCTTGAGCCTTGTGAAATCGCTTCACGAGGAAATGAAAGGCATTGATGTCTTTGATGGTGAAATATCTGAGCCGTTCGACATGCGTAGGTGTTCGTCAAGGCTGCGTATTAGCTCCTACCCTGTTTGGTATTTTATTTTCGATGCTTAAAGATAAAGAAACATTTATTTTACAAACAACACACAAAAAAAGAGAAAAATGACTTAATAAAAACAAGCACAGTCAAAAGAATAACACAAACAAACAATGTTTCTGAAAACTGCTTTCGGCGAAGACCAGCAGGCTATTCACCTATATCCGAGGGCCGGCGGAAAACTTTTTAATATCTCCCTACTCAAATTTTAGAGGAACCGTGAACATCTTTTCGTCGACAGCCTTTTGTTTGCTGACGATGCAGCCTTCACTGCGAGTACAGCGAGCGAGCTCCAGTGTATCATGGACAAATTTTCCCAAGCCGTTGCTTTGTTCTCCATGTCCATTAACGCCAAAGGATGGTAGTGCGTTTTCAAGGTTGTGAAAATCCGCAAGCTATTTTGCTGACAAGTCTTGTTACCTTGGATCGACCGTGTCAAACAATCTCCCGCTCGATGTGGAGATCGACATTCGTATTGGCAAAGCAGCGACCACGTTTGGGTAGCTGAGTGCAAGAGTATGGGACAACAAACATCTTACAGTAAGACCAAGATGGGTGTTTATCAGTCTTGCGTACTCAGCATACTCTTGTAGTTATGCAGTTGCGCACACGCAAAGAAACGTTGGGAGACGGCTATTGCGCTTCGAGGACTGTGTGAAGTGTGACATGATAGCGTTTAATATTGATCACCAAGGCTGGGAAAATCTTGCTGAGGACAGAGATAAATGGCGCAAACGCGTGGACAACTTGTGTGACGAAGCCTGTTTTGAGGTTTTGACCGACAAGAGAAATCGCAGACATCAAACCGCTGCTAATCCGTCGACTTCCACTAACTCCCCCTACCATAGCTGTGGTAGACTATGCGGATCTCATATCGGGCTGTATAGTCGCCAAAAGCAGTACATCCGCAACACTGACTAAATCGTCTGCCATAGACGACCAAATATTAATTTAAATATTCGGAAAATCAAAGTTTTTAAATGAATTTTTCAGAAGTAAGTCTTTTTTACAATTAAGGATAAAAAAGTATTCTAAATATTTACGAAGATTTGCAACCGTATATGCTCAATTTACCAGGTACTCAGGGAGAGTTTTTATAATGGCAACACTTACATACTGGCAAGAAAGATTTGAATGTAATTGTTTCGTTTAAGAGTGTCTGTTTCTTGACCGGAAAACGAATACATGATACAGTTTTAATTTAAAATCTACACATAAATGTAATATTGAGACAAGAAAGTTTAAGTTCTTGATGCAATACACATAGGTATTTTTGATTCTAGTTTCAAAAATCTTGAATGAAGCCAAACTCGATGATATTATAAAAAATATGTTTTCATCTGACAATGCCAGCATTCTCCAAGAAAGATTACTGTAGTTCTTAATTTATATAGATTGCGATAGTTTCATTCAAATTATAATTCTTGGATCAAGTGGGGATTACCAAGACTTTTCACTTTTACGCTAAAAATGAGTAACATTTTTATGTAAGCAATTCTTTTTTACTTCAATACTGTACATTTTGTACTAACAATTTTTCAAAATCTATGAAAAAAATTATAATTCTTTAAGGATGTCTTAGTATCAATTTAAGTCAAGTAAATTATTTTCGATTAAGATATTTATAATTTGATTTGAAAAAAATGGTGCAAGACATATTTGCGTCTTAAAGTAAGATATCTTTTCTATCTGTGTACCACGGTACAATTCGAACGAAGAAACCTCTTTTATTTCACCTCTCCACCGATCGCATATGATCTATATTGGATCGACACACCCATCCAATAACTGGTGACCCCGAAGCTGAATACAACCAGCGCACCTTCAGCCAACTGAACGAAACCATGTCTGAAGAGTCGAAGATTAATGATGCCGCTCCATCTCCAGTAGCGTGCCACACCGATGCAGTCTCCGTACACTCGCGTCTTTTACCATTCTGGCGCGAACTACCCAGCATATGGTTCATACAGTTTGAATCTGTGATTGACCCACTGAAGACATCTGATGACCTAAAATTCAGATACCTACTTCAACAGTTGCAGTCGCAAGATCTTCGCCATATCACTGACATTCTCCGATCACCACCGAGTTCGAACAAATATGAAACAGTCAATCAACGCCTCATATCTGTCTATGAGCAATCCTCTGTCCAGAACTTTCAACGTCTAGTCAGTGGTCTTGAGCTTGGTGACCAGAAACCGTCCCAGCTCCTTCGACAGATGCGTGATCTAGGAGCTGACATGGTCACTGAAGAAGGCCTCAAAGTGGAATGGTTGAAACAAATGCCTTCTAACGTTCGAGCCGTTTTAGCAGTAAACTCCGAATCGTCACTGGACACCCTTTCTACAATGGCTGACAAAATGCTCGAGTTTACGCCTACCACACATCTTGCACCCGTTACGACGTCTCAGCACTCATCTGAAGACAGTGCAATCAGTATCCTAACCAAGCAGATGGCAGAACTCACATACAAGATCGAAGAATTAGACAGAAGACATCGCTCACGCTCTCACACCCGTTCACAGAGCTACCGCCGAGCAAGTTCACATTCTCGTTCACGATCAAATCATGACTATCATAACAGACGCAATCAAAACCGTCAATTCAAATCACCTGACAACGGGATATGCTACTACCACAACAAATTCGGCAAAAACGCAAATCGTTGCAAAACGCCTTGTAACTGGAAGCCGTCGGAAAACTAGATACTACACCGGTTACGGCGGGTATCGGTGTTAGTATGGGAAACCGCCTTTGTGTCATTGACAGGCTAACCGAAGAAAGGTACCTGATAGACACTGGCGCTGAAATTTCAGTACTGGCTGCTCGAGGAAAAAGAACACTCGACAATTCAAATGGCTACAAACTTTACGCCGCTAATAGCACGCCTATTAACACATATGGAGAAAAGTCAACAGTACTCAACCTTGGACTAAGACGCAGTTTTAGATGGTCATTCGTCATTGCTGATGTCAAAATGTCCATCTTAGGAGCTGATTTTCTCAACCACTACAAATTGTTAGTTGACGTTCACAACAAGAAACTGATCGACCGTACAACAAGCCTCTCCATAAACACACTCTCAGTCACAACTGACCAGCAGTCGCTTTACACTCTAGCTAAGGAACATCCTTACTATGATATACTGAAAGACTTCCCAAATGTACTTAGACCCTTGTCATTTAAGGAGCCATCCAAACACAACGTTGTCCACCACATTGAAACCACAGGCCAGCCACTATTTTCGAAAGCAAGACCTCTTGCGCCTGACAAATATAAGGCTGCTAAAGAAGAGTTAAGCAAACTAGTGGAACTGGGAATTTGTCAACCTTCTAAGAGCCCATGGGCAAATCCACTCCATATCGTGAAGAAAAAAGACGGTAGCATGAGAATATGTGGAGACTATCGACGCCTCAATTCGGTAACACTACCAGACAGATACCCCATACCTCGCATTCAAGACTTCACTTACAAGCTTCATGGAATGAGGGTATTTTCAAAACTCGACTTGAAAAGTGCATACTACTGGATACCTGTAGAAAATCCAGAGAAAACAGCGATTATAACCCCATTCGGACTATTCGAATTCCGCTGCATGCCCTTTGGCTTGAGAAATGCTAGTCAAACTTTTCAACGCTTCATGCACGAAGTTTTAAGAGATATTGAAGGATGTTTTTCCTATGTCGATGACATTCTCCTGTTTTCAAAAGATGAAGAATCCCACAAACAAGTACTCAAGCAGGTACTAGAACGCTTAAACAAGTACGGTTTAGCTGTAAACATCAGCAAACGCGAGTTTGCCCAAACTGAGATAGAATTCCTCGGTTACTGTCATGGCACAACGCCCTGTTGTTAAGCAATTCGTACAACCGTACACGCCATGTGAACGCTATTGCTACTACCATTCAAAGTTTGGAACACGAGCAATTAAATGCAGCCCTCCTTGCTCATTTAAAAAATGAGGGTAGACAGAAAAAAAAAAAACAAAAAAAAAAATCGACGTGACGTGCCTGGGAATCTGATATTTTTCGCAAACAA
This sequence comes from Coleophora deauratella, assembly GCA_958295455.1. Taxonomy (NCBI): domain Eukaryota; kingdom Metazoa; phylum Arthropoda; class Insecta; order Lepidoptera; family Coleophoridae; genus Coleophora; species Coleophora deauratella. The sequence goes on along the minus strand of OY282414.1, from coordinate 921,888 downwards.
ACTACCTACCTCATGCATTAATGCAATCGCAAGCATCATGCCCAGCACCCGTTACAACCATCAAGCATTCGTGCAACCACCACCTCATCATCCAACCAACTACATGCAAAAATAATACGACTGCTTATCCATGCACAAGCCATATTTGGGAAAATTAAAACATCAAGGGATCAAATTTATTTACATAATGAAAACAACTGAAAATCAACTTTATTTGCGCAGTCGAACTGATCGTTTAGAAACTGAAGAACAGACGACGATAGTCGTTAGAAACCAGTGACAGACGAATCGTCGCATAGAAACTAGTAAGGCACGGCGATGGAAACTTCCAATCCATATCTTCAGTCTTCACTACACGAAGTACGCCTCGAGTCGAGATCAACCGTCCTCCTCGATGCCTCCGCTTCTGATGCGATGACGTCCTCGGCGAAACAGAACGCGATTCCGCACGCTGCGTCGTATATATGCAACGACCGGTCGGCCGATGACGCGCAATGCACACTGCACCGCGCGCCCGCCGCCCACCGCACCGCTTGCCGCTCCCACCCCGCTGCTACCACCGCGCCGACACACTGCGTCGAGCACTTACAGCGCACTGCTAATATGCTGCCTGCAACTATTTACTAGCGCACCCCGCGCGTTAAACTCTTTTATACTGTTGTAATCATTTTTTCAACTATGTTCATTTCTTAGTTGTAAAACCTTATGATATTTTCAGTTGTTCATTAGAGGGGGGAGTACTGTAGGGACACCTACATATTTTTAATTATTCAACTACCTGTAAATATGTGATTTTGTATACTCGTAGTTTAATTCTTCACCAATTGTGATACTCAAATATTATATATTAGTCAGGCAGACAAAACCAATAAATGTTCAAAATCTTGGATACTGTACCACGGTACAATTCGAACGAAGAAACCTCTTTTATTTCACCTCTCCACCGATCGCATATGATCTATATTGGATCGACACACCCATCCAATAGGTGTAACCAGCACAAGATAGAGGAAAGCGGGGGTATGTGCCGATTGTAGAAGGGGGTACTGCTCCATGTAGTTAACAATTAAAATACTCTCTAAGTACCTATTAGATAGATACATAAAGAAACACATAAAGAATATAATAACCAATAAGACACCCGTGAAAAGCGCGGAAAGAACCCGCTATGTCCATCCTGTGGACCAATTCACTGATGAATTCTTACATGAACCAGTTAGACTGAACAGATCCATCTCCCTTTGGATCTGGTGAACCCGTCTGAAGAGTCACTTTTGAAGGATATTGTAAACCAGGTCAACCGCGAACGATTGGCCTGATCGACAACGGACCTTCATCTGAAATCAGAAGAGCAAAATTAGTAAATCATAATAAACAAAACACAAACATATAAATTTACTAAATCATCATCATCGTCATCATCACCCCATATTAGTGATCACTCTCCAATTTACAAATATCTGCAAATGATAATAAATTATTTTAAATTATTATCATAATCATCATCAGCCTGTATTAGTGATCATACCCCAATTTACTTAATAACTGCAAATAATATTAAAAATGTTTTAACTTATAATGTTTTAATTAAACAATAACAAAACACATACAGGATAATATGATCGTCAAAATAAAAATAAAGTACTAGTGTCAAACTTGAAAAGAAATACAATGTCAATAAATGTCAAATATAAAATAAAATAAAACAATGTCAATAAAAATATCGAATAATATGTCATTATACAAACATAAAAGACTAAATTAATAATTACATGTCAAATCACATTTGATTTACAAATTGTAAAATAATCATAATTTAAAACTTTTTGTTAATATATTCATCTACCTTACCTTATTCATTACCTTAACCATCCTTATTGTCGCGAAAATTGCAATAAGCGCCGTTATTGCCTTATAAATAACATTCGTTTTCCCTCTAGACTTTTTCTATTCCGCGCCTTTACTCGATTCATTTCAATAACCAGGCATGCCATCTACCCGACAGGTATTGAACTTAGTAGTATGTTAATAAGCCTGCTTATACAGGCTTACAATGGTCTTGCTACATTAACGAGTTATCTAGTAACATAATTTATGGAAATGAGACTAGATGTCGCTTCGAGAAATATTATACAATATGTGTTACTGAATATTTTTGTTAAATGTGACGGCCTGCCAGACCGTTACAACATTGGAGCTAACGAGCCGTACTAAATATTAAAAACACTTCATTCTTTAAAACTTTTCACAATTTCGAAGTTTTCATTCTTGTTCGATTTAATATTAATTTCACACATCCATTTAATAAACGAATAACAACTCGGGGTAATTAGTTCTTATCTAAAAGTATAAAAACACTAAATTGATGGATGATCGACTGCGTAGTAGATCTACAGTTGAGCCAGTGCGTATAAGACATGTGTCGGCTACTATATTTAATTCTGGTTTTTCTAGGTAAGGGTATATATTAATTTAACCGCTTATCAAAACTATATTTTTCCAAATTTTTTTGCGATTTGACTTTGGGCTGACTAGGTGGGCTTGTTTTTATATAACTGAACAACTTTTGTTCCATGATTTTGTTGAAATCCCAAAAATTTTTTGTACTTTTCATGCAAAGTTGGCTCGTAAGCTGATCGATTTGTATGAAAATTCCAAAAACATCTTTGTGATTTCTGCAAAGTTGCAGAACAAGAGTTGTTTAGTTTGATGAGTAGAAGCCCACCTTGAAGCACCACCTCACCTGTATTTCTGTATAACGTAAACGCATCTATCAAGGACCTCTCAAAACCTGTTTCCCAGTACTTCCACTTTTGTAAAACGTTACTTTTTTATTGTTTTATGTTGCAGTTGGAAGGATTGTTTTATAAAAATAATTAGATTAAATTAATATAATATACTTGTGATCTCTACAAAATTATTCACAGTTCATCATTTGTGGACAATGACGTATGTTTCATATAGTCACGGCCGGCCTTGAATATGTCATAGTCTGTTATTTGTTTTATACGAGTAACTGTTATTTATTTTGTAGAGATAAGATCACAAGTATATTTTATTAATTTAATGCAATTTTTTTTTTAAAAAAATAAATCCAACTGCACCACAAAGCAATAAAATATATATATTTATTTTATGGCAGAGGTGGCAAACGAGCAGACGGATCACCTGATGGTAAGCGATTACCGCCGGCCGCCCATAGACACCCGCAACACCAGAGGAGTCACAAGTGCGTTGCCGGCCTTTGATATGGGAGTGCGCTCTTTTCTTGAAGGTTTGAATGTCGTATCGGTCCGGAAATATCGCAGGCGACAATTCATTCCATAGTTTGTTTGTGCGAGGCAGAAAATTTCTAGTGAAACTCACAGTTGTGGACTGCCAACCATCTAATCTATCTTTATAAGGCGCAGGTTCGGCCTCATATGGAATACTGTTCTCGGGTGCCCTTTGTATCGCCTAAAATTGTATGTCATAATTGCCTATGGCATAACAACTTAGGCATAAAAATCTTGCGCAGAAATATAAATCTGCAACCTCTGCCATAAAAAAGTGAAGGGGATGAAAATATTGTCGCGTAGAGCGATGGCGAAAAGAGGCGGCAGGGATGAATCCGAACCATTCCTCTGAGCATTTCCCATAGTATATGCGATAGAGAATGCAGAGCGAGGCTACATTTCTACGAAGCGCCAAGGAGTCAAGCCGATCTAAAATATCCTGGCAGCCGACGATTCGAGTTGCTCTCCGTTGAATGCGGTCCAGAGGGAGAAGCTAGCACTGGGGTCCCCCTGCCCAGAGATGAGAACAGTATTCCATATGAGGCTGAACCTGCGCCTTATAAAATTGCAGGCGATGGGCAGCAGTCAAATACTGTCTCGATCTATTGAGCACACCAAGCTTCTTCGAGGCAAATTTAGCTTTACCCTCTAGATGACCACTAGTTAATCAGTCTAGTCTACTTAATCAAGCAGTGGATTTTACCGATAGCGAACGTGATTTCTCATCTACTCAACCTGTGTATTGGGGCGGGGGTGTACCCCGTGGGTCTCAAGAGGGTAAAAATAGCGCCTCTGTACAAGGGGAAAGGAGAGAAATCTGACGTCAAATCGTATCGGCCGATATCCCTAGTTCCCGTGGTGAGCAAACTATTTGAGGTGAGCAAACTAAATAAAAGATTGGAAGCGTTCATCGCGAGTCAGAACGCCCTGTCCGACCGGCAGTATGCGTACAGGAGTGGCCGTGCTACAACGGACCTGGTGTGCGAGGTTGTGTGGAGCGTGCTGCGCGCGCGCGAGGCCAACCAGCACGTCGCCGTGCTGTTCTGCGACCTCTCCCGCGCGTTTGACACCGCAGACTATGCTCTCGTATCTGGGAAGCTCGACCACTACGGCATACGCGGACCAGCTCAGTTACTTCTATTTTCTTTTATGTCTGATAGAAGTCAAACGGTTGTTGGCGACAGAGGCCGCGTAACAATATGGGAGGAAAAACAATATAGGAGTCCCCCAGGGGTCGTGTTTGTCGAATACCCTGTTCAACTTGCTCATGAACGATCTACCAGATGCGATCCAGGGCGCCGAGATCTATATGTACGCTGACAACGTGGCTGCTGTAGTCTCAGCTAATACTTCACAGCAACTAGAACATGCGCTGAATGACACAGTCTCGCGTCTCGAGCGCTGGTTCGCTACGAACGGCCTAATGTTAAATAAAGATAAAACCTGTTTCATGTCCTTCAGCCTGAATGGGAATACTTCCCGCTCATACAAGGTACTGTTAGGCGATAGACCACTGAAACAGGTACGATCAACGAAATTGCTCGGCTTCCATATGGACAGTGCGCTCACATGGGAATCGCACATCGAGGAGCTGCGAACAAAGCTGGGTCGCGCCTGTTTCGACGCTTAACCAGCACTGCATCGAAAGAAACAGTACGGGCATGCTATTTCGCCACGGTGCACTCCAACCTAACGTACGGCACTGAGCTGTGGGCTCAAGCCGCGGACGCTGATTGCATATTCGTGATGCAGAAGCGTGCCGTACGCGCGATGGTGGGTGCACCGCCCGACGAACCATGCAGACCGCTTTTCGAGCAGCTGGGTATACTGCCCTTGCCCTGCGAGTACATCTACCAGGTTGGAGTGTTTGTCCACAATAACCTGTGATCCTTCCAGCGTAAAGGTATAATCGAGGCGCGCAACTTGCGCAGCAACGCCCACAAAGATCGACTAGTTGTACCGCCGCACAAGCTGGCCAAGTCAGACCGATCGGTCTACATCCAGGGACCTAATGTATACAATCGTATACCTATAGAAATAACGAGTGCAGCTTCCTGCCAAGCTTTTAAATATAAATTTAAACGCTGGTTAATATCCAAGCTCTTCTACAGTTTCAAGTAATTTTTGGAATTGCCTTGTGTAGTATGACATAAATTATTTTCATGATTGTTGTAAATTAATATTATTTTATTCTTCATTTATTTTCACATATTTTATAAAATATGTAGACATTAAATAAAACAATAATTTATATAATATAATTTATTATAGATATACCACTGTGTATAATGACTCGTAACAAATGAGTTATCAATAAAACATTGTATTGTATTGTATTGTATGAATAGTACCGTGGTACAGTATCCAACGTGTTTGACCTTTATTGATTTGGATTCAGACGGTAACGTCCCATTCGCAAAATGTCCCTCTCCTAAAAATGTTACTCTTTCGCAAAATGTCCCGTTCTCGATATGTCCCATTCGCGGAATGCCCCGTTCTCGAAATGTCCCGTTCTCGAAATGTCCAATTCGCGAAACGTCCCTTTCGAGAATTGTCGTTCTTGCAGTCGTGCAGTTGTTTGTGTTTACTAATAATTCTAATAAAGCACTATTTTATCTTAATATGTCACATGATACCGAGCGATACGGAAATTTAGAGCTACGATATGACGTTTAATGATCGATTTTTACTTCTTGACGACGCGCGGGGGTATAGCGCGGTGCGCGGGGGTGTTTAATTGCCTGCTAGACTGATACATAGGTAATATTTGCGTATCACAATTGTTGGAGTATTAAATTATGATAACATAAGATCACATTTCTGAAGGTAGTTGCATAGGGGCATACGGTGTTGGTGCGGCCAACTACGAGTCGGACTCGCCCATGAAGGGCTCCGTAGCAGCAAGTAACATAATATAAAAGTTCTTGTAGTTCGTTGTAGGTAAATTGCGGTTTACGATTTATGACGTATTAAAAAAAAACTACATACTAGATCTCGTCAAATCAATTTTCGATGGAAGTTTGCATGGTAATTTATATCATATATTTTTTTTTAGTTTTATCATTCTCTTATTTTAGAAGTTACAGTATAGTTCTTATAGTTTCGGAAAAAAGTGGCTGTGACATACGGACGGACAGACAGACATAATAAATCCATAAGGGTTCCGTTTTTGCCATTTGGCTACGGAACCCTAAAAACAAGCGTCCGACCTACAGAAACTGTGGACATCAAATAAGCCGCCGCGCCGCGCCGCAGATATGAGCGGTGCGCGCCGCGAATATGAGCGGTGCGTGCCGCGGCTACGAGCGGTGCGCGCCGTGGATACGAGCGGTGCGGCGCGCGCACCGCGCAACGCTGCGATCGGCGGTGCGGCGCAACGCGCGCCGCCGATTTCAGCGTTGCGGCGGCGCCGCGCCGCTCTGTTGTGTTTTCGTCTTTCGAGAAAGAGATCAGTCGAAAGAGATCAAATCCAACTCGGCTGGGTATCGTACGGGAAACTTCGCAATATCTTCACGTCCAAAATACCGCAGTGTCTCAAGACTAAAGTCTATGACCAGTGTGTGTTGCCAGTGATGACATAATATGGATCCGAGTCATGGTCATAAGAAGGCTCAAAGTCACCCAGAGGGCAATGGAGCGTGCTATGCTTGGTTTTTCCCTACGTGATCGAATCAGAAATGAGGAGATACGTAGGAGAACCAGAGCCACCGACATAGCTCACAGATGATCGCTAGAGTTGGAAAACTGAAAATATCATATCGATATTTTTGAAGAAATTCGATAGAAAATTTCTCCGAAACGTGAACTGATGCAGCAAAAAAAGTACCCAAATTTTAAAATGATTCACAGTCCACGCCGTTTCAACCATTAGGGGTAGTTTTTAACACTCTGTATAAAGCAAAATTAAAGGGATAAATATGTTTAAATATTAAGTAAAGAGTCACGTACACTATAGGATAATCAATAATTTACGTAGGTAGCAAACTTTGAGCTGATGCACTCGATAACTGGTAGAAGTTAATGACTCAATCTTTGTACAAATGATGTGACGTATAAAGAACCGTAGAGGTCGAATGTACATAGAAAAATTTTTGCTTAAAACCCCTGATTCGGTTTTTGGGAAGAGATGTAAGATGTAAGGATGTAAGATGTTCGGATGTAAGAAGAGAAATAGAACAAATCCCGTCTTTTCAAATTTTTTGTTTGTCTGTCTGTTTGTACGGGCTAATCTCCGAAACTGCTGAACCGATTTAAATGAAATTTTGTAAGGTGATACCCTTAATCCCTGGTCAACATCTTAGATACTTTCGTACTGGAAAATTAAAGAGTTCCCGTGGGATAGTTAAAAATCTATAGTAACTTATGCAGCTTAGTATTCAACAACTTATGCACCTAATTTAGTAAACTTTGGCATGATAATACCTTATATTGCCGGTCAAACAATTTATATTATAAAACTTATGAATCCCATAAAGGTGACGGGTTCCCGCGGGAAAGTAAAACATTACAAAAACAGTGTCTAGCATAGCGTCTTTCATACTAAATCAGTTGTGTGTATTTTTTAATTTTGGTCCAGTATTCTCAGACATAATAAATAGGTACAAACATCGATACATACTAATTCTCTCTGGAAGAAATCGCTTTTAGCGATAGACCGCCCAGATTGTCGATTTGTTTCTTTTTATTTTGTTATTATATGAAAATGAAATGAAAATGAAAATATTTTATTCGAAGTAGGTAGCAGTGTACACTTTTCGAACGTCATTCTTTTATCTACCTAATACGAGGTTCCTACCACTCGGAACTCGTATACCCACCGTTTCGGGAAGTGTTTGCGGAGTGAGAAGAAACGGCGGGCCCTAAAGAAACTCCACTCCAACACATTTTTTTTTAAAGTCTTATATTCTATTACATCTTAATGCTAGATCAACAAATGAATTATACAATGTCATGTCTGTAAATAAAATATACAAAATTAAGAATAAATTAAGAAGAATAAAGAAAGGATTCAAAAGAGACAAAAGTAAATATATGTTTCTTGTATTTGTCATACAACCCGACAACCCGTACCAAGAAAAGGCAAGAAGCAGAGGCACAGCGCGAGTAACATTGAGAAATAATATTTTTTTTTAATTTTTTTTTTATTGGCCAAACCATAAAAAATATTACATAAAATACATGTCTTAACACACCTGCGTAATCCATAAAAGGTTTATGTGCAGGTGTGGAGTTCTGTTTGCATTACTGTTTAAATATTACAATGGGTATTAGTTTAAACAATTTTATAACAGGTATTTTACATTCATGATATCTTGTTCTAGAAAATATTTTTTTACAGAGTTTTTAAAGTTATGTTTTGTTAAGTATACATTTATAATATCCTCAGGTAGACTATTTAGTAAGTTGGGCAGTAAGTATCTATAATGTCTCATTCCATAAATATTGTTGATGTTTTTATTTGTAAAAATGAATTTATTCTGATTACACAATTTTCTTAATTTTGGGTTCCTTATTTTTATTTCTAAATTTTCCTTGTTAACATGCTCTGCTTTTAATATTGCTAATTTTGTTTTACTTTGCACCGGCAAGATACCGCAATATTTGAAAAGGTTGGAGTATGATTCGCGAAATTTAATTTTTATATTTTTAGGTACAATGGTTTTTATTAGTCTTATTTGCAAGTTATAAATATTTTGTAGGTATGTTTTAAATGTCCTTCCATAACAGCATAAACCGTAGTCAATAATAGAATCTGCCAGTGATAAGTATAACAGTCTTAGTACCTTATATGGTATCTTATATTTAAGAATAGATAATTGACTTAATATAGCTCTTAACTTGTCACATACATGATTAATATGTGCTTTCCAAATAAATCTGTTGTCAATTATAAGACCCACATACATATGCTCTTTGACTTGTTCTATTGCCATACAAGTGCAAGTGCTATTGTTTTCAATTTTTTTATTTAAACAAGTATGGTCATGTGCAATTATATTTAAATTATAGTTCGATTTATTTTGTGCGGAATGGATGTGCATCAATTTAGTTTTCTGAGCATTTATCACTAGGCCTACATCGTGTGACCATTTACATAGCTTGTCAAAGTTGGATTGTAACAAACGTTCTGCTCTTTCAATGTTTTTGTCTGCTACTAGTATACAGGTATCATCAGCGAACTGGTATACGGAGCCCTCAGTGATAACATTGCACATATCGTTAACGTAGATCAAGTACTCAGTAGGACCGATAATAGAACCTTGAGGCGGTCCCCTTTTTAGTTATTGTACTAGTACTATATGAGTTAGATATTTTTACATAGGTGGTTCTGTTTTTATGATAATCAATAAACCAGTCTAGTAGGGGTCCCTGTATACCGGCCTGCACTAATTTAAAAAATAGAGTTTTATAATTTAACATATCGAAAGCTTTGCTGAAATCAATGAAGACAACGAGCACATGTTTTCTTTCATTCATGTACTCGTTGACCTCATTAGTAAATTGGCAGAGCAGCTGAGAAGTACTGCGATTTTTTTGAAAACCATACTGTTTCTTGTTAATTATTTGGTTTTTTTGTAAGTAATTATTTATTTCGTTACTTATGTATCTCTCAGCTACTTTATCAATGACAGGTAAGATTGTTATTGGTCTACAATTATTATAATCTGAATGACTTCCTTTTTTATAGATGGGTCGAACAATTCCTATCTTCAGTTCGTCGGGATATTCAGACCTAGCAATGCTGGTGTTAAGCAGATGAGTGATCACAGGTGTATTTTTTTTGTTGATGGCTTTCAGGTCTGTAGGATGGATTCCGTCGTAGCCAGGACTTTTTTTGTTGTTTAAGTTTTGAATAATTTTATATACAGTTTCTTGGTCTGCTTTTTTTAGCCTCATAGCTACTTCTGAACATCTCGAGAACTGTGTATGATCAAGTAAATATTTATTACATTTTATTGATATATTATTTATATTGTTTTGAAATTCATGATAAAGTTATTAGTTAAATCCTTTTCCTTCAATTTAAAAGATTTTAATATGAAGTTGTCTATTGACATTGATAATTTTCCACACAACTGATTTACTATACTCCATACTTTTTTACTGTTCTTAAAGTTTTCATTTATTTTAGACATTATGTATTTATTTTTTACAAAGTTAATATATCTGTTAGTTTTATTTCTATAATTGTTGTACAGAATTATTTTTTCTATATTTGTTTTGTCTTTGCTCCAGATATAATTACCCAACTAGCAAAATTGTGATATAAGACAACCTTTTACCACTAAGTAGTGATATCAAAGTCACATTTAAGTGACGGTTATCACTGCTAGACGTGTTATATGGGCGATTAAAACCACCTTTTATCTGTATAAGGATATACAACCAAATTGTGATATTAACCTATCACATAAACGTTTACTCAGCTGCTTTGTACAGCATATATAACACGATACTTGTGACCTCGATTAAGAGCAGTTATGTTGTACAGCAGGCCTTCATAATACTTTTACATCACAAAAGTAAACTAATGTGGCTCAACGATCACTAATATAGCGCTAGTGTTATATTGATCACTTCTATAGCCAACTCGTGGTATGATAGATGTCATGGTAGCTGTAATACTTTAAATATGCTTTATATAAGCATCTGTTGAGGCCTGTGATAAATAAATGATAATTGGATCTTTATTAACACTTAAGGCAGAAAACGCATTGCTCCGCCCACCGCGACGAATTGCGGTGGAGCGAATTTAAACTTTGTACTGTAAAATGTTTATTTGTATAAAAAACCGCGGGGTACCACACACTGATACCGTTTCTCCGTCCAGAGGCGCGATTCGCACGACGGATCCGCGCTCCCGGACGGAGACGCGGTGCGATTCGCAGGGTACCACACACTGGCGCCGCTTCTCCGTCCGGGGAGGCGCGTTTCGCGCGCGATTCGCAGGGTACACCACTGCATCGCAGTACCGTCCGGATTTTCGTCTACGACGAAATTCGGATAGAAACCGTCCGGTGTGACGGAAACCGCGCTATCGTCGTGCACCGCAGCTTCGGACGAAATTCGAGCGGAAACCGTCCGGTGGAGCGGAACGCTGCCGCATGCGAATTTCGTCGCTCTGCGCTCCCGTTCGATTTCCGCCTCAGTGTGATCCGCGTAAAAGATCTAATGAAGCATTGTGCGAACTCATAATAACATTTTTATGTCTAACTTAACCAAAATAATTGTGTTCTTGTAAACAGATATGCATATGTTTAGAAGAACACGTTTACAGAAACTTTCTGTTGTATTTAAGAATTTCTAGCACCAAATTAAAACAAAACCATAAATGGCTGGCGACAATTATTTTGGTATTTTTATTACCACTTGTTTTAACGAAACATGGACCATGACTGAAGTAAATACAAAAAAAGTGGTAGTTACAAACGTAACGAAGGTACGTAAACGTAAACATAAAGAAGGAATAATTATCAAAAAGCATGTTCTGCCCTGGATGAGACTAGTTCCTTTACTGATCTCGGTAGTCTAGTCATAACTTAAAAGTCTGACTATGGTTCCGTACAAAATGAAAATAATATTTTATTAGAAACAGACTTCAGGGAAGAAATAACTTGCCCTAAAAATTATTTTTGTGTCTTATTCGCAGAGGGCGCTGCTCTCACCAGTAACATCGGCTCCGTGTTGAATTTTTATTAAAAATAGAACTAAGTGCATTTTAGATAAAAATGTTGTATGGGAAAGTGGAGTTTTATACAAAGAAGTGCTAAAACTGTTATTCTTGTAAAATAATAAACTGAACTATGTGAATTGTGTGAATAATAAACTGAACGGTAAACATAATTTCTATATCAAAAATAGTGTTAAATATTGTTGGAGCAGTATTAAAATCCATTATTGGGAAAAAAAATCAAACGTAAACAATAAAAACAAACTGAAAAACAAACAAAATAAGACTTAAACCTGGTTACCAATCCGTTGTAAATTTAAATTGTGTGTATGCACTGGTAGCTGAAGGTATGCAGTGACTCAGTGACAAGTGTTTTTATTTTTATCAGCTGATTTACCTACACATAAACTAAACGTTGCCGCCGGGTATAACTACACATTATCAATTGGATTAACTATTTCGTCCACTTTGTTGTCGATCTCGGTGACACAGAGGCGGTGAGCTCGGAACTATAATCTACAGTACCCTGAGTTCGAATCTCGTCGACCTGTTGTTATTCACATAAACTTACTTTTTTTACGAGTTTACGAGTTTCAATTGATACGATACGATGAATACCACTAGTTCTTTGGATGAAGAATGTAACTACGTGGCGAAAGCCGAGGCAACAATATGTACACAATAATACATATGCATCACTACCGCTTGATGTTGAAGACCCCGCTGATGATATTTAACTCATATCCTCTAGCAGAGCAGAATTAAATTATTCTTGCCCTGTTGTGCCTACAGCTTACTCTAACCAGATAGATGTTCTGAAATGTCAAATTCGCAGTCTTCAGGAAAAGTTAGACGCTGCAGACAGAGAAATCGAACTGTTGATTTCTGAAAATTGCACACTGAAAAATCGAGTTTCAGAATTTGAACAAAATATAACTCATTTGAAGGTAATTTGCTCGTCCACTAAACAGAACATACGCAGTTCTGGCAGGCGAAAAAAGATAAAAAAGGTCAAATTGAATTTTTCCAAAATAGAACTTGAAAATACATCAGACACTACACCTACGACGGAGCGCGACGTTCAAAATCATTTGCTGTACGACACAATCGTATCACCACCGCCATCTGACGAACTAGAAAAAAAAGACGACCAAAGACCTACGGAACAGCAGCAGCAATTGGATATGTTATCATGTAACCACCCTACTAGTTCACCCATAAGCAAACCAGATGGCGACTCAGTACCTAATGCTATAACGCCATCTCTGGAACTGGGGAAAAATGAGGATCAAAGATCGTTAGGTCCACAGCAAACTCCAGAGTTTACCTGCGCACACTCAAGCTCGCCCATAAACAAGCATGAAGGTGCTGAAAATAAAGAAAACAAGCATAAAATGATGCGATAGATGCTCTTGTCAATGACGTATTGTTAAAGCTAAATGACAGATTGAAAGTGGCAGGCCTATTCCTTGATCTAAGCTCTGCATTTGACATGATAAATCATAAATTAATGCTCACGAAATTAGATCATTATGGAATCAGGGGCAAAGCCTTACAGCTGTTTAAAAGTTACCTACAAAATCGAAAGATGTTTGTAGAACTCAGAACAATAGATGATGATGGACATGAAAAGATGTATAAATCTAATACCTTCAACATAACCAGGGGCGTACCGCAAGGATCTGTATTAGGTCCAATATTTTTCATAATATATATTAATGACATGATCACATATATGCAGAAAAGCTTGGCCGAAAACACGAATTTAGTAGTTTTTGCTGATGACACTAATGCAGTCTTATCCGCTAATGATTTGACAACTTTAAATGACAAGCTAAATAGTTCGATTGCTGCTTTTAATACTTGGTTCGAAACTAACAGTCTTAAACTAAACGCCAATAAAACAAACATTATTATGTTTCGCTCAACTTCTAGAAATAAAGATATGTTAGATGTTCGTTTTAATGGAAACAGTATAGAAACAGTTGAATCCGCAAAGTTCTTAGGAACACACATAGACGCTCATTTAAACTGGAAACTTGAACTAGCAAATGTAGAAAGTGTTCTCAGTTCAGCGTGTTACGCCCTGAGAAGTCTACGTGATGAACTTAGAATGGAACACCTTAAGGCAGTATATTATGCTCTAGTAGAGTCGAAATTGAGATATAGCATCCAGTTGTGGGGTAATAGCTACAAATATAATATGCAAAAAGCTTTCGTACTGCAGAAGCGTGCCATTCGAACTATGGTACGTATACCCCAAATGGATTCCTGTAAAGATCATTTCAAGAGATTGGGGATTCTAACAGCACCTAGTCTTTATATCATGGTAGTGCTTAGTAATCTTGCCAAAAATATGTGTCAAATTGAAAGTGTACAAGAGCGGCAATTAAGGGAACAGACGAGAAGGCTAGACCTTCCCAACAAAATAAAACCAAAACTTGATGTTGTGAAACACGGCTCACATTACCAGGCTGTTAGACTGTTCAACAGGTTACCAACGGATGTAAAGAACTTTGTTTACACTAGTCAGTTTCAATCTAAGCTGAAGTCTTTTTTGCTAGAAAAAAACTTTTATAGTGTTCACGATTACCTGAATTAGCCATTCTTTATGACATGAGTAAATTATATTGCATGAGGATTATTCTTGTGACATTGCATATGGTAAATATAATTAAGATTATCTTTATTTCTTGTGATTTTAAGTTGACATATTTAATAATAATTATTTGAGTTTTTTTTTTGTACAGTGACATATTTCAGTTTAATTAATTTAATTTATTGAGATGATTTATATAGGTTTTTATTGAATTTTATGCTTTTATGTTTTTATTTTCTTCGTATTGTTAAATTTTATTGTACTTATTATTTCTAATTCAAACACAATGTACTTTGTTAATGAATAAATGAACTATGAACTATGAACTATCTCGTTGTTGTTCAGTTCCATGAGTAGGAACCACAGTAAAAGTTCCACGATTTCAGTTTCACCCTGAATAGTCCTGGCTTTAAACCGAAATGTCCTGGTTTTTCTACCTTCAAGTCCTGGCTTTCAAAGTATGGAGATGGCAACCCTATTGTATAGCCATATAGTTACATCCTTGACACATACAATATTTCTCATTTAATAATTTAGTTTGTCAATTACAAAATGAATGGGCAAGTGCGAATCAGGAATATGTATGTCCACATCAGGGATGTTGCGAATATCCGCATCCGCATCCGCATCCGCAAATTCGGAACTTGCGCATCGATTTTCACATCCGCATCTGCAACCGTATCCGCATCCTAATTACTATAGCTAATAATTGTAATATTCAGAAATTTAATTTTGTTCATTAATTTATTACAAAAAGTATATGAATAAGATTTTTTTATTTCAATCTATTATTTTCAAGTAAGTACCAAAGTACATCATTAGACCAAAAGGCACCAAAGTTACTCTTTATCAAATATAATGCTCCAGTTTTTAACTTTGATTACTAAGTATTTAATTAATTTTAATTTAATTATTAAAAACACACACACACACACACAACCGGAAAACTGGCATTGCATCGGTAACCAAAGCTATTAGGTCCTCCGGAGCAAAGTTGCGCGTATTTATGAACTTGTCGGAACATGTAAGCGAACGTGTTGGAACTCAACTAGTGCAGTAAATAATAAAAAAATATTTTCGCAGTGACGTACGTTCGCAGTAACGTAAGTCGCGCTAGTGTCCTTCGCAGTCGTGTAATCGAGTCGTTTCGAATAGCTCATTTAATGTTCTATCGTGCGCCTTTACACACAGTTCGCTATGGCCTCTAGTTCAAAATCAGAATTGATAAAATCCATAAGTGACAGTGAGCAACGATTATTTTTAAAATTTTTATTTTTACAAAATATCAGTGTTGCCGAAGCCCATCGTCAATTGCAGAATATTGTAGGCCAGAATGCCCTTAGCAAGCGGACGGTGCAGTTTTGGTTTAAACGCTTCAACGAAGGTAATGGTGATGTTACAGAACATCGAGGTGGTGACCGAACTTCACAGGAGATATTGCTGGAACGGATTGATGCAATTCATTCAGCTTTTAATCAGACACGTTCTTGGTCTCTCACCACTCTGTCGGCTAATTTGGAAATTTGTAAGTCAACGCTGCATGAAATTATTACCAAGAAACTGCATATGAAAAAAATTTACGCAAAGTGGGTACCTCACGAACTTGACACAAGTCAAAAGGAAACTCGTGTAGTGTATTGTACAAATAATGTAGAATACTATAATCAACAGAAAAGTCGATTAGAGCATACAGTTTCTGTTGATGAAACATGGGTAAGTCTTTACCGGCCACCGGGGAAAGATCAGGTGAAACAGTGGGTTCCGCCTGAACAAAGACCGACTGTGCTGGCAAAAGCAGCGAAACACGGATCGAAGTATCTATTGGTTCTCGCGTTGGACCTCAATGGGGTTTGCTACTATGAAATTTTGGACCGAAATGAAAAAATTTACTCAACCAAATATCTCCAGTTCTTGGACAATCTGTGGTTTAACTGGCATAAAAACAGAAAACATCAGGGCTGGCTTCTTGATGACAATGCCAAGCCTCACCGTAGCGCTGCAGTAAACAGTTGGGTTGAAGAACATCAAGTGAGACGTTGGTTACTCCCCAGACCTAAGCCCCTGTGATTTTGGCTGTTTTCATATTCTGAAGAGAGCATTAAGTGGAGTTTCCTATCCTGACCTTGATTCCCTCAAAACAGCAATCGATGATGAAATCAGGGCGGGCAAAGAAAACAACAAGTACCTGGCAGTTAGAAAACTACCAGAGCGCTGGCAGCGTGTTATAGAAATAGATGGCGAATACTTGTAGTATGTGTTTCAAACAATTAAATAAATAACTAAATACATTTAGTTTTATTTCACTATAAACACGCGCAACTTTGCTCCGGATGACCTAATACCATCGAATGTCAAGTTGTTAAGCCACACGATAATCAGTTCGCATTTTGTAATGGATTATGGACAGACAGTGCCATACTGTGCCTCAAGCAGACTGTAAAACTTAAGCCTTAAGACTTTCTTGTATTTAATCGCCGAATAAATGTTTTTTCTTTCTTTCTTTCTTTCTAAAATACTACACCGAGCGTAAAACACCCGTTTATGCATGTTTTCTTGACCTATCGATCCCCACAGAACGCCTACCCATCGAACGCTTTTGACCTGGTTTCCTACAAAATTCTATGGCAAAAGCTTGAAAAGATCAACTCACCTCCGGAGATTATGGCTACACTAAAGTATTGGTACGAAAACCAGGTCAACAGCGTTCGATGGGTAGGCGTGCTGTCGGAGCCGTATGGGTTGGAGTGCGGTGTGAGGCAGGGCGGCCTGAGTTCTCCCACGCTTTTCAACTTGTACGTTGACGGGCTGATTGGAGAGCTGAGCAGCACGCGAGCAGGCTGCCATGTCGACGGAGTCTGCGTAAACAATATCAGTTACGCCGACGACATGGTGCTGCTCAGCGCTTCGATCTGCGGCCTCAGGAAGCTCGTGGCTATATGCGAGCAATATGCGGCTCAGCGTGGCCTTCTTTGTAATATAATGAAGAATGAGATTATGGTGTTTGGGGCCAGCAGTAAGTATCCAAATAATGTACCCCCCATTACTATCGATGGCGCTGAACTTCAGTGGGTGTATAAGTTTAAATATCTGGGGCATATAATTACCGATGACCTCAAAGACGATGAAGATATTGAGAGAGAGCGAAGGGCGTTGTCAGTAATACGGTGGCTCGCAGGTTCACACGCAGCTCAAGATGTTAAAATCACCCTTTTTAGGGCATTCCTAACACTGCTACTGTGAAGGGAGGCGAGCAAGCTCGCTTCCACATCACAGTCTTCGAACCTAAATGCCTCCGTAGCCCAGTGGCTTGTCCGCTTGCTTTACATCAGGAGGTCGCGGGTTCGATTCCCGGCGGGGTCCAACTTTGTAGGACTCGGCATTTTCGAGCCCGCCTGGCTAGCTACCACCGTCTTATCTAAGTCTTGCCGCCAAACATCAATGTTAACAGCATTGATGTGTTTCGGCATGAAGATAAGATAGCCAGTTCCCCATTGCGTTGGGGAATCTTGGTAAGCCCGCTTCCATCTTCGGCATCATCATCACTTACCATCAGGTGAGATGATGCCATGGGCTTACCAATTGAGGGTAAAAAAAATATATGCTCCAAGTCGGGGTGCTCCCAATTCCCGAGCTCGCTTCGCTCGCTCCCGCGGTGTTCTTAAAAAAAGTGGCTTTTACGATATATATTTAGTCCTAAATACAATTATGAACCTTTCAATTATGACAGTAACCGTTTAGTTAGGTCATTTATTACTTTAGTTCTTAGATGATAGAAATGCTTGGACGGTAAGTGCTTCTCCAACCAACACAGCAACACTTTCATGACATATTGTCGATATGAGTCAGACTCAAAAAGCCAGCGACACAACTATGGCTACTACGATCGCTTCGGCGAGGCCTGCGGTAACCTCGTGCGTTTCCGTAGCCAGCCGCGTCGATGCCGGCGCTGCCTTCCCGACTGCCGCGCCTATCCCAAGTGGGAGCGAGACAGCATCACCCGCACCGAGAGCGAATAAGACAGCTAGCAAAACAAGCAAATCGGCCGGCCATATACTGAATGTTTGCCGTAAGGCCGTTATAAACTTAAAAGATAATGAAAATGAATGGCAGATAGTTAATAGGAGAAAAAACAAAGTTAACTATCGCTATAGGGGCCAAGTGGGAACGGCGACGAGTGATCTATGTGAAAATTTTAAAGCAGCAGAACGGCAGATCCCTATGTTTATAACAAACGTGCACAAGGATACAAAGGAGATTGATATAATTAAATATATCCATTTAAAAACGCAAGAGAATGTCTCGCTTGAAAAAATTGAGATGAAAAATCCAACGAACCACAAGGCGTACAAATTCTTTGTGAATGATGACAAAGTCGCATTATTTTTGGATGAAAATATATGGCCAAAAGGAATCATTTTCAGGAAGTTTGTGCATTTTAAGCATAAAATACGACCAGAGCAATATCTGGATACGGCAAGCAACAAAAAATAATGGATAAAGGTTCATATACATTTGTTAGCTACAACTGTAAAAATGTAAAGCGTTCTATTGACACCATTAAGGAGTTATGTCAAACCTCTGACATAATCGCTTTACAAGAAACATGGTTGCTGCCAGATGGAATACAATACCTAAGCAAGATTGACGACGGGTTCTGTTCGACGGGTACCTCAGCAGTGGATACGTCTGCGGGTTTGCTGCGCGGACGACCGTTCGGTGGAGTAGCCCTACTATGGCGGAATGCAGTATTTCATAATGTGTCGGTGTTACTGTGCAATAATCCACGAGTGAGTGCAATTAAAATAGTGACGTGTGACCGACCTATTGTGGTGATGAGTGTATATATGCCTACGAATAGCAAGGACAACCTGCCGGAATACACAGACTGCCTGGGTGTGGTGAGTTCTATTATAGACGAGTATGGAATAGAATCGGTGTTTATCTTGGGCGATTTTAACGCGCACCCCCACGAACTGTTTTTCAATGAGCTAGTGGACTATTGCAATGAACAACAATGGTGCTGTATTGATGTTGATTTGTTAGGTATAACATCCGATACGTATACGTACATAAGCCAATCTCATGGATCTACCCGTTGGCTCGACCACTGTGTTGCAACACAGTCGGCAGTATGTTCGGTACGAAAAGTGTATATTAAATATAACGTGACGTGGTCTGATCACTTTCCCCTCATATTAGAATGTGATTTAAATATATTAACACCGAAATTGAAAGGACTTGCACCATTAACCAACAACAAAATTGTATGGGGGGAGAGATCTCCCGAGCAATCAGCTCATTATGGCGCTGAATGTCATAGAAAATTGCGACTTTTGAATTTTCCATCTGAACTAGCATCTTGTGCTGATGGGTACTGTAATGATGACAGTCATAAAAAAGTCCTAGACAAAATGTACGACACGCTTGTAACGATTCTAGGGGAAGCTGCTATTGTTAGTTCAGGAGTCAGGAAATCTAAGGCTAAAAAACGCATAGTAGGCTGGAATAAACATGTAAAGGACGCATATTTGGAGGCCAAACAGAGATTCCAGGTTTGGAGAGACTATGGGCATCCAAATCAAGGTAAAGTGTATGATGAGATGCGTGAAAGTAGAAAAATATTTAAGTCTCGATTAAAATGGTGTCAAGATCATCAACACCAAATAGAAATGGATATTATAGCATCTCATCACTCTGAAAAAGATTTTCGATCATTCTGGAAGACCATAAACAAGGCGAAATCTCGTCCTGGCCTCCCAGTAGGCGTCCAGGGTGTAAGTGATCCTGAAGACATTGCCAATCTCTTTAAAGACCATTTCGTTGTTAAATCGCCCTTAGCGTTACATACTGGTGAAGTGAACGATGCTGAGACCACACCTGACAAAGTTGGGGAGAGAATAACTGCGAAAGATGTATACAAAGCTATCAAATCAAGATCGAGAGGTAAGTCCCCTGGTCATGATGGTCTCAGCATCGAGCATCTCCAGTACGCTGGCCCTCACCTAACGAGAGTTTTGGCAATGTTCTACACTATGTGTTTAAGGCATTCGTATCTGCCTACAGAATTAACGAAAACTATTGTTGTCCCTGTGGTCAAAAATAAAACTGGAGACATGTCATCAAAAAGTAATTACAGGCCTATATCCCTAGCAACGATTATAGCAAAGGTGTTTGACGGTGTGCTTACGACAGAGTTGAATAAGTATCTGCAACTGCAAGATAATCAGTTTGGGTTTCGACCGGGATTATCTACAGAGAGTGCAATACTATGTCTTAAGCACAGTGTCAAATACTACCTTGATAGAAAAACGCCTGTGTATGCTTGTTTCCTCGACCTATCTAGGGCATTTGATCTGGTTTCCTATAAAATCTTGTGGAGAAAATTGGAAGAGCAAAAAGTGCCTACTGAAATGATACAGATTTTCAAATATTGGTATGCAAACCAGATCAACTGCGTTAGATGGGCCAATACATTGTCCGAACCGTACAAGCTAGAATGTGGGGTTAGGCAGGGGGGCCTAAGCTCACCTGGCCTTTTTAACCTCTACATTAATGGGCTTATCGAGGAGCTCAGCAGCATGCATGTCGGATGCCATATTGACAGAGTCTGTGTAAATAACCTGAGCTACGCTGACGACATGGTGCTGCTGAGTGCCTCGGTATGTGGACTGAGACAATTATTAAATGTCTGCGAAACATACGCTGCTAAACACAGGCTGATGTATAATACCCAAAAAAGTCAGTATATGGTCTTTGAGGATGGACGTAATCGACTGACGGATGTACCTCAAGTGACTTTAAGTGACACTCCCTTAGAAAGAGTATACAAGTTTAAATATCTAGGTCACATAGTTACGTCTGACCTCAAGGACAACACTGACATGGAAAGGGAACGGAGGGCCCTGTCGGTCCGAGCGAATATGATCTCCCGCAGATTTGCGCGGTGCTCTGTTGAGGTCAAGCTGACACTTTTCAAAGCCTACTGCACCTCGCTGTACACATGTAGCTTGTGGAGGGATTATACGCAAAGGGCCTATGGGGCCCTCCGTGTCCAGTACAATAACGCTTTCCGGGTGCTGGTGGGGCTGCCTCGCTTTTGTAGCGCATCAGGTATGTTTGCGGACGCACACGTAGACTGCTTCTACGCAACCATGCGCAAGAGGGGTGCGTCTCTGGTGCGCCGGGTGCGAGCCAGCCCCAACAGCGTCCTGAAGATGATAGGGGACAGGTTTGACTGCCCCTATATGCTTCACTGCTGCGGACTTCACGCCCCCAGCAGTTAAGAATTGTATTTTTATGTACAATTATAATAATATTGTAACTACTAACACTTAATTAAGTCTTTTACTAACACATTGGGTCACTGTAACCTTGTTAAATAAATAAAAATAAAAAAATAAAAAAAATTGTGAGACAATAAAGACACAAACTCTATTGTGAAAGAACTGAAGGGATTCGGTAAGACATTTTCTTCTTCTTTTTCTTTGTCCATTGATCGGAGTGGTGCATGCTCGCTTAAATTTTCGTGCGGATGGTGGCGTATCGGGAGCCGGGTCGTTCTCTTCCCTCAAATATGGTTGAGGGGAGCGATGGCTGACTCTCGCGTTATACTCGTGATCGGGTGCTGTCCGTGTGAACTGGCCTGCTCTTGTATTGGTTTTTTGGAATTTGTTAGTCATTAGCTACAAACAATTTTTACTTTTATCTCTTCTGAATCCTTTCTTTATTCTTATTTTTGTAACATGACATTGTATAATTCATTTATTGATCTAGCATTAAGATGTAATAGAATATAAGACTTTAAAAAAAAAAAGTGTTGGAGAGAGTTTCTTTAGGGCCCGCCGTTTCTTCTCACTCCGCAAACACTTCCCGAAACGGTGGGTATACGAGTTCCGAGTGGTAGGAACCTCGTATTAGGTAGATAAAAGAATGACGTTCGAAAAGTGTACACTGCTACCTACTACGAATAAAATATTTTCATTTTTATTTTTTCATTTTCATATTAGTCACTAGTATATTTATGCAATTTTCAGTTAGGACAATTATTGTTTAGTCATTCCTTTTTTAGGACATTATTGTTTATTACTTTCAAAGTTATGGGGGAATACTAATTACTCAGAATTACGATTAGAAAGATTAATATTTCTGCGCAAGATTTTTATGTCTAACTTGTTATGCCATAGACAATTATAACATAAAATTTTATGCGATATACAGGGCACCCGGCGCTGTTTCATCGCAGAACGCACATTTGTCGTACACTATAATAATATTTTAGTTTTCTTAATAACGAAATTAGGACTACTTCGAAAACCTTGATTTTTATTTTTTATTTATATCATTTCATTCAGAAGGATGATATTGAATGTAAAATTAAATTTTCATACTCAATATGAAGTTCACGCGAATGAAGACGTTCTCGTTTAGTATAGGATAAATTGACTCGCTAACTAACAATCATTGTACAACCTAAAACGTTTCCATCTAAAATCTTGAAATTTTGCAGGTTACACATAATATATTGTTGGCTCCTACTAAAAAGGGTTTATCAAATAACAACAAAGGAAAGCATGATAAAATCGAATTCCACGCGGACAAGTCGCGGGCAACAGCGAGTCCATTAATAAAACACAATAGAAACTCCTGTTTAAACACAATATAAGTTATTTTAAAACTTAATTAACTAATCTTATTTTCTCAATTTCAACTTACAGTTATGAACGTGTTATCTCAACATTCTAATTCAGTTTTTTCGTCCTTGGAAGAAGATCTTATAAAGAGAGAAGGGCTGTTGGACGAGTTTTACCCAGCAGGTCTATGGTATAGAAGAGACACATACATTATTTTGGTTATCTTGTTTAGCCGTCGTAATTTAACAAGAAAACCCAGACCATCCAAATCACATTTAATAGCATAGTCGGTTAACCTTGGGGTCGTAACAGCTGTCGGAATTGGGTGAAAGATCCCCAAAAATCACTTTTATGTTTTTTGACCTAATAAATGTTCATTTCTATTTGTGTTCATTTATTTACGTAAGTTCTGGACAGTTCTGCGTTTCCTTACCTCAATCCCAGGCAATCTCAGGCAATGCAGTGTCTAGTGAGAGGTTACTCCACCCACTCGAACATTCTGTATGTGCCGCGCGGCCGTCGCTATCCGTGCGGCTAACATCAATCATTGTACTATCGAGCAGCGCGCGGTTCGAGTGCATTCATTAGCATATAAAGTTAAGAAAGAGTATTTTTGTGGTCTTCAGAATATAATCTTATACTATTATATTAAACGAGTTAAGTGTCCCGACGATTTCGAAAACGACTTGAAACCTATCGACGAAAATCTAGGATTAGGGATTAAAAATCACCAGAAATCGATCTATGAGGGAATTATCGCCGAAAAAATTCATTTAAGGGAGATATGAGCGAAATTACATAAAATGAGAACGCATATGATGCTTATTTTTAACCACCGTTTGTAAGTACTTTGGTGGATTTGCGGTTTTAGTGCAAGCCATTTACGTTTTGCTGCTTTTATATATTTATCCAGATTCGAATCCCACCCATGGGTCTATCGTTTTTTATCTTTTTGTTTTTTATTTTGTGTGAACTTATGTAAATATAATGTGAATAAATAAAAAGACATGAGCACAAAATAGGTAACAGAAGCGCCGCTCATGTATGTACCGGCATATAGGTACCTACTGCTGACCACACCGCAAGGGTTGTCACAACATTCACATAAAAAAAAAACTAAATCACGTAGACTGAACTCGTAGAGATAACATAGTCATTGCGAGACTAACCGCAACTGGGTAAGGAGCGGGGTGCGGGGTGCGACGCATGGCGTGCGGCGGGGGGGTGAGGCGCGGGGGGCGGGGGGCGAGGCGCATAGTGCGGGGGTGAGACATGGCATGCGGGGGGTGAGGCGCGAGGTGCGGGGTGAGGAGCAGGTGCGGGGGTGAGGCGCGGGAGCGGGGGGTGGAGTGCGGGGTAAGGAGCGGAGTGCGGGGGATGAGGCACGGGGTGTGGGGGTTAGGACTGAGGTGCGGGGGGTGAGGCGCGGGGTGCGCGAGATAGGCGTGGGGTGCGGGAAGGTGAGGCGAGGGTGGGAGCGCATGGAGCCTCCTGCTTTTATCACGGTCAGCTTAAGTAAATTTTATCACGGTCAGCGTAAGTAGTTTGCTCTCGCTCGAGGAGGGAATTTGAAAAATTGTATATAGGTACCAACCATGAAAATTAAAATTATTGTTTCAATAAAAAAAAGATTCAAAATTGTATCCTTTTATTCTAACTACCAGACGATATCATATCAACTCCCTGAGCGAAGCCGGGCACTCCAGCTAATTAGGTATACAGGAGAGTGTTAAAAAAATGCGTTTGAAATTTTACGGGTTGCTCGGAAACAAGTATAAAATACAGGAAAAATATTTGAAAATTCCAATTTACAACTTCTTTTTCAGCTTTCCTCACTAAATCTGAATAACTAATCAAGAATTTGTATGGGAAACTGAAAAAATTTGGAATTCGTTTTTTTTTTCAATATATTTCCTGTATTCTCTATTTAATTCTGAGGAAACCCTCAAATGCACTTTTTAACCACCCTTTAAACAACTTGTATAAAGCCTTCTGCTCATAAATGAGAATCGAACCCACGCCCACGACGACTCTCGGATCGAGCGCTAACAACTGACGTATCGATTCAGTCAAGTTTGTGTTGTGACAATCGCGACTGTGCGATCGTGAACTTGCCTCGAAATACCGTATATTTCTATAAGCATGTATATGCTTAGGATTTTAGTGGTTTGTATTGAGCGGCTTCTCTGTTACTCTGTGACATGAGTGATAAAAAAAATATTTTAACCTCTTTGTATTTTTGAGACAAATAGTGCCATCTTTCGTCACATAAGTGAATTACATACCTGATGATTGTGCCGCCCTGCCCCTGTTTGACAATAGGGAATTTTCCACGGCTGTCTCTAAACACAACTAGATGGCGCTGATAACATTTGCAATAAGAAAATCTCTAAGAAGTCGACAAAAATATCATAATAAATGATGAACAACTTTCCAATATTACGTATCACTGAATATTTTTCTGATTTTTTTATCAAAAAAAGGATAATTTGCATGTATTTTTTTCAGTAGAATCAAATTATACAAAAAATATTAAGTATAAGATAATTTCAGAACAAATATTGCTTGTCCTTTCGTCCCGTAGAAGGCCACTCCCGACTAAAACAACACCCTACAAAATGTTTCATAGAAAATATATCTTTTATGTACTACTAAATCAATTAGTTTATAAGAACTCCGATTGAACGAGCGACGCTCGGTCACAGAATACTCAATAGTACAAGTACAGAAGCTTCACTGTACAACCACTTATAAATAAATAGCGAGCTTGTTAGCGACGCAGTAAAGTTCAATTCAGTTCACAACAGCGTCAAGTACCTACTTCGATATTTACCTACATTTTCCATCTCTTTCGATCGCGTAACTCTTACCTCTTCTAACGCGGCAAGGGTTGCCTCAACTGTAAAAAACTAATAAAGAATACCGTATCAATCCCTGTTATCCTATTTTTGTGAAAAAATACGTTACAAAGGCAAGTTTTTATTGAAAATCTGTTTATGTGTAATAAATACCTACTGTTCACTATTACTATAATAATTACGAAATTAAAAAAGTATGTTTGTTTCTTCCGCTTTCACGACGAAACTACTGTACGGATTTAACGGGCGCGGCGTGAACAAGAAACAACTACAAGTAGTCCTGGAGCTGATACACAAAGGGGCTAATCATTAATTATTAGGTAATGGTTTATTCAGGAAAGGGTTTAAATATTTTTTTTTTTGTTACGAACATATTAGGTACATAATACATATGAGCTGACTGACGCTTTCCTGATTATTATTTTAGTCGTCAGTGTTGGCTGGCTGATTTATGTGTAGAGGAAATACAGCCGCGCTGGTACATACCTATAAACCTCTTAACTGGTGATTCTGTTACTTAAAATAAACAACTTTTTTTCTACAACTTTGCTGCAATTACTTTTTATACAAATCGATTGTCTCGTGTGTCTCGTATAAAAAGTCCAATTTTTTTAATCAAATGAAACTAGAGTTGTAAGTTATAAAATAATCATCTAAATTAAGCACATAATGATTATGTGACGAAAATAAAAATTACATACCGAATCAAATTCAGACGTTTGAAATATATACAAGAAGTAACAAAATAGGTGTAACAAAATATAGTATAGTGCACGTGACGGCGGGCGCGGCTCTAGTGTCGCGCAATTCGGCCGGCGCGGCGGCGCGGCGCGTGGCAGCCGTCGATCTAGGCACTCTCGAGAGTGCGCGTTCATCTACTTGTAGATTTGTATCTAAAGCGCGGAGTGCGCCAGGCCTGGCTGCGTATATAGAAATGCTACTCCAGTACGTCCCCCCAGGCGGTGACGAGCTGAGCTAGCATTTCTAGACGTTTAACTGCGTTAAACTCGCGTAAAAGCTACTCCAGTACGTCTCCGACGGTGACGTATTCGACTAGGATTTCCAAGCAACTTTTAACAATTATTACGCGTAAAAGCTGCTTCAGTACGTCTCCGACGACAGCGACGTATAGGATAGGATTTCTAAGCTTACTAAGCGCACTAGGAATCCCTCATGACGGAATGTGTCGAGCACAATATTTTTGAAGTACTAATAATATATTCCTAATTTAAATACTATTTTTTTATCAATTGCTAATAACAACCTATATTTTCTTTAAGTTTTTCACAAATCATATAAAAATAAAAATATATATTTAGTACTGCATTTTAATGTGTCTAAGTTTATTATTTATATATTAAAGTGTTTGAAAACAGAACCTACTTTTTATTTATTTTATGTATTTATTCATCATATCATATAATATTTAATTGGTATAAGTCAAATACAAGTCAAAGTTTTGCTTAGAAAATCATTCTAAGATTTGGTAAAATATAAAATTAATTAACCACAATAAAAATCACAAAATTTGTTATTAAAAATGTAGCTAATTTGTTTTTTCATTATTTACATTGATAGTCAAAAGGCCACGTACATATAGCTTTATGGAGATCTTTTTTTCTTACGTAATTCAATGTTACTAAATTCAGAAAAACGTAATCTAAAATGTAACAATATTTAAAAAAACCAGTTTCATCTGGTGTAGAATTTGAAGTAAACAATATAAAAAAATCAAGAATATACACGAATATAAATCACAAAAAAAAACATAGTGTTTTCAATAACGTAATTTTTTTTTTTGATTCCAAGCAGTGACATTCACAATAATTAGTCCTTGAAATTTAAATATCATCGATATGCAAATTTTTAATAGAATGTAATTTAATAGAAATCCATTAAATTGCTACATAAAATGATAAGAAATATAACGAAATGGACTACATTTCATTTAAACCCCCAGTTTTAATGAATGAATGTATATAACATTTATTAATTAACATCTGATACTTACTCTTTTTTCATAGTTATAGACATTTCACAGGTCACAACAATACATCTATTCAGCTTAAAATGACCTTACGGAGAAAAAGCTTTTCTCGAAAAATATGGACTTATTGAAGAAAAATATGGGGCTATATTAGTAGGTACATTTTCTTTGCGACACACATAAGAATTGGGGTAAATTTGAAACGTTGTCAATTGTAAAAAATCTTGTGACATGTAAATAACTGATGATGTTAATTATATAAAGAAATAAATTAAATTTAAATAACTTTTTATTTGGGCCACCAACAATCAATAAAATAATACATATTACACAATAGTATGGTTACATAATAGGTAGACCAATAAATGAGTGTCCGCTAATGGATACATTTATGAGCAGGTACTTATAGATTTAAAGGAAATAATAAGTAACAATTACTTACCTATTATTTGCTATTAATAAAATCCCTACACTTGACTCTGATTAATTTCTATGCGAGTACGTCGCCATTGGAGACGTACTAAAGTAGCTTTTACGCATTATAATCGTTCAAAATTGCTTGGAAATGCTACTCGAGCACGTCACCGTCGGAGACGTACTGGAGCAGCTTTTACGGGAGCTTAACGCAGTTAAACGTCTGGAAATGCTAGCTCAGCTCGTCACTGCCTGGGGGGACGTACTGGAGTAGCATTTCTATATACGCGGCCTGGCTCGGTCTCCCAGCTAGCATTTTTTATTATCAAAGAACTTGAGTTTCCCTTCAATCCACATACTCACGCACCCTACACTGTACTAATACTAGTACTATTATCTAATCTATGCTAATCTAATGCTAACTGTAATCACGTAAGGCAAACCTCAAAAAATACAAATCAACCAAAAGATAATAGTAAAATGAATGTTTGTACTGATAGCGCGTTTTAATTACGCAAAGCGACATCTAGTCTTTGAAAACTAATTATAGTATGAAACGTTAAAGTCTCTAAATTCACTTCAATAAGTATCATTGTGCCTTTGTAGCTAGGGTTTGCATTATCCGTTCAAATTTACTATCCGGATAAAACGGATATTAAATTTTAAAATATCCGGATATCCGGATAAAACGGATAATTCGGATAATTTTGAAAATGCTCTAGTTTTCTTCGTTAAATGTATTTTTTAATAAGGTGTTTATGTAAAAATGTGATTAAAATTAACAAACACACTGCTACCCAGCTTATACTATTTCTAACAACGCCCAAAAATAAAATAATGAATTATTTTAATTTATTTATTTATATCGCAATTCATCACTCAGAGCGTACGTATACTTGAGATTATGTTCTAGAAGTCTTCATCAAGAGACACCTGAGTATGAGCACTACATAATTCAATAGATTTTCTCATGTGACTAGTATTTTAAATCGACAAATGTTGACCTTGAGCTTTGAGCCCTCTGATGATGCCCATATCATGTCTTAGTTTCGTCCGTATTACTGACAACACACACTGGTCCAAGATCATAAATTTGAAAAACTGCGGTATTTTGAACATGAAGATATTGGTGGATTTTGATTCTGATTCTGGAGGCTGACAGACATGGTGGCGTTTTGGCGCTATCGGAAATATTGCAAAACGGCACAGGCCTCGATCAAAATTTTTTTTTAATAGTTCAGAATGCCAAAGATGACACTCTTCAGCGGCTGACACTCTTCAGCGGTGGCGATTGTGTTGCTAAGACGTCCGTATTGCAATTAATGTGCGCGCGCTTCTTACCGGTTCTATTATTAAATACTGATATGGACACTAACCAATCGGACATGGTTGAGCAAAATGTATTATTAGAAAATATGTCACAAGTATTCGATGAGGATCAGATGGATGCGTCAAACGAAGTTTCGAGAAAAAGAGATAGGGAAGAGGATCAGAATGTTGAATGGACTCAGGTTATGAACAGAAGGCAGAGATTGAGAGAAGTGAGAGGAACTATTGAAATATGCGTTACGGCAAAGGATAAATTCCCGAAACAATTTGCTTTGGCCAAGCTATTTAAAGAGCAAAATATCTCTAATATTACCAAAGTAAAATATATTAACCCATATAAAATAATTGTTGAGATAAATAACGAGGAATGTGCTGACTCTTTGATCAATTGCCGCAATCTTTTGGACATGGGCTGGAGGTTTCAAAGACCTTTTGAAGTAGGAATATCATATGGAGTCATAAAATATATTGAGCTGGATCTTTCTGAGGAAGATTTATTAAAATCAATAACGAGTATCGTTGAAATAACCAGTGTGAAACGACTCAAACGTCGCAATAAAGAAGAAACAGGCTGGACCGACAGCGAATCTGTACGTATTGCATTTATAGGTTCGTCATTACCTGAGTACATAAACATCTATGACATGAGGGTTAAAGTGGATCCATATTTATTTCCTGTCACACAATGTTCGAGATGCTGGAGATTCGGGCATACGCTTAAGATGTGTCCTTCTAAAAGGATCTTTTGCCCAAAATGCGGAGGAAAACACGAAAATTGCGAAGCTACTACCTTTAAATGTATCAATTGTACAAATGACCACTTAGCCCTGGATAGGAACTGTCCAGCGTATTTAAAGGAGAAAAAAATCCGTGAGATCATGGCCCAGTTTAATTTGTCATATAGAAAGGCTATGACTAGATACACTCCACCCCCAGTAATACCGTCACCGCCGCCTTCGCCACTCCTGCCAGCGGCCGCGCCGCGCATTCGCAGTGCGCAGCCGCTCGCAACCGCGCGTACCGCAGAACCAGGGACAAAAAAAATACTCAGTCCGTGCCTGTATCGACTACTCCGAGGTACTTTGACTCCATTTTGGAAGTACAAGAAACCCCTGTACCTACCTACGCTCAAATAGCTTCATCATCCCGCGTGCCTAATAACAGTGATTTTCCCTTATTAAATGAAAAAAATCCTAATAAAAAGAAGAATAAGAAACCGAATAAAAGAACTAGTTTAGAAGAGAACAATATGATAAACACAGAGTTGACTGACACTGATTCAGGAGAAAGTGTATGCAGCGGAAATCTTAATAGCAATCAAGGGAAGAATAAGAATAAAAGGGCACGGATGGATGTATCTTTTAACAGTATACTTAAAAAATTAAAGGAGATATTTTTCAACAGTGATGATTCTTTAAAGAGTAAAATTGAAAATGCTTTGCAATTATGTGTAGAATGGATTATCACTTGGATGTTTAACAATATCCCTAGCCTGCCTTTTTTACAAACTTTAATTAATTAGTTTATGGTTAAGGTTAATATAAATATTTTACAGTGGAACTCACAAAGTATCAAACCTAAACTATTACCTTTTGAACAAATTCTTTGCCAAGAAAAAATTCATATAGCAGCTTTGAGTGAAACGTGGCTAAATCCGGAAATTAATGTTTCATTTAAGGATTATAATATATACCGAAGAGATAGGGATGATTCTTACGGGGGTGTAGCGATTTTAACACATAAATCATTATTAACTCAAGTGTACCCTTTACAGAACTTTTATTCAGCTATTGAAATTGTTGTTGTCAAAATTATAAATTGTGAATTTATTGAATATGTAATCTCCGTATATTGTCCACCCAATGTACATATATCTCCTTTAGAATGGGACTTTATCTTTTCAATTTCTTCTAGAAAGACATTAATTATTGGTGATTTCAACGGTCACCATTCTAATTGGTCGAATAGAACGGATACCAGAGGTGCTCAAATTTTTGATTCCATGCTGGATCACAATTTTGTAACTATTAATGATGGCAGATCAACACGACTTAAATTAGTTAATGGTTGTTTACAACAAAGTACTCCAGATATTACTTTTGTGTCCTCCGATGTTTCTGTATATTTCAATTGGAATGTCACTAATGAATGTCTGGGAAGTGACCATCTCATGATCAAACTTACTTCTTCTCTAAATCTCATTCCCTCCTATAGTAAAAGACGTAACTTTAAAAAAGCAAACTGGAATATATTTCGCCAAATAATAGATGAAGAGCTTTCTACTTTTAGTATATCGGAGAGTCTCCAAGATTCATATGATAATTTTATTAATATTGTAAATAAAGCAGCAGATGTAAGTATCCCTTTCATTAAAGTCTGTCGAAATCCTAGTAAAATTTTTACACCCAAGCCTTATTGGACACCTGTTCTATCAAAAGCAGTTGCAGAAAGACGACTGGCTTTAGTTGTCTTTAGACAGAACCCTACTCCGGTTAATTTAGAAAAATTGCAGTTTAAAACTTGTGAGGCTCAAAGACTTATAAGAAATGCTAAAAGCAAAGCTTGGCGTGAATTTTGCTCGTCACTGAATGAAGTATCTTCTGCCAGTGACATGTGGCGTCGTATGCGATGGCTTAAAGGAATAAAATCTTCTAGACCCTATGTCGATAAAAGAATAGCTGAAACTCTTCTAAATAATTTAACTCCTGATTTTGTAGGACAACATAAACCTTCTTTTAAATCTATAAATTCTATCTTAGAAAGGGAAATTTCAAGAACAGAACTTGATAAATGTTTAAAGACTAAAGATACAGCTCCTGGCTGTGATGATATTTCCTATTCCATGATATTTAATCTTCCTGAAGCTGGCAAATCGGCTTTGTTATCTTTATACAATTTGTTTTTCTCACAAAGTTTCGTACCTGATCAATGGCGGAAAGTTCGTATTATCCCTATTCCCAAACCTGGTCGAGATATCAACGCGGTGTCATCTCTTAGACCTATCTCTCTTATGTCATGCTTGTGTAAAATGTTTCATGCGATTATAAATAACAGGTTGGAGTGGTATTTAGAAAAAAATAATGCATTTGCTGAAGAAACTAAAGGCTTCAGGAAATCTCGTTCATGTTTGGATAACTTGACAGATTTAGTAACAAATATTCAAATCGGTTTTTCTAAAAATAAAACTACTGTTGCTTGTTTTTTAGATGTTGAGAGTGCTTATAATAATGTAGACATTGATAGCCTTTTATTTACTCTTGACAGATTAGGGGTCGGATCAAAGTATTGCAATTATCTTTGGACATTTCTAACACGTAGATATCTTAATATTGAGGGTCCCGATTATGCTATTACTAGATATACTGGCCGTGGACTTGCTCAAGGCGATCCTTTGTCACCATTATTATTTAACGTGGTTACAATTGAAATATGTATGTCGGTGCTATCTAGCTCTAATGTTAATATTTCACAATATGCCGATGATTATGTAATATTTAAATCTTCAGATAATTTATCAAACTCTATTAATCAAATTCAACACGCCTTAAATATCTTAAACTTATTATTTCACAAAATAAACCTGGAAATCTCGCCTACCAAAAGCAAGATTTGTATATTTACTAAAGGTTTTCGCAGATGTGATTCCATAGATATAAAAATTAATGATACTTCATTAGAAGTAGTCGATACTGTTAAATATCTTGGTGTATGGTTGGATCGCACTCTTAGATGGAACAAACATATAAATGAGACAGCCGAGAAAGTATTGAAATTTTTGAATGTACTTAAAGTTTTAGCAGGGTCAGGGTGGGGAGTTCACCCGAAACATTTACGTAGGTTATACATTTCAATTTTAAGAAGCCGCATGGACTATGCTAGCTTTCTATATGATAACTGTTGTAAAACCAATTTAGCCAAGCTCGACAAGATACAGAATCAAGCTATGAGAATTATTGGCGGATTTATTAAAAGTACTCCAATTCATGTAATGGAGAGTGAACTTTGCCTTTGTCCTTTATATCTCAGAAGACATTACCTAGGTGGAAAATTTTGGTTAAAAAATAAGTCAGTTTTACAAAATTCAACAATAAAATACATATATAATTTGTCAGAACTATGTGAAAATAGCTACTGGACTAATAAGAAAAAACCTTTGTTAACGATTGTTCATCAAAATTTAGCGTTATTGCCTGTCCATGCTACTAATCAGTTAGGTATGTTTTCTTTGGATCAATGGGTAACGAGTATAGATTTATTGAATGTGATTAAATTTAATATTGAGGAAATAACAAACCCAAAACGTTTCTATCATCCCGTTACATTACGAAATACGTGTATAAGTTACCTAAATCAAACATATCTATCATTTTACAAAATATTTACAGATGGTTCAAAAGACAATAATGGGATTGGAGCAGCATTTTTAGATATCAGTTCTAAATACAGTTCAAAATTTAAAATTTCGGTTAATATCTCAATAATGGATGCCGAACTTTTGGCGATCTGTGAAGCTTTATCTTATGTTGATTCAACAAACTATACAAAAGTTGTAATTTTGAGTGACTCCAGAAGTGCGCTTCAACACCTGGCTCGATGCACCTCGACTTTTCGAGGTCTACCTGTAGCCTATACAATTATAAAGCTTCTTTTGAAATTACGAGCTGCCTCTAAATCTATTTATTTGCAATGGATCCCTTCCCACATAGGCCTTGAAGGAAATGATAGCGTTGATATTTTAGCTAAACAAGCAGTAACAGATGGCATTGCAATTAAAATTGTTCCTTCCTATTCAAATTATATTCTTACACTGAAAAGAAAGTGTTTTGATCTCTGGAAAGAGTACTTTGATAATAGATCAAAAGAGAAAGGTATCTGGTACCGTACTATCCAACCGCATCCTCTGAGTTCCCCCTGGATTGATAATAGTATTTTAAGTAGACAAGAGATTGTAATTGCATTAAGGGTCAGGTCTGGACACATTCCATGTAATAAATTTTCTTATTTGATGCGAACATCTCCATCTCCAAATTGTCCTGACTGTAACATTATTGATGATATTTATCACATATTAATGGAATGTGTTCGTAATGAAAACTACAGAAGTAATTTAGGATTAAGTTTACCAATCACTGGAATTTGTAACTCCATTCTAGCTGATCCTCTTTCGAATACAGCTAGGAAACTTTTCGATTTAGTTGTTAAGAGAAATTAGTTTTGAAAGTGTTTATTTTGTGTTATTTAATCAGGGCGGCATAATCGCATCAGCGACAAAGCCCTTTCTAATAAAGAGAAAAAAAAAAAAAATAAAAAAAAAAAAATTTTATATGTTGCACTTTGAATTTTGTATGGCGGCCATCTTGTTTTCCGCCATTTTAGTTTTTTCTTGCCACTGTTCAATTTTGACCAAGGTGTAGAGATTTTTTTGTTTGAGAGGTACCCCCCAAGTGTCATAGTTTCGGCGGGCAGTAGGGTCACTCCCTGATGAGGAGCAGATTTCCAAGATCTCGAAGTTTTCCCATACTCACCAGCACTCACCCTCTATACCTCTCATATATCATTTTTACCCCCCGTGGCTCCTTCTGGGAGAACAATTATGTCAGTCAGTCAGTGGGTTTGCAGCTATATATATTGTAACTAGTTTTCCGCACGCGGCTTCGCCCGCGTTATCACATGAAGAAAACCATGCAGTTTATGACCGTGTCTGTAGTCAGTTAACCTGCATGATCGGAGAACACGCAAGGCCTATAGTAATTGTTACATATTCTTTTCTCAACAAACTATTTGAATTGATTGTTTACGTTATGACGACAATCATTGAAACCGCTACTCCGCTAAGAAATGCGCTTTAACTCCGCTAGCACCTAATTCTCTTTCCTTACCAATAAAACCAATGGAATTCATTATTCGGCTGGAATGGTATTCTATTATTCTAATGGTTACAGTATACTCTTTTCTTAACCAACTATTTGAAATATGAATGAGTAAAATCTATTTGCATTGTATACGTAATGATTAAAATCATAGAGACCTAAAAAAATTAGATCAGTCGGTAAAATAGCGCCATTTAGCTCCTTTGATAAAATGGCGTCATTTTCTTTAGATTGTCCCAGCTGCCCTTGAAAGAAAGAAGGCCGCAAAGTATATGAAGTTTCCGTGTACTTTGCGGCTTTCTTTCTTATGCGTGCTGTATGTCTGTGCTTACTTCTTTACATTCTGTTTTAGTTTTCACATTAACCTGAAGATGGTGTTGCTTTTCTTGACATACAATTTTAAACTTTATGTGTCCAATACAAGAATAATAATGGATATTAGCAAAAATAATAAGACTGTAATCGTTTCTATTTTGATATATTATGTACGAGGGGTTTTGTATGGAGAAATTATAATCGTATTTTTATCATTTTATTGAATGAAAGTGTCTGTTTTCGGACTTTTCCTCTACTCACTGGAGAATTTTGAACAATCCTGCATTCAAAGTCCTACCCTCCAACCCCCGCAACAGGACAAACAACCATGTCAATGAGTGAGTGAGTCAATGGTAATCGAGCTTTATATAGTGTATAGTGGGCGCTCGGTGCGCGAGGTGCATGCAGCTCGCGGTGAAACTTTTTTTTATACAATTTCATAAAAAGATAATACACATAGTACACGGTCGTGCATTAGTGAGGAGTATGTCGGAATTTTGCAGGCTACCATATACAGAACGTAACAGAAAGGTGTGATAATACTTCAAGGTTGGCTTTTACCCATCAAACTGAACAACTTTTGTTCTACAACTTTGTTGAAATCGCAAAGAAATTTTCGGACTTTTCATACAAATTTGGTTCGCCAGCTGATCGATTTGTATCAAAAGTCCAAAAAAAAATTTTTAAGCAATAATAATAATTAAGCAATAAAACCAAAAAGTTAAAAAAATTAAACCAAAGTAGTTGATTTAAAACATCTTTGCTGGCATTTTCTTTGCCCTTCGATCATACAATACTCTTCAATTGTACTATATAATATAAAATCTCATGGATGAAAACCTTTTTTTTTAAATATATTTTTCATGTATTTTAAGCACGCAACTTCGACCGCGTTGAAATCGCACAAAAAAATATAATGCACCAACTATTAGGTCGTACACTACTGCGGAGTTGGCATATCGTATGGCGGGCTACTATCTAATGGCGCGGAAAAAAAGAAAAAATTAAGGCGGAAACATATTATTAAAACGTCACCCGACGTGCGCGACGACACCCGAGTTTACCCGACCCAACAAACGCATATGGTTATAGAAGCCTTTGCTTCATTCTTGCGGAATAGAGAAAACAAAAAATGTAAAACGAAAAAAAAATTTCTTAACGAACCGAAGATTTTTCATATCAGACAAGACTGTATGGATATAGAGCCTATGCCTTATACTTACAGAAAAAAATTTGTTTCGAACTACGAAGCGGCGCTTTTTCTTAATTCGTTTTTTTTCAGGAATTGATTGCTTTATAAATTATTTGATGTGGAATCGGATAAAACTTTCTTTTATAAGGTTTCAGAAAGGATACACGTATTTGCCCATGGACCCATCAATCGCACCTTACTGTAACAGAGTGTCATACCACAACTGATCAAGTCTGCAGGAAATAAAAACAAAATAAGCATCCCAAACAGTCTGTTGTCTCGACACAGGATATCTACAAGGTGAGCAGAACCTTCTGCAGCCCCAAAGCACCCAAAGTAAAGCAGTAAGCAGAAAAGTAGGTCTAACCGATTTTGATTCAAGACAGTAAGAGTATGGAATCTGTCCACAGTACACATTAGGGAAGTGCCTGATGTCCCAGCAGTAGGGTCCCTATGGGTTGATAAATGATAATATTTCTGGTAGTTTGTCTACAGGTGACATTAAAACAGTCATACTGAAACTCACAAAAACAAATTTGCAACTCAACAATTGTTACCTTCCCATTTAGGCAATCTGTTAATAATTTTGTATGATGCAGTGCTGTTAAGGGTTACTTATGTTTTTCAGATCAAGACGTTAATAGATGGAATACCTAGTTGGACTCCCAAGTCTACATTTGAATCATAAAAATGATGTAATATCTGCCAATTTCAATAAATGAAGTCTACGGAATGTAGAAAACAGACGCTAAGGAATCCAAGAAGAACAAAATATAATAGCAAAAAACTTATAACTGTTTGTTTTTAATTATGTGACTCAATAACAAATTGTATTTTATTGCGCAGGCCCCAACTTTAAATTTTGAATAAGAGATGACGGCTTACCTTATTTATTAATTATTTACAACTGGAAAGCATCTTTCTATGACATTCCTTATTATGATGTGTGATATAGAAGGAATATTTTTTTACTGGAAAATTAAAGATACCTAAAATATTTTTTTTATTTGTAAAATTGATATATCTTATAGTAAATTAACTTTATTTTCATCATTTTAATATTGTCATGACTATTTTAAAACTGTAATACTAACAAAAATGACCACAGAAATTTAAGAACTTTTTATTATGTATGTTGCTTTTTAACAATAATAGGCTACTATATTGCTGTGCTCAAGAAAGGTATCACAAAGGAACTTCATTTTATTAATGTAACACCAATATGTAACTGTGGTTGCAATAAATATGTACGGAACCCTCAGTGTGTAAGTCAGACTTGCTTGGTTAGTAGAAATAAACTGACAAAAATTATAGATATACCTAACTATCTGGATAGAAAGTTGTAAGGGGTTATAAATTAAAGTTTGAAACTGATGAACTGACTATAGTTGTAAAATATTGCCAAAGATAATATAGGTATTTAGTGGCAAAATAAAGAAACATTTGACAACAATGAGCTATGATTTATTTATTTATTAAATTCATCATCTCCGTGAGCTAAAAGACATCCACTGCCGATCAAAGGCCTCCCTAAACACAAAGATTTTCACACCAACCGTCTTGCCCTGCCCGCACCAGTGGCTTCCCGCAAACTTCACCAGCTCATAGGTGTATGGGGACGCCTGTAGGTGTGTCCTTATAATAGCACTACCTCATCCCCTCCTATGGGTTTCGATAGGTATAACTAACAAAATAAATAAAACAACATATTACAACATTAATATTTATTAACAAAATTATTAATGTTATTTTAGTAACTTTAGATGGTTTTTTCATAATTTGGCATGGACATTGATCAGTATCCTTGTTGCTGTTTCTGAATGCTGATTGTTGCTCACATAACTACAATCAATACTTTTCACTTCATAGCTTTAGCTGGTTTTTTCACAGTTTGGCATGGACATTGATCAGTAAACATCTCTAATGGCAAACGCAGCATGTGACTCTTCCTTCCCGTATTCTTCTGCGCAGGTGTCCGCCTCGTAAAGAGCTTCGCAAGGCCGTAAACGCAAGACCTGCCTTGGAGTCCTGGTGAAGAGTAGGTTGGGGGCTTCCTATTATCTGGATTGAGAATCTATTGGCACGGATCCTTTGTAGATCGGTCGTATATAGGTATTGATTTGCCATTTCAATGCCATTCTTCTTGAAAACAAACTTGCCTCTTACTTATTTAACATTGTTTACGTTTGATTTGTGTATTCTGTAGTAAAAATATTTGACATCTGAGTTTGACATTTTCACCTTGATTGAAAGCAGGATAGTTTATTGTAATTTGTGTAGGTGTGAAAGGGACAAACTACAGTGTTGCACCTTAATTAGCTCAAATCCCCGACCGTAAGGCACCCGAAAATTGAAGTCATAAATAACAAGAGAAACATACGTAATAAAATATTTCGTTATTACTTGAGGCTAAACAAATATAAATACATAAAAACAAAATGAATAAATACTTTGCCGGAGGAAATTTTTCATCTTATAATTATTCCAACAATCACCAACTTTTTCAATAGTTCATAATACGGCAACATTCCGTGATTTGCTTTTCCATTATGAACTCTAATGACGTGAAGTCGTATGGAGTTCATAAAATCTTAATTATGTTAATTTTATTAAATTAAAGTGGCTTTTTTCGGACTTTTCCTCTACTCACTGGAAAAAACCACGAACTTCTGCATTCAAAGTCATACCCTCCAACCCCCGCAACAGGACAAACAACCATGTCAATCAGTCAGTCAGTCAGTGGTAATCGAGCTTTATATAATATAAACTAGTTTTCCGCACGCGGCTTCGCCCGCGTTATCACATGAAGAAAACCATGCAGTTTATGACCGTGTCTGTAGTCAGTTAACCTGCATGATCGGAGAACACGCAAGGCCTATAGTAATTGTTACATATTCTTTTCTCAACAAACTATTTGAATTGATTGTTTACGTTATGACGACAATCATTGAAACCGCTACTCCGCTAAGAAATGCGCTTTAACTCCGCTAGCACCTAATTCTCTTTCCTTACCAATAAAACCAATGGAATTCATTATTCGGCTGGAATGGTATTCTATTATTCTAATGGTTACAGTATACTCTTTTCTTAACCAACTATTTGAAATATGAATGAGTAAAATCTATTTGCATTGTATACGTAATGATTAAAATCATAGAGACCTAAAAAAATTAGATCAGTCGGTAAAATAGCGCCATTTAGCTCCTTTGATAAAATGGCGTCATTTTCTTTAAATTGTCCCAGCTGCCCTTGAAAGAAAGAAGGCCGCAAAGTATATGAAGTTTCCGTGTACTTTGCGGCTTTCTTTCTTATGCGTGCTGTATGTCTGTGCTTACTTCTTTACATTCTGTTTTAGTTTTCACATTAACCTGAAGATGGTGTTGCTTTTCTTGACATACAATTTTAAACTTTATGTGTCCAATACAAGAATAATAATGGATATTAGCAAAAATAATAAGACTGTAATCGTTTCTATTTTGATATATTATGTACGAGGGGTTTTGTATGGAGAAATTATAATCGTATTTTTATCATTTTATTGAATGAAAGTCTCTGTTTTCGGACTTTTCCTCTACTCACTGGAGAATTTTGAACAATCCTGCATTCAAAGTCCTACCCTCCAACCCCCGCAACAGGACAAACAACCATGTCAATGAGTGAGTGAGTCAATGGTAATCGAGCTTTATATAGTGTATAGTGGGCGCTCGGTGCGCGAGGTGCATGCAGCTCGCGGTGAAACTTTTTTTTATACAATTTCATAAAAAGATAATACACATAGTACACGGTCGTGCATTAGTGAGGAGTATGTCGGAATTTTGCAGGCTACCATATACAGAACGTAACAGAAAGGTGTGATAATACTTCAAGGTTGGCTTTTACCCATCAAACTGAACAACTTTTGTTCTACAACTTTGTTGAAATCGCAAAGAAATTTTCGGACTTTTCATACAAATTTGGTTCGCCAGCTGATCGATTTGTATCAAAAGTCCAAAAAAAAATTTTTAAGCAATAATAATAATTAAGCAATAAAACCAAAAAGTTAAAAAAATTAAACCAAAGTAGTTGATTTAAAACATCTTTGCTGGCATTTTCTTTGCCCTTCGATCATACAATACTCTTCAATTGTACTATATAATATAAAATCTCATGGATGAAAACCTTTTTTTTTAAATATATTTTTCATGTATTTTAAGCACGCAACTTCGACCGCGTTGAAATCGCACAAAAAAATATAATGCACCAACTATTAGGTCGTACACTACTGCGGAGTTGGCATATCGTATGGCGGGCTACTATCTAATGGCGCGGAAAAAAAGAAAAAATTAAGGCGGAAACATATTATTAAAACGTCACCCGACGTGCGCGACGACACCCGAGTTTACCCGACCCAACAAACGCATATGGTTATAGAAGCCTTTGCTTCATTCTTGCGGAATAGAGAAAACAACAAATGTAAAACGAAAAAAAAATTTCTTAACGAACCGAAGATTTTTCATATCAGACAAGACTGTATGGATATAGAGCCTATGCCTTATACTTACAGAAAAAAATTTGTTTCGAACTACGAAGCGGCGCTTTTTCTTAATTCGTTTTTTTTCAGGAATTGATTGCTTTATAAATTATTTGATGTGGAATCGGATAAAACTTTCTTTTATAAGGTTTCAGAAAGGATACACGTATTTGCCCATGGACCCATCAATCGCACCTTACTGTAACAGAGTGTCATACCACAACTGATCAAGTCTGCAGGAAATAAAAACAAAATAAGCATCCCAAACAGTCTGTTGTCTCGACACAGGATATCTACAAGGTGAGCAGAACCTTCTGCAGCCCCAAAGCACCCAAAGTAAAGCAGTAAGCAGAAAAGTAGGTCTAACCGATTTTGATTCAAGACAGTAAGAGTATGGAATCTGTCCACAGTACACATTAGGGAAGTGCCTGATGTCCCAGCAGTAGGGTCCCTATGGGTTGATAAATGATAATATTTCTGGTAGTTTGTCTACAGGTGACATTAAAACAGTCATACTGAAACTCACAAAAACAAATTTGCAACTCAACAATTGTTACCTTCCCATTTAGGCAATCTGTTAATAATTTTGTATGATGCAGTGCTGTTAAGGGTTACTTATGTTTTTCAGATCAAGACGTTAATAGATGGAATACCTAGTTGGACTCCCAAGTCTACATTTGAATCATAAAAATGATGTAATATCTGCCAATTTCAATAAATGAAGTCTACGGAATGTAGAAAACAGACGCTAAGGAATCCAAGAAGAACAAAATATAATAGCAAAAAACTTATAACTGTTTGTTTTTAATTATGTGACTCAATAACAAATTGTATTTTATTGCGCAGGCCCCAACTTTAAATTTTGAATAAGAGATGACGGCTTACCTTATTTATTAATTATTTACAACTGGAAAGCATCTTTCTATGACATTCCTTATTATGATGTGTGATATAGAAGGAATATTTTTTTACTGGAAAATTAAAGATACCTAAAATATTTTTTTTATTTGTAAAATTGATATATCTTATAGTAAATTAACTTTATTTTCATCATTTTAATATTGTCATGACTATTTTAAAACTGTAATACTAACAAAAATGACCACAGAAATTTAAGAACTTTTTATTATGTATGTTGCTTTTTAACAATAATAGGCTACTATATTGCTGTGCTCAAGAAAGGTATCACAAAGGAACTTCATTTTATTAATGTAACACCAATATGTAACTGTGGTTGTAATAAATATGTACGGAACCCTCAGTGTGTAAGTCAGACTTGCTTGGTTAGTAGAAATAAACTGACAAAAATTATAGATATACCTAACTATCTGGATAGAAAGTTGTAAGGGGTTATAAATTAAAGTTTGAAACTGATGAACTGACTATAGTTGTAAAATATTGCCAAAGATAATATAGGTATTTAGTGGCAAAATAAAGAAACATTTGACAACAATGAGCTATGATTTATTTATTTATTAAATTCATCATCTCCGTGAGCTAAAAGACATCCACTGCCGATCAAAGGCCTCCCTAAACACAAAGATTTTCACACCAACCGTCTTGCCCTGCCCGCACCAGTGGCTTCCCGCAAACTTCACCAGCTCATAGGTGTATGGGGACGCCTGTAGGTGTGTCCTTATAATAGCACTACCTCATCCCCTCCTATGGGTTTCGATAGGTATAACTAACAAAATAAATAAAACAACATATTACAACATTAATATTTATTAACAAAATTATTAATGTTATTTTAGTAACTTTAGATGGTTTTTTCATAATTTGGCATGGACATTGATCAGTATCCTTGTTGCTGTTTCTGAATGCTGATTGTTGCTCACATAACTACAATCAATACTTTTCACTTCATAGCTTTAGCTGGTTTTTTCACAGTTTGGCATGGACATTGATCAGTAAACATCTCTAATGGCAAACGCAGCATGTGACTCTTCCTTCCCGTATTCTTCTGCGCAGGTGTCCGCCTCGTAAAGAGCTTCGCAAGGCCGTAAACGCAAGACCTGCCTTGGAGTCCTGGTGAAGAGTAGGTTGGGGGCTTCCTATTATCTGGATTGAGAATCTATTGGCACGGATCCTT
Source organism: Coleophora deauratella (assembly GCA_958295455.1). Lineage (NCBI taxonomy): Eukaryota > Metazoa > Arthropoda > Insecta > Lepidoptera > Coleophoridae > Coleophora > Coleophora deauratella. The sequence goes on along the minus strand of OY282414.1, from coordinate 878,146 downwards.
TGTAGATCGGTCGTATATAGGTATTGATTTGCCATTTCAATGCCATTCTTCTTGAAAACAAACTTGCCTCTTACTTATTTAACATTGTTTACGTTTGATTTGTGTATTCTGTAGTAAAAATATTTGACATCTGAGTTTGACATTTTCACCTTGATTGAAAGCAGGATAGTTTATTGTAATTTGTGTAGGTGTGAAAGGGACAAACTACAGTGTTGCACCTTAATTAGCTCAAATCCCCGACCGTAAGGCACCCGAAAATTGAAGTCATAAATAACAAGAGAAACATACGTAATAAAATATTTCGTTATTACTTGAGGCTAAACAAATATAAATACATAAAAACAAAATGAATAAATACTTTGCCGGAGGAAATTTTTCATCTTATAATTATTCCAACAATCACCAACTTTTTCAATAGTTCATAATACGGCAACATTCCGTGATTTGCTTTTCCATTATGAACTCTAATGACGTGAAGTCGTATGGAGTTCATAAAATCTTAATTATGTTAATTTTATTAAATGAAAGTGGCTTTTTTCGGACTTTTCCTCTACTCACTGGAAAAAACCACGAACTTCTGCATTCAAAGTCATACCCTCCAACCCCCGCAACAGGACAAACAACCATGTCAATCAGTCAGTCAGTCAGTGGTAATCGAGCTTTATATAATATAAATAATAAATAATAATAAAATAATAATAATAAATAATTTAAATATATTAAATTTACATCAAGCATTAATTTATTTATTAATTACATCATATTAGTTTTAATCACTATTTTATTCACTGATTTGAAATACTAATTTTATTGCATGCTTATCACAATATTTCTTATTATATATTTACGTGCATAATCAATAACGAAAACTCATTAATTTTATACATATAACTGTATAAATAATAAGTAAATTCAATCATGAAATAATACATTTAAGATTTCTTAATTTACTAGCATAATTACATCAAGTGAAATGTATCGGCCATACAAAAGACATCAACGAGCGACGCAACTCTAAGCGATGTCGAACATATTTAAAACCCCTATTTTAACTCCGAGAACTATAATTAGAACTAGATTTCTTATTCTATTTTTACGTGCATGATCAATTACGAAAACTCATTTGGTTTTATAACTTTAAATAATAAGTAAATTTAATAAAGATTAATGCATTCATTTGTTAATCTATATTTATTAATTCTTTTATCTTTTCTTTAGCATGTTTAGCCGCAACTCTGCCCGATTTAATTGTGGGCATTGACGAGAGGGGATTAGTAGTAGACATAAGGGTCACGTCCTCGCTGACCTCGCTGGGTCTCGCATCAGTGGAGTCCACCTCACTGTCAGTACCTGAGCTGCTCTCCGCGCTCGACCACTTTGACGGGCTGTCTCCAGAAGCAGCCTCACGGCCTGAGTTCTCCTTCGACGGCTGGTCGACTGTACTTACAGTGTCAGGGATGGTTACAGCATCGGCAGTTTGTGGTGGGATTGAGCTCATAGTGTCTACCTTAACTAAGTGACGCCTGTTACGTCTATAGCGCGCGCCAGACGAATCAGTAACGAAGTACGACCTTGGCTCGATTGCGCGGTTCTCCACACGCACATACTTACGCCTGTTGTTATCGATCATTATAACTTTGTCACCTGATTTTAACTCCGGTAATGTTTTTGAATGTTTGTCATAGTTAAGTTTTGAATGTAGTTGCTTACATATAATTTGACGATATTCTTTACTAGTGTCATATTTAGGCCGCAACTTGTCATTGTGAGTCGGGAGTCTTGTGTTTAATTTACGACCCATTAAAATCTCTGAGGGTGAAGCCACCCCATCACGAGGTGTAGTTCTAAAGTTTAACAGTCCCAAATAAAAATCAGATCCAGAATTCATACATTTGATTAGCATATTTTTTATCGTTCGGACACTTCGCTCACTTCGACCGTTTGATTGAGCATAATTAGGTGAACTAGTAACATGATTAAAACCCCATTAATTTTTGAATTGTTGAAATTCCTTTGAAGAATACGCCGGTCCATTGTCACTTACCAGTTCCTGTGGGATGCCGTGTCTTGCGAACTGATCTTTCATAGCTACTATTACCGCCTTACTACACATATTGGATAATGGGCAAACTTCAATGAAGTTGGAAAAATAATCCACGAGGTTGAGAAAATACTTCTTAACACACTGAAATATGTCAGAGCCTACCTTAGCCCAAGGTATGTCTGGAATGTGGTGCGGGCGCAGGCGCTCCCGCGCGGGGCGCGCGGCGCGCTGCTGGCACGCGCCGCAGCGGCGCACGGCGCGCTCGATGTCGCTCGTCATCCCCGGCCAGAACATCACCTCCCGCGCCAGCCGCTTGCACTGGTCTATACCCATGTGCCCATCCTCATGTACTCGTTTGATCATTTCACAACGCAACTCGGCCGGTATAAAGCGAGCTCATGCTATTTAAAGCAGGCAATAAGAGCTATAAGATGCCCTCTTTGACACTTTGTGGTACTCCTTTGATAAGGGTGACAAAGTTTAAATACCTGGGCCATTGGGTCACCGACACTATGTCTGATGATGAGGATATAGAGAGAGAGCGCAGGGCGCTGTGTGTGCGCTGCAATATGTTGGCTCGTAGATTTGCACGTTGTAGTAAACAGGTTAAGATAACGTTGTTCAGATCCTACTGTCAAACATTCTACACGTGCAGTCTATGGGCTAACTTTACGCAGCGGGCATACAGCGCTCTGCGCGTGCAATATAACAACGCGTTCAGGGTGTTGTTTGGGCTGCCGAGACATTGCAGTGCGTCAACAATGTTTGCTGAGGCGCAGATCGATTGCTTTTTCGCGATCATAAGAAAAAGAAGCGCCTCTCTGCTAAGCCGTGTCCGATCCAGCTCGAACGGCATCCTGAGCGCGCTGGCGGAGCGCTGGGACGCGCCGCTGCTGGCGCGCTGGGCGGGGCTGCACGCCGCCGTCGCCGCCCCGCCTCGCCGCTACTAGCCGCGCGGCCCGCGCAACGCGGTGTATTGCATTCTTATAATGTACTTGTGTTTGCATACTTACTAACATAGTTTTAAGTTTTATTACTAACAAATTATATGGATTTTAAATCTGAAATAAATTATTTGAATTTGAATTTGAAATTTGAATAAAAACTAAATTATCTTTGAATATTATTCCGTCTGTGAATTCAAAACTATCCCTGTATGACCATAAACTCCGGACACGTTCATCCACTTCAAACTTACTGTTTGGCCATCCTCGTTTAATATATTTAATTATTAACTGACATTCATCATTCTTTTCAGTCCAATCCTTTATTAATAACCGTTTGCTGTCACTGAACCGCACATTACTGATAAGGAAACATGACTGTTCTGCGATCTCCTCGGATACTTTCTCACTCATCAACTCGGGCAGAGGTGCGCGTGAAAGCGCATCCGCCACATACATGTACTTTCCCGGGGTGTAGGTCACTTTAAAATCGTATCCCTGAATACGTAACATCATTCGCTGCAAGCGAGCGGGCACTGCATTTAAAGGCTTTTCAAAGAGAGAAACCGAGGGCTTATGATCGGTTTCAACGGTGACGTCACACCGGCCGAAAACATACTGGTGGAACCGTTCCAGCGCAAAAACAATAGCCAGTAACTCCTTTTCTATTTGCGCATACCTGGTTTGAGCGTCGGTGAGCGTAGACGAAGCAAACTCGACGGGGCGGCCCTCCTGCAGCAGCACGGCGCGGGGCGGCCAGCGCGCGCGCGCTGGCGTCCATCGACAGGCGCACGGGCGCGCGCTCACTGTACAGCGCCAGCACCGGCGCGCTGCACACCAGCCGCTTCAGTTGTTGCACCGCCTGCTCCTGCGCCTCTCCCCACAACCATTCTACATCCTTTTTCAGAAGGGAACGCAATGGAGAAGCGATCTCCGAATAATTCGGAATAAATTTGGATAAGAAGTTAATTATCCCTAAAAAACGCTCCAGGGATTGCCTGTCAGTCGGACTGGGCATCGCTGTAACTGCCTTCGGCTTGCCTTCATCGATGCGCATACCTTCTGCGCTGAACGTGTGCCCTAAATACGTGACCTGATGAACTCTAAATTCACACTTCTCTTTATTAAATTGTATACCTACGTCCCTGGCTCTGTCGAGAAGCTGTTGTAATCTAGCGTCGTGTTCCTCCAATGTGGACCCCCATACGATAATGTCATCTGTAATGTACTCCTAGATCCAGGGTATCGTATCTGGCTCGTTCCCACACTAGTAGTCCAGGTATAAGCCGTCCGTTCTCGCCGGTGGCTCTCACGTGACTGACTTACCCACCACCCGTGTGACCGAGACAGTAAATACAAACACTACATCCCTTCCTTATCATTATTTATTTGATTTTACCTTTACAATTTTATTCTAAATTAATTACAATAAGTTAATCGTCTTTATTTTCGTTCTCATTATTTTCTTTTTCGTCCTCGTCTTCATTTTGTACCTTCCACTCTCCTTCTACCTTTTTTAGGTGAATTACATTTCGTCTGAGTCTCTGCCCAGTTTCCTCATTTCTTATGAGTATGTCTCCACCATCGGCCTGCTCAACAATGTGTGGTGTGGATTTGTAACTAGCTGTAAGTTTATTCCCCCTTTCCATTTCTTTGATATAAACTTTGTCCCCCTCTACGAGTTTTGATTCTTCTGCTTTCCTTTTTTTGTCTGCATACTCCTTTCCTTTCTCTTTCTGAACTGCATCTCTGTCTCTGGTCTCTGAATCATCTTCTGTTCTTTCCTTGTCTAGTAGCGAGGGAATTTTGTCTCTATTTTGTCTCTTAAAGAACAGTTCGGCAGGAGTCTTGCCAGTTACAGAATGTGGAGTAGTGTTGTACATCATGAGGTATTCCCAAACACTCTCTCTCAAATCCTTCTTTTGAAGTTGGCTGATTTTAAGTCTCTTTAGTATATCCCGATTTTGCCTCTCGACTTCTCCGTTTTGTTGGGGCCAGTAGGGAATCGTGCTAAACAGTCTGATATTACACTGCCGACAGTATTCTTTAAATTCATCGCTTACGAACTGACGACCATTATCTGCCGTAATTGGCGCAGGATAGCCAAGACGGCTGAAGATTTCTTTAAGAAATTTTATCATTTGAGTACTCGTTATTGATTTTGTGAATTTGATTTCCTTGTATCTGCTATAATAATCAACGATTACCAACAAGTAATCACCACTTGGAAGAGGCCCTAATAAATCCATAGCAACGTCCACCCAGGGTGCGGCAGGAAGTTCACGTCTTTTCATTGGTACCGGACAGCTGGGCAATCCAACAAGAGTACATCCTTTGCATGCCTTGACCATTGCCTCAGCGTCCTTATCAATCCGTGGCCACCAAACTTTTGACCTTAACCGACTCTTCATTGCCACAATCCCTGGGTGGCCTTCGTGTGCTGCATTTAAGACATCTTTTCTGAGTTCTCGAGGTATGACGATTTTATTCCCCCTCAGTAATATATTATCGTAGAAACAGAGTTCGTTTTCAAAAACCTTGTATCCCTTAACAGACCCATCCCAGTCATTGTTGTAAATACCTCTTTTGACATTTTTTATTTCTGAGTCATTAGTCGAGGCAGCGATAATGACATGCATAGGAATAGCATGCGGACGGGCGTCTTCCACAATTTGATGCACAAAGTCTTCAACATTTCCTTGTGGAACCATGCTATAATCACATAGTCGTGATAGGGGATCAGCTATATTAGATTTTCCAGGTCTATATTTTATCCTGTATCGATACGTTTGTAAACGCAGCACCCATCTCTCTACGCGTGCACAAGGTCGTGATTTTGGACTGAACATAAACTCTAATGGCTTATGGTCTGTGACAAGCTCAAATTCTTTACCAAACAGAAATATGTTGAAATGCTCAACGGCCCAAACCAGGGCGAGAGCCTCTTTTTCTGTTTGGCTATATTTTCGTTCCAATTCTGTCAATGTTCTGTTACCGTATGCAATAATTCTCGGACCTTTAGAATCAATTTGTATCAGCACAGCGCCTAATCCAACTGGGCTGGCATCTGCTATAACTTGTGTGGCATCATTGACATCATAGTAACCTAATGTCTCTATCGTATTAAGCTCTTTTTTTAACTGTCTAAAAGCCCTCTCTTGTTCTTCTTTCCAGTGTTTCTCTATACTTGCCTTTTGTGAAGTCTTATTTCTTAATAATTTCTTCAATGGTTCTGTCAATGTTGCGAGATTGGGAATCCATTTATTGATATAGTTGACCAAACCTATAAAACTTTGTAATTCCTCTACTGTTTTTGGTGTCCTAAACTCAGCAATACTTTTGATATATTTGTTTAAAGGTTTTGCTCCTTCTGGTGTCAGTTCCTGACCCAGGAAGTTTACTTTCTGAACCTTAATGACGCATTTGTCTTCATTAAGTAAGACATTATTTTCCTTAAGGACTTCCATGACTTTAGATAGCCTTTGATCATGTTGGTCTTCATTTTCTCCAAAAACTAATATGTCGTCAATGAAATTTATAACGCCTTCTAGTCCAGTTAACATTTTTTCCATTATTTTCTGGAATAACTCTGGAGCACAAGTTATACCAAACATCAAGCGCTTATATCGGTATAAACCTCTTGACGTGATAAATGTTGTCAAGTATCTTGAGTTAGGGTGAATTTCAACTTGATGAAAGGCGTTTTTTATGTCTAATTTGGAAAAATAGCGAGCCTTCCTCATCTTGGGTAACAATTTGTCCATACAGGGTAATGGGTGGTTTTCTCTCAGCACTGCAGCATTAGCGCGTCTCATGTCTACACATAATCGTAAATCATCATTATCTTTTAGGATTGGAACCACAGGTGAAACCCACCGCGAAGGTCCATGCACCTTTTCTATAATGTCCTTTTCTAATAACTCATCAATTTTCTTTTCTACTTTTTGCTCGATGGGTATAGGTATACGCCGATAAGGTTGAGAAACTGGCTTGCACATCTCATCTATTGGAATTTCAACCAGAACATCCTTGAATTTAGGAAATGGATGTTTTGGTTCTATGATCTGATGGATTCCTACGCCCAACCTTAAAACACCTAACCGAATCGCCGTTACTTTTCCCAATAAATCTCTTGTTCCATCATTGATTATAAAAACTGTAGTCTTTTCTGCTCGTCCGTTGATTTTGATCACGGCCTCAAAAGATCCTTTAACCTCCAACGGAGTCTTACTTCCATAAGAATACAAGATCTTATTTGTGTCCTTTACTTGATTTGAGCAGATTAGTCTACTGTTTTTCAACTTTTCCCACGTCTTATCTGTAATCAAATTTAAGTTACAGCCTGAATCTATGAGCATTTTTAATTTGACGCCACCTACTTCACATTCCACTGTATCGTCATCGTTCATATTGAAAATATAATGAACTTCTTCATCATCTGCACAACTATTTCTTTCTTCGACCAAGTTAACTTCATTTCCTTTCTTAAATTTTTTGGTGTTAGTATTGTCATTTTTTTGTTCTATTTTTCTTTTTTGAGGATTTGTTCTGCATAAAGCACTAAAGTGTCCAGGTTTTCCACACGCGTGACATTTCTTTCTTTTTGCTGGACATTCCTGGTTTGGTCCAAGATGAGAATTGTATCCGCATCTTCCACACTTTTTTGTTTTGTCACCTGGTTTACTTGTCTCAAATTTGTCTTTCTTTTGTCCATATTTGTTATCCTTTGTCTTGATAGAATTTACGTCATTTGACTTGTTTTTCTGCTCATATCCTTCTAATTGTTGTCCTACTACCTCTAACGTATTTGCTTCGATAATGACTTTATCTAAAGTTACGCTGTCTCCTATGGTTAGAATTTTCTTGCGTAGTTCTGAGGAAGAACATTTTTCAACTATTTGGTCAATCAAGTGTTCTTCAGGACAAGTAAATTTGCATTTGTCCGCTTGGCTTCTTAATTTCACTACGAACTTTTCAAACTTTTCCCCTTCTTGTTGTTTAATTTGACGAAATAGATGCCTTTCATAGATTTTATTCTGCTTGGGAAAGAAATAACTGTCAAGCTTTTCGATCGTTATTTTGTAGACATCTATTCCCTCGGCTGCCTCAATGTACGCTCCTGGTAAATTATAAGTTATTTCCTGAAGGGTGGATCCACCCAAAAGCAGTAAAGTTGCTCTTTTCTTCACCGGACAAACGATCTCTGTTGCTTCTAAATATATCTCTAAAGATCTCTTCCATCTTTCCCAACGTAGTGCTATAGTAGCATTATCTCCTTCGAGATCAAGTTTTTCTGGTGGTGGAAGCGTATTTGCCATATTATGGAGATTATTTGGGGCGACCTGTAACCAACGAACCAAATAATCGCGTGTGATTCCGGCAACTGTAAGTATATATTGTATTATCTGATACACTTTCAAGCATGATTTACGCTTCTCACCGCATCCACTCAGTCCCCAACTTCATGCAGGTTCTTATTGCCTAACTCACATATCTGCATGTTTTACAATCAAGATGACCCATTCTGCCAGGCACACACATTTCACGAATGGTTTACATTTTCATGTATCATAATATCATTTAGGTCATACTGCCTGACACATATTATCACACGGTTCACAATTTCATGTAGGCCCGTACTGCCTAACAGACTCAAACACGCACGGTTCACAATTTTATGTAGGCCCGTACTGCCTAACAGACTCAAACACGCACGGTTCACAATTTCATGTAGGCCCGTACTGCCTAACAGACTCAAACACGCACGGTTCACAATTTCATGTAGGCCCGTACTGCCTAACAGACTCAAACACGCACGGTTCACAATTTCATGTAGGCCCGTACTGCCTAACAGACTCAAACACGCACGGTTCACAATTTCATGTAGGCCCGTACTGCCTAACAGACTCAAACACGCACGGTTCACAATTTCATGTAGGCCCGTACTGCCTAACAGACTCAAACACGCACGGTTCACAATTCAATGTAGGCCCGTACTGCCTAACAGACTCAAACACGCACGGTTCACAATTCAATGTAGGCCCGTACTGCCTAACAGACACATATCTATCGCACACAACTGTGAAAACAATTCGGCATGTAAACAATCTTTTCGGTAAGTTAACGTAAGATAAAACTTTGGAAACATACTGCCTTCTATGTAGCTAGGTACATATTTTATATCAATTTTATAGTATTATTTGTATTTTTATATTACTTTTATACTAACTATACAAATTATACAATCAAAATTTTAGTATCTATGCAATGTTTTAGATTATTCTGTACTTACTATAAACAATTTAATCATTTAATTACAATTGAAGGAAGCGGAAGCCATGAGTACAAACAAGTACATACCTACTTATTTTATAACTCAACATAACTTTCAACATATTTACTCTGAAGCAAATATAGGTAACAATAAAGTACCACACCCATGACCCTACATACTAATTAGTTGTCTATCAAACCAATTACTACCTATATGGTATGGTTTAGTAATCTACGTAGGTAGGTACGTAGGTATCTGATTGATAAGTATAATATGTTTTTTGCCAACGCGATCAATTTGCCATCCTTAAAATGAGTGGCGTTACAGTCGATATTATATTATCATTATCATGCATCAACCTGCTCAGATTCAGTGTACGTCGCGCCTTAAGGTGTCGTTGTTTATTATGTAGCCGTTTAAAACCTAGCAGGGCATGTACCCCTATAACATATTAAGCAGACTATTGCATTGTAAACAATATGTTATGTCGATTGAACAAAATGACTAGTACAAAATAAATCATTCATGTTATATTAAAATCACAATTTTATACCCATCTACTGGTGTAGGTATATTTAATAGATTCCGTTTGTTTTCATTGATTTATTTTGATCATTTTGTTAGGGTCGTGTCTGCGTAATGCTCATAGAATCCTAACGGTATTAATACTAGGTAAAAGCTAATAAGCAAAAGAACATTAAAACCGTATTTACGTAATTATATCATTTGTATGTTCATCTTATCGTTCATATTCATTACTTTCAATTAGGAACGCAAATAATGCAAAAGTACACTATATTTACGACTTCAGAACATCAGCACGGCAGGTAGGTAGTGGCAGATTACGTAATAATTATGTATTGTATTAAAACACTTAACTATTACAACTGTTTCATATCTCATATGTATTTCCGTGCGCCCGCGCTGCCGCCGCGCGGCGCCCAGCGGCCAGCACCTGCCGCTCCGGCATACCGGCTACCTTGCGCGTCATACACCACATCCACGGCACAGGCCTCTGCCGTCTCCGTCTTTGTCCCTTCGATCTGACGCTGCTCCTCACTGCATATTTCACCAGCTTGACATATTTTGACCGCCTGCGCAAGGGTTAACTCATCAGCTCGAAGCATTCTATCGCGTAGTTTACTGTTACGGACGCCGCACACGATACGATCACGTATGAGACCTTCTTCCAGGTGCTCAAACTGACACGGCTGGCTTAGCAATTTTTAAGGCGGTTACGTACTCATCTATAGATTCACCTACCTCTTGGTTTCTTGTGAAAAATTTAAAACGTGCAATCGTTGTGTTTTGCTTTGTGCCGAAATGAAGATTAAATTTTTTCACCAAAATTTCCAGGTCTTCCTTGCTTTCGCCCTTATCATATTGAAATGTGGAATAAATGTCATATCCATCAGAGCCTATAAGATTCACCAATAAACTTGCTTGCACTTCTTTAGATTCCTTATAAACCCCGGAGGCTTTTAAAAATACTTCAAATTGACGATACCACTTTCGCCACGCGTCATCACGTGCGGCCGGGCCGCCTTCCAAGCACAACTCAGCGGGTGGACGGGCGTGTTCCATTATTTATGGAAACCAACACTGTTTATAACCGGAATTATTCACTTTTAATGCAGATTTACTCAAAATATACTGAAAATATGATTAATTTCGGACACCGCTGCCACCATGAAGTAAACGCGAGAATGGCTAGACAAAGACTGATTTATTTCCATATACCTTCAATTACATGCATGTACATAATATATAATACACAACAACTAGAATCAAGTATTGAACTTTTTTCCCTGTATGTGTGATCTTCGATATTGAAACGTTTTTGGAAACCGGCTTTTTTTGGGTGGTTGAAAGTCGTCATACATTGCGAAAGGATTCGCAATGACTCTCCCAGACAGCTTTTAAAAAACAGATCTTCTATCTTGATGAGTTCACTCTTGACAGAGTGTTTGTCGTCAACATTGCGTAGCTTTAGTGGCCCGTCGGAAAACACGTCGCCATTCCTCTCGCACCGCAGCAGCTGTCCTCGGACATTCATTAAGGCGCTAAGTATAGCCAAATCGCAATATTCAATTCAAATTCTTGAAATAATGGTTAAAGCTATCACCATGGAAAAAATATATAACATACTTCAAACAATGAAAAACAAATTGTCTTGAACAGAATCATAAAAATGACAAAAACTTTGATGAAAAAAAATATCCTGTAGACCCTGTATTTTGCATTAATTGCAAATTCTCTCGGAAACACAATATTTGTTTATGTTGAAACCAACACACAAAAATCGGCAATTTAAATACCTTCAATTTATCTTGAACGGTTTTTTTTTAACTTATTTGAAAGCCAAGAAAAGTAATAAAAACATCGAAATCTCGAGAATTTTGCGTTCGGCCTTGACGTAACCGCCGCGATGGTACCCACACTGATCAGAACTTAAAATGAGTAGGGCGTTACGGTCGATATTATATTGTCATACATCAACCTGCTCAGATTGAGCGGACTTAGCGCCTTAAGAAGAATTCTCAGCGCAGTCTTTAACTGATCTGTCCATTGCATGGGAGACCAGCTGTGTGCTCTGGTGGCTTCGACTTTGTCATAACTATACCAAATGCTCGATAGATGCATCTCTTGCATGCATAGCAAGAATTGATAGAGTAAAGTTTACTCATGTTGATATGACTCTAGAAATATGATGGTGTTATAATTTGCCAGCAGGTTCTTATTGCATTTTATTAATGAAGCTCATCACCATTTTGTGCCATACCGTAAGCGTTCGTCCCTCAACCATAACAGAATTCAACAATATCTGAAGAGCTTGAAGTATCGGTTTTCTACCTGCTTTCAAAAGCTCAGCCGTGATCCATCATCAGTTGGCGCATTGTTATTCGTCAGCTGTTTAAGAGTTACTTTAATCCTCGTACAATTTGACGCCCGTGAAAGACGGCTTTGGTACAGTGCAGTGTCGGGTCAATCTGGCTCTTGGGTTTTTACGAGATTACAACTTCTACAAGTAGCCACATTGCTGACGGAGAGACTTATGGTTGCCTATGACTGTTCTAAGAACTTCTTAAATTATTTCAATCGCTCAGAAGAAATAAGTAAAAAGAATGATGAAATTGGGAGTTAATCTATGTTGTTTTCTGTGTCTTGAGAAAATCGCTGATAAGTTTTTCTTTATGCGTTTTTTTCATTGGTGTATTTTGTACTTGCTATACACAGAAATAATTAGTGGTTTATTCATAGGTAAACAATATTATGTTTATCTATACATATAAATAAATATATTTTTTACCAAAAGTCTTCTTCTTATCGAGTCGATAACAATCCTAACTAAATCGTGCTGGCCTAGAATTTAGCTAAGAGTATAACATTTTCACTAAAATTCTAAAGTATCTTCTATCAAAACCCCCGAACGAGCGTAAGACGTAATTCGATTAAAAATATGATTCTGTAAACGCATTCTAAACAAGTTTTATATTATCCGGATATTCGGATAATTTGCAACAAATAATCCGGATACTAAAATTGACGGATATCCGGATAAAACGGATATCCAGATTGCAAACCCTATTTGTAGCGTCAGCGTTATAGGCTTAAAAGTTAAACAACTCTCTTAGTCAGAAAACACACTGGTCTGACGAGAGTCCGAAGCGACGAAATTCGCATGCGGCAGTGAAGGCACGAAATTCGCCTTTCGGACTGTTGGTTCCACTGCTTGGTTCCACTGGTGGGTCCATTAGGATTTCAAAATACTCATGGTGCCATTTTAATTCGGACGATTTTCGTTCGAATTTCGTCCGAATTTGCGGTGCACGACGATTTTCGTCATGCGTTCATTCAATATGCGCCACGTACCCCGCAACACCACCCACGCGCCGCTTTTCTACACAACAATTCGGACGGTACTGCGTAGCAGTGTGGCATGCCCTGCGAATCGCATCGCATCGTCGTCCGTAAGCACGATTTCGTCGTGCGAATCGCACCTATTAGGCGTTACAAAGTCTGCCACTATCGCTTGTATGCTACTTGGCTAGTATGTTAGTATTACAACCCCTAATACCAATGTTGTAGGATGTAGGTTGTCTTTTTTATTCTCTAAAATGAATGAGGCTTGGACCGTAAAATGGCGCCGAGATGGGAGAGTACCTAGCTGTCTCTTTTTCTCTTATGGCGCTAAACTACGTGCGAGTGGGTCAAAAGGTAGACGAGGACTACTACATGGTAACTCAATTAAATCTCTCCGACAAGGAAGGATAATTAAGATCGAATTCCACTTGAGGTAAGTTCGTTTGATCATCTAAATGTGACTAAACTTAATAACACTAAATACTTTTAGTGACTGTACTCTGTTTGTATGTTTAATTTAAATAAATTAAAAATAAACAAATAAATAAACTGATTTATAAACAAATGAAAGAATAATAATTAAAAACACTTCATTCTTTACAACACTTCATAATTTTAAAGTCTTCATTCTTGTTCGTTTTAATATTAATTTCACACATCCATTAAATACTTAAATAACAACTCGGAGTAATTAACTATTATTGTTAGTTCTTATCTAAAGGTAGAATATAAAATCATTAAATTGATGGATGATCGACTGCGTAGTAGATCTACAGTTGAGCCAGTGCGTATAAGACATGTGTCGGCTACTATATTATTTAATTCTGTTTTTTCTAGGTAAAGGTATTCATTTAACCGCTTATCAAAAATAATTTTTTCCAATTTTTTTTGTGATTTAACCTAAGCTGACCAGGTGGGCTTGTTCTCATATGACTGAACAACTTTTGTTCCATGATTTTGTTGAAATCCCAAAAAAATGTTGTACTCTTTTTTTTTGGGATTGCAGGTATTTTGTTACGAGTACTTACTTTATAGACTTTGCCTCTCTTCGAAACCCAAACTGGTTTTGTTCCTTACCGGCGCCGACTGAAAATCAGCGCTGCAGGAAACTGCAGCTCATGCTGAGTTTGGAGCCGTTTCCCGGTCACGGCACATCTTCGTTTCTATATTATAAAATCAAAAATTATGTCTATTGTTTGTTTTGTGTATGTTGTGTTTTATTTATAACTGTCATTTTCTGTTTAAAATTATGTTTATTTTCTTTGTGTAACTATAATTTACTTTGTTTTTGTTATTTTTTTTTTATGTGATAGGTGGCAAATGACACGGATCACCTGATGGTAAGCGATTTTAGACACCTGCAACACCAGAGGAGTCACAAGTGTGTTGCCGACCTTTGAAATGTGATGAGGGGATGGGGGAAGGGGGGGGGGGAGGTTGGGCCTCCGGTACCCTCACTCACTCGGCGAAACACAACGCAAGCGTTGCTTCACGCCGGTTTCCTGTGAGGCCGTGGTATAACTCCGGTCGAGCCGGCCTATTCGTGCCGAAGCATGGCTCTCCCACGGCAATAATTATGCGTCGTGAAATGGAATAAATGTGTTATCTATCTACCTATCTACTTTTCATGCAAAGTTGGCTCGTAAGCTGATCGATTTGTATAAAAATTCTAAAAACATTTTTGTGATTTCTGCAAAGCTGTAGAACAAAAGTTTTTCAGTTTGATGAGTAGAAGCCTCGTAGAAGCTTACCCTGAAGCACCACCTCACCTTTTTGTTACACCTTTTTGTTACGTTAAATGCATCTGTCAGTTTTGTAAAACGTTAATATTTTATTGTTTTGTGTTGCAGTTGGAAGGATTGTTTTATAAAAATAATTACATTAAATTAATAAAACATACTTGTGATCTCTACAAAATAAATAACAGTTCATCATTTGTGGACAATGACGGATGTTTCATATATATATATTATACCTATTCTGTTATTTAATTTTATTTCATACCTATTATTTATTTTGTAGAGATAAGTTCACAAGTACCTATATTATATTAATTTAATGCAATTATTTTCATACAACAATCCTTCCAACTGCAACATAAAACAATAAAATATCAACATTATGAGTATGGTCTCTTTTTTCTTAAGAAAAATATAAGTAAAATTGAGTATGGGTACAAACCTATGAGTTAAGTATAAGTTATACTATTGACATGTTTTTTAATTTGTCATTTTTTTTGTTTATTTTAAATTTGGTTGACATCCAGTTTGAAATGTATTTTAATTTGACATTTTCAGATAATACCTCTAATATGTTTTCCTGTATGACATTCATTAATATTTTTAAATCGTCCGCTTACTGCAAGAAGTCATTCATTATATGCAAAGAGTCATCATCTGCATTTTTACTTTATACCAAATAGTCCACGCAGAGCTCTAAGATAATCAAAATTAACAGCCAGCTTTTTCGGTACCTAGAGGACCACCAGCTGCTTAGTGACTGACACATACTGGGACCCGCTCATATAAGGTACTTAACGCTCAAAACTCGATTTCCAAAATAAAGGCATTATACAAAAAAAAACATGAGGGTAGTCATGTTTTTTTTTGTATAATGCCTTTATTTGTAAATATGTCACATCATTTTTACAAAAATTGAGTCGTTAACTGACACCAGTTATCGAGTGCATCAACTCAAAGTTTGCTACCTACGTAAATTATTGATTATCCTATGTGTTTTCATACTGTTCCTACACCGCACAAATTAAGCACCTGACAAAATAGCGCAAAGTTGTATTATTACTTATTTTAGTGACATAATAAGTAGTGTCTCGTAGACATAATAAAAAATATAAAAAAAAAAACAGAACTTTGAAAAATAGAATTAATTCTCAAATATTAAGTAAAGAGTCACATACACCATAGGATAACCAAAACTTTGAGCTGATGCACTCGATAACTGGTAGAAGTTAATGACTCAATCTTTGTACAAATGATGTGACATAATATCGACTCTTGTAATATCAAATGTAGTAAAAGCCAAAACGCGACTTTACAGGAGAAGCAAAAAACAAAAATGGTCATCATATTATTGTCCATAACTTTTTTGATTTTAAAGTTATTTAAATAAATTAAATAAAAGAAACATGGAACTAAGAGTTTTATAACATGGATAACATAGAAATTGCGTACCATTCGTAGTTTAAGATTTTGCATTGCATTTACTACAAAAACATTTTCAAAATGGTTTTTATGACCCTAATTTTAACCTAAAAAACGTATAGCTGTAGTTAAACATTGTAGTTCAAACCATTGGCATTAGTTTCGTTGAATATATTTTTATGTATTAAAAGACTCGTTTTTAATGTATCAAATGGAATTTATATTGATAAATTTAGGTGAATAGTCACAAAAACAAAAAGATAGGAAGCAAAATTGTTTATGAAATGAAACAATACAATTGAAAACAACAAAAAGACAACCAAAGTATTGGTTTAGAATTTAACAGAACCATTGCTAAAATTTTCTCATTTTTTTAAGTATAAAATTGTTCATTAAATTAAATAATAGAATTTAAAACATCAAAGAAAATATCTTATCTTAAAAATGTCCTGTAAATTATAGATTTTAATTTAACAGAAACATTAACAAAAATTGTGACACAAAATATTTTTTTACAAGAAGCTACTTTTTTTGTCAAATTACAAATATAAAGTTATAATATAACTACAGTAAACTACAACAAATAAAGTAACAAAAACAATTATTACTTTAGTTATGGATAAACAATTAAACAACACAACATCAAACATTAACCGTAAAAAAAATAACAAAATGAAATTCCGTATTTTTCCTGTAAGTCACGCTATCATAAGTAAATCTAGTCAAAATTCTTACGTCCTACATTACGAATTTCAGCAAAAAGTAGATACTTTTAATCAGGTAACATAAACGTAACAAAGAAAACATAGAAAATTGAAAAATAATGTAAAGAAATAGTGATCTAAAATTCTATTCTTAAATTTGCCTCTGGATATTCCTACATCCTCCTCATGTAGATCAGATGAAAAAAATACGGTGTATCATTTGTTACGGTTAGTATTTGATATTTGGTTATGTTGTCTGTGAATAAAGTTATAACGATATCTTCTACTTGCTGTAGCTTACTGGTAATAAAGAGCCCACTTTTTTGTAAATTAAATGTGTTTCTTGAGATTAAGATTTTTTATTATACATTTTTATTTTCTTCACAGTCTAGATCTTCTTCATCAGTTTCAATTAGGTTATCAATGTAATTGCCCTGGAAGAGCATTTCTAAGTATTCCCTATGAAATCTATTAGGTATAGTTTTTTTAAGTCTTTATATTTAAGTTCAGAGAGAAGCAGTTTTTTGTGTAGAGTGGTTGTAGTTTTATAGTGTTAATTTCTTTTATGTATTTATTTCTTGGGCTTTTAAGTTTCTCTTTTATTTTCTGTCTTTTTGCCTTTTCCCATTCCCTTTCCTTTTTCATTTTTACTTTTTTCTTGGAAAAGTGTCACTTTTTCAGTAACTGTCTCTTCTTTCATAGAATATTTAATTTCTATTTGATCCAAATTTTTCTTCTTTAATGTTACTATTCGAATTTCTTTGAATTTCACTTTGTTTAATGTTTCTCGTGTAAATATTTTTGATGGTATTTATTCCCAAATAATAAAATCTTTGTGTTCCATTACGATTACATTGTAGGGTCTTGGGTTCTTCCTAGCGCTTTCCATAAATGAAGGCCACTGTGAAGGACTCCATACTATAATTTTTCTAACTTCACCTTCGATAGTTGCATGCAGTGGCGTAGCAAGGTGTAATCTAGGCGTGGGCGAAATCGCACAGCGAGGCCCCCTATCTTTCAGAAATTTTTACATAGGTATGATAAGATGGTCAGTCATTTCACGGTTTTATTTCCAGTGCTAAAAAACTGAAATGTGTGTCGAATAATTTTGTGGGTATCATTTAAACGGTTAGCAAAATATTCGTAATTTTGTAAGCAAAAAATATATTCGGTCAGGCAAAATAACTAGTTGGTCAGCAACTTATGACCAGCAAACATTTCAGATTCGATCAGCAGTTAATGTCATACTGGACTACTCGAAATTTTTTTGAACAACCAATTACATATTTTGGCTGCATTGGGTGAACCACATTTAATCAAATGGTAAGCACTCAGACTGTTAGCAGAAATTCATTAAATAAATAAACTTTACTCGTCAAGCACAAAATGGGCGCCACTATAATAATTTTTTTTCAGTACGTACGTACCGCTCGTGTCACGCGTCAGCATTTTGCTCCGCCCACTTTAGCGAAAAATCCTGCTTTTTTTTCAATACAAACGCAACCTAATTTTTCATATAAGTTACCGTTTGTAAAATATGCGTACCTATCAGATAAACTGCCTATATACGATATATTTTTATTTTATTTACATGTTTTATCTACTGACCAATTATAAAATCTTGCTAACTGAGTAATTATTTAATATCGCGAATGTTTATTGAGCAGACACATAATATTACAAGCTGTCTGCATACTAGTTAAATTGCTGACAATATTAAGATTTTTTGCAGCAAGATTTTTTTTTGTTTTTTTAGCTATGCTTATTTAACTATATTTACACTCAAGGGGGCCTTGCGCGTGATCTTATTTAATATAAAAATATTACAACTTATGGTTAAACGTCTATCACCCTATTTCATACAAAAACTGGCTAAAAACTACACAAATACACAATTAAAGTTATGGTCAAATTAACGTCATCTAACAGAGCACTGACATTTAACTTTAAGGTAAGTCAGCAGTCAGCACCCTAGTAGTGGGCCTCGAGCGAGACCCCACTATGATAGCCATCGCGGTTTTATTCATAGAGTATAGGTTATCACAGTTACTTTTTAGCTATACTTAATAGTCACAGGGGCCTCGCGCGACTCTATTTGTAATGTAAAAATATTATTCCTTTATAAATAAAATGGAACAATTGGATTTCAAATGTTTTTATGGTTATTACTTTGTATACAGTTTTGCCATTTTTATTTTTAGCCATACCCACATAAAGCACTGAAGGGGGCCTCGTGCGCGGCCTCTTTAATTACAAGATTTTATGAAATAATGTGACCCCCTTACGTTAGCATTTTAGGTAGGGGGCCTAGCGCGAGGCCCCCTTGAGCGCGAGGCCGTGGGCGAGGGCCCACTTCGCCCACGCCTTGCTACGCTACTGGTTGCATGAACAGAGTCCGCGGGCATATATTCATATTCATCATATTCATTTATTTCCATTTATTATTCATATTCATTTATTATTATTTATTTCCATTTATTTTCATTTTTTATTTATTTATATAGGTATGTCCAGGTAGCAAATAATTTATCTGTATTACTTGCAGATTTTCCGACTCCTGTAAAAAGTAATATAATACTACTTTATTTTTATTTTGACCTGTACAGGAATCATAGTACAGAAGAACATTTTTGTAACCTTGTTTGTCCACTTCTTTTAAATATAAATACAAACAGGTCGCTATCTCAGAACCGCCCCTTTTCCCATCGCACTCGCCCCAGGTGTAACAGAAAACATTCTGCCTAATACTCTCATACACGGTTAAATTAAATACTGCTTACTTCCTGGAATAGTAAAGGAGCATACTTTCCCCATATGGTGTGTTCAAAACTTTTTGTAAGTCGAAACCACACGTTACTGTATTAGCATTTTTCAGGTTTTGATGAGCTTTGTGTCTCTTATCACAAGCCTCTTTTTTCTCCAAGTGTCTTTGAAATTTCTCTTTATCTTCCTCAGTCATTTCGTCTCCTAAATTATCTGCTTTAATACATGTAAAATATTACCTTTTTTTGGGTTGTGGAAGCCAAGATCATACTCTTCATTAAAAATATTTCTAAACATTCGTTCACTTACTCTTTCTTTATTGTTTATTTCACAGTCTTTACTATATATTCTATATAAATTAGTCAGATTTTTTAACTCTTGGGCGAGATACATGCGTTTGCTATTTTTTCTGTTGTAATGCGATGGACAAGCCGGAAGCTTTTCAATAAATTGTCGTACGCTCTTTGACGGCTAGTTGTAGTAAAAAACATTATGATAGGAATTGTGTCTTTTACGATAGATTGACCTGAACGATTTTATAATTAGAATTAAATTAAAATGTCCTAAACAACCGTTCCGTGTGGAAATATGTCTTTAACTAGTACAAAATAATTTGTACTATTTACTTGTTATAGGTTTGAAAAATAAAAAGTAAGTTACCACAAATGAATATAAAATAAAATTGTACAGTTAATCAATACATAAACAATTTTTTCGTTAATTAACTAATATTATACGTATCTTCTACACAATGCTTATTGAAAGTGCACTTTTTTTAAATACCTTTGTCGGATTAGACTTCGTAAAAAAATCGGTTGAACCTATTGTTTATTATAAAAATCGTTGAGTTCTTGTAACAAATATTTTGGAGCAGCTCCCAACCAAAACATTAATTCAAAGTGCTGTAAAAGCCACACAGTGTGAAACTGTGTATTTTACGACAAAACGACCTGATACATTTACTTTAAATGAATTTATTCAAAGTGTTGTAAAGACCAGTCGGTAGTGGATTATGTCTTTTACAACAAAATTCCATGATAAATTTACTTTAATTTACACTGCTGTATAGGGCACTCGATAGTGAATTCTGTATTTTACGACAAAATACCCTTTCAAATGGCCGTTTTTTTTTGAAATGTCGTAATAAGTTGAATAGGCAAAAAATGTGTAATTACAGCATTTAACTGACTATTGCATTGTCGATTACTGTCAATTACAACACGATTTTCAAAGAGAATCTGCTTAATTTTGTGGGTCGTAATTACATTTTTTTGCGAATATCGAAATTTTAAATACACAGATCGATAGATCTCACGAAACTGAGTACAACGGTGTCAAAAACTAATTTTGACCAAAATGGCTTTTACTACATTTGATATTTACAAGGGCCGATATGTATACCTAAGACTACCGTCATGTATTTTTTTTTTTGTAAAATGCCTTCTTTTTGGAAATTGAGTTTTAAGCGTTACCTTATATTATGAGCGGCCCCGTGTGCGTGTGCGTGCGCGTGCGCGTGCTCGTGCGCGTGCGCGTGCTCGTGCGCGTGCGTTCATTTTAAGGTTCCTTCTAATACACAAAGCATATAAAGAAAAGCATGATAAAATCGAATTCCACGCGGACAGGTGGCGGGCAACAGCTAGTCCATTAATAAAACACAATAGAAGTTCCTGTTTAAACACAATATAAGTTATTTTAAAACTTACTTAACTAATCTTATTTTCTCAATTTTAATTTACAGTTATGAACGTGTTATCTCAACATTCTGAGTCTTTTTTTTCGTCCTTGGAAGAAGATCATATAGAAAGAGAAGGGCTGTTGGACAAGTTTTACCCAGTATCCAGAATATGGTATAGAAAGGACCCGTTCGACACATACATTATTATATACATACATTTTTAGCCATCGTAATTTAACAAGAAAACCCAGACCATCGAAATCGTATTTATTAGCATAGTCGTACCTAGGGGGAGCAGGCCCGCAGCTGCCTTCCCTGGACTACGCTTACGGTCGGAATTGGGTGATACTTTTGTCAAAGAAATCATAAATCTTCTCGGAAAATCCCCAAAAATTACTTTTAAAATAGTTGTGTTTTCTAACCTAATAAATGTTCATTTCTATTTGTGTTGATTTATTTACGTAAGTCCTGGGCACTTCTGCTTTTCCTTAACTCAATCCCAGGCAGTGCAGTTCATTATCTAGTGAGAGGTTACTCCACCCACAGCAGCTTTGTTGCGTGGTTAACGACACGGCTCTATGGTCTTATCTGTGGTGATGTTGAAGTTGAGATGAATGAAGGTAAGCTAATGTTAAAAGATCCAATAGTTAAAGTCATAAAGTTAGGTATAGATATTGAATGCTAAGCTAGTTAGAGCAAAGTGCGCCGATGCGGCTATTTACGCTAAATTAATATATATTTTTTCTTATATTTTAAGGAGGGTTTTTTCTTGTAAGAAAATGTCACCCTCATAGTGCATAATCAACATATACAGAAGTACTATCTGCGTTTTATACAAGTGTTTACTATTTTGCACAAAGCCAAAGCTTCCATAGAGAATGGAGTTGATAATATAGTATTACATACAACATCAAATATATTATAAATTATAGACAACAAAAAGTTTATCCTCTCTATTTCGTTCCTGACACATTCCATGATTACGTGGTACATGTGCGAGATGAAAATAGTGATTAACGTGTTGTGATTTATAATTTTGTTATGTAAATAGCATAGATAAGTTTTGTTCTGTTTTATAGTTTCGTGTTATGTTAATGTGTAATTGTTATGTTTTCTATTTTTTCTATTTGTAAGTTTAATTATTGTAACAGTTTTCTAAATAAATAAATCGTTTAGTTTGGTTTCATTTCGTTAGGAGCTAAACAGGCGCAATACAGTTTTGTATGGCAAGTGGCTCTCCCGTTGGTATTGCCCCTGGCCAGTGCCATAGATGCCAACTCTATGGCCACTCGGCCAGAAACTGCTACGCCAAGCCTAGGTGCGTCAAATGCCTAGGCAATCACGGCACCCCTGACTGCCCCCGCCCCAAAGACAAGAGCGAGTGTACGGAACCCCCTGGTTGCGTACTCTGCGGTGCCCTGGGACATCCAGCGAACTACCGCGGATGCCCCAAGGCACCACGCGCTAGTCGTAGGCCTGGCAAAAAAGGCCCCGCGCCCTCCGCCTCGGAACCCCGGCCCGCACGCCGCGCTGTCCCACGTACTGAGGATTTCCCACCTCTACGTCCGACAAAAACACCCGCCTTCACCCCCAACATCGCAGCCTCTCAGGAGCTGCAACCCGCCTGGAGAAGCCAAGCAGTCTTGGCTTCACCACCTCCACTCATGGAAACTCCAGTTTCCATGCCCACGGCATTCAAGCCGACCCCCAAGCCCCCCACCAAACCAGCTAAGATCAGCAAAGCGCCCCTTCCCCCTAAGGTCTCCCCTCCAGCGCCTGTCCCAGACACGGTGGAGGAAGACGATCTTAGCCTTGTCATCCGCTTTGCCAGCGCCATTAACATGGAGCAGGTCCGCGACCTGGCTAGGGAGCTCAGAGCAACCCAGCATAACACTGAACAGCGTTGCATAGCAATGCTTAAGCATTCGCGACTCATCGCAGCCATCTCGGAGTTCAATGTTAATTCTCCATAATGGATTTAAACCCCTCCAAAGGTAGACTCAAGCCCCGATCTATTACCGTCGCATTCTATAATGCAGACGGTATCCTCCCCCAGCGTTGGCAAATCATAGATTTCCTTCGCGAACACCAAATCGATGTCTTACTAGTGCAAGAAACACACCTTAAACCTTGCACTCGCGGGCCTAAAATCCCCAACTACGATTTAGTGCGTAACGATAGAGTGAACTCCGCAAAGGGCGGCACTCTCATCTATTACAAAAGGTCCTTGCACTGTATACCCATCGACACCCCCCCTCTCACGAGCATTGAGGCCTCTGTCTGTCGGCTAGCCATGACCGGCCACCAACCCATTACCCTAGCTTCGGTCTATCTCCCTTGTAGTGGCGACAAACCACTACTCGGAAGCGACATCGAGGCCCTTTTCAATCTAGGAGGCGCAGTCATTCTGGCTGGCGACCTAAATAGCAAACACGAACGGTGGAATTGCGTATCCACCAATACCAGAGGTAGAGCCCTTGACAGACTCGTTGACCGACTCAACTTCGACATCATTGCCCCAATGACCCCCACTCACTTTCCGTACAATGTCAATCACACCCCAGACATTCTAGACATAGCACTTCTAAAGAACATCAACCTTCAGTTGTGCTCGATAGAAGTGCTCCAAACCCTGTGTTCCGACCACCAGCCGGTCCTGTTACAATTAGGTCCCCCAACCCCCACGGCCCCGCCCACCAAGACGATAGTTGACTGGGACAGCCTTGAGGACAAACTCAAAGCTACCAGTTCACCGGACCTTGACAACATACCCGACGACATTAAGTCTTTAGATGACGTCCGATGCGCAATCGATGCCCTCAGCAGCCACACTCAATCAGTCGTAAAAGACTGCTCCCGGCAGGTTCTAGTGCTGCCCCAGCACCGCTGGAGACTGCCGGAAGACGCGAGGTCGCTGCTGACCGCAAGAAATGCAGCCATCCGTGCCTACGACAGCTTCCCAAACGAGGAAAACCGCACTCGCATGCGAGCTTTACAGAGAGACGTAAAGCAGACCATGCAGGAGCTGCAGCAGACCCGTTGGGATGAACTTCTTGGGGGAATCTCGCCATCTCACGTCGCGTATTGGAGCTTGGCGAGAGCCCTCAAGAAGGATGTCGAGTCCCCCATGCCCCCTCTCAAACGCCCCAACCTTCCGGATGCCTTTGACGACTCCGAAAAGGCCGAGTGCCTGGCCGACAGCCTAGAGGCCCAATGCTCCCCCAGTACACTCCCAATCGAGCCCATCCAGCTACAGAAGGTGGATGAGGAAGTCGAACGGCGAGTAGCCCTCCCCCCGACCGAGTCTCTTGCCCCAGTCACCCCGTGTGAAGTAGAGAAGGCCATTAAACAGCTCAAACCCCGGAAGGCCCCCGGCTCTGACGGCATCACCAACAAAGTACTCAAGTACTTCTCCCCGAATCTCATTGCTCTTCTAGCGTGCATCTTCAATGCAGCCATCGACAACTGCACCTTTCCCGACACGTGGAAAAGTGCAGACGTCATAGGCTTCCACAAATCCAATAAGCCCCGCTCTGAACCCTCCAGCTACAGACCCATAAGCCTCCTCAAGGCCTTGGGTAAACTGTACGAACGCATTCTCCTCGCCCGCCTAAAGTACATTGTCCAGTCCAAAGGCCTTCGACCAGACGAGCAGTTTGGCTTCAGAGCCAGACACTCGTGCGTCCAACAGGTGCACCGCATAACGGAGCACATTATAAGCGGCTTCGCCCGCAGACAGTTCACAGGAGCTCTCTTCTTTGATGTGGCGAAAGCTTTCGATAAAGTCTGGCACAACGGGTTGATATACAAACTATATCAGCTGGGACTGCCAGACCGGCTCGTACTCATACTACGAGACTTCCTCACGAATCGGAGCTTTCGCTATCGCATTGAAGGAGTCTACTCGTCCCCCCGACCCATCAGAGCCGGAGTCCCTCAGGGCTCCGTTCTAGCCCCCACACTCTTCTCGCTCTACATGAGCGACATGCCGCGATTCCCAAATGTCAACCTTGCGCTTTTCGCAGATGACACAGCCCTCTATCTATCCAGCCGCTCAGCGGGCCTCATCCTTCGAAACCTCCAATCCTCTGCCAGTGCCCTGGGCAAATGGTTTAGGAACTGGAGGATCGAAGTGAACCCCGAGAAAAGTGCAGCCATGCTCTTTTCATTCAAACGTCTCAGTACCGAGACCAATCCCATCGATCGCAGCATTAAACTGTTCGATCGCCCCATCCCGTGGGAACGCTCTGTCAAATATCTAGGCGTCACCCTAGATGACCGACTGACGTTCAAAGACCACATCAAACGAGTCCGAAACAAAGCAGCCTTTGTTTTAGGCCGTCTCTACCCCCTCACGAACAAGAAAAGTAAAATGTCCCTTAGAAATAAGGTGACACTTTACAAAACTTGCATCCGTCCCATTCTCACCTACGCCGGCGTAGCGTTCGCCCATACAAAGCCCAGTCTCATCCACCGACTTCAGGTCATCCAAAATCGCTTCATGCGCCGAGCCACGGGCGCCCCATGGTTCGTGCGCAATGAAAATCTCCATTGCGATCTAGAGCTTCCCACCATAGCTCAATACCTGAAGCAAGCGTCAAAACGCTACTTCGATTCCGCCCCCCATCACCCCAACCCCCTATTCGTAAGCTCCGCAGTTTACGACCTCCCCGCGAATCCCATACGCGTGATCCGACGCCCCCGGCACGTACTCGAGGATCCCGATGATCCTATCACGCTAGCCGTAGCAGCCATGACCCCCCCGCCCCAACCACAGAGTAACACCACACCGACATACTGCCGACGCTTCTCGCGCCTACCAGCGCTATCGGCACATACCGGGCCGATTCTCTCCGATCCTCCCCGTCCAAGCAACGTCCTAAGCCGAGGTCCGTGCCCACCTGGGCGCCCTTAGGCAGTTGCATCTTTTTGCTTAGGCTGAGTACCCTACGTACTCGCCTTCCCTGTCCGGTGAAGTTGTAAAGGCCCAACGGCCAACAACAAACATGTCCGTTCGAAAAAAAAAAAAAAAAAACCATGCAAATCGTTCACTTCACACTCTACAGCTACAGCGCAAACAACAGAAGCTCCTAACGACTGGAACAGCTATTTCTCAAGCAAGAAGGCATTTTACTGGCAGAACCCTCTGTCCGTTCCCGACTCACTCTGCATACTGGAACGCGTAGCTAACGGTTGGACGTAAGCCTAGCCTGTGGCGAAGCCCGTCCGCTCCGTACATTTGGTCCTTCAAAGAGCCGGATCCGTCAAAGAAAAACCATGCCGACTACGCGGTCCCAGTTTGCAGCTTCGGCTAATACAGAACTGCCCGCTGGTGAACAGACGCCGAATCGAAACGAAGAAACGCCTTTGGGAGAAATCACAGAACAGACGAGAAATGAACCTCCGTTGCGCCATGAACAACCTCCGCAATCACCATCTGACCCGCTTCTCAGCGACCTTGGCCGGCGTGAATCACAGTCAGAGAAGCGAAGCACAAGATCGTCGCGGAAAAGCGAAAAACAGTACCAGATTGCCAAGAAAGACGAAGAAATAGCAAGACTGAAGCTAGAACTTGCTATGGCACAGAAAAAAGCCTTAGCCCTCGAGCAAGAAACGAGTGAAGATGAAGACATTGACAGCGTCACATCATCAAAGAACGAGACACTCAAGCGCACCGCCACGTGGGTGAAAACACAGAAAAACCAAGCTGAAGAGGCGCCAGGGGTCATACCCGCCCTGTCGCTCAAAGAAGTCCGTCCCCCTACAGCAGCGAGGTTTACTACAGAAGCACCTCCAGCGGGGCCAGTCTCACAACCACAGGTGACTGGCTTCACAGATCAACAGAAAGAGAGGAACATGCCCTTCAAATGGCAAAACCCGTCCGCCTTTAACCGGGCGTACCGTATTTTAAAGATAGGTCTATTAACGATGGAGAAGAAATATGTAATTCTTTTAATAGTCATTTTCATTCCGTATTTGAACCATCTTCTTCCTCTAGCTTCTTAGATAACAATAATATAGCAACATTAAGTGAAGATGCTCTCATTAATTTACATTCCTTTGAGGTCACACCCGAATTCGTTCATAATTATTTAAAATCAATCAACGTAAATAAGGGATCGGGACCTGATGGTGTGCATCCGGTTTTAATTCGCGCTTGTTCTTCTACGCTGGCGGTGCCTATAACAATTATATATAATAAGTCTTTACGTGAGGGACAGGTACCATCTATCTGGAAGACCGCTTGGATCACTCCTATTCCTAAGGGTGCTACCAGTCCAGATATAGTGAACTACCGTCCTATATCTAAAATATGTCAATTCGGAAAAATTTTAGAAAAAATTGTTACAGAGACACTTTTTGACAATGTTCGTCAATATATCATTCCCAACCAGCATGGTTTTTCTAAGGGTCGTAGTGTAGACACTAATCTATTGAGTTTTACGCAGGTTATCTTGAGTGCGATGGATTCAGGCTATCAGGTTGATGCGGTGTATACCGATTTCGCCAAAGCTTTTGACAAAATTTGTCATGATACGTTATTGAAGAAGCTTTGGCGGCTCGGTATACACGGCGATCTTCTACGCTGGATGAAATCTTACGTAGAGAATAGAAATCAAGCTGTTGTTCTCGGGGGATACATATCGGAATATAAAACTATCAGTTCGGGAATTCCGCAAGGGTCCCATCTCGGGCCCTTGCTTTTTATTTTGTATGTTAATGATATTAATCAATCAGTAATTCATTCAGATATGTTACTCTATGCTGATGATACAAAGATCTTCAAAATTATCAAAAATACGCACGATTGCGAATTATTGCAAGAAGATTTAAATAATTTTGAAGCTTTTTGTAACAATAACAATCTGTTTCTAAATTCCACTAAATGCCATATAATTACGTATACTAGAAAAGTGTCTCCTATTGTTTACAGCTACACACTCTGCAATTCTACTCTTGATAGGGTGTCTCAAATTCGAGATCTGGGTGTAACTATGGACGCCAAACTTACATTCGTTCCTCATGTGGACACAGTTTTAAATAAAGCTTATAAAAAGTTTGGTTTTATATTACGTGTTGGTAAATCCTTTAAACTACCTTATACCTACAAGCTATTGTACTATAGTTATGTACGCAGCAACTTAGAGTTCGCTAGTAGTGTCTGGTGTCCATTCTATAAGGTACATATCGATAGAATCGAGAGACTGCAAAAAAAGTTCGTTAAAGCTTTAGATTATAGGATGGGTCATCATTATTATCAGGATTATAAACAATCGGCTGCCCGACATAGGATTGAGCTCTTGAGCGATCGTCGCGACTATATTGATTTAACATTATTATTTAAAATTGTAAATAACCTTATTATTTCACCGCCGTTATTGCGGAATGTATTATTTAGAGTACCACGCAGACGCGAGAGGAGCTGCCGTGTCAGGACGTTGTTTTCAGTACCTACCAGTGCGAGATGTTATGTAAACAATGTTTTTATTCGGCGAGCTTGTAGAATGTACAACAGTAAGTTTTTGGACGTTGACTTATTTTCTAACTCTTTAGCACAATTTAAAACTAAAATTAAAAAAGTTATACTTACTAATACATAGGATAAAACTAATAAATATATTGTAGTAATTTCTTGCTGTAATGTAATATTTACATTTAGTATCAAAAAGATAATATCTCTTTCTAGGATAATCCTTTTTTTTTTCTATAGCTCTATTGTATGTATTATATCATAGGAAACTATAGGTCTACATTGTTATATGTATTTTTAAGTGATTCATTTATAAGACTGTTTGTTTCTCTGTAAAATAAAATAAATAAAATAAAGAAGAAAGAAAAACAGAATTGTCCGAGCTTGCCCAAGCCATCACCATCGCCGCACGCTCAGCTACACCACACAAATTCTAAGGCAAGTTACCAATGTTCAACGGGTCTCACAATGAATGGCTCGCCTTCAAATCTGCATACATCGAGTCATCAAGCCACTACACCTCAGTTGAAAACACAGCAAGACTACGTCAGTCCCTAGTCGGAAGAGCGAAAGAAGCCGTCAAAAGCCTATTGATCGTCAACTCAGACCCCGAAGACATCATGAAGACTCTTGAAGCCAGCTTCGGACGTCCAGACTCTATCGCATTCGCCGAACTAGAGAAGCTGCGCGGCCTACTGCGCACTACAGACTCACCGAAAGATATTTGCCTTTTTGCAAATAAAGTCAAGAACTGCGTGGCCACACTGCAGTACCTCAACAAGGCACACTACCTAGCCAGTCCCGAGACTATGAAGAACATCATAGAGAAGCTAACACCTACGCTTCGATATCGCTGGTATGACTACGCAGCAGAACACACGAAGACAGACTCCGACCTACTACAGTTTAGTCGCTTTTTGGAGCGAGAAGCCGACAGAAGCAGCAGATTCGCGCCACCCGAACAGATAACAGAAGACTTTGCGCCGCGAATACAGAAGCGTATGCAACGCACTCACTTTACATCGAAGAGAGAAGCAATCAAATATCCATGCTCTATCTGCGAACGAAAAGGACATGAAGCTAAAGAATGCAAGACCTTCACAGACGCTGACAACGACGACAGATGGGCGTTGGCAAAGAAAAATAACCTATGCTACAGATGCCTACACCCAAGGAAGAATGCACACAAATGCCCGAAGCGAAAATGTGACGTAGACGGCTGCGAACGAAGTCACCACCCGATGCTACACTTCGAGCTGAAGTCAGAACAGAGAAACAATGATGATGAAAATGAAACAGAGAGAGTAACTTCGACATTCTGCGAAAGGAAGAAGCGCGTGTTCCTGAAGATCATACCAGTTCAAGTCTCCGGGCCCAGTGGACAAGTCAGCACCTACGCGCTCCTAGACGATGGCTCTACCGTAACTCTGATAGATGCCAACGTAGCCAAGCAGGTCGGTGCCAATGGACCTCAGGAACCGCTGAATCTGGAAACAATCTCCGACCACCTATCATCAGGCTCATCACGCCGCATCACCGTCACACTAAGAGGGCAAGACCGGCCGTTCGACATTCAAGCCCACACCATAGAGAAGCTGAGACTGTCATCACAAACTATAGAAGGGGAGCATATATGGGGCTGCAAACATCTAGAAGATATCCAGCAACATCTCATCTATGAAGATGCGAAGCCGACAATCCTTCTGGGGCAAGATAACTGGCACCTCTTAGTTGCCACAGAACTGAGAAGAGGAAGCCGCAGTCAACTCGTCGCATCACGAACACCTCTGGGCTGGGTACTGCATGGGTCCGACACGCGCACCATTGGCCATCAAATACATTTTGTACATCATCTCAGCGAATCACCACAGGACGTACAAACAGTCGAAGAAAGAATGGACGAACAGCTCAAACATTACTTCGCGTTGGACTCCATCGACATTAAGCCAAAGCAGCCTAGAAGCGACCTGGAACAAAGAGCACTCACCATCCAAGACGAGTGTACGAAAGAGACAGAAGATGGCCGCATCGAAACTGCGTTGCTATGGAAACGCGACGATATCAAGTTACCCAACAATTACGATAACACTCTCAAGCGACTGATGACGACCGAGAAGCGCATCGACAAAGACGCCCGCCTGAAACAGAAATACAATGAACACAGATGGTACAGCGGCCCTCAGTTTCTCCTACGAAATCCATCTGAATGGCCTACCGAAGAGCAGACACCGCCTGAAACTACAGGAGAGGAGAAAACGCTAGTGTTACACGCGACCGAAGCGACTTCGAAGATCGCGCTCGCCACTCCACAAGCCAGCCGGTTTTCAAAGTGGGAACGACTCCTGCGTGCCACAGCCAGAGTCCTACAATTTGTAGAAAACTGCAAAAGAGGCAGGCGCCTGCACGTTGGATACAGCCGCACGAAGAAAAACAAAGAAAAGGACCCCGAGTGGAAGCGTCAATCGAACCGCAAACAACCTACACAGGACAGAAAAGGACAGAAAATAGAAGACAAAAAATACCTACCTATAGACGCTGATCTTCTCAAGAGAGCGGAAACTCAAATAGTACGCCTCATACAGGAAGAATCCTTTTACGAAGACATTCAAGAACTGAGAAAAGGAAAAAACACACGCAGCACAGGCAGACTGCACTCCTTATCGGTGGTACTCATCAATGACGTCATCCACCTCAGAAGCCGGGTCAGCGCAGCGGCGGGAGTAACCGACAGACAGAAAAACCCGCCAGTGTTAGACGGAAACCACTGGGCTACCAAGCTCTGGGTAGCCTACGTACACAGACGTCTATTACACGCCGGCGTTGAAACTACGATAAATGAGTGCCGCCAACAGTACTGGGTACTCAGACTACGCCCGATAACAAAAGAAGTCCTAAATCGCTGTCTACAATGCCGTATAAGAAAAGCGATGCCAGCGGAACCGCCCACAGGAGACCTACCATCGTGCCGTCTCGCTCACCATCGGCGCGCCTTCACATACACCGGGCTCGACTACTTCGGGCCGCTCACCGTGACAGTCGGCAGACAGCACCACAAACGCTACGTGGCACTGTTTACGTGCCTGACAATGAGAGCGGTACACCTAGAGCTGACGGCATCGCTATCTACCGACTCAGCGATACTCGCCATACGACGCTTCATAGCGAGAAGAGGATGCCCGACCGAGATATGGTCCGATAACGGCACTAACTTTCGGGGCGCTGATGCTGAGCTACGCCGCGCCGCACTGGAAGCGACACAGACAGAGGCCGCCGCCCGCGCCATCACCTGGCGCTTTATCCCACCGGCAGCACCGTTCATGGGCGGAGCGTGGGAACGCCTAGTACGCTCCACAAAGACAGCCCTATACGCCGCCCTGCACAAGCGCTACCCTCACGAAGAAGTCCTCCGCACCCTGCTAGCCGAAGCCGAATATACCGTGAACAGTCGCCCGCTCACTCACGTATCGGTCCAAGCAGAAGATGAAGAAGCCCTGACTCCAAACCACCTGTTACTGGGGGGGTCCGCCCTAGTACCAACACCTGGCACGTTCAGCGAGAAGGACCTCATCAACCGAAGCCACTGGAGAGCCTCGCAGCGACTAGCCGACCTATTCTGGGCAAGATGGGTAAAAGAATACCTACCGCAGCTTCAAAACCGGCGGGAGCCCAGAGGAAAAGGACAGAGAGTGACCGAAGGCGACATGGTGCTCATAGTGGACGGTAACTTACCCCGAAACACATGGCCGCGGGGTATTGTTATCGCCACTTTCCCTGGACCCGACTGTAAGGAATTTAAATAATAAAGGAGTAGAAAACAATAATTATTGCTGGCAGCACTGGTGCCCCTCTTCCACCACCTGTCGCGTGATCGAGGGTGGTGGCAGAGGCATTGTCAAACTAGTCAGTCTGTCAGGTCGGCAGTCGTGCTACGAGAATCGTGAAGAGAAGTCGTATTAGCGAAATCTTAGCAGGTCATGATTATATTTATTAAAATTATTACTTATATAATTTCTTTATAAAATATGTAGTGGTGGTGATAGTTAATTGTGTGAATATCAAGTGCGAAATTATTGAAAACGTGTGGAATAAATCGTTTATTATGTCGACTTATGGAGTTTCCTTACAACTCAGAAGTGGGATTGACGGGTAAATTGCACCTAAAACCCGTTAATCCTTGCCCACGAGTTATTCTAAAATATATTTTTTTATCTTGTTTTTGAATAATTATTATTCTGTTTTCTTTACCATAATTCGACATGATTCATTATTAAGTGTAAAGTGATGGTGAGACCATTCATGTAAGTACAAAGCGAGACTATTTTACTGGTGATATAATATTCTTATTCTTTTTCAAAAATAGTGCATGCTGTTCTTTTTTATTCTGGTCTTGGTAAATACACCGATGCTAAGGCTACCCCTTGGAGGTGTATTTTCTGTTTAAAGGTGTATTTATATCCGGCCAGGGAAATCTCTGACGGATACTGAATGCATTTGGTGTTTATATGAGAAATAAGTTATTGCTATGGCTACACCTTAGAAACTTATTTTTCTGTAGGTGATGCATTCTATTCATGAGAATGTAGCACGAACACAGATCAGAATCAAAAAAATAAAACAACACAGAGCAATATTCATTTAATTATAAATCATTTTAATAATACTTATCGTATATATATATCACCATGAAATATTGTTTCCTTTGTTGCATGAGGGTTCAAAAGGGGAGAAAGGGAATATAATTCTACCGTTTCCTTTAGCTCGCTTATAACTATTTACAGTTGACGAAGCAGATATTTTTTTTTTTATGTACCCACTTAAATAATTAATAAAAGTTTCCATCATACGTACTATTATTTGCTAACGCTTAACTGTATAATGTGGTAAGCTACTTCCACAATTACTTTCAAAACAAAATAATGCTTACATACAATACATACATTTTTTGCTTACGTTTAACTAAGCTATCACTACTTGTTTGCTTACACTTATAGCTACTTCTACAATGTTTTTCTATACAAAATAAAGCTTTTAAGTGAATTTTTTTTGTGTAGTTGAAT
The DNA here is from genome assembly GCA_958295455.1 of Coleophora deauratella. Classification (NCBI taxonomy): domain Eukaryota; kingdom Metazoa; phylum Arthropoda; class Insecta; order Lepidoptera; family Coleophoridae; genus Coleophora; species Coleophora deauratella. The sequence goes on along the minus strand of OY282414.1, from coordinate 844,186 downwards.
CGTTTATCAGTATGATAACACGATAAAATTTTCAAGTTACAGGAGCTTGAAGCACGAAGCCATGAAGCCGCGACGCGGTGATTCCGAAGGTCGTGAAGCAGAGGGTGAGCCCGATGATGAGCCGGTTCCGTGTGGCGAGAATCGTGGGCAGACTCTGCGGCGACAAGAGCAAACAAGCGAGGGAGTGGAAGGGAGCCAGTTTATAGACAGGCAAGTCCACAAGCGCTTTAATTTGCTAAATTACCGATCTAAAAGTTTAAATCGAGAAGTCCAAGGGCGAGGTGGTGAAAATACCGAACCTGTGCCAGTAAATACGAGCATACATTCATTACCGCCATATGATACTAGTATTTTACATAATCGTCGGGATGAGACAAAAGGGAAGCGGAAAGACGAAACGCAGTTTCAGCGAAAAAGCAGTACTCTTAGGTTATATGATAGTTCATCTGAAGAAGAGGTCCACGTGGTGAGAAGAAAGAGGCATAGGCGAGGAAGTAACAGTGACGACGATTATGTATCACCCAATAAGAAACTAAAATCAATACGTAACAATCACATACCCTCATCTTCTCGTCACGCACCTCGAACCGATAGAGTAAATGAAGATAATGTATATTCTAGTAATTTACCTGATGGAACGCAGCAGATGATAAATAGATTTCTAGATATACTTAGTCATGTAAAAGGTGCGTCGACTTCTAAGCTATCTTTAAATAATGTTGTGCCAGAATTCGATCCAATGGTGAAAAATCAAACCATTTTGACGTGGATTAATAAAGTTGAGGAATGCGCGGAAATCTATGGATGGGACGAACGCGAAACTATTCATTTTGCGTTACCTAAATTAGTAGGTGTGGCTAAGTCTTGGTATCAGGGCCTAAACTCTGTATTATATACGTGGACAGAATGGAAACGGAAGCTAATCGAGTCTTTTCCCTGTAGAAATGATTACGCAGAATTACTTACCGATATGTTAGGTAAACGCGTCCGATACGGCGAGTCCTTAGAACAGTACTATTACGATAAAATTAATTTGCTTAATCGATGTGACATAAAAGGGCGAAAGGCAGTCGATTGCCTTTTGCATGGGATTGACGATCGCGCAGTAAAAGTAGGAGCTCAAGCGGCACAGTTCCGTGAACCAGAAGACGTGTTAAAATATTTAAAAACAGTAAAGTCCGGAAGTAATAGGGAATCGTTTGACAGACAAAGGGATAGGAGACAATATACAAGCAACAGTAATGTAACTAGAATAAAAACAGAATCCAGAGATAGTAAAAAGTTTATTATAAAATGTCACAATTGTAACGAAGAAGGTCATAAAAGTTTCAAATGTACAAAAACTGCTAACAAATGTACAAAATGTGGTAGGTTATGGCACCTTGATATTTATTGTAGGGCGAAACCAAGTACTAATACACAAAGTAAGGAAACAAGCACTGATAATACTAAACAAGAAAAGGAAGTTTCTGTTCTTCACAAAGCTAATGAAACAAATAAGAAGTATTTAATTGAAATTGATGTAAATGGTAACTCGCTCATGTGTCACGTTGATTTAGGCAGCCAGTGCACGCTTATTAGAGAATCAGAGGCTCAAAAACTCAAAATTGTATTGACTGTCGACAACTTACCCACCTTGAAAGGTATTGGAGGTCATTATGTTCAGCCTTTAGGAAGATGTTTTCTAGACGTAACTGTTCAGGGTATTAAGGAAAATATTGAAGCGTTCGTTGTTAGTGATGATGCATTGAACCACCCTGTACTTTTGGGTCATACCTTTACTGAGAAACCGAATATTACTATAGTTAAAACACCGGAGCAAATTCTGTTTGAACAAACTACAGAACTAAAACTATATCTTACTGCTCAGAAAGATGTTAATATTGGTCCCCATCAATTTGTTACCATAGCTGTTGAGTGTCAACAAAGGTATACCGGTTCTATTTACGTTAATGGGTCTGTTAGGGGTACGATCTGTAATGAACATTACCTACTCCCAGGTGAGTATATTTTAAAAGATGGGATCGGCAATTTGTTAATCCAAAATATGACGCAAAATGATATTTCTCTTTTAAAGGGTGCCTTAATAACTCGCGCTATACCAGTTGTATCCAAAATAGACGTGTGTTCTGTAGAGTTTGACAAAGACTTCTTGGAAGAATCTATTAAATGTGGTGAACAACTTACTAGTGAACAAAAATTAAAATTGCAAGAATTACTTAAGAAATATTCAAACTGTTTTTCATCAGGCTTAAAAGATTTAGGGTTTACAAATGCGGGAGAAATGGTAATAGAGTTAAAAGATTCGTCACCGGTCGTATATAGACCCTATCGCTTATCGTACGGTGAGAGATCCGAAGTACAATCTATGATACAGGAAATGCTTGATGCTGGTATTGTTAAGGAATCATCATCCCCTTACGCGAGTCCAATAGTATTGGTTAAAAAGAAAACAGGTGAAAAGAGGTTGTGCATAGATTATAGAGCTTTAAACCAGAGAACCAAACGTGATCACTATCCTCTCCCACGAGTTGAAGATCAACTTGATCAGCTGGCCGGTAATAACCTTTTCATTTCTTTAGACTTGGCTTCCGGATACTACCAAATTCCAATTGCTAAATCTTCGCAAGATAAAACTGCTTTTGTTACTCCCGATGGGCAGTACGAGTATACTCGGATGCCCTTCGGACTGGTAAATGCCCCTTCAGTTTTCCAGAGAACTATCAATAAAATCCTATCCGAAGCCAAGACTAAATTTGCTTTAGTGTACATGGATGACATCCTTATACCGGCGCGTACGTTTGAAGAAGGGTTATCTAGACTCGAAGAAGTATTAGCTTTGTTAGAGAAGGGTGGTCTTACGTTGAAACTGTCTAAGTGCAACTTTTTCTATGACAAAGTTGACTTCTTGGGATTTGAAATTAGTGGTGGAGGTATAAAGCCTGGGCTAAGGAAGACTGAGGCTGTATCTAAATTTCCTCTCCCAAAAAACCAACATGAATTGCGACAATTCCTTGGTCTTGCAAGTTTCTTTAGGAGGTTCGTACAGGGTTTTGCTTTAATGGTAAAGCCTTTGACTGATCTTTTAAAGAAAAATACTGAGTGGAAATGGAGTCCTCAACAAAATGAGGCCTTTAAAAAATTAAAATCTGTACTGACAGAAAGGCCTCTATTGGCTCTTTATGATCCAAAAAAAGAAACGCAGGTACATACTGACGCAAGTAAACACGGCGTTGGAGGTATTTTGCTCCAAAAGGGTGATGACGGATTGTTCAGGCCTGTGTCGTACTATAGCAGGAAGACCACCCCAGATGAGCAAAAACTTCATTCCTTTGAACTCGAGACACTGGCCGTCGTATCAGCATTGAACCGATTTAGGGTATACCTCATAGGCATTGCATTTAAAATATTAACGGATTGTAACGCCCTTCGAACAACAATGACCAAAAGAGACCTAATACCCCGTATTGCAAGATGGTGGGTGCAACTCCAAGAATTTGATTGTGAGATAGAGTATCGCGCAGGTGCAAAGATGGCACATGCCGATGCTCTCAGCAGGAACCCAGTCGGTGAAGCAATAGAGGAATCCCATGTACTAGACGTGTTAAGTGTAGGGTCTGAAGACTGGATATCCACGGTACAATCCAGCGATACGGAAGTTACGCGTATCAAGGAAATTCTAAACGATCCTGAATCAGAAAAAATATGTGACGTATGGAAAAATTATAAGTTAAAAAATGGTAAAGTGTATAGGGTTTTGGACGATGACGGTAAAGAAATTCGTTGGCTTGTACCTAAAGGAGTTCGGTGGCAAATAACTAAAATGAACCATGACGATCTGGGTCATTTTGGTTTTGAAAAAACATTAGCCCGAATAAAACAGTCTTTCTGGTTCCCTAAAATGAGAAAATTCGTTAAGAAATATGTAAAATCATGTATTGAATGTGCACACCATAAAGACGTATCTGGTAAAAAGCAAGGGGAACTCCATCCCATCCCCAAAGTTCAAATTCCATTTCATACAGTTCACGCTGATCATCTTGGTCCATTTATCCGTAGTAAGAAAGGTAACAGTTATCTTTTGGTAATTATAGATGCTTTTACGAAATTCATTAATATAAAACCGGTAAGAAATACCAAGAGTTCAACTTCGGTGAAGGTTTTGCAGGAACACATAAGCTACTTTGGAGCTCCATCAAGGCTCGTAACAGATCGCGGTACCTCCTTTACAAGCAACGTATTTAAAACGTTTATTAAATCCCTTGGTATCAAGCATATACTGAACGCTGTAGCCACGCCAAGGGCAAACGGTCAAGTGGAGCGTTTTAACCGCACCATACTGGATGCGCTATCGGCTAAAACACATAACAAAGACGATAGAAGTTGGGACGAACACGTACCTGATATTCAGATCGGCATCAATACCACAGTTCACAAAACTACAGGGAAAAGTCCGTCCGAACTTCTATTCGGCTTCAATATAAATAGTAGGACAGAAAATGTGCTAAACGAAGTATTAGATGACACGAGAGACACAGCAGCAGAAAATATAGAACAGATAAGATCAGAAGCAAATGAACGTATAATAGAACAACAAAAAAAGGATAAGACTAGGTTTGATGCTAAACGAATAAATAATATTACTTACAACATGGGCGATCTCGTTAGTATAAAAAAAGATGTCCCAAGTGATGGAAAATCAAAAAAACTAGCAATAAAATATCAGGGACCGTATCGCATTGCCAAAGTTCTCCCAAACGATAGGTTTCTTGTAGAGGATACACCACTGACACGCAAGGCTGGTCGATGTCGTTACGAAAATGTAATTGCGATAGATAGAATGAAGCCATGGCTGTCGTTTAATAAAGATTTTGATACGAGTTCTGATTCTAATTCGGAATCCGAAAATGTCGACACAGTTTTAGGAGATTGAATATCTTTTATAAGAAAAGATAGAGTTAAAGAAAATTTCAATATTGCATGTAAATTGGAAATCAGTCCTGTAAAGTAATTATTCTAATGTAAAAAAAAAGACTAGGCATATTAACAATCACTGATTTCTGTATATTTATAATTATTATTGTATAAGAAATAACCTGGCAATATAATTTAACTAACACTTATTATGCTATATTACGTTATGTAATAGAACAATAACCAACAGGGGATGATAATTTATTGACTCACAAAATAAATAAAGTTGTTAATAAAATATAAAAATAAAATATTTTGTATATAATTGTAAATAATACTAAAACAATGGTAAAAAAAAATACATATTAAAAAATTGTAAATAGTTGTACTATGCATGCAAACAATATTCTAATTAATATATTATGTAAAATTGTGATTTAAAAAGCAGGGAACTAATTGTATAATGTTAACATATATAATTGTATAATTAAAATATTTAATTGTATAAGTAATTATAAAGTCTATTGTGACAAGTTTAGGCTAAATACGCGAAGGGACTCGCTCATAGCAGGACGGCCGAGCTGTAAGGAATTTAAATAATAAAGGAGTAGAAAACAATAATTATTGCTGGCAGCACTGGTGCCCCTCTTCCACCACCTGTCGCGTGATCGAGGGTGGTGGCAGAGGCATTGTCAAACTAGTCAGTCTGTCAGGTCGGCAGTCGTGCTACGAGAATCGTGAAGAGAAGTCGTATTAGCGAAATCTTAGCAGGTCATGATTATATTTATTAAAATTATTACTTATATAATTTCTTTATAAAATATGTAGTGGTGGTGATAGTTAATTGTGTGAATATCAAGTGCGAAATTATTGAAAACGTGTGGAATAAATCGTTTATTATGTCGACTTATGGAGTTTCCTTACACGACGGAGCCGTACGAATAGTGGACGTCAAGACAAAAGGAGGCGTACTACGGCGACCGGTGAAGCGTCTCGTGATCCTGCCGATCAAGGAATGACTCGCACCTGTGAACAGAAGGATGCAGCGACGAGCACTGCACGGCGGGAGAAATGTGCGAGATGAAAATAGTGATTAACGTGTTGTGATTTATAATTTTGTTATGTAAATAGCATAGATAAGTTTTGTTCTGTTTTATAGTTTCGTGTTATGTTAATGTGTAATTGTTATGTTTTCTATTTTTTCTATTTGTAAGTTTAATTATTGTAACAGTTTTCTAAATAAATAAATCGTTTAGTTTGGTTTCATTTCGTTAGGAGCTAAACAGGCGCAATACAGTTTTGTATGGCAAGTGGCTCTCCCGTTGGTATTGCTTAGAGGTAGGATAGTAAATATCGCTGTCCCTTTCGCACAGTTGTCCGTTTCAGTCTAACAGCGTATAGCTATCTCTATCGCATAGTCCGTCTCAGTCTAACAATGGTAACGCCCCCCGTTGCCTCACCCCCGGATTTGAGCGAAATAGTATATAAAGAACGCCATTAGCCATTAGAGGTGGGTCGGTACGCGATTTTCCAATACCGAAACGTAACTGGTTATCAGTACCCAATAACGGGTTTTGAAACTATTTATTTTAATAACTATGTATCGGCGACCGAGAAAACGATCTGGTATTGGAGGGTATTGGTATTTCTACGTTACCAGTTATCTGTGGTTATCGGTGTTATAGCGTTATTGTGGTAAACATGGTATTGTGCGGTATTGCTGTCCCTTTCACACTTGCGTGATTTGCTATAGTCCGTCCTGTTGTCAGACCGAACCGTTGCTTTCAGAACGTAGACTTGGAACGTCCTCCTGTGTTTTTTCGTTGCTCGTACGTGTTCTGAAACACTTCCGCACGAGAAATTATTCCTTGATAGCAGGACGGTCTTTTGCAAACCTTCTAAGTGAGAAAGGGACACTCTTGTCAAATAATGCATGACTTCCAATAACTTGAGATTTGAAACATGCTTCTCAGTTGTTCCCAATAAATAGTTTCGGGAAATACATAGTTTTCGTAATACCGAATACCGTATTTCGGTTATTGCACCAATACATAGTTACAGAAACTATTTACGTTTTAAAACGCCCATCGCTATTAGCCATGCAAACAGTCACCGCTCTCGTTCGCCGCCCCGGTCGGACGTCTCGCGCCGCGCTCCGCTCCTGCTCGCTGTCGTCGCCCCTGCCGACGTGCATCGTGTCTCCTGCCGCTGTCGTCGCCGCTGCCTACGTGCACCGTGTCATCGAACCGCTCCCAGCCGAACCGAGTGTAGTTTTCACTGCGCGGCCAGGCCTGTTTCTAACGGGATCCGTCCTGTCTTTTGTAAATCCACGCTTTAGTGGTTACCTAGTGGATACTTAACGGTGCCAACGAAGCTAGGTAGAGCGTGCCCCGTGCGCTCGCGGTTCCCCTTCTGGGAAACGTAAACAGCGGATGGGACTGGAACCACCGGCCTTGGGGGGTCTCCTAGCCGACGCCAGTCATCTCCCTCCCACCCTTGCCCTTCCCTACCATCCATTCCTGTAACGTTGTTTGGGCGTAGCTTGAGCTTCGGTTCACTACTACCCTCTGCGTCTCAGGCTGCTAGGGACTTAGGCACTCACCCGTCAGTACAATAAGATTTACTGGCGGCACACTACACACCACACATAGGATGGACACCCTAGGTACCCACCAACCCGCACACACCTCTGGGACCTCCAACTCAGAGTTGTCCCCCGCCCACCTGGAGGCCCTCCGCCTCATACAAGAGAAACCCGGGTTTCTCGATAAGCTCCTTCTGAGCATCCCACCCGAGGTCATGGTCGCCCTGCTGCCCGCCCTAAATCGCCGCGATTCTCCCCTCTCGCCCCAGCCCACCGAAGAGGCTTCACCTCTATCCCAACCTCCGACGATCGCTTCACGACCACTAACCCCTGCCCCCGCGACTACCCCCATGGACTACCAAGTCCAAGACCGCGTATCTTCCTCTTCGGAGAGTGAGGACGGCGACGGCTTTACGACCGTCGACTCCAAAAACTCAAAGAAGAGGAAGCGCAAAGTCCCCGTCCCCACGAAAACGTCCAAAAAGGCCGCCACCGCCGCGACCTCAGTGACGACCCCCCCACCCGAGCACTCTGACCAGGAGTCCTCCCAATCTGCCCCTCCCGCATCTCAACCCCCCCGCATCGAACGCCCCCCGCCCCTCTTCATTCAGGACAAGGAGAAATGGAACAATGTTTCATTTCTCCTCAACGAACGCAAAATCGCGTTCACCTCTGCTCGGACCACCCAACAAGGGATCAAGGTCCAAGTCCCCACCCCAAATGACCATCGTCGCCTCACGACTGTACTGAAAGCCGAACGCATCGGCTTCCACACGTACGCCCTCGAGGACGAGCGCATTTTGCGCGTCGTCATCAGAGGTGTCCCCAAGGAGCTTAACTCCAATGATATCCTCGAGGACCTTAAGTCACAAGGATACCCCGCCCATGAAGTTCACCGCATGCATAGCGGCAAAACAAAAGCCCCCTTCGATCTAGTGCTGGTCACACTAGACCTATCCCCCGCTGGAAAGCGTATTATAAATACGCTTACCACCGTATGCCAACTATCCGGCATACGCATCGAGATGCCTCACAAAAAGGGACCCCCCGGCCAGTGCCATAGATGCCAACTCTATGGCCACTCGGCCAGAAACTGCTACGCCAAGCCTAGGTGCGTCAAATGCCTAGGCAATCACGGCACCCCCGACTGCCCCCGCCCCAAAGACAAGAGCGAGTGTACGGAACCCCCTGGTTGCGTACTCTGCGGTGCCCTGGGACATCCAGCGAACTATCGCGGATGCCCCAAGGCACCACGCGCTAGTCGTAGGCCTGGCAAAAAAGGCCCCGCGCCCTCCGCCTCGGAACCCCGGCCCGCACGCCACGCTGTCCCACGTACTGAGGACTTCCCACCTCTACGTCCGACAAAAACACCCGCCTTCACCCCCAACATCGCAGCCTCTCAGGAGCTGCAACCCGCCTGGAGAAGCCAAGCAGTCTTGGCTTCACCACCTCCACTCATGGAAACTCCAGTTTCCATGCCCACGGCATTCAAGCCGACCCCCAAGCCCCCCACCAAACCAGCTAAGATCAGCAAAGCGCCCCTTCCCCCTAAGGTCTCCCCTCCAGCGCCTGTCCCAGACACGGTGGAGGAAGACGATCTTAGCCTTGTCATCCGCTTTGCCAGCGCCATTAATATGGAGCAGGTCCGCGACCTGGCTAGGGAGCTCAGAGCAACCCAGCATAACACTGAACAGCGTTGCATAGCAATGCTTAAGCATTCGCGACTCATCGCAGCCATCTCGGAGTTCAATGTTAATTCTCCATAATGGAATTAAACCCCTCCAAAGGTAGACTCAAGCCCCGATCTATTACCGTCGCATTCTATAATGCAGACGGTATCCTCCCCCAGCGTTGGCAAATCATAGATTTCCTTCACGAACACCAAATCGATGTCCTACTAGTGCAAGAAACACACCTTAAACCTTGCACTCGCGGGCCTAAAATCCCCAACTACGAATTAGTGCGTAACGATAGAGTGAACTCCGCAAAGGGCGGCACTCTCATCTATTACAAAAGGTCCTTGCACTGTATACCCATCGACACCCCCCCTCTCACGAGCATTGAGGCCTCTGTCTGTCGGCTAGCCATGACCGGCCACCAACCCATTACCCTAGCTTCGGTCTATCTCCCTTGTAGTGGCGACAAACCACTACTCGGAAGCGACATCGAGGCCCTTTTCAATCTAGGAGGCGCAGTCATTCTGGCTGGCGACCTAAATAGCAAACACGAACGGTGGAATTGCGTATCCACCAATACCAGAGGTAGAGCCCTTGACAGACTCGTTGACCGACTCAACTTCGACATCATTGCCCCAATGACCCCCACTCACTTTCCGTACAATGTCAATTACACCCCAGACATTCTAGACATAGCACTTCTAAAGAACATCAACCTTCAGTTGTGCTCGATAGAAGTGCTTCAAACCCTGTGTTCCGACCACCGGCCGGTCCTGTTACAATTAGGTCCCCCAACCCCCACGGCCCCGCCCACCAAGACGATAGTTGACTGGGACAGCCTTGAGGACAAACTCAAAGCTACCAGTTCACCGGACCTTGACAACATACCCGACGACATTAAGTCTTTAGATGACGTCCGATGCGCAATCGATGCCCTCAGCAGCCACACTCAATCAGTCGTAAAAGACTGCTCCCGGCAGGTTCCAGTGCTGCCCCAGCACCGCTGGAGACTGCCGGAAGACGCGAGGTCGCTGCTGACCGCAAGAAATGCAGCCATCCGTGCCTACGACAGCTTCCCAAACGAGGAAAACCGCACTCGCATGCGAGCTTTACAGAGGGACGTAAAGCAGACCATGCAGGAGCTGCAGCAGACCCGTTGGGATGAACTTCTTGGGGGAATCTCGCCATCTCACGTCGCGTATTGGAGCTTGGCGAGAGCCCTCAAGAAGGATGTCGAGTCCCCCATGCCCCCTCTCAAACGCCCCAACCTTCCGGATGCCTTTGACGACTCCGAAAAGGCCGAGTGCCTGGCCGACAGCCTAGAGGCCCAATGCTCCCCCAGTACACTCCCAATCGAGCCCATCCAGCTACAGAAGGTGGATGAGGAAGTCGAACGGCGAGTAGCCCTCCCCCCGACCGAGTCTCTTGCCCCAGTCACCCCGTGTGAAGTAGAGAAGGCCATTAAACAGCTCAAACCCCGGAAGGCCCCCGGCTCTGACGGCATCACCAATAAAGTACTCAAGTACTTCTCCCCGAATCTCATTGCTCTTCTAGCGTGCATCTTCAATGCAGCCATCGACAACTGCACCTTTCCCGACACGTGGAAAAGTGCAGACGTCATAGGCTTCCACAAATCCAATAAGCCCCGCTCTGAACCATCCAGCTACAGACCCATAAGCCTCCTCAAGGCCTTGGGTAAACTGTACGAACGCATTCTCCTCGCCCGCCTTAAGGACATTGTCCAGTCCAAAGGCCTTCTACCAGACGAGCAGTTTGGCTTCAGAGCCAGACACTCGTGCGTCCAACAGGTGCACCGCATAACGGAGCACATTATAAGCGGCTTCGCCCGCAGACAGTTCACAGGAGCTCTCTTCTTTGATGTGGCGAAAGCTTTCGATAAAGTCTGGCACAACGGGTTGATATACAAACTATATCAGCTGGGACTGCCAGACCGGCTCGTACTCATACTACGAGACTTCCTCACGAATCGGAGCTTTCGCTATCGCATAGAAGGAGTCTACTCGTCCCCCCGACCCATCAGAGCCGGAGTCCCCCAGGGTTCCGTTCTAGCCCCCACACTCTTCTCGCTCTACATGAGCGACATGCCGCGATTCCCAAATGTCAACCTTGCGCTTTTCGCAGATGACACAGCCCTCTATCTATCCAGCCGCTCCGCGGGCCTCATCCTTCGAAACCTCCAATCCTCTGCCAGTGCCCTGGGCAAATGGTTCAGGAACTGGAGGATCGAAGTGAACCCCGAGAAAAGTGCAGCCATGCTCTTTTCATTCAAACGGCTCAGTACCGAGACCAATCCCATCGATCGCAGCATTAAACTGTTCGATCGCCCCATCCCGTGGGAACGCTCTGTCAAATATCTAGGCGTCACCCTAGATGACCGACTGACGTTCAAAGACCACATCAAACGAGTCCGAAACAAAGCAGCCTTTGTTTTAGGCCGTCTCTACCCCCTCACGAACAAGAAAAGCAAAATGTCCCTTAGAAATAAGGTGACACTTTACAAAACTTGCATCCGTCCCATTCTCACCTACGCCGGCGTAGCGTTCGCCCATACAAAGCCCAGTCTCATCCACCGACTTCAGGTCATCCAAAATCGCTTCATGCGCCGAGCCACGGGCGCCCCATGGTTCGTGCGCAATGAAAATCTCCATTGCGATCTAGAGCTTCCCACCATAGCTCAATACCTGAAGCAAGCGTCAAAACGCTACTTCGATTCCGCCCCCCATCACCCCAACCCCCTATTCGTAAGCTCCGCAGTTTACGACCTCCCCGCGAATCCTATACGCGTGATCCGACGCCCCCGGCACGTACTCGAGGATCCCGATGATCCTATCACGCTAGCCGTAGCAGCCATGACAACCCCGCCCCAACCACAGAGTAACACCACACCGACATACTGCCCTCGCCGGCGAGGGCGGCGTCCCCCCGCTTCTCGCGCCTACCAGCGCTATCGGCACATACCGGGCCGATTCTCTCCGATCCTCCCCGTCCAAGCAACGTCCTAAGCCGAGGTCCGTGCCCACCTGGGCGCCCTTAGGCAGTTGCATCTTTTTGCTTAGGCTGAGTACCCTACGTACTCGCCTTCCCTGTCCGGTGAAGTTGTAAAGGCATAACGGCCAACAACAAACATGTCCTATCGAAAAAAAAAAAAAAAAAAAAAAAAAAACATGCAAACAGTCCGCTCTCGTTCGCCGCCCCGGTCGGACGTCTCGCGCCGCGCTCCGCTCCTGCTCGCTGTCGTCGCCCCTGCCGACGTGCATCGTGTCTCCTGCCGCTGTCGTCGCCGCTGCCTACGTGCACCGTGTCATCGAACCGCTCCCAGCCGAACCGAGTGTAGTTTTCACTGCGCGGCCAGGCCTGTTTCTAACGGGATCCGTCCTGTCTTTTGTAAATCCACGCTTTAGTGGTTACCTAGTGGATACTTAACGGTGCCAACGAAGCTAGGTAGAGCGTGCCCCGTGCGCTCGCGGTTCCCCTTCTGGGAAACGTAAACAGCGGATGGGACTGGAACCACCGGCCTTGGGGGTCTCCTAGCCGACGCCAGTCATCTCCCTCCCACCCTTGCCCTTCCCTACCATCCATTCCTGTAACGTTGTTTGGGCGTAGCTTGAGCTTCGGTTCACTACTACCCTCTGCGTCTCAGGCTGCTAGGGACTTAGGCACTCACCCGTCAGTACAATAAGATTTACTGGCGGCACACTACATACCACACATAGGATGGACACCCTAGGTACCCACCAACCCGCACACACCTCTGGGATCTCCAACTCAGAGTTGTCCCCCGCCCACCTGGAGGCCCTCCGCCTCATACACGAGAAACCCGGGTTTCTCGATAAGCTCCTTCTGAGCATCCCACCCGAGGTCATGGTCGCCCTGCTGCCCGCCCTAAATCGCCGCGATTCTCCCCTCTCGCCCCAGCCCACCGAAGAGGCTTCACCTCTGTCCCAACCTCCGACGATCGCTTCACGACCACTAACCCCTGCCCCCGCGACTACCCCCATGGACTACCAAGTCCAAGACCGTGTATCTTCCTCTTCGGAGAGTGAGGACGGCGACGGCTTTACGACCGTCGACTCCAAAAACTCAAAGAAGAGGAAGCGCAAAGTCCCCGTCCCCACGAAAACGTCCAAAAAGGCCGCCACCGCCGCGACCTCAGTGACGACCCCCCCACCCGAGCACTCTGACCAGGAGTCCTCCCAATCTGCCCCTCCCGCATCTCAACCCCCCCGCATCGAACGCCCCCCGCCCCTCTTCATTCAGGACAAGGAGAAATGGAACAATGTTTCATTTCTCCTTAACGAACGCAAAATCGCGTTCACTTCTGCCCGGACCACCCAACAAGGGATCAAGGTCCAAGTCCCCACCCCAAACGACCATCGTCGCCTCACGACTGTACTGAAAGCCGAACGCATCGGCTTCCACACGTACGCCCTCGAGGACGAGCGCATTTTGCGCGTCGTCATCAGAGGTGTCCCCAAGGAGCTTAACTCCAATGATATCCTCGAGGACCTAAAGTCACAAGGATACCCCGCCCATGAAGTTCACCGCATGCATAGCGGCAAAACAAAAGCCCCCTTCGATCTAGTGCTGGTCACACTAGACCTATCCCCCACTGGAAAGCGTATTATAAATACGCTTACCACCGTATGCCAACTATCCGGCATACGCATCGAGATGCCTCACAAAAAGGGACCCCCCGGCCAGTGCCATAGATGCCAACTCTATGGCCACTCGGCCAGAAACTGCTACGCCAAGCCTAGGTGCGTCAAATGCCTAGGCAATCACGGCACCCCCGACTGCCCCCGCCCCAAAGACAAGAGCGAGTGTACGGAACCCCCTGGTTGCGTACTCTGCGGTGCCCTGGGACATCCAGCGAACTATCGCGGATGCCCCAAGGCACCACGCGCTAGTCGTAGGCCTGGCAAAAAAGGCCCCGCGCCCTCCGCCTCGGAACCCCGGCCCGCACGCCGCGCTGTCCCACGTACTGAGGACTTCCCACCTCTACGTCCGACAAAAACACCCGCCTTCACCCCCAACATCGCAGCCTCTCAGGAGCTGCAACCCGCCTGGAGAAGCCAAGCAGTCTTGGCTTCACCACCTCCACTCATGGAAACTCCAGTTTCCATGCCCACGGCATTCAAGCCGACCCCCAAGCCCCCCACCAAACCAGCTAAGATCAGCAAAGCGCCCCTTCCCCCTAAGGTCTCCCCTCCAGCGCCTGTCCCAGACACGGTGGAGGAAGACGATCTTAGCCTAGTCATCCGCTTTGCCAGCGCCATTAACATGGAGCAGGTCCGCGACCTGGCTAGGGAGCTCAGAGCAACCCAGCATAACACTGAACAGCGTTGCATAGCAATGCTTAAGCATTCGCGACTCATCGCAGCCATCTCGGAGTTCAATGTTAATTCTCCATAATGGATTTAAACCCCTCCAAAGGTAGACTCAAGCCCCGATCTATTACCGTCGCATTCTATAATGCAGACGGTATCCTCCCCCAGCGTTGGCAAATCATAGATTTCCTTCGCGAACACCAAATCGATGTCTTACTAGTGCAAGAAACACACCTTAAACCTTGCACTCGCGGGCCTAAAATCCCCAACTACGATTTAGTGCGTAACGATAGAGTGAACTCCGCAAAGGGCGGCACTCTCATCTATTACAAAAGGTCCTTGCACTGTATACCCATCGACACCCCCCCTCTCACGAGCATTGAGGCCTCTGTCTGTCGGCTAGCCATGACCGGCCACCAACCCATTACCCTAGCTTCGGTCTATCTCCCTTGTAGTGGCGACAAACCACTACTCGGAAGCGACATCGAGGCCCTTTTCAATCTAGGAGGCGCAGTCATTCTGGCTGGCGACCTAAATAGCAAACACGAACGGTGGAATTGCGTATCCACCAATACCAGAGGTAGAGCCCTTGACAGACTCGTTGACCGACTCAACTTCGACATCATTGCCCCAATGACCCCCACTCACTTTCCGTACAATGTCAATCACACCCCAGACATTCTAGACATAGCACTTCTAAAGAACATCAACCTTCAGTTGTGCTCGATAGAAGTGCTTCAAACTCTGTGTTCCGACCACCGGCCGGTCCTGTTACAATTAGGTCCCCCAACCCCCACGGCCCCGCCCACCAAGACGATAGTTGACTGGGACAGCCTTGAGGACAAACTCAAAGCTACCAGTTCACCGGACCTTGACAACATACCCGACGACATTAAGTCTTTAGATGACGTCCGATGCGCAATCGATGCCCTCAGCAGCCACACTCAATCAGTCGTAAAAGACTGCTCCCGGCAGGTTCCAGTGCTGCCCCAGCACCGCTGGAGACTGCCGGAAGACGCGAGGTCGCTGCTGACCGCAAGAAATGCAGCCATCCGTGCCTACGACAGCTTCCCAAACGAGGAAAACCGCACTCGCATGCGAGCTTTACAGAGGGACGTAAAGCAGACCATGCAGGAGCTGCAGCAGACCCGTTGGGATGAACTTCTTGGGGGAATCTCGCCATCTCACGTCGCGTATTGGAGCTTGGCGAGAGCCCTCAAGAAGGATGTCGAGTCCCCCATGCCCCCTCTCAAACGCCCCAACCTTCCGGATGCCTTTGACGACTCCGAAAAGGCCGAGTGCCTGGCCGACAGCCTAGAGGCCCAATGCTCCCCCAGTACACTCCCAATCGAGCCCATCCAGCTACAGAAGGTGGATGAGGAAGTCGAACGGCGAGTAGCCCTCCCCCCGACCGAGTCTCTTGCCCCAGTCACCCCGTGTGAAGTAGAGAAGGCCATTAAACAGCTCAAACCCCGGAAGGCCCCCGGCTCTGACGGCATCACCAATAAAGTACTCAAGTACTTCTCCCCGAATCTCATTGCTCTTCTAGCGTGCATCTTCAATGCAGCCATCGACAACTGCACATTTCCCGACACGTGGAAAAGTGCAGACGTCATAGGCTTCCACAAATCCAATAAGCCCCGCTCTGAACCCTCCAGCTACAGACCCATAAGCCTCCTCAAGGCCCTGGGTAAACTGTACGAACGCATTCTCCTCGCCCGCCTAAAGGACATTGTCCAGTCCAAAGGCCTTCTACCAGACGAGCAGTTTGGCTTCAGAGCCAGACACTCGTGCGTCCAACAGGTGCACCGCATAACGGAGCACATTATAAGCGGCTTCGCCCGCAGACAGTTCACAGGAGCTCTCTTCTTTGATGTGGCGAAAGCTTTCGATAAAGTCTGGCACAACGGGTTGATATACAAACTATATCAGCTGGGACTGCCAGACCGGCTCGTACTCATACTACGAGACTTCCTCACGAATCGGAGCTTTCGCTATCGCATAGAAGGAGTCTACTCGTCCCCCCGACCCATCAGAGCCGGAGTCCCCCAGGGTTCCGTTCTAGCCCCCACACTCTTCTCGCTCTACATGAGCGACATGCCGCGATTCCCAAATGTCAACCTTGCGCTTTTCGCAGATGACACAGCCCTCTATCTATCCAGCCGCTCAGCGGGCCTCATCCTTCGAAACCTCCAATCCTCTGCCAGTGCCCTGGGCAAATGGTTTAGGAACTGGAGGATCGAAGTGAACCCCGAGAAAAGTGCAGCCATGCTCT
Source organism: Coleophora deauratella (assembly GCA_958295455.1). Lineage (NCBI taxonomy): Eukaryota > Metazoa > Arthropoda > Insecta > Lepidoptera > Coleophoridae > Coleophora > Coleophora deauratella. Next base: position 827,389 of record OY282414.1, on the reverse strand, counting down.
TTTCATTCAAACGGCTCAGTACCGAGACCAATCCCATCGATCGCAGCATTAAACTGTTCGATCGCCCCATCCCGTGGGAACGCTCTGTCAAATATCTAGGCGTCACCCTAGATGACCGACTGACGTTCAAAGACCACATCAAACGAGTCCGAAACAAAGCAGCCTTTGTTTTAGGCCGTCTCTACCCCCTCACGAACAAGAAAAGTAAAATGTCCCTTAGAAATAAGGTGACACTTTACAAAACTTGCATCCGTCCCATTCTCACCTACGCCGGCGTAGCGTTCGCCCATACAAAGCCCAGTCTCATCCACCGACTTCAGGTCATCCAAAATCGCTTCATGCGCCGAGCCACGGGCGCCCCATGGTTCGTGCGCAATGAAAATCTCCATTGCGATCTAGAGCTTCCCACCATAGCTCAATACCTGAAGCAAGCGTCAAAACGCTACTTCGACTCCGCCCCCCATCACCCCAACCCCCTATTCGTAAGCTCCGCAGTTTACGACCTCCCCGCGAATCCCATACGCGTGATCCGACGCCCCCGGCACGTACTCGAGGATCCCGATGATCCTATCACGCTAGCCGTAGCAGCCATGACCCCCCCGCCCCAACCACAGAGTAACACCACACCGACATACTGCCCTCGCCGGCGAGGGCGGCGTCCCCCCGCTTCTCGCGCCTACCAGCGCTATCGGCACATACCGGGCCGATTCTCTCCGATCCTCCCCGTCCAAGCAACGTCCTAAGCCGAGGTCCGTGCCCACCTGGGCGCCCTTAGGCAGTTGCATCTTTTTGCTTAGGCTGAGTACCCTACGTACTCGCCTTCCCTGTCCGGTGAAGTTGTAAAGGCCCAACGGCCAACAACAAACATGTCCGTTCGAAAAAAAAAAAAAAAAAAAAAAAAAACATGCAAATCGTTCACTTCACACTCTACAGCTACAGCGCAAACAACAGAAGCTCCTAACGACTGGAACAGCTATTTCTCAAGCAAGAAGGCATTTTACTGGCAGAACCCTCTGTCCGTTCCCGACTCACTCTGCATACTGGAACGCGTAGCTAACGGTTGGACGTAAGCCTAGCCTGTGGCGAAGCCCGTCCGCTCCGTACAGTACACATCTATAAAATTACACTCGGAACAATTAGGAGTAGCAGATTTACGCATGAGGAATCCAAAATTGTTTAACGGAATGTGTCCAGAACGAAGCCTCAGAGCAGTTACAACATCAGACCTACTCATTTCAACCCCTTCGAACCAAGGGGAACGGCACAGCCCGGGTTGAATCTTTCTGTACCATATCCCTTTTGAAAGCGATCGCTCATCAAAGTGTTCACTCCAAAGTTTGGTGCAGCGCTCTTTCACTATATGTAAAAGTTCAGAGTGATAAGGTAAACAGTGAAAATGTATTCTTTCTAAGGACGCTTCCTTGGCTAATCTATCTGCTCGTTTATTACCTACTAGCTTGTGCTGCTTCGCCCGCGTAGATTAAAAAAGCGGTTACACTATCCTATTATAATCTATAAAATAGATTAGATTTATTTATTTCATATTACCAATGTCAAGTTTACAATAATATTACAACAATGTCAGAGGATAATATGATCGTCAAGGCAATAAAAAAAATAGCACACATAAAAAATATAATATTTAAATAATAAAGTCTGTTTATTCATCGCGGATTAATCTCAATAATAACTGAGCTAGAGTATGCATCGAAGGGGGCCATCTAGGGAGTTGGAAAAGACGTCAAAAAGGGAAGGAGGGATTGTCCGCGGAGTGAAGATTAGAAGAGTTTCAGAGAAGAAAGGTTTCGTCGAACGGTAGTGACTTGAGAAACTAAGGGGGCATCAGAAAGAAAGGGATGTTTTCTGGAGATTTTAGACGTTATGTAGAAGATTTGACATGTTGACTTTTTGACCTTTTCCCATTTTGTCATTTCGAAATTTTGTCGCTGTGACATTTCGACGACTCGACGACTCGAAGCTTCGACGTTGTGTCGTTTCGAGCTGCAACGGTTCGACATTTTGATGTTTGATATTTTGATATTTTGATATTTTGATATTTTGATATTTTGATATTTTGATATTTTGATATTTTGATATTTTGATATTTTGATATTTTGATATTTTGATATTTTGATATTTGGTATTTTGATATTTTGATATTTTGATATTTTGATATTTTGATATTTTGATATTTTGATATTTTGATATTTTGATATTTTGATATTTTGATATTTTGATATTTTGATATTTTGATATTTTGATATTTTGATATTTTGATATTTTGATATTTTGATATTTTGATATTTTGATATTTTGATATTTTGATATTTTGATATTTTGATATTTTGATATTTTGATATTTTGATATTTTGATATTTTGATATTTTGATATTTTCATATTTTGATATTTTGATATTTTGATATTTTGATATTTTGATATTTTGATATTTTGATATTTTGATATTTTGATATTTTGATATTTTGATATTTTGATATTTTGATATTTTGATATTTTGATATTTTGATATTTTGATATTTTGATATTTTGATATTTTGATATTGTGATATTGTGATATTTTGATATTTTGATGACGCAGTGTGGGCAGGCCTCCGACTCGGTGGACCGACGACCTGGTAAAGGTTGCAGGAAGCCGCTGGATGCGAGCTGCACAGGATCGGTCGGTGTGGAAATCCTTGGGGGAGGCCTTTGTCCAGCAGTGGACGTCTTTCGGCTGATAGATAAATAGATAGATATTTTGATATTTTGATATTCTGATATTTTTATATTTTGATATTTTGATATTTTGATATTTTGATATTTTGATATTTTGATATTTTGATATTTTGATATTTTGATATTTTGATATTTTGATATTTTGATATTTTGATATTTTGATATTTTGATATTTTGATATTTTGATATTTTGATATTTTGATATTTTGACCCATTCTAGACCCATAGGTGTGGCCTGCGCATTGATATTACCCTTTTTAACCCTCACTTTCGCCCCCTCATGGGGCGAACTATAAAATATATTCAATTTCATTTTCATAATTTGTTTTCAAGAATAGTTATGCCAAGTTATACATTTATAAATTATTCCCATACATATTTACACCCCTATTTTAACCCCTTTAGTGGGTGAATTTTACAAAACCCTGCCTTAGTGGATGTCTCCGATATATAAGGAATGCCTATGCAAAATTTCAAATGTCTATACCCAGGGATTGGCCTGTGCGTTGATAATACTTATTTCAACCCCCTGTGTCACCTCCTCAGGGGGTGCATTTCGAAGAACCCTTTCTTAATGGATGCCTGCGTTATATGAAGAACCTTATGTTAAAGTTTTAAGTTTTTAGACCCATAGCTTTGGTCTATGCATTGACATTACCCATTTCAAGCCTCACTTTAATCCCCTCTCGGGGCGAATATGAAAAGTTTTATCAATTATTTTAAAGAGTAGTAGTAGAGAGTTTTAAGTTGAAACGCACATAAAATTAGACTTTTCCCATCCAAACTGCCACCCCCATGTTAACACCTTCAGGGGGTGAATTTTCAGAAACCCTTCCTTAATGCATTCCTCCGTTTTATAAGGAAACTCTGTGCAAAATTTCAAGATTCTAGGCCCAGAAGTATAGCCTGTACTTTGCCATACAAATTTCCACCCCCAATCTAACCCCTTCAGAGGGTGAATTTAAAAACTTTTCCTTATTGGATGCTGAGGTATCTCGTGCAGGTTGAAGGAATGAAACCGTTGTTCAGAAGTACAGATGTATATTTGATGGTTACATGTTGGTATAGTGCAGAGTAGAGAGCGTGCATTTTACAGTACAAACTAATTTATAATAACTTATTGCTAACGTAAGTAACATTACACAATGTCACAGTTCGTAACGTGAAGTTACAGTCAAACTGTGAATATCGACATATTACATCTCCCCCCAAAAGTACACCGTACACCCTCGGGGTGCGAGAAAAAAAATGTTACACATATAAACTTTAACTAAAACATTTTTTTTTAATTTAAACAATTCATACTCACATTTTATTTTTATTTTTAATATAACATAATATCTTAATTAAACATTTTCGTATTATTTTTATGAATTAAATATTCTTTATTATTTTTTAATATTTTAACATTAGGTGGCATTTCGGTAATTACCTTAAATGGACCTGTATATATTTTATTTAACTTATTACCTATTTGATTTCAAATTAAAACTAAATCTCCACATTTATATTTTACAGGATTTGCTTTCTTATCATAATTACATTTTCTTATATTTACTTATTATCAAATTATTTCTAGCATCAAGTTGTGCTCTTTGTAGCCTATACTTAAACTCTAAAGGGTAGTTATCATAATTGTACAACGGGTCTACATCACACTGGAGATTATTTGGAAGGTTACAGATCTTACCGTAAACTAATTCAAATGGAGTATACTTTGTCTCGGTGTGAACCGTTGTGTTGAATGAAAAACACCAGTATGGTAACCAGCTACTCCAATCTGTGTTGTTATTTTCACACTGGATCCTAAGATAGGCTCCTAAACATTAATGCGTGTTTTCTAAACCTCCTATAGACTCGTGATGATAAGCCGTCGAGTTCAGTTTTTTGATTTGTAATAAACTACATATGTCTACCATAACTGACGACATTAATTCAGTACCCTGATCTGACGTTATTTCTTTGGGAATCCCATAACGTAAGATATGATTATCTACGAAACACCTGGCTACAGTTTCCGTTTCTTTGTTTGGTAAAGCGTAAGCCTCTACATACTTGGTGAGGTCGCACTGCAATGTTAGAATATACTTATTATTATAGTTATCTACGTCTAAAGGTCCCATTAAATCTAAACTAATTCTCTCGAAAGAGGCACTGGCTGTCGAGGTTATAACCATTGGTTCTCGAACATGCCTATTAGTATGTTTTTGAATTTGGCAACTTTTGCACTTTTTAACGTATTCATTTACATCATTGCTCATTCCTGGCCAAAAATAATATTTCTTTATATTATTCAATATTCTGTTTACCCCTGCGTGGCCGCTAGTGGGTAGCAAATGAAAATCGTTCAATATTATCAACTTAGTATCGCGGTCGGTCACTCTAGTTACATCTCTGGTAACGAGTATTCGCGGAACATCTTTACTAAAATTTTTCATCTCTTTTAATATACATTTCAACATCTCTTTATTCTGCTTATTATTGACTATCACGAGCTCGGATATATTTAATTTTTCACATAAACTTTGTAATTCTCTCGCTAACACCGGTACGGTCGATAACGATCGAGAAATTACATATATGGCCGACTTTGAAGGCACATAAATACAGTTATAATTTTCACTAGTGATTTTATCTAATTTAAAGTCATTTCTATTTTTACAAAATACTAACTCTACACAGTCAGTCGGTCGTTTGAGAATTTCCACCACTTTAGGTTGATCAGGCCTAAAAGTTGCGGGAACCCCAGGAGTCATGTCAGTGGTTTTGTTATCTGTCTGATTACGTAATCTTTTAGCTTGGGCTCTTGTCATAACCGATAAAATATTAGGACTCATCTTTTTTAACTCGTCAGATATTATTGTGAGACGGCTCAATGCATCTGCAGCTGCATTTTGCCTGCCTGGAATGTAACTTATTTCAAAGTCATATTCCTCTAAATATAGACGAAATTTAGTTAATCGACTTGTTGGATCAGTCATGCCAAAAAGATATATTAAAGGCCTATGGTCAGTAAATATCTTGAACTTTTTACCATAGAGATAAGGCCTAAAATGCGCTGTAGCCCATACAATGGCTAACAACTCTAATTCAATGATTGGGTATCGCGTTTCAGCGGGCGTTAGGTTACGACTCGCGTATGCGACTACTTTACCATTACTGTTAGACAGTACGGCACCTAAGCCTATTTTTGATGCATCTGTGTGCAGATGGAACGTATTTTCCTCAGAAAAATTGGGATGATCCAAAACCTTAGTACTCATCAGAGTATTTTTCAAATTTTCGAAAGCTAACTGACACTCTGGTGTCCATTTAAAAATTGCATTTTTCTTACTTAATAAATTAAGTGGATAGACTATATCGGCAAACTTTGGTATAAAACGTCTATAATAGTTAGCGAATGCGACGAATCTTTTTGCTTCATCGGCATTTGTCGGTGTTGGGTAATTTAATAATGCCTCTATTTTGGACGGGTCGGGAAAGATACCGTCTGCTGTTATTTTATGGCCTAAATACATGATTTCTTTTCGCAAAAATTCGCATTTTAACGGATTTAGCTTTAAATTTACATTACGCATACGCTTTAGAACGCTCATCAGGTTTTTATTATGAGAAGATAGAGTATTTCCGATAATAATACAGTCATCAAGATAAATGAAACATTTTTGATAATTTAGACCGGACATAGCTATTGTCATTAATCTAGTAAATGCACTGGGAGAGGTCTTTAATCCCATAGGGCATCGTTTCATTTGATACATTTTATTTGTAGTAAAAGCTGTATATTTCCGTGAATTTTCTTCTAAACTTAATTGATAGTAAGATTGTGATAAATCTAATTTTGAAAAGTATATGCTACCAGCCAGAGAATCTAATATTTCTGTTATATTTGGGAGTGGGAACTTATCGTCTTGTATTTTGGTGTTCAGTTGACGATAATCAATAACTAAACGCCATTTTTTATTGCCAGACTTATCTGTCTTTTTAGGAACTAAGAGGACAGGGCTGGACCACTCTGATGTGGTCTCCTCAATGATGTCATTATCCAACATTTCTTGTATTTGTTTTTGAACTTCACTTTTTAAGGCGTTGGGTATTCTGTATGGCTTTACGTAAACTGGCTGACTATCTTCCTTTAACTTAATAGAATGATCCAATAAATTAGTGGTCGTGAGCTTGTCGCCGGGTAAGTGGAATACGTCGGCGTATTTAGCACATATTTTTTCAATGCTGATTTGCTCTTCTTTATTTAAATATGATGATAAATCCAGTAAGTCAAATAAAGTCCTAATTCTGTTAGGAGATATTTTTTGATCTTCAAAACTACAAACATCAAAGTTATTTAAACTGTAAATTTCTAGCTCTGAAAGGTTAATTTCTATCGACTTCTCGGTCGTGTTCAAAATTCTAACGGGAATCGAACCCTCCGTTGGTTTTGAAATTACTCCTGCCACGAAAACTCCATCTTTAATTTCTTTTGCTAAAATTACACAATCCTCACAGAATGAGGTTGGTATATGTTTAATAACCTCGCACCTTGGTGGAATGGTATGAATATACCTATTCTTATTATTCATCACCACCATAGTGGATTGGCCTTGGTTTTCCAAACTCAAAGTACCATCCTTGTAGTTAATTACTGCACTATATTTGGAAAAGAAATTCTGTCCTATTATTCCTTCAGCAGCACAAGATAAATTCTTAAATATGTAGAATTTTTGATTATAAACTACTCCATTAATTATTATATTTAAGTAAATATAGCCCTCAGATACTAAGTTACCGCATATTCCTTTTATAGTTATCATTACGAATTAAATTAACTAAATCTCTGTGCTGTATTAACCATTCATACTTAACTACACATAAACTAGCGCCACTATCTATTAAAAGACTAAGTTCACTACCGTTATCTATATGCGAATTAACTACACAACAATTATTGTAACTAAAAATAGAATATTCTAACAGTTTAGGCACGAAAAAACTCATTCCGTTCATCATTACGTAAAGTTGGACTTTTGTCCTCAACGCGCTGAGCTAGCTGCACGCGGCGCGGCCGGGGGCGCGCCGGCGCTGCACGCGCGCCTCGTGCCGGCGGCGGCGGCGGCGGGGGCTGACTACGCGAAAATCCGCCTCTGTGTCCCACATTTTCAAATGCAGTTCTTTGACCGTAGTTTTTACTTTTGTAAAAATACCTATTATTACTATGAGGCAAAATATTATTTTTCCCATCCGAAAAGTTACGACTATTTGAGCTATACTGCCTATTGAAGCCTCTCTTACAATTATACTGATATTGGTTATGGGCACTCCTAAAATGCATAGCATGATCTTGCGCGGACGAGGTTTGCTCGTCTATCGCCGTCCTAATTGCTTCAGGCAAAGAAGAAAATTGCCGTGACGCAATAATGGTGCTAAGCCTCTGGTCTGATAAACCATCAGCGAAACGTTTAATGGCCGTTTTCTCATTGAGTGGCAGCAGGATTTCGTACTTTTTGCTGTCCTCATCTGATTGAGCTATTGTTAAATCAATAAATAATTGCTCGACTTCGGAACCAAACGCTTCGATCGACCTACGCCCTTGTCTTGTTCTAAATAACTGTGACTGGATGGCCTCAACTGATTTTTTGGGCAACAAATATTTTCTGATGTCACCTACAAGATCTTGCACATTTGTGTAGCTAGACTTTAATCTTAATTTAGCGCTAGACGAAAGTCTTGTCTTAAGGACAAACTCTATTAACTGACCCTTTGTAGCGTCCGATATCATGGAATCGTAAAGTAATATTCCATCGATTAATTGCTTTTTGACTTGTTCATGTCCTGTCATCACAGGCAACAGTGAAATAGCAGTTCTTAAATCAAAATTAGTGGCCATATTTGAAATTATTAAGTCACTTTTTTCATCAAAATCTGTGGAAAATTTAAGGCTAGTTTGACAACTTGAATCTACCCCAATAACCAATATTTTTATTTTACCATATAAAGCATGTATATCTTCTACTATTTCTTTATACGACTGAACTGTTTTACTGTCTGTTTGCAATTTTGACAACTCGTCGTTCAACTGAGACACAGTACACTCCAACTGACTATAATAATTTCTAGCTTCTTGCAATTTAATAATACCTAATTCCGACTTTCGTTCTACAGGATTCAAATTTTCTAAAAATTCTTTTGTATAAATTAAATCTCTATGCAATTTTCGCAATTCTCTCGACATAATAAAAATAATTTTACCATAACACAGGCTAATTAGTAATTACATCAAATTATACAATAAAACTTACATAGTGGCTATTTTACTTGGTCATCGGTCATCGTGCTCGGGGTCATCGCTCTCGTCGGTCTCGTAGCAGCTGTGGCGTTGACGTCAGTGGTGCTGAGTTGCAAACGCGCGGGGGCAGCAGGCAGCGTGGCTCGCTCGAATGTAGGTCATCTCGCTGCTCGTCGGGTGGGCCGGGCTATACCCTGGACTCCGTGGGCCGGGAAAACCCTGGACACCGCTCCTTCGTGGGCCGGGCTATACCCTGGACTCCGTGGGCCGGGAAAACCCTGGACACCGCTCGTACGCTTCAAATCTTCTTTCTTCGTTCTTCATTATAATTTTTACAGCAACTCTTCAAAATTTTTGTTTTCTTCAAATTATTCTTGGTGCTTCATTGACGATTGATTTATTCTTCAATTTTCTTTCTTGACAATGTCTGTCTTCAATTTTCTTTCTTCAAAATTTCAATCTTCATTTTTCTTTCTTCAAAATTTCTGTCTTCGATTTTCTTTCTTCAAAATTGTATTTGGTTAGGCTTCGTCTTCAGTTTTCCCATTTTTCAAGTTCTTAACTGCAGGGTCGCCATGACGTATCTCGTGCAGGTTGAAGGAATGAAACCGTTGTTCAGAAGTACAGATGTATATTTGATGGTTACATGTTGGTATAGTGCAGAGTAGAGAGCGTGCATTTTACAGTACAAACTAATTTATAATAACTTATTGCTAACGTAAGTAACATTACACAATGTCACAGTTCGTAACGTGAAGTTACAGTCAAACTGTGAATATCGACATATTTCATAAGGAAACTCTGTGCAAAATTTCAAGTTTCTAGACCTAGGGGTTTGTCCTGTACTTTCCCATACAAACTACCACCCCCATTTTAACCTCTATAGAGGGAGCATTTCGAAATATCCTTCCTTAGTGGTTGCCTTCATCCTGTAAGGAAACCTTATGCAAAATTTCAATTTTCTAGACCCAGGGGTTTGGCCTGTGCGTTGATCTATCTACTTTGAACCACCGTTTCACTGAATTTTGGAAAATCCTTTCTTAGTGTACCCCTACACCTCATAAAGAAACCCTGTGCAAAGTTTCAATTTTCTAGACCCAGAGGTTTCGCCTTTGGACCCCCGTTTCACCCCCTTAGAGAGTGAATTTTGAAAAATCCTTTCTTAGTGCACCCCTAGACCTTATGAGGAACCTACTTGCCAAATTTCGAATCTCTAGACCCAGGGGTTTAGCCTGTGCGTTGATTTATCTACTTTGGACCCCCGTTTTACCCCCTTAGAGGGTGAATTTTGAAAAATCCTTTCTTAGTGCACCCCTAGACCTCATAAGGAACCTACGTGCCAAATTTGGAATCCGTAGACCCAGCGGTTTGGGCTGTGCGTTGATATATCAGTCAGTCAGTCAGTTTCCTCTTTTATACAGGGTGTCCCAAAAAGTATGGTCAAGCGGAAGTCCAGAGATAGAATAACTCTACAGCTACCTAAATCACCCCCATGTATGTTCAGCGATTTTTGGTAGTTTCCGAGTTATGATTTTTTTAAGATTTTTTTAATTTTTTGACCGGATTGGATTTCATATATATTTTTTAAAGAATTTATTACAAATTTCCGGTATTTTTTTAATGTCATATAATTATTATGAATTGTACATTTCAGGCATAAAATAATAAGCTTCGTAACATTAGAGTAAGTAACAAAAGTTATGATGAAAAGTCAAGAATTTTAGATTGAGCGACTCAGATTTAAACATTCAGCATAAAATAAAAATACAAAAAGGTGTTTCCCATGCTCTTCGGTAATTTTAAAAACTGCGTGGAATTCTAAGCTTTTAGAATAATACTCAAAAGACAGTACTTAATGGGCCTTTTTTTCCTGAGATATGCCGTCAAAGTTGTTAAGATACAAATTTCCTAAGGAAGTTATTTAATTTTTGTCGTCTCTAGTTATCAAAAATAATTACTAATTTAATGAGTTTTATAGAAAAAAATACTTTAATTTAATAAAGAACGTTTTGAGCAGAATGGTAGCGGAAATTATCACACATTTCTTTATATGACTCATGAGCTAATAATTCCGCAGGACGCAAGAGGTCTGCACGAGTTATCTACAGGCACAAGTCCGAGACCGGCTGCAAGCCGCCGACCACACGCGACAGGCGACAGATTGCATTTATCGACCGCAAGTTACACTACTGGTTTCTATGAATCTCTATGAAAGTGATTCCGAGCGCGGCGACATGTGGCCTGCGGTCGAGGCCGGCGACATGCGGCGGCTACACGCAGCGACTGCAAGTCGCAGGACCAGTAGTGCGGCCAACCGCAGAGCGGTTACACGCATTTCTTTTATTTTTTTGCATATAATAACAACAATTCGTCGTCATCTTCCTCCTCTAACAAATGACACAGTAAACTATTGTTAGACACGTCCGATATTCTGACTCACGCGAAGGTATGGAAACGACAGGGTACAAAAGCTGACTGAAGTGCAGTCGTGTTTGGAATGACGGCGGCAGCGACATGCGGTCGACCGCAGCGGCCGGCCTCAGTGTCGCGTGCGGCTGCCGCCTGCAGCCCGTCTCGGAATTGTACCTTACTGTAGCATTTTAAGAGTCCATGATGCTTACATTGAAGGTCGCCAACCTAATACATGATCTAGGCATCCATTAGAAATTCAAGACCCAGATGTAGTCGAATCAGTGCTTAAAGAAATGGCGAGAGACCCATCAACTAGCGTGAGAACCATAGAACACCGTATGGGAATCCCAAAATCAGAGGCACATCGAATAAACAGAGGTAATCTAATAATAACTGATGAGGCAAGTTAAAAGAAAAATGCGTAGTTTTTAACAAGAAATGTGTGATAATTTCCACTACCTTTCTACTCAAATCATTCTTTATTAAATTAAAGTATATTATACTATATAAAGCTCGATTACCACTGACTGACTGACTGATTGACATGGTTGTTTGTCCTGTTGCGGGGGTTGGAGGGTATAACTTTGAATGCAGAAGTTCGTGGTTTTTTCCAGTGAGTAGAGGAAAAGTCCGAAAAAAGCCACTTTCATTTAATAAAATTAACATAATTAAGATTTTATGAACTCCATACGACTTCATGTCATTAGAGTTCATAATGGAAAAGCAAATCACGGAGTGTTGCCGTATTATGAACTATTGAAAAAGTTGGTGATTGTTGGAATAATTATAAGATGAAAAATTTCCTCCGGCAAAGTATTTATTCATTTTGTTTTTATGTATTTATATTTGTTTAGCCTTAAGCAATAACGAAATATTTTATTACTTATGTTTCTATTGTTTTTATGCCTTACAGTTTCACCTTCCTTACGGTCGGGGATTTGAGCTAATAAGTTGCAACATTATTGCAGACATCAATCAAACGTCAATCGGCTATGTTCTTAAACCAGCGAGATTTGCCCTCAGAACCTTAAACTCTGTGCCCTCAGATTTCCCTGAACATAGTGTGTCTCTTTCACACTTACATAAATTACAATAAACTATCCTGCTATCAAGTTACTCATGTCAAATATTTTCACTACAGAGTAACGGAACGCATACCTATATCGTTCAAACTTTTTTAAAATGTGTCGGTTCAAACAATGAGATCTTAAACCTCGCTTCAAAACAATGTAAGGAGGTTTATAACTCAGCTGTTTTCTTATATTATGTAGGCGAATATAAACTCTTTGGTAATTACGAGTTCGATTTTGGTTTTTCTTAGATAGGAAAAAGGTTGTTTCAAGAAGTTTTTAGTTCATTGGCGGTTTCCATGATTCCATTATTCTCTACGTAAACTAAGCGAAGAGTTTATACTCGACATAATTGTTGTCCCAGAAGGAGCTACGGGGGGGTAAAAATGATATATGGGGGGTATGGAGGGTGAGCACTGGTAAGTACGGGAAAACCTCGAGATCTTGGAAATCTGCTCCTCATCAGGGAGAGACCCTACTGCCCGCTAAAACTATGACACTTGGGTGGTACCTCTCAAACAAAAAATTCTCTACACCTTGGACAAAATTGAATGATGACTTAAAAAAACAAAATGGTGGAAAACAAGATGGCCGCCATACAAAATTCAAAGTGCAACATCTCCAAAAGTGTTGGAGATTGATAGGGGTGCTTGAACAAAAGTCAGTAAGAACAAAAGGCGACAACTGCCTGAAATAATAAAAATCCAAGATGGCGGATTCAAAATGGTGGCTGAAAATTTAGTTGCGCTGATCCAGCTCAAATTTGGTATCTGGGGGTTTTTAGAATCGCTGATTACGAATATTGGATCGGATTTTGAATTTCACCATTTTTCAAGATGGCCGCCATACTAAATCTTTCTGTATGGAAAAGTTTTGTTGGCTCTGACCTAGAATCAGTTAATGTTGTGTATAGGGAATTTGAACGATGGGTGGCAGTGACTATGGGAAATATTCCAGATCTTGGAAATCTGCTCCTCATCAGGGAGTGAACCTACTGCCCTCCGAAACTATAACACTTAGAGGGATACTTCTCAGACTGGATGGTTTTCTTTACGTGTTAACGCGGGCGAAGCCGCGTGCGGAAAACTAGTTTTTCTATAAAACTCATTAAATTAGTAATTATTTTTGATAACTAGAGACGACAAAAATTAAATAACTTCCTTAGGAAATTTCTACCTTAACAACTTTGACGGCTTATTTCAGGAAAAAAAGGCCCATTAAGTACTGTCTTTTGAGTATTATTCTGAAAGCTTAAAATTCCATGCAGTTTTTAAAATTACCGAAGAGCATGGGAAACACCTTTTTGTATTTTTATTTTATGCTGAAAGTTTAAATCTGAGTCGCTCAATCTAAAATTCTTGACTTTCTATCATAACTTTTGTTACTTAGACATACATATTCAATACTAGATATTAAATTACATTTCAACTAGGTAAATAAAATGGCATTTCAAAACAATCTGTAATCATCTTCAAAATCATCACATATTTTGATAAAGTCGACAAATAATCCATTATTTATAAACCACAGCTACATGATTTTGGTAATATTTATTGTATGAGCCGTTTTTGTAATGTATATTTTTATCACACGTGTTTTCAATAAATTATTCAAAATGTCAATGGCTTATTGAAAATACAAAAAAAAATTACACGGTTTTATTTTTATTTTGACAAAATACGTAATGATTATGGAGATTTTAACAGATTATTTTGTACCTACATTTCAAAATACCTAAATGGTGGATAGTATCAGGTGAAAATGAGAATAATTCCTCAAGGACACATTCAATACAAGATGCTTAATAACATTTCAACTAGAAAAATAAAATGGCATTTCAAAACAATCTTTTCAACACACTTGCTCATAAAGTGGCTCTATGGTCACCGCAATTAGGTACAGAATGACACCCATAATCAAACTGTGACTTTTTCATTGCTATAACTCACTAGTGAGTTATAGATTTTTTTTAAATTTTATTGGTTGAGTTGCTTTGTTCTTAAAAAAGTTTTTATTCAAAAAAAAGATCGTGTTCAATAGAACAAATAAATTAATGTTCCTATTGCTTGCTCACTTCATGCAACTTCTTATTTAAATAGATAATTTTAACCTGTACGTGTTTAATAAATAAAACTTTCACTCAAATATAACTTTTGTTTTCTCTGTAATATAAGAAACCTTTAAATTCCCCATTTTGTACGTGGCAGAATAGGCGCAATATGCGCCGAAAAAAAAAACCGCATCCCTTTAGTCTGTGGCCGATCGCAATGCGCGCGCATAGGAAAACTGATTAATTTTTCCCGCCATAGCGAAACATTTTTCACAACTCGTTTTCACTGTTGAAATAAAATGAGTTTTTATTGTTATTTTATTCACAAGTGTGTTGAAAAACGTCGTATGATACTCGTGTGTATTGATGATTACCGTCCTTGGCTCTCTTAAGACCCTCGCCTACAGCTCGGGTCCCAATGGCGCCTCGACGGTAATCACCAATGTTACACACTAGTACCATAATCTACTATTAAACATCTTCAAAATCATCACATATTTTGATATAGTTGACACATAATACTTTATTTACATGATTTTGCTAATATTTATTGTATGAGCCATTTTTTAATGCATATTTTTAACACACATATTTTGTTTTCAGTAAATTTAGTTAGAGATTTTTATTTTATTACCATGCTTAAGCTACATTGAGCACTATTTCAATTATTATCTTAATACAGGATTAAAATAAATTAATCAAAATGATGAAAATAGTATAGGTAATAAAATTACAATAAGTCATCTTACCACCTAGTATCGAGTATAGGCTAACAGAAATCGAGTTCGATTCACGATGGCTGGCTAAAGAATCCAAATAATCACTTTTCACTTGACTATGGGAAAGCGAAAAGGAAGGGTTATGATTTATAATAAGCGCTCATAAGAAGTATTAGTATCCGATCACGATCAAAGTATTGGAAAAAATACTTTATAATACTGAGATAATATCATGAAATGTGTATTACTTAGTTAAATACAGGATGTAAAAAGGCGGTAGCAGAATTAAAAAAAAACAAAGGTGCCCTTGAAATTCTCTGAGATTTTTTAATTTTTTACTTACAACTTATACAAGGTGTTAAAAAAGTGCGTTTGAAATTTTAAGTGATTACTCAGAATCAAGTACGGAAAACAGGAAAAATATTGAAAAACTTCCATCTGCATTTTTTTAGTTTCCTATACTAAATCCAAATAGTGAATCAAGAATTTATATGGGAAACAGAAAAAAAAATAAGTTTCGCCATTTTTCTCATAGTCAATATACGTCTCATGTATTATATGCTTTTAGCTAAGCTTTTTAAATTTTTTCTCAGATTTTTGATAAATTTTACAGTTTCCGAGATATTTGCAATTTTTGCAAAAAAAATCGGAGGCTGAGATGAAACAAAAAATACTCTTGAAGCGAGCTGCGTAAATTAAAAGGCTTTTTTTATATGGACGCAACGTAACAAAATTGCAGAATTTGTCTTTTTACAAATGGGCTAGCCGCTTTATAAACATGTGTACTCCCACTCCCATAACTGAGAAGAATCTAATAATAACTCATTTGTGGAAATGCATCAAACGGTTTAGGCTGTAGAGCGCACCAAAGAATTAGACACATACATATATTCGAAAAAACGATACCTCTTTCAGTAGTCGGGTAAAAACATACATCGAAAGAAACGAAACTACTACCACGTCAATATGGTAAAATTAAATTAGACATCAACGCGAGCTGCATTCAATATGTCCGTAGGCATACTGAGTTTTTCTATACTGTGACATGAAAACAACAATAATATTTTGAAAAGTAAATATCTTACATTTAATGGTTTCTGTAATGCCCAGAAGTTTAAATGTTCCCTTCTTACGCTTGATACTTATAACTGCATTTTTATTCCCACTAGTTTTTCGATAAACTGGCGAAGTATTTTCTTCAAAGTCGCGGAAAAAATTGGTACACATCCGTCGTCTAGAGCGGCTGGCGCAGTACTGAACGCAAGTCCCGCCCACTTGTGGCCCGCGAAACATTTACGTTTTAGTTTATGTTTTTTGTCTGTTTTTTTTTCTGAATGAAAGTGTTAAAACTAATGGCTTAGTTTTTTTCATATCGTCGAAACCAACATTGTTATATAATTTTTTTTTTTCTTTTGATATACTTGAAACTATTTTAGGTTTTAAGTAACGGTAGATCCATCTTTGGATTTTTTTTCTATCGAGCCGAAATTTATGAATCGTGTTTCGGATGGCCTATGATCTTAGGAAATATAGTAAAAAATAACGATTATTTTTTTCAGACTTGAAACTTCTATAGTTTCACGTCAAAACTGTTCAAAAAAACGTAATTTTGGGGAAACATGGCCTTAAATTTATCGAAGATTATTTTTTAAGAAAACTTTTTCGTTGATTTTGGCTTGTCACCAGTGTCAACAAAAACTTTTAAAGTTGATTATTTTTTTGGCGTTCCTTGCTCGATCTTAATAATGACAACAAGTAGACGTTTGAAATGCTTACAGAGTTTCTATTGCTATAGTCGCTAAAATGGTAATAAAATAAAATTATATTTAAATATTAAAGGAGGTCTCCATACAAGTGACCTGTTAATGGAGTATGGTACAGAATCCTACTTCCTTCATTGAAAAATTGCGAGTCGGATTCGCGACCCGCAATTTTTAAATGTTTTTTTAACAGACTGCAGTAGCCAAATGAAACGGTAATGATTTTAGCAGTCTATACTTTAGGGTGTTAAAAAAGTGCGTTTGAAATTTTAAGGGGTTACTCAGAATCAAGCACACCGAAAAAAGTTTTTGACTACAATATAACAAGAAGAAGTTTGTTTAAAAAATAGTTATTCTAACAAAAATCTAGTTCATAAATAAAATATTTTTTTGCAGCATGTACAGTCGCCCACAGATATATCTGAACCCTCCCTCAGTATCTATAACGACGTAACAACCAAAAACGCAACACGCAAACGATGTTTTCTCGGTTATGCCATCTATTGATTAGTTTACGAAGGAACAGCTGCTACGGTACCATACATATCTTTATTTCAACCTTACAACAGCCGCCAAAGGCTCATTTAGTAAACGGACTTGAAATGAAATTGAGAGGAACGAGTTCGAGTCCCGGCGTCTCTTTTACGTTTTTTGAAATAAATGCTCATTTTGTCATTCTGTGACTTTATGTTAAATGTTAATAACAGAGTTTAAGACAAATAAAAAAAAACATTTAAATATTCCAAGATTTTATTTTTATCTATTTTAGAAAATGAATACCTATATTTCTGAATAAACTCAAACTATGATTAGGTATTTTTTAATTAAGAGAACCAACATGCTACCTATATTAAGTAACAATTTCTATCTCTCAAGTTATTTGCCATAGGATGATTTTATTCTCTTTACAAATAATAGTTCATTATGTTATCTGTATATCTGTGCCTCCTGTGAGAAGACGCGTAACTCGAGTTAAGTCGATTTTCATTTTATTACTGATTTTTTGTCTATGAAAAATTCTCTTTCTTTTGGTCTAAGAAACATAGGTCTAAGTGCTTTAGTTCCCGAGATAAAATTGTGTGAAGTATCTTAAGTTCTAAAACATAAACGTGTGAACTATCTCGACTTAGTAACAAGAAAATAACAGGCACATTATTTTATATCGAGTAAAGTGCTTTTGCACAAAAGGAATGAGTAAAAACCCTTGCATGTCAAGTTTTGCCTTTTTTCACTAAAGCGTTTCGTTTCGTGAAAAACATTTAGTTATAAGTTTGAAAAAGAAATAATTTTTTTTTTTTTTTTTTTTTTAATTTTATGTAGAGTTAAGTTTATAAGCAAAAATTGTGTTAGACGATAATAATGCCGTATGTGAAGTTAAGACATTTTATTACAAAATACATAATATCTAATTAGAGTTACGCTTTATTGCACGGAAAGAGCAATCTTTTTATGTAAGGAGTTATGTGTGTTATCACCAAACATTAGGACAAAATATATTTTTAAGTCAATTTAAATTATTTACCACGGAATATAAACTTATTTAAATTTATCTCGACCATTTTCGTGCTTCGCAAGGTACGTTAAGCCGTTGGTGCCGGATGCTATTACTAGATGGCAGTCGTTAAGCCATGTTGGAGGCCTTATTGTTAGCTTGAAAACTTCTGACACTGGGGTTGGCCACTAACTACACAACCTTCACAAATCCGCACTTAGCGCCCGTATGTGCAGTACGACCTAACCTTCCCCAGTTATGGGGAGAGACCTGTACCCCTGCAGTGGGGACAATATGGGTTGTTAGCTAATTAAACGAATGAAATAAATAACTTGATTCATAAAACCAGAGAATTTTATGAAAATGAAGCGGATTCTAGAAATGTTTTCGACCGATAGTATTATACTCGATTTATTTTTGAGGTTGAGTTATTCTACTCGACTACAAGAAGACCATGATGGCCGGTCTAAGTGTAACGGACGGTGGTTGGACAGTCTGGCAATCAATCGTTATGAGGTATCTCTTTGATGTACTCATTGTAAGCACAGTACTATAGTGTTCAAATGTAAATACACTGGTATTTTAGATAATTCTGGTTTATTTCGAATTTAAACTTATTAACACATTTATATAGAAGTGGTTATCATGGCGAACCCTTAGAGAATCACCGGTAACCAACTATCAAAGTCCGACAGCGAACGATTCAAATACTTATTATTCTTAATAGAACCATTCCAATGCCGAAAAGGTCACAATGCGCGGCTGTAGAGACTCCATCACTACAACCACCCACCACTCAATTGAGAAAAACTCCGTGAAGCGAAGTTTTTCTCAATGATTTACCTAATTTACAATCAAACTCCTACCTACTAACCTAAACACGCACCCTACCTGAGGTGGAAGTCGAAGCGAGATCGGACTTTACTAATAGCCTAGTGTTTGGGAAAGTCAAACTGGAAAATGAATAAAAAGTTCTAAAGTGTCAGTAATCAACAAATATCAACCATGACATCGGAAAAACAACTCAATGTCCCAAACGCTTCAGCGTGACAAAACCACAAAAAGTCACACTGCGCCTCAAGCTTAAGAATACCAAGCTAAAGTCCTAAACCTAACACATTATACAAAACAAAACTAAAACAGCTTCTAGTAATATTAACCTACCTATCAATCATTGTTATATAAAATAAAAGCAATAACCTATCTAACCTACTAAGTTATAAAATATAAATAAAATCTTATCTAATGCACAACAAATATCAGTGATAAGAAGTTTCTGAAAGGTCTTTCAAATACTTTCGACTTTACAATATTCGCGCGTAAATTATTTAAATGACAATGTCAAAACAAAAATCAGAAAGTATTGTCGAGTCAACTTCCCAAAACAACTCATTGAAAAAGATTATAAGTGCCAAAATAATTAATAGGAACTTTTTCAAAAATACTGCGCCGAATGAGTTTTTGCAATCGACCGGGCATAAATAAATTACTTTTACTGAAAGATCGCGAATAAGACTGTTAATGAGCGCAAGAAAAACACGCTTTAAAAGAGAATAAAAATGCGATTAACGATTTAAGAGCACCATCGATTTCAACTTCCTAACCTACACCTTGCCTGTCCTGGCATCAACTAAATACATCTGTAAGGATACCAAATAGTTGGGCCATCACACTGGAATAAAATATACCTATATACCTATCTCTCCTTGTAAAAGTGAAGCCATCATTCCCTGAACTAGAACAAGTCACAAATCTTGGCAGCAACATATGGCCTTAACCCAAGTGTTCTAGCCTAACTCAACAAACTTCATAATCATCACCTTACTAACAATCTCTTCTAAAAATCATCATCATCTACGCTATGTTCCGGATGTGAGATAACCAAGTCGGCTATCCTCCAGCACTCTATGGGCATATGGAGTTTTTCGCACTCTATGGAACACATTCCTACTACCTACTATATTCCTACCAACACAACAACTTTCAATCCATAACAAATCCGAATTCTATTCTACAACTTCTAGACAAAATCTAACGATACATACAATACTTCATCGTAAAACTTATCGTGGCCCAAATCTTCAATAATATAGCCAGGAACAGACAAAGTGGAGAGTGGAGAGCTATCTCTCCCTCCCTCTTTGTAGATGCGGTGCTCGGCCGGTCGAATAAGGTGCAACAAAATGATGAGGTTGCCTCGGCACATGTAAACAAAAGTGCAGATTAAAGAGTGATAAAACAAAATGAATTATATATCTACATTATACCTAAGCTACTACGATACTTATTCCTATATACACGGCCTTAATAAATAATATTCGTAAAACATCTTTAATTTTTACTTTAGGTAACCCTAATTTGGTCACAGAATGAATGTAAAAATCAGAGAACGTAGAAAATGAACTGAGTTTTGAACTGAACCTTTTATATCTGATATATTTAATCTTCTTCCTATTGCGGTATACGTCCAAATCTTTGTCGCAAGTTTCGTACAAATAAATTTTCTTGATAAAATTGAGTAAAAATACAATATAATATAGTAATATGTTAGCAAATGAATTATAATAATGTTTAGCATCAGCGGTGGTATCTATACAAAATACAATTCTATAATCATCTGAGTTTTTGGTTGGACTCTCACAAGGTTCCAATTCCTTTATCTCCATCATACACATACATTCAATTCCATCCTGTTGGACTACTGTTAAGCCATTAGTAGCTTCGTGTAATACGATTTCTATACTGTTGACTTCTAAGTCAATTGCTTTATCAATAGACTTATACTCAGCAATATCATCACGATGTTCAAGTACATTTGCCTCGTCTCCAAAACATAACATGTCTGTTTCATTATTACTACATACTATGTCATCGATCGCGATTTCCGCGATTTCTGTGGGGGGTTTAACATTCCAAGGAAACTCTTCACTTATGGCAGTAGTAATTTCAACATTTTTGGTTATAAGATCGGAATTTATCTGCTCGTCTGAAATACAATTGTCAACTTTTCCCCGGATTGACGAATCCGAATCTGCGGAGCTATCTGTCACGCAATCATCTTCCTCTTCCTGGAACGATAAACCGCAATTTGAAGAGACATCTGCGATGTAATTATCTGTCTCATGAAAGAATGGAACTTCACATCCGTTAAACTTTATCATGTATCGGCTATAGTCCATTACAGCATTATGTCGAGTCAGAAAATCACAACCAATTATAATATCCAGTTCAATATTTCGAACTATCACAACATTTATACCAAAAACTACTAAACCAATTTGTACGTAGCACTGGGTGTAGCCAACACATTCAAATTGACCGCCTTGAGGCAATGGATCCAGCCAATAAGAACTTTCATAGAGCAACTGGAGTTCGCTTGTCAGCAGCTCCGAGATATATGATATATCTAGACCTGTATCTATGTAAGCTCTACCTGGAAGACTATTAATATATACTTCAATAAATGGAATGGACAGACCCTGAATTTGTGTGTCTTGTTGTGTCTGTTCCATGAGTTCTGCGTCCAATGGTTCATCATACAAAGTGGAGATTGTAGTCATCTCCGCTGGCATGCTGTCTCTTGCGGTATCAGCTTCGGTTTTTGTTCTAACTTCCTCACGGACCATCGGAGTAGCACAGTTCCTTGAAATTGAAAGAGCATTAACCTTTGTTTTGAGTGGGGTTTGCGAAATAGCGAATCCTTCGATGAGTTCGGCTGCTACTTCCGCATAAGTTTTGCACGATGATATGGTACATTTACAAAAAGTTGAGGCTGAGCCTTCGAAAAATGCTGGTAACACCAATAACTTTGCTTCTTCATCCCATCCTTCGATCTCTGCAACCTTTTCAAATTTTTGCAAGAAATCGTGTGTGCTTCCGTGTATGCCATCAAATTTATTGTTAAGTAGGTCCTCCATGATTAATTATAAATATAATATACATAAAATAAACAAATATAAACCACAATAATAAAATAATATGTTTGACACTAAAAATAATAGAATAATATTGACACTTAACTTCACAAAAAGATGTCCGTGTTCTTTTTACAAAATGTTTTTATTTTGGTCCACAAAATTTAATATTATACTTTTTGGGCTTGCGAGAGTGGGGTTTCTTATAGCACCTCCACCATTTATAGTGTTCAAATGTAAATACACTGGTATTTTAGATAATTCTGGTTTATTTCGAATTTAAACTTATTAACACATTTATATAGAAGTGGTTATCATGGCGAACCCTTAGAGAATCACCGGTAACCAACTATCAAAGTCCGACAGCGAACGATTCAAATACTTATTATTCTTAATAGAACCATTCCAATGCCGAAAAGGTCACAATGCGCGGCTGTAGAGACTCCATCACTACAGTACTGACCATGCAATCCCCCAGGAAGTGACTTGCCGTGGTCAATTTAGAGCTCTCTAAATTGCCTGCAGACACAGGTTGGCCGATATAGAAAGAACTTGTGTCGATGGGGTTTTTGTGAAGAAGGAGAATGCTCTTGTGGATGCAACCCACAAACAATGGTCATTTACTGGTTTGCGGATACCTGCACTAATGAAGACCCTTGGAGGTCCACAGATAATGCTGTACGCGTGGCTACCTACTGGGCTGGTTAACTATAAAAAAACGACTCAAAAAGACGAAAACTGGCCATGCCTTCCAATGACCTCTTAAAGGATTAGACGTCATCCCAATTTTGACTCGCGCGATCATCCGATACGATCACCACACTACTTGCATAATCGTACAACCATACATACCTATCAATGGTTATGAGGTATCTCTTTGATGTACTCATTATAAAAACAGTGGCCATGCCCTCCAAGAAGTGACTTGCCGTGCCGTTTATTGTTTCTACTTTTTTGAATTTCGCGGGGTCAGCTAGTCACTGAATAAATGTGTTTTCTTTCTTCACTATAAAATGGTCTAATTGACTGATCACTGATTAGGACATTCTATATCTCAAACATCAGTATGTTTCAAAACACCGCTATGCAGGCGGTGTAACGATCGCATATAAAGATTGCGCGAGCCATACAGTTTCAACAGAGTATGTATGATTCATATAGCGCATGGGAACTAGTAAAACTACCAAAGCTCTCAAATCAATGAACATCATCTGATTCTCAGACGGTTCTACACAGGAGGGTTTTTATTTGTTTTGCCGGTGCTTTGCAAATGAACGGAGTAAAGCACTAGCGCACCAGACCGATAAGCGTAAGATAGTGCTTTAGGAGAATATAGACCCAGCGCACTGCAATTATATAAGGTGTTACTTTATTAGCGCCCGATATTCAAGTCAGTATTTTTAAATGTATGTCGCGAGTTGACATACAGGTTAATAGAAGAACTCATCGCTCCTCATGACGTCGATCAGTTGTTACTGTGAGGGGCGTGAAGTAGCCGGACCCGATGTGTGTGAACGGTTGAATGTCATATGCAAGACGCTGCTCAGGTACAGGGCACAGGGCCTCCTCCTGAGGACCATTCGTTAACAACCATTACGTCCCCATTGCAGGGGCACGGGCTTTTCCCATACATCGGGAAGGTTAGGCCATACTCCATACAAGTCCGGAAAGGTGGAGGTGGACCATGGGTGGTTACTATTCTTAGCTTGCACCTTCTACACTCGTGTGTTACGAAACGTATGGAATCGCATTGGCCTAAAACCTAAGACTTCTGTTGACCTCGTTTAACATTAATTATTTCCATAGATCTAGGCTGGGAAGAATGAGATGTTTGACGATCTCATTGTCAGCTACGTTTTAAATACGCTATGATTATGATTACATTACTTGAATTACGATACTTATCACCAATTCTAGCTCATTAAAAAGCTTCGTGAAAAATAACTTATCTATTTTTTTAAGTGTTTATTATTAAACTAGCTGGTGCCCGCGACTTCGTACGCGTTAGTGTTGAGGTTTTTCCAGTAGTTCATATGTTTTGCTAAATTATTCTTCAGAAATAAGAAAATAACAAAATTAAATAAACAATAAAACGAATGAAACAAAAAGAAAAAATAAAAATATAAAAGAAAAAATAAAAAGAAAAAAAGGAAAAAGAAAAATATAAAATAAGAAGAAAAAGAGAAAGAAAATGAAAATGCGTTGGATTTATAATCACAATCAACACTACTGGGGCATGGATCTCTTCTTATAGCTAGGGAAGGTTAGGTCATTCTCCACACACAGGGTCCAAGTTTGGATAGTGGTAAGATGTGAGGCTAATGGCCAACTTCAGCTTAAGAAGTTTTACAGCCGCCTATACAGGATGCTAAAAAGTGCGTTTGAGATTTTAAGGCGTTACTCAGAATCAAGTATAGAATACAGGAAAAATAAAAAAAATCGTGTCTACAACTTTTTAAATCGGAATAGTGAATTAAGAATTTGTATGGTAAAGGGTAAAAAGAATTCACATCGGATTTTTTCAATATTTTTCCTGTATATTTTGATTTTAAGGGGTTTTAAAATCTCAAACGCACTTTTTTAACACCCTGTATTAGGTAGTTAAAGAAAAAATTGAATAACAGGTCCAGTAGAATGCTTACGCCTTTATAACACCCTGTACACCACCACTTGATAAATATTGCCCCACACTTGAATAGTTGGGTACGAAATAAAAATACCATTTACAAACGTAGTTTGCTTTTCTTATTTCAGCTTCACTGCGTTATACGTATATTTTCAATATTCTACAGCTATCTACACCGTAAAACAATATAAACATATCTTATCGAAAAAGAGGATCCCGTCAGTTCCCACGGGACTCCCTTGACAATTCCGGATCAAGAATGTTAACTGAATATACCTTTGATTCACCTAATCTAAGAGTGAAGGTTTCACCTTAATACTTAGATACCGTTTCCAGCTTTTCCCTCAGGATCCCTTTGAATATCCAGGACCAGTAGTATGTATCGAATGATACGAAAGTACCGCAATCGACACGCCTTTTCAAAAAGTTAAGGTTTTATCTTAATAAACTGAGTTATTGTGGAGATACGGTGTTGTCGTTTTCCTGTGGGAACCCTTTATGAAACCTAAATGAAAAGGTTTGTATGTTTAGTAGTAATGATAAAGTATCATTGTGCCAAATTACAATAAAATCGGCTTCGTAGTTTTTGAGTAATAAGGCTTTTAAGAATTAAAGTTTTTATGCATTCCTCTGGAAACCCTTGAATTTCCCGGGATAAAATGTATCTAAGATGTTACTTCGGGTTACGTAGTATAATCGTACGAAGTTTCATCAAAATTGGCTCAACCGTATTTGCGTGATGCGTGGACAGACAGACAGACAGACAAAAATTCCAAATTAAATTGTTTTCGTCTCTATATCGATAGACGTGCAATTATTATTATTATTATTATTATCATTATCCAGGTATTATTTTCAAAAATATTCCATGTACAGAATCGGCCCTGTTACAGTTTTATGTATTATATGTATAGATGTTGCATATTTTTACCAACATAGTAATAAATTCGCCGCTCGTCTGCCAAAAATTACATCTATACATAGCAAATAGGTCGAAAAAAGGGTCGGAACTTTAAATAAGTAGATGTTTTATGTAAAAATGAAAACATGTAAAACTTAAAATTTTAATCGATTGCCTACATAATTAAGCTTCCGACCATTCTTTCGACCCATTTGCTATGTAATTTTTAGCAGGCACACGGCGAATCTAAAATTATTTTTAAAGGACAACATTTTTTCTTGACATTGGATTTCGATGAAACAAAAACTATATAATGCTCCAAACTAAGCTTAATCTACTCGAGAAAACCGCATGAAAATCCATCCAGTAGTTTCGGAGATTAGCGTGAACAGACAGACAGACAGACAGACAGACAGACAGACAGACAGACAGACAGACAGACAGACAGACAGACAAAAAATTTTAAATTTGTTTATTTGTGTTCTATTACTCTTATTTTATCACCTCCTTACTATTTTTGGTAAAAATATTCAATGTACAGACACGCGGTTTCTACTGTTTTATTATAGTAAAGATTTGTTTCAAATTTGAGTTCTATTGTGATGGTGTAAATAAGTTTGTTTAAGCAGTTTTGGATTTCAGTACAAGATGCAGAATTATAACAACATTTAAAAGTGACTTTTGTGTTTTTCACAAATAAAAACTGTAGAAATATAATGTTCAAAATATCTTAAATTGACTTAAGATTTTTTTATTATTTCTTTTTGATATTATTCTTTTTTGCAAAACAGCTTAAGTCTATTATATCGTAAAGTAATAAAGATATCAAAAAACTAATAATTCCATTGAAAAGAGCTTAACTATATTACTCTAAAAAGTCTAACACTTCCAGATAATTTGTTAAAAAAACATTGAAAAATCTTAAAGATTTTTCTCAATCTTTAATCGACTCTCCTGTAAAATTAGCAAAATCAACTTAAGCGTTTTCTCACAGGAGGCATAGATATATGACTATTTAACTATATAATAATTATATATATTTATATAACTATATAACTATTTATACTCATATAGCTATATTAAGTAACAATTTATATCTCTCAAGTTATTTGTCATAGGATGATTTTATTCTCTTTACAAATAATAGTTTATTATGTTATCTGTATATAAGACTATTTAACTATATAATATTTAACTATATAACTATTTATACTCATTATCTGTAATTAAATTTAAATTATAAAACACATTCTCTAAATCAAAATTAAGATAATTTGCTTCGAATCTTATTCTGGCTTGACGATGAGCTTCGGTTAGTTCTATTTTTTTGCCGGCTTACAATTGTGGATCCCAGCTGCATGTAAATGTCACCTCATTCTTTCTAATGATGTATTATATGTAACGGCAGTTCAGTTAGTCGTTTTCAATTCTTCTGTGTGATCTCAAGGTGAAGGCCAGAAGCATATGTATAGGTATGCCATCGCCTGCGGGCCGCGGCCGGGGCGGTTACGCTTCACGTCACCAGTTCTTGATATGTCTTAATCCACAAACGAACTGTGATTTTCTGGAAAAGATATATCTATACATATTCATTCTATCAAAAGAACATGTTTCACGAAACAATTAGCTATTTTATTATAATAATATATTTTAAAGAAATAATAATTAATAATAATTTCTACTTACCGCGACACCTCATCATCCGGAAATACTATAAACCACAGAAGGTTTTATTCCCAATACACTATTATTTAAGCTTTTAAAAAGTCTGTTCAATAATAACTGGAAGATATTAAACTTGAAACTCAAAACAACTCAATGAACTAGCTGTAACGCGAGGTGAACGATAATCTTGTCACTGGCTAGAGTCTATCTATTCGAGGTAGGTAGATAAATGACACGCATTAGTTGTCAAACAGAATTCTGGTAAATTACCCTCACTATAATCTTCAATGCATTATTATACAGTCTTCCTTGACGAAGATGTCATGACTGCGTCATAGGCATAGAAAGTATGATGAGTATGATGACAAATTTCAACATTGAACCTGGCTAGACAATAACCCATTTTGGTAAGCACCTGCTTTACAAGCCAGAGGTCGGGAATTCGAATCCTAGCATGGTAAAATGTATTTTGTTCTTTATGTCTATTACTGTTCATAAATCAGATTTTCCATAATTTGAAATAGAAATACAAAAAGTTCCAGCAGTGCCACAGCCGAGCAAGTAATTCGGAACAAGTTTACGCGCAGGTACATCTACTAGTTAGAAATTGCGATAGAGGGCGTTTCAAAGCAAAGTGCGAATTACGTTTTAAAACTTGGGGGTTCAGATATATCTGTGGGCGACTGTACTAAGCGATTACTAATATTTACTTTTTAAATCTAGTTAAAACACAGATTGTAGTGTTTACCACTGCATAGTAGAGATGTGTAGGTCCGAGTTTTTAAAGGATTCGGGTCCGGATGTACATCCAGCTCTGCGGATTTGCTTCCAGGTACCAGTTCCGTCAGACCTGTATAGGTCCGAGTCCTTAGCGGAGTGGATGGATTGACGCGATCAGCGGACCTGCTTTCTCGTATCAGTTCCGCCGGACCTATATTCCCGGACCTATATTCCTATAGGACCCGGTTCCGGGTTCTTTTGCATCCAACTCCGATCGAAACTGAATCAGTTCCAGAGGAACCGGTTCCGACTTGCAGTCGGAGTTACATCCACCACATCCGAGAAGGATACAGGTCCGAGGATTTAGTTCCGGCCGGACCTACACATCTCTACTGCATAGTAAGCATTAATGATGCGATAGTAATGAATACTGGAAAACTGTACTCTTTACAATAAGGTTAGTTGTCATTATAATCGGATTGTAAGGTGAACATGAAATTTTGTATACATACTGATATGTTCTGTTATATTCACAAACTGATTTAAATAACTAGATTATTATAATAGCGGCAGAAGTCCACGAGCCGTCACCCTGGCTCATGATGTACGTCGATGACATTGCGCTGATAGACGAGGACAAGCAGAAACTGGAGCATAAGGTGAACTTATGGAAGGGCGCGCTTGAGAGCGGCGATCTGAAGCTAAATGTCGCGAAGACCGTCTACATGGCCTGTGGTAGTACAGATCCCGAACCCATAAAGGTAGGCGCAGAGTCCGTTGTTAAGACGGACAAGTTTAGACACCTTGGATCTGTCCTGCACGAGTCTGGGTTAATAGAACATGACGTTCATGCCCGGATTAGCGCAGCTTGGGCGAAATGGCAGGAAGTCACCGGGGTTATTGCGACCGCAGGATGTCGGTGAAGTTGAAGTGCCTCGTGTACAAGTGCATCATACGCCCCGTACTACTCTGTGGCAGCCAGACGTGGCCAGTCCTTGGAAGACATATCCAGCAGCTTCACGTCACGGAGATGAAAATGCTGCGGTGGATGTGTGGCATTACGCGACTCGATCGCATCCATAACGAGCACATCCGTGGTAGCCTCAGTGTCCGAGACGTAGCGGACAAATTGCAGGAAAGTCGTTTCCGATGGTTTGGTCACGTAAGCCGCAGACTGCCAGAGTAAGTCGGTAAAACTTATCGTTGATGGCCCTAGATCCCGTGGAAGGCCCAGGAAGCGTTGGCTTGATGCTGTGAGAGCGGACATGAGAGAAAATGACCTCACTGAAGAGGATGTTGAAGATCGAGCAAAGTGGAGTAGATTGAGTAGGAAAGCGGACCCTGGATCCAGCCGGGATAGCGCTAAGTAGAAGAAGAAGAACTAGATTATTATAGTAATGACGACAAAGCGTTTTGTCGTCACAAATAGAACTATACAATATCGTACAGATAAAGAGATTCTAGTTACATGTACCAGACATTTTTTTTCATAAAATACATCAAAATATTTAAAAAATCACTCTTAATTTTTTTTTTCAAATTTCCATACTAATCACGTATTTGTGTGGAAAACTGAAAAAAGTTATAGATCGGATTTTTCATTATTTTCCCTGATTCCTCGTCGCTTATTATTGCACATAATATGTGTATTTATTCTCTTTGCTTCTACATTGGTACGTTTCCTGTGTGTTCCTTGGAGAAAGTTGTTTCGATTCATGATTAGAAACCCCCCAGTTTGAACCGTAATCAGAGAAGCGGAAGGAAAGGATGTAACTCTATAAGCTTTGTCACTCACGTCATGTAAACCATGCTTAACAATTTTGTTACCGTCGGTTTTGTTATTGTCCCCAAAAATATCAAGGAGTTTTTAAGCATTTCCTTCAAAATTTCTTCACTTTGACAAATATTTTTGGTCTTATTTCTAAATAGATAGATAGATAGATAACTCGTTTATTTGTTACTACAAACACACATATTAAGCATTACATCAGAATAATAAATACTTTAGTTTTTCTGACTGTGCTCTTAATTATTTTTTGCTAATTCTATACTATTAAACGAGTTAAGTGTCCCGACGATTTCAAAAACGGCTTGAAACCTTTTGACGAAATCTAGGATGAGGGGTTAGAAATCACCAGAAATCGATCTATGAGGGAATTACCTTCGAAAAAATTCATTTAAGGGAGATATTATAAGCGAAATTGCATAAAAGGAGAACGCATATAATACTTATTACCCATTAATATCCCATTATTACCACAGTATAAGGAAATTATACAGTATGGACACTCCCTGCCGCTCTCTGAAGGCTACCTCACCCCCCCTGTGTGACTGATCTGTGACCATTTGTCAAGAAGTTGGCACAGTTCCAAAACAGTTCCAAAGCACAGTATTATAACCAAAGACAATTTCATTTTTTAAGGAAAGAGCTAAGCCTTCTAAGGCTATACAGCCTCGTCTGGTTATACAGCCTTTACTTTATTTGTGAAAGTCTACCTAATAATAAAGAACAATGAGGGCTAATTGAATCTTGATTCAACCCTAGTACATCACGCACACATTTACATGTGTACAAACATGAATGTCTTTGTAGTAAATAATGGCGCGAAATTTGTATGAAGTGTCCGGGGTGTGATTATTACAAATTTGTCTTGAGGGTGAGATAAAACTATATCGCTTAATTTATGTAGAAAGTTTGTTAATTGCACTTTGTATGAATTACCTTGATTTTCATTACAAAGATATAATGCACAGATATGAACCTTACAAGGTATCTCGTACCTCGATTTTGCTTTAATGTTATTGTAACCCAAATATCTTCCGCGGTAGTCCGCCAGCCGGGCCGCTCGATGGCTGTAATGTCGCGACGCACTGCTAGAAGTGCGGCCATAGTCGCAGTCGCATCTCCATACGAGATACCTATTGTCGAACAACTCAGTAATGACTCAGTACTACTAATGCTGTCTAACAACCACGTCTCAGAAAGTGCAATAACGTTATAATTATTTAGGTACACATTACATTTTGTACGCAAACCGCGTACACTCTGATAATATAAATTAATTTTTATATTTTACTTTATAACTATAATATAATCCTTTGCAACTTTTTATATACTCAACAGAAATAATAAATAGGTAAGCAAACTCGTTTACTTGTCTTTTGTTTAACAGAAGACACCTTCCCACTAATACAATGAACATAATAGCACAATATTGAATAACAAAAGCAGGTAGATAAGTGGACAAAAGAAGACCCTTGCTCGATATTACACAAAAAATAGAATGAATTGAATAAGCTGAAAATAATATTTTTTAATTAACCTGTTATTGACCAGTGATGTATACAATAGTGCCAGAGTTTCTCAAACTGGATGAATTACAACTGCTCGCTAAAATATACATACAAAAATAATAACATAAATGCTATGGATTAAGAGATTTTAGATAACTCCATTTCGCTCCTCATGTTGAAGATCGGCGATAGATCGTTTCGCCGCACAAAAAATTTTGACTGCTTCACCCAAACGTACTGAAATCCGTGTTCCTTTGCCAGCTTTTTCGTTTTGGCCAGGAGAGCCATATATTCTTGACATATATTCTTTGATGCCCTTCAAGGCCTAAATCAGAGGGCACTAGCGGAGATCGCTTAGTGGCTGCTCGGGCCGCAGCGATGAAGTTTTCCTTCATCCTCGACCATTGCTCTTTTTCTTACAAAGCACTCTCGATTTGTCCAGTCGCTGAATTAGACTAGCCTGTTCGGATTTTGCGCTTTCGAGGTGAGTTAAGCGAACGTTAATCTTCTTTAATTTTAATAATAATAATAATAATATCTGGGACAAATCACACACGGTCATTTGGCCCCAAACTAGGATTCTCTGTATCTTGGGAACCAGATACTGATATATATACACATATACTTTTAAATACATACATATATAGATATAATACACCCAGAGTCCCAGACTCAGAGCAAACAATTCTGCTCATCACAGAAAAGTCTGCCCTGTGTGGGGATCGAACCCACGACTCTCGGATCAGAGGTCAGAATCGCTAAC
The DNA here is from genome assembly GCA_958295455.1 of Coleophora deauratella. Taxonomy (NCBI): domain Eukaryota; kingdom Metazoa; phylum Arthropoda; class Insecta; order Lepidoptera; family Coleophoridae; genus Coleophora; species Coleophora deauratella. The sequence continues at coordinate 794,989 of OY282414.1, read as the reverse complement.
CACTTAGCCACCGAGTCAGTCAAATTTCGATGCGAAGTCCTTGATAGTATTATTGGAATCCTCAACTGAAGATTTCAGGCTCGAGAATTCACTTCTGAGTGCCTTGACATCCGCGATCAGAGAATCTAGAGGTTCCAACTGTACAGAGAGCCGCCGAATTTCTTTAAGTATTGAGGTGGTATTTTCTGGGTCCTCGGTTATGGCTACACCTGATGGTGGGATCTGATTGCTCGATTCGACTATAGAAGTACTGGGTGATTTGGTCCGAGTGCCGGCTTGTTTACATAAATGGCATCGCCATGCAGCTTTTCGATCGCCCAATTTTCTGTATCCAGACTCTTTAACGCCACCACATTGATAATGCACATCCTTTCCACAAGCACTACAATGCGCTCCCTCAGTAAGAGTATCGTCACAAATACCGCACTTGTCCGAACTCATTGTAGCTGTTTAAGAACCACTGACTTTAAGAATTAAATAAATTGAGGATTTACGATTTACGTTCGATCACAACTGAGGCAGTGACGAGACTGATCTGCATATCTTGATCCAACTTATGAGTTCCTGAACAAGCTTGAATGAAAGGCTTCAAAACCAGTGCATTCGGTTTGTTTATAGCCTCCGAAAATATGACCATATCTCCGAATCCCTTAGTGAGCTTGGTTGGCCTTTCATCCCAGCGCAGAAACACACACATCCTGTGTCTTTTACGCACTTTTTTCGGTTTTCCTACTCTTCTCGCATAGTCCCGAACTCATGGAAGACAGCTTTGCTGCACCCGATCCCTAAAAAGGGTGACCGCTCGAATCTGTCCAACGGTCCAACTACAGGCCGATAGCCATATCCTCCTTACTCTCAAAGAGAATGGAGTCCATTATTAACAGCCAGCTCCTTCGGTATCTAGAGGACCGCGAGCTGCTTATTGACCGACAGTACGGTTTCCGTAGGGGCCGGTTCGCTGGTGATCTTGTCTGCCTGACACATAGTTGGGCCCAAGCACAGGCGATCGAAACGAAGGGGAAGCATTGGCTAGTTTGGACATAGCGAAGGCCTTCGATCGTGTCTGGCACAAAGCACTTCTTGCGAAGATTTTTTTTGTGGGCAAACGAGCAGATGGATCACCTGATGGTAAGCGATTACCGCCGCCCATACACACCCGCAACACCAGAGGAGTCACAAGTGCGTTGCCGACCTTTGAAATGGGATGGGGATGCGGGGAATGGGGGGGGGGCGTTGGGCCTCCGGTACCCTCACTCACTCGGCGAAGCACAACGCAAGGAAATTACGAAATTAGACGACAAAATATCCTCTTTAGAACGCCGCGAAGTGTGTGCCGAATGCGGCGGTAGCACAAACCGAGCGTTACAATCTCTACCGGGCGAAAATCACCCGAAAAGACCGCGCGACGCCCCAGTGCCGGCAAAAAATACTACAGCAACGATACCGGCAGCGGTAGGTAAGCAGCAACGCATTAGCACAGGCGCGCGGAGGGTCTCCATCACCACAGGCTCTCATGGCGGCCGACCAGCCGCCATCACCGCTACGCAGCCGCAGCCGCAACCAACCTCTGCCACCCGCTCTCGTGATGCAGATGCGCCAGTATCTAAACAAGCAACGGCTAATCAAACGACAGGTATTACAGACAGTTGCAACCAAAATAAAGTAGTAACATCTCACAAAGTCAATATTGATGTATTGAAGAGACAAGACGATGACGACTTCCAGAACGCTTCTGGTTGGAAAATTGTTAATAAACGCAAAAATCACCGCAAACATACTCGTGTAGCAATAACCGGCACTGGCCCAGCTGATGACACGCTACAAACGACCGAACGTACAAAGAAAATACACACTTGTTTTTTCAAAACTGACACTACTACAGATATGATTAGAGAATATATGGAAAAAAAGAAGAGCTGCCCTCACTACTATGTAGAAAAACTGCAGCTGAGACACACGCATTACGCATCATTCGCGATAACTTTGCCAGAAAGTACCTTCAGTTTTTTTATGCTCGCCGAGAATTGGCCCCCCGGCACAGAGGTTAGCGAGTGGTTTCGGAGAGGCGCGGGGCGCGAGCGCGCGCCCCACCACAGCCAGAGCACAAGCCCGCGCAGACGATACCAGCAGCGGAACCCCACCCCCGCTACCGCCGCCGGCACCACCGCTGCCTCTCCCGCCATCGATGCCGCAGCCAACTAAGCCGAAGCAAGCTACTACAACGTCACCTTACTACACACTGGCGTCTAGAACCAGTAATGGAACGCGACGACGAAATAAAACTCTTACATTGTGTCACCAAAATGTTCGATGTTTAACGAATAAGACTAAAAGACTTGAAGTGTTACTTACAAACGAATTAAAATGTGATATTCTCGTAATAACCGAGCACTGGCTTCGTGATGATGAGATTGTATCAGTGACCTTACATAATTATGACTTAGTCTCGTATTACTGCAGACCTACTATATTACATGGTGGTAGTTGCATCTTTGTGAAGTCCGGTATTAAAGCTTTAAAGAGGCCTGACTATAACGACATATCAGTTCAGCAAATATTCGACGTTTGTGCGGTACAGTTGCTCGAACTGGATCTGTTAATTGTAGGGATTTACCATTCAAACTGCACTAATGATAATGATTATCTTAATTTATTTGACAAACTTCTATCCAAAATCAATGATGACGGGTTGCGTGCAGTTCTAACAGGTGACATGAACATAGATTTTTTGACGAACTCTCCTATCAAAAAGAGAGTCTTAGATATATTATCGTGTCATAACTTTAAGCAGCATATTGATTTCCCTACCAGAGAATCGGATACTTGCTCAACATTGCTAGATCATGCGTACTCTAACATCGGCGAGGACCGTGTGTCGTGCGAGCGCGTGCTCACGCACCTGAGCGACCACTCGGCGCAGCGCTTGCGCATCGCGCGGTGCTCCGACGCTGCGCGGCCGCCTGCACCGCGACCGCTCATTAATAACAAAAACATAAACAACTTCTACGCCGCACTACTTTCCGTCGACTGGCCGGAAGTAGTAGCAAAATGCGAAGGCAAATGTTGTCAACTGTCCCGATCCCTTATTAATATACTAAAAAATAAATTCGATATTTGTTTTCCAATTAAAGTGCCAAACACTTGTACCAACAAGAACCCATGGGTGGATACGGAGATTATTAATTTAAAGTTGCTACTTTTTGACACACTAAACCTAAAAAATAAATATCCCTCAGACCCCCGTGTCGCCGCTGCCGCAGATAAAATGTCTATTGAGTATAATCTAATGATAAAACGTAAGCGTATCAAATACTATAGCGAGTTGATAAGACGCGACCCTAATAAAAGTAAGCGTATGTGGAGTGTAATCAATATCGAACTCGGAAGAAAACCTAATGACCGCGTCGATTTTACTGAGGTTATTAGAGACAATCAGGGTCAAGTTTTTCTATCTCAGCAGCACGCTGTCGATTTAATGAATAAGGAATTCGTGACGGCCGCAACACTGTGCGGAGCCCCCCCGCCTGATCCCGGACGCTGCATGGAGGCCCTGGCTGCAGGCATGACCCCCTGCGACCGCTCTCTGAGGTTGAGACCCTTTACTCCAGAGGAGGTTGACAAGATACTTAAGGTCAATATCGCTAGCAAAAACAGCTGTGATATCTATAATTTATCAGCTAGCACCTTAAAGAAAGTTAGTGGACCTCTATGTTATGTACTATCCGAGTTATATAACTACTGCATAATTGAAGGCAAAATTCCACCAGAACTTAAAAAAGTCAAAATCTCACCGCTGTACAAGGGGAAGGGTTCCAAGGCCTCGCTATCATCGTATCGCCCTATATCCCTCGTTCCGGCAATAAGCAAGATTCTTGAGGTAGGTATCAATCAAAGGATTTTGTCCTACTGGAGCCCTCTTTTTGTCCTGTCGGACAGACAGTATGCCTACCGATCTGGCAGATCCACTACCGACTTGGTCCGCGAAGTTCTGTGGTCCGTGCTGAGCGCGCGCGAGGCGGGCCGCCAGGTCGCCCTCGTGTGCTGCGACCTCTCGCGCGCTTTCGATACGGCCGACCACCGGCTCATAGCGGATAAGCTGGCTCACTACGGCATACGTGGACCTGCCCTGGCACTGCTTATGTCATTCATGTCCGATAGGTCACAAGTTGTTGTAGGTGATGGTGGCCGTGCCAAGTCATCGGAATTAAAGAACCTACTAGGCGTCCCACAGGGTTCATGCCTATCTAACACATTGTTTAGCATTCTTTTGAATGACCTTCCCATGGTAGTTGAGGGACCGGACATATATATGTACGCAGATGACGTTACCGCCGTCATCTCGGCAAACACACCTGAGGAACTAGAACAAAAAACCAATGATATAGTGCAGCGTCTTTGTGACTGGTTTCAGTCAAACGGCTTGGCGCTTAATCGAGGGAAAACGTATTTTATGCGTTTTAACCTCAATGGACACCTACCAAAGCCCATGAAAATTCTAGCTGGTGGTACCGCCATAACACAGGTGACGGAGACTCGCCTACTGGGTTTCTGCGTGGACAGCGCGCTCGGGTGGGACTCGCACATAGAGGGGCTGTGTGCGCGCCTCGGCCGGGCATGCTTTGCATTGCGCCGCCTTGCAGCGACGGCTACAACTGAGGCTGTGAGGTCGTGCTATTTTGCTACGGTGCACTCGCTTCTGTCGTACGGCACGGAGCTGTGGGCAAATGCTGCGGATTGGCACCGTGTTTTCGTAATGCAAAAGCGTGCGATCCGTGCAATGGCTGGAATTCCTGATGACGTATCTGCCCAGGAGTATTTCAAAAAGTACAATATTTTAACGTTACCGTGCATATTAATCCAAAATATTGCTATATACACCTACACACATATAGATGTATTTAAAACCAAAGGAATAAATCCCAATTTCAATCTCAGAAGCAACAAGTACAGTAAACGCCTAGCAGCTGTACCGCACAAACTAAGTAAAAGTGAAAGGTCCGTATACGTGCTGGGACCAGCCATCTATAATAGACTACCAGATAATATCAGGGATGCACCCTCCGTACACTGCTTTAAGAGCAAACTTAAGGGGTGGCTGCAAGAAAAACTATTTTATGACATAAAAGAATTTATGCAGCTCCCACTTACGTAGTGTTTGCAAATAATTTTGTTTATTTTAATAGTAATGACATATGATTACAAACTGTTAACATTATAATGTATTATAATGATTTATACAATTATTATTCCACTTATTAGAATACTCTGTACTATTTTGTACAATGACTTGCAACAAATGTTGTCAATAAATTTTTCATTTTCATTTTCATTCATTTTCAAGCGTTGTTTCACGCCGGTTTTCTGTGAAGCCGTGGAATCACTCCGGTCGAGCCGACTCATTCGTGCCGAAGTATGGCTCTCCCATGGCAAAAAGCTTCCTTCTAATGGGCTTCCCGAGGAATTATGCAAATGGAACACTTCACTAATTTCTTGCAGTCAGAAGCATAAAGCTCGTAGTCGACGGTGCATGCTCAGATTCTATGTCTGTGAACGCTGGTGTCCATCAAGGCTGTGTGCTTTCGCTTACACTGTTCCTTCTGCATACCAATGATATGCTGCAAATCAGCAGCACTCATTGTTATGCAGATGACAACACAGGTGATGCCTTCTATACCGGTCGTGCCAAAATTTCTCGGGAAAACTTCATCGAGAGCCGAAACAAACGTATCGGAAATTGAGGCTTCTTTAAAGAAAGTCTCAGAATGGGATCGACTTAATTTGGTCCAGTTTAACCCTACTAAGATACAGGTTTGCGCGTTCACTGCAAAGAAAATGCCATTTGTCGTATCACCTCGTTTTGAGACACTCCCCTAAATGCCTCAGCTAGTATCGGAATCCTTGATGTCGACATATCGAGTGAAGTCCAGTTCCGTGGTCTAGATGATGATTAAGTAATTAAGAGTAAGGCTAAATTAGCTTCGAAGAAGCTTGGTGTGCTCAATAGATCGAGACGGTATTTCACTGCGGCCCGTCGCCTGCAACTTTATAAGGCGCAGGTTCGGCCACATATGGAATACTGTTCTCATCTCTGGGCAGGGGCACCCCAGTACCAGCTTCTCCCTCTGGACCGCATTCAACGGAGAGCAACTCGAATCGTCGGCTTCCAGGATATTTCAGATCGGCTTGACTCCTTAGCGCTTCGTACAGATGTAGCCTCGCTCTGTATTCTCTGTCGCATGTACAGACAGCCACAAAGATATCGGAACCTCTCCGTAATACACCATGTATGACGAATAGCTTCAATAGGGGTTCAGATATCTCTGTGGTCTGGTGTACAATAGGGAGTGCTCCGAAGAATTGTTCTGATTGATTCCAGCCGCCTCTTTTCGCCATCGTTCTACACGACAACATATTCATCCTCATCACTTAGATGGTTGGCAGTCCACAACTGTACTTTTCACTAGAAATTTTCTGCCTTGCACAACCAAACTGTGGAATGAATTGTCGCCTGCGGTATTTCCGAACCGAAACGACATTCAAACCTTCAAAAAAAGAGCGTACTCCCGTGTCCATTATTCCAGCGGAATGTTGTAGCTAAGAAGAATGTGAGTATAATAGGGAATTAGAGCATCATTAGGACTAATTGTGCGCCAGCAGCGGAATTTGTGCGTCTTATAATTTCGGAGATATTCATTAAAAACCGATTCCGCCACGGTCACGTTCCCCCAGCGGCATGATTTGGAAAAAGACGGTCTAGCTCATAACAAAGTACATGACTGAGTAGCTTTCGTCGTGTTATAAATGTGCGCAAATAGCGGAATTTGTGCATCTTACGGTTTTCGAATTATTCAAGATTCCGCTGCAGTAACGTTTTTGGGTTTTCTGTATCTCGAAAACGGCTGATAGAAGAAAGTTCGAAAAAAAACCACTAGTAGACCTTAATTTGTGCGTAATTTGAGCAATGTTAGTTTTTTGAAAATTATGATATTTTTTTAGTAATTAATTTGTTTAGAAAATCAGGAAATTCTGATTTACAAGGAAACGAGTGAAGTTTCAATCGAATAAAGAGCACTCAAATTTTCCTCTAGTAGACCCTAACAATATCTGCAATTGTGAATTGTATTATCCAGTCAATTAGTGAGATATACCATTTAATTACGAAATAAAGTTAGCGAAATTTTAAAGATTGAATTTAGTGCTCCCATAAGACTATAAAACATGAAATTCTACATAAAATTAGAGCGTCCTGCTAGCAAGCTTTCCTGTAAGTTTCAGCTTTGAATAACGTTGATTTAAAAAGATTTACCCAAAAGAAGAAAGAACGAACATTTTCCCTATAACCCGACCAAATTAGAATGTATACGAGAAAGCGGCCGCGCCATACAAAAGGATAACCTTCCGAAATTGGTGGCATACAACCAGAACTAATTGGACAATTAAGCAGAAAAATTTTTGATATGATGTTAATATATGTTTTATTATTTGGCGTCGTATTTAAATTAACTAAAATCGGGTAACATCGACAATTTGAACAACAAACTTTTTGATGTATCGGCATAAAACTCAAAATGTTTAAGTAGATGCTTTGCACATGCTTTTATATCGTCAATATTTTTTTTCTACCTAGTACCATAGAACAAATACCATACCATAGAATAGCATAGAAGTAATTAGTACTTTATTACCTCTATGTGTTGAGGTATATTTCTCGCAAAGCAGATATAATCAAATCAATGCTTTGTTAATTTCTGATCAAAGTGTTTATCTTATCGCTTTGAACTGAGCTGCGCTTCTCACACAGGTAGCCCCCGGGGCACGGGTACAGGTAATGAGCTCCCCCCGTCGCGCGAGTTCCCGTGTTTTTGAAACCCGTCCAGATGTGCACCCGTCCATGTGGCAGATTTCTGCCATTTGGGCAGATTTGGCTACTAAATTTTAACTCAGGCAGAATAAGCTGACGATTTAAAAAAGTTTTTGGCAGTTTTCAAGGAAATACTTTTTTTAAATAGCAATAGAAAAGTTATATATTTTTTTTATGACTTGCTAACTAGAAAATAATTTTAATTAGGTTCTGAGCTAGCAACTTTTGTTTCATGCAAAGTAGTACGGGAATTTCCCGTTTATTAATTTAATGTAAGTGAACCATATACATAATTATCCATCTGGGTTCCACATAGTGTGGCAGATTTTAGCAGATCTCTTCTTTCTTCTCTCAGAACTCTTCATTGTTTCATTCTTCTTTTTAATTTTTATTTTAACCTTCTCGAACTATTAATCAGTATGCTACAAATTAAACACTACTTAATGTTGATTTTTTTTAATCCTCTGTTTTTAGCCCTTGGCATCATCTCACCTGAGTAATGATGACGCCGATGATGGAAGCGGGCTTACCAAAGAATCCCCAACGCAATGGGGAACTGGCTATCTTCATGCCGGAACACATCCGTGCTGTTAACATTTATGTTTGGCGGCAAGACTTAGATAAGATACTTACTATCTAGAAATCTTATTACAAGTATCTTTTATAATAACTTCGTCCCGGCCGCTATACGAGCACGTAGGTACTAAGAAAACAATCGTCAATAAAACATTTGCACGCAACTGTACTTACAAAGCTTCCTTCAATATACCTTTCATTTAAGAAGGTTATCCTTTTGTATGGCGCGGCCGCTTTCGCGTATACATTCTAGTTTGGTCGGGTTATAGGGAAAATGTTCGTTCTTTCTTCTTTTGGGTAAATCTTTTTAAATCAACGTTATTCAAAGCTGAAACTTACAGGAAAGCTTGCTAGCAGGACGCTCTAATTTTATGTAAAATTTCATGTTTCATAGTCTTATAGAAGCACTGAATTCAGTCTTTAAAATTTCGCTAAATTAATTTCGTAATTAAATGGTATATCTCACTAATTGACTGGATAATACAATCCACAATTGCAGATATTATTAGGGTCTACTAGAGGAATATTTAAGTGCTCTTTATTCGATTGAAACTTCACTCGTTTCCTTGTAAATTAGAATTTCCTGATTTTCTAAACAAATTAATTACTAAAAAAATATCATAATTTTCAAAAAACTAACATTGCTCAAATTACGCACAAATTAAGGTGTACTAGTGGTTTTTTTTTGAAATTTCTCCTATCAGCCGTTTTCGAGATACAGAAAACCCAAAAACGTTACTGCAGCGGAATCTTGAATAATTCGAAAACCGTAAGATGCACAAATTCCGCTATTTGCGCACATTTATAACACGACGAAAGCTACTCAGTCATGTACTTTGTTATGAGCTAGACCGTCTTTTTCCAAATCATGCCGCTGGGGGAACGTGACCCAGGCGGAATCGGTTTTTAATGAATATCTCCGAAATTCTAAGACGCACAAATTCCGCTGCTGGCGCACAATTAGTCCTAATGATGCTCTAATTCCCTATTATACTCACATTCTTATTAGCTACAACATTCCGCTGGAGTAATGGACACCGTACTCCCATATCAAAGACCGACAACGCACTTGTGACTCCTTTAGTGTTGTTACAGGTGTCTATGAGCGGCAGTAATCGCTTACCTTCAGGTGAACCGTCTGCTCGTTTACCTAATTGTGGTATTCAACAATGCTGTTAATCAAGGGCATGGAATAAAGCCGCAGTTGCGCTCTTTGATTCATTTTAAGCGTCAATCAAAAAATGTTTTATACAATAAATACAGTACATTAATCCATACTATCATTTTATGCATTAAATTTTTGTTTTTTTAAGTTTTATTTATCAAACTAGTATTTTATATTGCCGTCTTGCAAACTAGCAAATGAAAGCGACTATAGCTGTTGAAAATGAAAATGAAAAATGTTTATTCATTTTAAACTTCATATCTATTTAGGTTGGGATCGGTGTCTCCTTTTAAGTTTTTTTAGCCTGTGTCAGGAGGCACCGCTCTTCCTCAATATGTAAGTTGATGTTAACTCCGTTATTTTAAATTGTGTTTACTTACAAACAAAAAAAAGAAGAAATTAAACAAAAAATAACATAATTATCAAAGCAAAGCAAAAGTTTTATAACAATCGCAAAAGTTATGTGCCAGTATATGAGTACGAATGTGTGAGTATGGGTAAGAATGAGCATGCGTGTGTTTGTGTGTGTGTGTGTGTGTGTGTGTGTGTGTGTGTGTGTGTGTGTGTGTGTGTGTGTGTGTGTGTGTGTGTGTGTGTGTGTGTGTGTGTGTTTATGTGTTTGTGTGTTTACATATGAAGGTGTATGACATATATTTAAATATTAAATTGTTTGGTTAGTTAGCCCTACGAGTTTATCTTAGGATCGAAAGCTACATATAACATCCACTAACCAGCCAGAAGTTCCTCAATATCATCAAATGTTTTGGACTCGAGCCAAATTGATACAGCCTTTTTACATTCAAAGTACGTTTTGGAATAGTTTTCTAATTCTTTATTAAGAATGTTTTATAGATGAGTTGAACTAATACCATACTGCCTCCTTGCAAAGGTGGAATTTGCCCTTTTCACTTTGAAAACGGGAGGTTTCCTTCTTCTAAAATTATCAGCATTGCTGGGGCCGACTATCTATCTATCTATCAGCCGAAAGACGTCCACTGCTGGACAAAGGCCTCCCCCAAGCATTTCCACACGCACTGACCGGTCCTGTGCTGCTCGCATCCAGCGGCTGGGGTCGTATGGTAAGCTTTTATGTTTTCGAAGCAATGTATAATTTTCTAACCGACATTAGCTTAGACAGCTGGTACATCTTTCAGTGGGAAATATTATCTTTCTGAAGTACATAACTTTAAGCAGCCCACGTTGTGCATGCTCAACCTCGAGAAATTTAGTTTTTGCCGCACCGCCCCATACTGTGATACAGTATATAATGATTGACTGCACTAAATCTAGTTATACTTCGCTGGTTCTTCCGAAAGATTATTTACTTGTAGTAGCGTGCATGTACTGCCGTTGTCACAATGTTTAGAGACTCCCCATGAAAAAATAAAGGAAATTTGAAAACTGCACCTAGCAACCCTATCCCCGCCACATTTGACATCTCCGTTTAGGCTTACGTCATTCTTTGTGTTTGTGCGCCGTTGTTTACACGCGTTCAAATATTAAAAAAAAAAAAAACATGGAAGACTCCGAAATTCTCGAAAAACTTCGTCGTCTCGAGGAAGAAATATTAAGAAGAAATAGGCAAAAACGTCGATCATCCAAACCCCCAGAGCCGGATCTACCACCAAAACGTCGACGACGTATCATCTAGAGTTCGTCGGACTCGGAACACGAACCCGAAAACGAAAACAATAACGGTATGTGTTTTCTTGTTCTCAAGATGCATCGATTATGTTTACGCCATTGCTTTATTCGAACACCTAGATTCGCAAAGAATACTTCGTGATAATTCCGCGTTTAATTTTTTTTCTCAAACTACCCCCAAGTTGCAAGTATTGTCTGAATAGCATACGCAACTATGGAATATAAGCATTACAAGTGTCGACTGAATGTCACACGTAATGACTTAACACTTGCAAAAATTGTTGTGTCAAGTTTCGTCATTGCAAGTGGTGACTGTATGTACCACGCAATGGTCAGAAAACGTGTTATTTATTACTAATGCTTCTTTAAAGTGGCAAATGATAAATAATAAAATGTGTCCACATTTTAAGTATTTTTTATTTATTTGGTTTCAGTTTCAAAAAATGATTCCGCTACGAACGAGGATGATTTATTTTCGGTTCTGGGCGCAGATCCTACTATTACCAAAGACTTTGGAGGTGAAATACATGCCACTATGGCTGTTCGTTGGAGTAATATTCTTCAAAAAGGAATCAAAAAAGACAACCGATCCGATTTGATCAAAAAATATCTCCCACCGTCCAATTGCACTTTTATTGCACCACCTTCATTAAATGATGAAATCAGAGCAGCTGTACAGGAATCTGCTGTCAAAAGAGATTCAAAATTAGAACAAAAGCAAGTGCAGCTTGGTGCTGGCATAACGTGCATTGGCAAAGCTATGGATGTGGCATTAAAAATTAGTGACAAAAGTCAGCGTGATGAAATCATAAAACATTTGGGAGATGGTGGCCAAATACTGGCAGATTTACATCACCTAGAAACTTTGACAAGAAGATCTTTATTAATGCAGGGCTTGAACAAGAACACTAAGGAAGCAATCAAAGATTTACCTCGCGATAAGTTATTGTTTGGCGAGTGCTTGTCAGAAAAGTTAAAGGCTATCAAAGCTTACTCAAAATCGGCAGCGGATCTAAAAATCAAACAAACAAAACCATCCACATTTCGCCAGAAGAGTTACACAAGAACCTCTGGCAATCAGTATAACCCTACGGAGGCTTTAAACTGGAGGGGCACGTCTCGCCAGTCGACGATGAGCAGCGCCCCGACCGCGGCGGGCGCATTCCGCGAGCAGTTCCGTCGACCAGCGGCAGCAGCGCCGGGGGCTCCCCGGCGGGCGCAGGCGGGCCCGCGTCAGCCGCAGAAACGGTCCTAAACACCGATCAGGTAATTCTACATTCCGGTAGAATAAAATACTTTTACGACAACTGGGAAAAAATCACGAATGACAAGACCGTACTGTCATGGGTAAAAGCTTATTGCATTCCTTTCAGTTACCCAGTTTTCCAGACTGAACCTTTATGCACTCGACCTTATAATGAGGGAGAGGACAAACACTTCACTGAAGAAATCAATAGACTAATGTCAATAGGCGTCATAAATGAATGCTCACCTTGTGTAGATCAATTTGTATCTAAAGTGTTTTTGCGAGATAAACCTAATGGTGATAAACGGTTGATTTTAAACCTAAAACCGTTAAACAAGTTTATTGATACGTCTCATTTTAAAATTGAAGATCTAAGAACGGCTATTAAACTAATGTCTAAAGATTATTATATGTGCTCTATTGATTTAAAAGATGCATATTTTCTTATAAGCATAGCTAAATGTCATCGAAAATACCTAAGATTTAAATACAAGTCAACACTCTATGAATACACCGCATTTCCTTTTGGTCTCAACGTCGCCCCTTTTGTTTTCACCAAACTCATGAAACCAGTTATGCAGTACCTGCGCCGTCGGGGATTTCTTTCAGTGTGCTACTTGGACGATATTCTTTTAATTGGAAAATCGTACGATGAATGTCGAAAAAATCTGGAGTTCACTAAAAAACATCTGAAATCTTTAGGTTTTGTAATAAATGCCAAAAAGAGTAATTTAACACCTTCAAAAATCTGTAAATTTCTAGGCTTTTATTTAAATTCAGTTGACATGACCATCTCATTGCCTACTGATAAACGACAAAAAATCAAATCTGAATTGGGAAAGTTACAAACAAACCAGGTCATGTACCGTCCGTGCTTTTGCGCGGATTTTAGGCCTATTAACGTCGGCGTGTCCAGCCGTTGCATACGGCTGGTCACATACAAAACTTTTTGAACGAGTCAAGTACTTAAAACTGCTCGCTGATGACAACTACGACCAAATTCTTCAGATACCCCACTATCTTCAGACTGATTTCCAATGGTGGTTAGATCAGATTGATACAACTTTTAATTATATTCGGACGAACAATTTTGTCTTGGAAATGTACTCTGATGCATCCACAACCCGTTGGGGGGCGACGTGTGGAGAACAAAAAGCTAATGGGTTTTGGTCGGAATCTGAATCTAAAAAACATATTAACGAGTTAGAACTGCTAGCTGCATTCTTCGCATTAAAAACATTTACTCGTGACATATTTTATTCTGAAGTTATCATTCGAGTTGACAATACAACTGCAATCTCGTATATTAATAGGATGGGCGGGGTCCAATACCCCCACCTGAACAAAGTCGCAAGAGAGATTTGGGATCTATGTGAATTGCAGCATAACTTCGTATTCGCGTCTTACATATCTTCAGCTGATAACGCAGTAGCAGATGCGAAGTCTCGCCGCACGTATTCAGACACAGAATGGGCTTTAGATGACTCAGTGTACAGACATATAATGCAATGTTTTGCAGTCCCTGAAATCGATTTATTTGCAAGTCGTTTAAATCATAAGTGCTCTAAGTACGCGTCATGGCATGGTGACCCAAACTCTGCATTTGTTGATGCATTTACTGTCAACTGGAATGCTTTCTTCTTTTATGCATTTCCTCCATTTTCATTAATGTTAAAAGTATTATCCAAAATTATCGCTGACCAGGCCACGGGTATAGTAGTTGCTCCTCATTGGCCAAATCAACCGTGGTATCCCCTTTTTCGTAAATTATGTGTTTCACAAATTATATTTCTAGATGCCGATCCAAACCTTTTATTGTCTCCTTCCAGAGAGCGCCATCCTCTTCACAGAACGCTCACTTTGATGGCAGGAGTTTTGTGCGGGAAGCGTTAGTGAGGCGAGGAGCACCTACTGAAGCCTTAGACATTCTTTTAGATTCTCTGTCTAACCTAACCTTTTTTTTTTTTTTTTTTTTTTTTTTTTTTTTTTTTTTTAACGTTGGGAAATCCGTCATGGATACCCAGTCACTGCGGGGGCAGCAACCGGGTTATGCCGGACTCCTACCGGCTAAAACCCAACGGCGTTCCCGCTTCGCCGTATGGCAGGGGTCTGGGAAACCGGCAGAGCCTTTACCTCCAGTCCCCCACCGGCGAATGCCACCCGAAGGCGACCCGGCTGCGTGAAGGGCAGAAAAATTCCGCCCACCCGCTTGTGTAGGGCGCGCCGGACGCTGAGCGCACCCTCCAACTGCTTCCTCACAGTGGACAGCAGACCCCCCGGTCTACTGTCTGGAAGCGATGGGGGCCAGGACGCCCGACCCCCTGCGGCGGATAAGATGTTAGGCTCCGCCGCCAACCGACGCCGCGCAGAGATGAAAATCTCTGGCGGCACCCGCCTGGGGCATCGATGAGATCGACGCCCCCGAGCATCCCTTTATTGGACCCTTCAGTAAGGGTCCAAGGGAGCTCCTCCGCGGTTGGCGCGAGACACATCCCTAGGGATAGTGTCAAGCGCCCCCTCCTGTGCTGCGCTTCGTCTGGTCCCTCGCTTCAAGCCTGTCCGGTATGGGTGACCCTATCCGGCATAGCCTTGAAGTTCATAAGGACACACAAGCCCCCCCACCACGACAAGGTGGCAGCACGACGGGGGGGGTCTAACCTAACCTAACCTAACCTAACCTAACACCTTTAAGGACCAGCGTTAAAATAATGGCACAAATTTTGCCTAGAAAGAAACTATGATAGTTTTGATGCAACTGTAGGGACTATTTTAAAGTTCCTTACTATAATTAGTAACAAAGGTGCCAAATACGGCACGCTTAATTGTTACAGATCTGCTTTAGCGTTGATTTTAGGAAAACAAGCGGATAGTGATTTAATATCACGATTCTTAAAGGGTGTGTTTAGGAGAACACCAGCACTTCCTAAATACGATCAGATCTGGGATCCAACATTGGTTTTAAATAAATTAAGTACTCTTTATCCCAATGAACAATTAAACTTAGAAGTACTCTCAAAAAAATTAATAACTTTACTTGCTTTAACCACTGCTCACAGAGTTCAGACCCTATCTCTGATCAAATTAGCAAATATTGAAACAAGTGATAGGAAAATTTTGATTAAAATACCAGATCTAATCAAAACTTCAGGCGTAAATAAGAATCAGCCAATTTTAGTGATTCCATATTTTGCTGAAAAACCGGCAATTTGTCCAGCGAAAACTCTGATTGCATATTTAAATAAGACTGAATCAATCCGACCCAGAGGTGTCGAATTTTTGTTCATTAGTTTTAAGAAACCTCATCATAGAGTGTCGTTGCAGACTTTAAGCAAATGGATTAAGCACATGCTTAGAGAGAGCGGAATAGACACGGACACGTTCAGCTCTCACAGCACGCGGCACGCGGCCACGTCGGCGGCGTGCCGGCGCGGCGTCAGCCTGCAGCGCATACGCAGTGCAGCAGGCTGGAGCGGCGCCTCGCAGGTTTTTGCGAGGCATTACAACAGACCTGTCCTCGACGACACTCTAGACGATGAGTTTGCTAGAGCTATACTCGATTGATAATATACTAAAAATTGTAATAACATTGATTGATTATAACTGTGTTATATTGTAACCCAAATAAATATAGTGTTACCTACTTGTCTAAATACTATAATTTATTTTCATGCTCTCAACATCTACAAGTAAATAATCTTTCGGAAGAACCAAGAAAAGAAAAAGAAACTTACCTGTAAGATCTACCTTACTTACCTTAAGATTATAAGATAAACCCACCCTTCCCTAATACATTTTTATGTTTCTCATACAAATGATATCCCTACTATTTGAAAATAAATTATAAGCTTGATACTAGAATGACGTAAGCCTAAACGGAGATGTCAAATGTGGCGGGGATAGGGTTGCTAGGTGCAGTTTTCAAATAAACATTGTGACAACGGCAGTACATGCACGCTACTACAACTAAGAAACAAGTAAATAATCTTTCGGAAGAACCAGCTCGTATAATTACTATTGAACTTCCCTTACAGGTAAGTTTCTTTTAATAGTTAAATATATATTTCTTTTAAAAGATCTCTCTCCGTCCCATCGACCTTTCTTGGTACAACGTGCCTCAGGGTTTTAAATATCCAAGTCAGTTTTCTGATTCTTAGTATGACATGCGCAGCTGTTGCCTGAACGAAACTTGGAACTCTTTACGGAAAGAAAGCCGCAATCGCTATTACATGAACTAGGAGCGATGAACATTTTATTTTAGCATTCACCATAGTGTTAATATTCCAGTTATGAAAATTTTGGGGCTTACCGGAATAGTGTTTTTTTGTAACTCAAAAAGTATCCGTAAGAAACTTACGAAAAAATTCACAAGGTGTATCTAGGCTCGTAGATGCCATAAAATGACGTTACACAAAAACTGCCGCAATAGCTATTTCAGCAGTCTTCCATGCAGCGATCGTGTTAGTGGCATTTATCTCGACCGTTTCCGTGCTTCGCAAGGCACGTTAAGCCGTTGGTGCTATCGCTAGATGACAGTCTTTCAGCCATGTCGGAGGCCTTATAGGCGGCTTCAAAACTGTTGACATTGGGGTTGGCCGCTAGCCCCACAACCTCCACCAATCCGGACTTGGCCCCCGTGTGTGGAGTATAGCCTAACCTTCCCGAGGTATGGGAAGAGACCCGTGCCCCTGCAGTGGGGACGATATGGGTTGTTAACACAATATTCTAAATAGTAAAACATACCTCTTATGGTTGGATTTTAAGTTTATTCCTTTTATTCCAACTACCACACGACCTGATATCAACTCCCTTAGCGAAGCCGGGGTACACTATCTAGTATTATATAAAATCAAATTATTATGTAAGTGACTGTGATTTTTCCTTGAATTGTCAGTTAAAAGTTTGACTGTAACCAAACTATAAATTTTAATACACCAGACAACCGCCGTCTGTAGCTTGTGGATAGAACGGTTTTAAATGTGCCACACGGTAAGAAGAAGAAGAAGACTCTTATTATCACCTCTTCACTATATCTGGCAAAAATATTTAATGCACAGAAACGCGGTTTCTACTGTTATATTATAGCATAGATAAGTGCTTACAAGACAGCTGATATGCTTAAGGGATCTTCTGCAACCAGGAGAAAATGTGCATTGATGAGAAGTTTTGTGGATAATTTTGATAAAATATAGATCATAGAATTTCTAGAGAAGTGATGTAGGAGCTCCCCAACCTTCGATTAGGCGTGGCTTCGTATTTTCATGCAACTGCGCACAGAAACATATTCATGAAATTACAGTATATACATTTTGAGAACGGACGTGTACGCCAATTTGACATGTCACGCTCGCACATGTCCAGATAAATCACTTATAGCTTTCTACCTATTTTTGTTTAATTAAAGACTACAACTAACTATTATAATACGTTCTTATCTTCATCTATAAAAAGCAATTGGTCGATGATAAACTGAATAATAATAAAGTTGAACCATTAAGTAATCGACATGAATCGTCTACTACTCTATTTAACCCTGATTCTTCTAGGTAAGATTTTTATTTAAATACATTTTTACTTTTTGCCGCGGAGTTCTTCGGTGATCTGGTAATATCTACTTTCGCATGATTATAAATCGGTTTGGGACTTTGTTATGATATGATGTAAGCCACGTAAGCCACACTGAGCCACAACCACTTTTACTATTATATAATAATAATCATTCATTTTCTCACCACAAATCAAATTTTACAAAGAAATTCTCAAAAATAATGGAAACATTTCAAAAATATGTTTGTGGGAGACCGGTGCCTAAGCTAAGATATAAATATCTTGTGTTATAGGTCACCAGGCCCTCACTCGGAGTAACAGGTGTAACAATAAAAAAATACAGAGATGAACATTGAACAAACAAAACTTTAGAACAAGTCTAATATTCGTGAGAACAAATTATCATACATCTATTAGATCATACCTAAGTAAGTATGTGGGAGCGTGTCTACATGTATGTGTAAATGTGTGTTTATGTGTGTGTGTGTATGTGAGTGTGTGAGTGTGAATGTATGTGTATTATTGTGTGTGCATTTGTATATTTTTATTACGATATTATTTCTAATAAAAGTTCCGTTTATTTATAGTTAAGAGGAAGTAACCAGTCGTTAACAGTTTTCTTGCAGTTGAAGATATTTAGATGAACGATATCTAACTTTCTACATATTTTGTTATATATGTAACTACCCAGGAAGCAAAAGTGGTGCTGTGCCAAAGTGGTTTTAAATGTCGACGTGGTATAGTATTTGTCATTTCGTCTATGAGATAATGTGTTAATACTAGCATAGTCAATAGTTTTGTGCTTCACCATGATTAGATCGAGAATGAATAGTTGCCGAACCGTGAGTACTTTGCATTCAATATAGAGCAGATCAGTGGGGAATTGGTAGCTCTTAAAGTTTGCTACTTAAAAAATAACTCTGAGCTCTTTCTAGTGGTAAGATGTTAGATTTATAAGTTCCACCCCAAGAAGTTATACAGTAACTGAGAAGCGAACGGCAAAAAGTATCACCTATACAACATTTTTATTGTTTCAGTGTCCGCTATATGCCTTATATTATGAAAAATAGGCATAAGTTTTCTTATTCTTTGAGTTACTTTATTAATGTGTGTCTTAAAACTCAAATTGTTGTCAATAACTACTCCCAGGTATTTGAAGTTCCCAACTCTCTCTAGTTTGTTGCATTTACACGAGTTATCAAGTCTATGGGACGGGAGACAATCCAATGCATGGGCATTTATTATGTGTGAATGAATAGGTTGTGTTCTATCTGTAATAGAAAAAGTCATATATTTAGTTTTATCACAATTGAGAGTTAGTAAATTTTTTGACAGCTATTCAGATACTTTGTCGAAACCTTCTTGAGCAGTCTGGAATATCTTGTTCCAACTCTTTTCACGAAAAATAAGGGCAGTATCATCCACATAAGTGAATATGATCACATTTCTTAGTGGCGTTTCGCAAAGTCGGTTAATGTAAATCAAGAAAACAGTTGGTCCAAGGATACTTCCTTGAGGGACACCGAAACTAGCGGGATATTCGCTACCAAGAGTATCTCCAATCCTAACAACCTGTGTTCGGTTTGTAAGATAATCCTTGAAAATGTGTAACTGCTGGTTACGGATACCAATAGATTCTAGTTCGTCGATGAATCTAGGAATGGAGACCGTGTCGAAGGCCTTGGATAGGCCTAGAAAGATGCCTAACATTTTTCTTTACCATCCAGGGCCCCGACCACAAAGTTGGTTAGATTCATCACGGCAGCGGAGGTACATACTCCTTTACGGAAACCGAATTGATTATCTGAAAGGATTTTGTATTTCTCAAGAAAACTAACGAGTCTTTGATTTAGTAAACGTTCTAGTATTTTAGAAAGAGCTGGGAGGACAGAGATTGGGCGATAGTTATTAACTTCAGTATAAACCGCCTCCGTAGCGTAGTGGCTTGCCGCTCGCTTCACATCAGGAGGTCGCGGGTTCGATTCCCGGCGGGGTCCTACTTTGTGGACTCGGTTTGGTTGGTGGTAGGGCATTTTCTGAGCCCGCCTGGCTAGCTACCACCATCTTATCTAAGTCTTGCCGCCAAACATCAATGTTAACAGCATTGGTGTGTTCCGTCATGAAGATAAGATAGCCAGTTCCCCGTTGCGTTGGGGAATCTTGGTAAGCCCGCTTCCATCTTCGACATCATCGTCACTTACCATCAGGTGAGATGATGCCAAGGGCTTATCAATTGAGGGTAAAAAAAAAGTTTTTGAGCCATTTTTAAAAATAGGGATAATAATTGATTTTTTGAATGCTGTAGGAAATATTCCAGTATTGAAGCAGAGGTTGAATAAGAAAGTACATAAGAGGTTTAACTAATATAAGAGCATTTTGTTTAAGAATTTTAGAAGATATATTATCCCATCCTACAGCACTATTTAACTTCAGTTGGAGGATAAGCGCATTAACTTCTTCTTCACAAGTAGGAAAGAGGGTAAACGAATTTGTGGAGTAAGAGGCTATTAGGTCACCTTCCACCATGACGGCTGGTTTTCGAATGCCCGCGCCGCCGTCTGTCTCCCCGCACCAAACCCACTATTTCCGTTCCAAAATGGCGGGAGAAAGCCTCTGCCAATCACATAACGCTATTTTCACTTAACAAGCCGTGAAAGCCAATTCGGCCAATCAGAAAGCAGTAATTAAAAGACCTGCAGATGGCGTTACTTACATCCGGGATTTTAAATCTGTTGACGTACTTTTAATGTAAAATAGCTTATTAATTTATAAATCATGACATTCGGCCATCGGACTTCGTGCAGACTGCGGCGCACGTACCTTACAGAGAATAAGAAAGCAAAGAGAGAGTTACGAAAATGATCGTTCAGTATATTTACAATTTGTACAGTGAACCAAAGTAAACTTAAAATATCATGACATTTGGCTTATTAAATAATTATGTTACAATTCCTGTATTATATTTACTTAAATTCAAAATTCAAAATATTTTTTATTTAAGTAGATGCTGTACGCATACTTTTAAATCGTCTTTTTTTCTACCTAGTACAAAGTTCCTACCACTCGGAACTTGTACACTCAACGTTTCTCAACTAACTAAAACATATGTATTTATTGTACATTTTGTCTATGAAGATTCTGATTCAGTTGACTCATCATCATCACACATAATATTAAGAGCTTTCACATTAATCCATGGTCGCATACGATCAGCAGCAACAACTGTTTCATATTTTCTTGTTTTAGAAAATCCTGGTACATTGTTTATTTCATACCTATCATTTCCTAAGACTGGTAACCTTATCTGGTCCTAAACTTAGGCAGAAGCTTTTTACTTTGACCTGGATTATCGTTAAAAGCTACTTTGGTAATCTTGACCAAATCATTAACGTTGTGTTTTTTTGCTGGTACTGTTTTAGAATCATGTTGAGCTTTCATTTTATTTTGTTTATTATCAATAGCATTTTTAACTTGGGCCCTAATTTGATCAACATCTTTTGTTCTATCGACTACTTCATTTAGAGCTTCCCTAAACTTGTTATCAGCATCACCCATCATTCTCACTCCGAATAATATTTCAGAGGCTGTTTTACCTGTAGTGGAATTAATTGTATTATTAATGCTGAATTGTACCTTAGAAGCCGTTAAATCCCAATCTTTTTCATTTTGGCTAGAATTTTGAGTAGCCAAAGCTTTCAAAATGGTTTGATTAAAGCGCTCGACTTGCCCATTAGCACGTGAACACGACACAGCATTGAGGATGTGTTTGATGTTTCTCTCAGCACAAAAATGTTTGAACTGTGCTGATGTAAACGCTGTTCCTCTGACAGAAATAATTCTCTGTGGTATACCGAAATCTTGAAAGATGCTCTGCAAAACTTTAATTGTACTAGAGCTCTTGGTGTCATTCACTGGTCTCACAAAAACATACTTTGAGAAACCATCAACAATTGTAAGAATGTACGCATTACCTCTTTTGCTTTTGATAAAAGGTCCAAGATGGTCAATATGAATTGTTTGAAATGGGATACTGACTTTTTAAATTGGGTATATGTGACCTTGTTTGTTTGGAGCATTATCTTTATTAAACGCACATTCTATACAAGCATCAATGTATTTTTTTAAAAAGCGTGGCATTTTGGGAAACCAGTATTTACTTTGTATACAATCTAGTGTCTTTTTTACACCAAAATAACCAGCTTCATCATGATTGTGACGGCATATTTGCCACCTCGCGCCTTTCGGAATCACTACCCGTACGTCATTAACGTCACCATTTATTTTCCTATACAGAACATTATTTTTCGAAATGTAGTGCTTTTTTATATCCAAAAACTCTTCATCTAAGTCCGGCTTTAATATTTTACTAATTCTATTTATTTCAGGATCGCCTAATTGTAACAAAACTAGCCAGTCACTTTGTTCAATGTGTAAAGCAAACATAACTTTATCTGGAACATGATCATCTTTGTATTCCTCGATAAGGTTCCTGCTAAAGGCATCGGCATGAGCCATGCGAATTGCGATCACCAGGACGATACTCCATATCATAGTCATATTCTTCCATTACTAACAACCATCTTGCTATTTTAGATAGCAAGTCTTTTTTACTTAATGTTAAACGTAAAGTCTTACAGTCTGTGTATATTTTTAAGTGTATTATTCCTAGCAGATAAGTCCTGAATTTTAGTAGCGAATCGTGAACAGCCAAGGTTTCTAGTTCTTAAGAATGATAATATTTCTCTTCCGGCGTAGTTTGCCTACTAAAATAGGCAACAGGCTTAAGTTATTTGGAATTTTCTTGCCACTGCATAAGGATACATCCAATGCCAAGAACTAGCATCGGTATGTAATTCAGTCTTTAAATTAGAATTGTACAATGCTAGTACTGGTCGACTAGATAGAGCTATTTTCAAATCTGAAAAGGCTTTTTCCTCAACATCAGTCCAGCGCCATTCAACGTCCTTTTTTAAAATATTGTTTAACGGACGAGCTATAACTCCACAGTCTTTAATAAACTTTTAGAAAAAAGCCAGTTAAGCCCAAAAATCGTCTTACTTTATAGATGTTAATCGGTGTAGGAAACTGTTCAATTTCTATAATTTTACGCTTGCCGGGTTTAACGCCATCAGACGAGACTTCGTAACCCAGGGAAAATCTATAGTTTTAGAAAAGAAACAGCATTTTGATAGCTTTAGACTTAAACCATATTTTCTGATTAATTTCAAAATTTTCTCAAGTTTATCAAGACCTTCTTCGACTGATTTAGTAGGTATGAGCAAATCATCCATATAGGCTAAAACAGAATCAAATCTTTTGGATCCCAACATTTTCTTCACTACTTTCTGAAACACAGCGGGTGCGTTTGCTAGACCAAACGGCATGCGATTAAATTCGTAATGGCCGTCTGGAGTGACAAACGCTGTCAAGTGTTTACTGTCCTCCGATAACGGTATTTCATAATAGCCAGAGGCCATATGAAGCGTGGTGAAAAACTTATTCCCGCTAAGATTTGACATCTGATCGTCTATGAGGGGTAAAAGATATCAGTTTTTACAGTCTTACCATTCAAAGCTCTAAAATCAACGCAAAGGCGTTGTTCTCCTGTTTTGACCATAAGAATAGAACTAGCATAGTCGGATTCGGATTCGCGAATAATATCATTATTCATTACTCATTAGTTCAGTAACAGTCTCTCGAACTTTTTCTCTTTCGGAATGCGAAAGTCGATATGGTCGAATAGGTTTATTACCTGTTAGTTCTATTTTCATTTCAAATTTTGAAGGAGCACAACCAATTTTATTTAATAAACAGGCAAAACAGTCACGATAACTCTGCAAAAGATTATATAATCTATCTAAAATCTTACTATCCACGTCACTTCCTACTTGTATATCTTCTTTCTTTAACGGAGAAAGCTCCTTAGAAGAGTATTCGATTTTCCTAACATTCCTAATATGCATTTCTACTTCCTGAAACCGCAAAGCTCTACACAAAGTAGTATTACTTTTCAGTGTAAAAGGTTTATTAGATTTGTTTGACACTAAAATTTCACCTTTGCCATTTTTTAATTGAGTAAATTCCCTGTTGTAAACAATATTCTTTACCGGGTGCATTTCTTATTTTATTTTATTAAAGAACAAATATGAATCATGGTGAGAATATATGTGAATTATTTAACTCACATTTTCATTCGGTATTTGAGTCTCCAAGCACTGATAGTACTGATCTAAATAATATGACTCCTGGTTCAGCTGTTTTTGATATAAATACAATTGAAATAAATCATGAAATTGTCTTCAAACAACTTAAACTTTACTAACGTAACTAAAGGAGCTGGTCCAGATGGAGTTCATCCTTTGTTAAATGTTGTATGTATGCTCAAACTGTCATGACCAGGCGACTTCCCTCGTTTCATGTTTTTATCACATTTGAAGTTGCTCAGCTGAAATATGTAAATCACATACAGTATTTTGGAGGGAATCCCCCGGCCACGGCGGCGACGACGGGCTACGTCGACCTGACTGTGACTCATTTGCGCTATTTACAGACGAACCGACACTGCCGGTGTTAACGGAGCCACTGCCCGACAAGGACCTTACAGTTTTAAACTGATCTATGAACATATTCGCTATATCAGCTTAGTTTTCGTTTTCGTTTACTGACAGAGGAATACTGGTCTTATACTTAAGTTTATTCGTTTCCTTCCAGAAGTTCACAAAGTCTTTTATGTGCCTAGGTTGGGTTGTGGAGGCGGCGCCGTAGCAGCGGCTACTTCGCTGTCATCACCGGTTCCATCTTCTACAGATCTGGTTGTCCGTCCGTCGCTGTCTCGTCGTTTGTTTCTTGGTTTATCTCTGGGACAGTTTAATGTGTAACAGACCCTGTTTCTAAACTTCACTGCTACACATGTGCCGATGACAGCTAAGATGATGACCGCCATCAGGAAATAAGTCGTGTAGTAGTGTGTACCATGTGCCACGGACTCAAGGTTAAAAGTCTCTTGTTGAGATTTTACAGTCTCAATTTGATCTTTCAGCATCTTGAGGGTCTCCTCATGATCTTCGGGGACAATCGAATGCTCAAGTTTGTTCAAGATGTGATTTACATTCGATTCTCGTATGTGCGGGATCTCGGAGTCTGTCATTGTTATTTCACTATGAAAGTTGTTATGTGAGTGAATGTTAAGATTTTCACCCTTCAGCATACATCCAGGGGCGAGTTCAATGATCCCTGTGCCTTGTAGAGTTTGTGACGTCATTCCAGCTGGGCAGAATATTCGCGTCGAGCATTGTTTACAACAAGTGAATAACCAAGCGCCCCGATTGTGTAACTGTATCCACTGGTCTCTGCAAAATGACGCCACGGAGCGGCACGCTGATAAGTTCCGATTGTTTATAATTAGCGCTTCGCACATAGTATCGGTGACCTTTATGTCATATATAGGTGCATTTATGTGACATAACATCTGGTATGTGGTGAGATGCATGCATGTAGCTATGTCTTCATAATCCAAAGGTATGATTTGATCTCGTTTTAAGTTCACAGCTAAGTAAGTTGTTGATGTTGTAATACTGCGCATCTTTTTGTTTTCAATATGTGGAATAGGTGTGAAATGATGTTGATATGATCTTGTTTAATTCATACTGTTCGTTGTTTATTAGCTGCAGTTTGACTTCAAAAATGAGAAAATCGTTAGTTAATCTCAAGTGAACTCTGGACAGGTGATACATTTCCCTTATGCAGTGATGACTGTTGACACAAGGTAAGGACAAGTCGCTAGGTAACTGCCCTGATATTACATTTAATTGTTCTTGGAACTGATCAGGTTTCAGTAAGTGAGTGTCGACGCGTCCATTCCGTACGTCTGTTAGTAAGTCGAGTAGTGATTGTTGAACCCTTCTTAGGTTAGAAATGACTAAGTTAGCGGCTAGGGCTGTCGCAATTATGTAATTTGTGTTTTTTCTGTCTATTTGAATGCGCTCTTCAGTTTGTTTCAAATGTTGATTTATTATGTGGAATTGTTTATTCATCTCTTCTTCATTTCTCTTTAGCAAGTTGTATTCGCCTTCAATTATAGATGTGTGTTTCTTATATAACGATAGTAGATGTTTTTCGTTATCTTGTACCTTTTTGATGTCTTTGTCGTACTTTTCAGCGAACCTCTCGTCTAGCACGCCAAATAAAGAATTCGCAACGTAGCCAATTCCATTTATAAGTCCTCTTTTGTATCTTGTTCCGTGTTCAGATATCATTATGTTATTGTAGTGTTTGAGTTCATTTAACTCATGTTGAAATTGAGTTGATATCGTCAAAAATGCAGTTTCCTCTTTGCATAGACTGTTCAAATGGTTAATGTAGTTTTCGATGTTGCTGAAACTTTGCCAATAAGTGGATACGTTGTAATAGACAACCATCTTCCATTCATCTTGTATTATTTGCAGGTCAGCGATTTTGTCGAAGTAAATGAGATTTTTCGAACTTAGCTCTGTGACGTTTACTAACTGTTGCTGTACTGAAGACGATACGCACATTACTATCAGCCAGAAAAATGTGCAAAAGAAGTTGTTGAACTTATTTCTGTTAGTAATTCTTCTTAATTGTGGCTTTTCTGCCGATGCAGGTTTTGTTGGAGCGGCGGTAGGTTCTTCTTGTTCCAATGGTAGGCGTGACAGTTTTGTTATGGGGCGTTTTGCCGATCCATTTTTAGTTTTTAGAGAGACGACGTGCACCCGTCCGTCAGTGCCGGTGTGTGTTTCTGTCACTCTACCTAGTAGCCATTTTGCAGGTGGAATTTTTTCGTCTTTTATCAGTACCATGTCGCCTGCTTCAATGTTTTTTGTTGAATGTTGCCATTTTCCGCGCGTTTGTAATGTTTGTAGGTACTCTGAAGACCACCTCTTCCAGAAGTCTCTGTACATTTTTTCGGTGAGCTGCCATCTTGTTCTTATGCTTTTTTGTTCCAGGGCCGGGGATAAAGGGCTAGCCAGTACAGACCCTCCCACCAGAAAATGTCCTGGTGTCAAGCATTTTAGGTCGTCGACGTCATCTGTGAGTGCGACGAGAGACCTCGAGTTTAGACAAGCTTCAATCTGCGTGATCTATGTTGTGAACTCTTCAAATGTAAGCTTCTGTTCGCCAAGTACTCGCCGCAGGTGGTGTTTCAATTTTTTTTACGGCGGCTTCCCACAAACCGCCAGCAGTCGGCCACGCTGGCGCGTTGAAGTGCCACTCTATTCCCATCCCAATCACAGATTCCGCAAGCTCCGTGTTTATGTACTGCTGCACAGCTTCCATGTATTCTTGCATCAAAATCTTCGCTGCGCCCACGAAGTTAGTACCGTTGTCGCTGTACATATGTTTAGGGGACCCGCGACGTGAGCATAGGCGTTTGAGGGCCGCGAGAAGTAATGAAGTTGTCATGTCCGAAACCAGCTCTAAGTGGACCGCCTTAGTTACCAAGCAGATGAATATGGCAATGTAACCCTTCGTGGTTTTTATCCCTCGACCTTTGTTTGCCTTCACTTCTACTTGTCCTGTAAAGTCCACCCCCGTGTGCGTGAATGGACGGCTCGGTGTCACTCTAGGCTTGGGCAATTCGGCCATAACTTGATTGTTTGTTGTTGGTTTGAAGCGATGACAGCGGATGCACTTCTGAATGAAGCCCTTGACTGTTCGAACTCCTTTTAAAATCCAGTACTTGTCTCTTAGGTACGCCAGAGTTAGTCTTGTACCACTATGTAGAGTCCTTTTGTGTGCTTGATCTATAAGAAGGGTTGTTAGCTTGCTTTTATTCGGCAGTATTATGGGATGTTTTTGCGAATCAGTTAAATTTGACTGTTGCAATCTGCCTCCAACTCTCAGAATTCCTTCAGAGTCCAAAAAGGGGTCCAAATTCAAAATTTTACTTTTTGAACTTAGTTTTATTTCTTTTTGCAGTTTTACAATTTCATCAGCAAAATAGTTGCTCTGTTCTGATTTCGTAATTCTGTTTAGTGTCGTTTCTAACTCTGACTTTGTTAAGTAGGTAGTAAGGCTTGCATTTGCATCACGCCGTGTCCGCTGAATGAAACGCGATACCCAGGCGAGTATGCGTACGACTCGTGCCATAGAGCTGTGTTTGTTTAGAAGTTCCTCGATCAATGGAAATGTATGTGTTTGTGTTACACACACTTGTTTTTTCATCTCTTCTGTGGGAATTTCATATTTTTGTTGTTGTAAAAAAATGTATTTTTTCTTCAGCCAAGATGGTCCCTCCCACCAGAGTGTATTTTTTGATAGTTGTGATGGGAATTGCCCTCGACTGGCACAGTCAGCAGCGTTATCCTCAGACTTGACATGTCTCCAGCATCCCAATGGCATGATACTTGTTATTGTTTTGACTCTGTTTGCCACGAATGCTTTCCATCTTGAAGGGTTGCCTTGTATCCATCCAAGAACAACCATAGAGTCAGTCCAACCATGAATTTTAATTTGGACTGTCTGATCGCGTTGTGAGTCTATGACTTTTTTCATAATTCGTGATAACAGTAGTGCCCCACATAACTCCAAT
The DNA here is from genome assembly GCA_958295455.1 of Coleophora deauratella. Lineage (NCBI taxonomy): Eukaryota > Metazoa > Arthropoda > Insecta > Lepidoptera > Coleophoridae > Coleophora > Coleophora deauratella. The sequence goes on along the minus strand of OY282414.1, from coordinate 766,401 downwards.
CTGGGTAATGTTATTGGTTTGTTAAGGGGTGCGAGTTTTGTTTTCCCGCCCACAAGTTTTATCACGTGTTCTCCGTTTTCATCTAAGCTTTTGCAATAGATCACACATGCGTATGCCTTTTCGGAGGCATCGCAAAAGCCGTGTAGTTCGAAGGGCTGTGCGGTGTTTCCCATCCAACGTGTTATTGTTATGTTCTTTATGCATAGAAGGTCCTGTTTGAAAGTGTGCCACTCCTTTTGCATATTTTGGGGCAGAGGGTCATCCCATCCTGTAGCTAACGTCCAGACTTGTTGAAAGATGATTTTTGCTTTCGTTGTAACCGGGGATAGCCAGCCTATTGGATCATAGATTTTTGATAAATCCGATAGTAATGTTCGTTTCGTTATTATGTTATTGTCTGCCTCATTTGTAGATGTAGGTATAGTTTGTTTGAATGTAAACTGATCCGTGCGCGGATTCCACGTAATGCCCAGTGTTTTATTTGTTTCGGCATGGTTAAAGTCTCGTCATGTTTCGTCATGTTTTGACTTAATAGATCTTGTGATAGTTCTTCGAGTAACCTTGAGTCGTTACTGATCCATTTACGTAAATTGAAGCCTGCCGTTTTTAGGATGTCGATCAGCTGTAGTTGTATTTCTTTAGCTTCAATGATGTCGTTACTTCCGCCCAACAAATCGTCGACGTACAGTTGGTTGTCCAGGATGTTTGATGCCAGAGGGAACCGATGACCTTCGTCTTTTATCAGCTGTTTGATTGTGCGCATTGCTAGGTACGGCGCGGCTTTTGTGCCATATGTAACGGTACACAACTGATATTCTCTGATAATGTCATCAACTATATTGCGCCATACAATCTTCGTTAAATGTTGGTCAATTTCTTGTACTAAGATTTGGCAGTAAAATTTTTCGATATCGGCGGTGTACACATATCTAAAACCTCTCCAGCGTAGAATCATAGATTGCAAGTCTTGCTGAAGGTTAGGCCCGCATTCCATTAATTCGTTGAGACTGTGGCCAGATTTTGTTTTCTGGGACCCGTTGAAAACAACGCGAAGTTTGGTGGTAGTGGAATCGAGTTTCATCACTCCGTGGTGAGGCAGGAAACAGCTGGGTTCTCGTGGTGATGTACATTCTTTCATATGTTGAAGTTCTAAATATTCATTGATGAATTTTTTATAGCTTTCTGATAAATCTTTATCTTTGGCTAGTCTTTTTTCGATTTGTTTGAATTGGGCTACCGCCTGTGGCTTTGACGGCCCCAAATGGTTTTCAAAATTCGGTTTCATCGGGATGCGAACTTCATATCGTCCCTCTGAGTTTCTTTGTGTTGTGTTCTGATAGAGATTTTCGCAGTACTCATCTTCAGATGTCATTGTTGATATTTTCTCGGTAATTTCTTGTTTCTCAGAACTGAGCTATTTCTTCAATGTTGTTTAAAATAGCATGGCAATTGAATGTTTGGACATTGCCGAGTAGAACCCACCCCAACTTTGTTTGTTGTGCGATTGGGGCTTGTTAGGGCCCCCGTAATATTCCATCCATTACAATTTTTGCGTATACTCCAGCGTCTAGAAGAATATCAACGGACCTAGAAATGTTGTAACTGGAGTCCGCTAGATTGATGTTATGTAGATGTGGCCAATCCTGTTTCTCGAAAGTGTAGTTTGGCAAGTTATTCAGCATCTTCGACATTACCAATGCTTCTGTAGTAAATGTGTAAACATCGTAAACCGACTCGCAGTCCAGTTGTACGATTCCTTTGCTCTTGTTGCCTGAGATACCTATCCCGGACACAGTTGAGTTTTGTTTGCGTCTCGGGAGGCCTAGGCGTTGCGCAGCCGACTCTGTTATCAAGTTTATCTGTGACCCTTGATCTAGTAAAGCCCTCATTTTCATCGGACTACCATCAGCTGCCTTTACATTGATTTCCATAGTTGCAAGTAGAACTTCGCCACTTCCCGCCACGTGATTTGATTTTCGTGGCGTAGTAACCGGCGCAGGCGGCGGCGGCGCATTCCTTGATGTAGTAGGTATATTATTCACTGGCATTATTTTTACCACTGCTTGGCCATGAATAATAACGTCATGTAGTGTCGTATGATGCGGCTTATTGCAAACCCGACACCGCTTGTTGGAATTGCATTGTTTTCCATTGTGGCAGTACATGCAGTTTTGGCATATGTTATGTTGCGAAATTGACCTTAATTTAGTTTCCGGCGGCATGTTCTGAAATTCCTTGCAGTGAACCAATAAGTGATCTGATTTACATATAGGGCAGTTTCTTTCAGCAATCGCATGAAATGTTTTTGGGGTAAAATTCTTGAAATTCCCTCGGTTTGGTATAAATTTGGCAGAAAATTCCTTATTCTGAGTTTTTTCTGGTTTTCCCGTAGAAATTGGTTTATTTCTCTTCGTGATCGGTTCTAATACAGTAAACTTGCTCTCCAAAAATCCAATCAGCTCGTCAAATACAGGCAGTGATCTTGGAGCTTTTCTTGTTTCCATGTAAGCGGCATAGGTATCAGAATCCATTTTTTCAGTGAGAATGTGAACCAAAATTGGGTCGCATGTCGTAGTGTCGACACCCAAGTTGTGGATGGCGTGGATGGTTTCCAGGCTTACGTCATGTAGGCGTTTTAGTTCGTTGGAACAATGTTTATGTATCGAGGGTTGGTTCATAAAAGTTTGAATTTGTTTCGTGAAAAGTAATTGTATGTTGTTGTACCTGTGGGTTAGTATTTCCCAGCAGGTATCATAATTTTCAGCAGATCAGCTCTCTTCAAGTCTTGCCGCCAAACATCAATGTTAACAGCATTGATGTGTTCCGGTATGAAGATAAGATAGCCAGTTCCCCATTGCATTGGGGAATATTGGTAAGCCCGCTTCCATCTTCGGCATCATCGTCACTTACCATCAGGTGAGATGATGCCACGGGCTTACCAATTGAGGGTAAAAAAAAAGATATGGTAAGATGCTGGACCAGGCGCTCAGGTTCCCCTCTTAGTTTTCCTTTGAGATGCTGCATTTTCTGTGTTTTTACCAATGTTGGATTGTTATGGATCGCTTCTGTGTATAAATCCATAAATGTTGGCCATTGCGAGTAGTTTCCAGAAAAAGTAGGTATCTCCATTTGTGGGAGCGACTGGTACAGGTGAGAAGTAGCAAGAAGTTTCGGTTTAACTCCTTTTTTGTAGCTTCGTAAATGTTTTCATATTTGGCAAATTCTTGTTCGTAATCTACATCAGAACCGATGAGTAGGTTGTCAATTTGCCAGTGGACGTCATCAATTACTTTCCAGCGTTGTTGTAAAATATGCAGCTTATCTTGTAGTTCCCACTTCTCAGAGATGTCATTAATTTTTATGTTTTTAATGACCCTCATAAAAGCACGGAAATTCGTACCTTGCTGTTTAATTAGTTCGTCACTTTTAGACATCATTCCCTTCTCCTCCAATGTTGTTTTTGGAACTGTTAATTGTTGTGAAGCTCTGGAAATAATGCCGTGTAAAATTTCACTTATTGTCTCATACTGTTTTTCACTTTTTCAAAGGCACTGGATGTGAAGTAGTCACTTGTTTTGTCTTCCTGTGTTAGTAACTTTTCGTGGTTTTCTTGAAACTCTTGCCAATGCTTGTTGAGAGTGTCAAGCCTTGTTTTGCCGTATTCCGTTGTTTTTCGGTCAGCAGAATCCTTTTTTATGTTTGTCAAAATTTTTTGTATGCTCTTGGCGATGATTTCTTGACGCTGTAATAGTCCCTCCATTGTATTATGTGCGAAGTTTCCAAACAGCAATCGTTATCACCAAAAAAAAAATATCAATGTGGACTGTATCACTTGTAGTTTCTGTTACACTGTAACCACAGATTACCTACGGTGTCGTAGAGCGCTTCTCAATCTGCTGGTGAGGCCAACAGACCGATCGCAACCGCAGGCAACCACTAGTTACACTGAAAGCTCGAAGGACCAAAATGTTCGAGCTGATCTCAAACGATGTAGAATTGGGAAATGTGTAGATGTATCCCAGGAGTGTAGGACAGCAGGGGAAATTGTTAAAAACGTGTGTTCTCACCAAGCGTCTTTATTACACTGACTACAATTACACGGTCGGCGCGCGATGTACAGAAACACAATGTAAGCAAAGTAAAATTAGGTAAAAATTATGTACAGCGAGCTCGTACACATAGTTTATCATACACATTTTCAATCTTGGGTTCCAAGTGTTCAGCTTTGCAAGGCAAGGATCTTAAATTCCTACTTTGTAATATTTGCGCTGGAGAAACATTTACATTAATTAAACATGAGTTATTGTAGTGAAACAAATTTTCTCTGTAATCAGTTCTTGTATCCAGAGATTTTTGTAGAATCTTTCTACTGATGCCTACTGCCCTTTCTGCCATCCCATTGCTTTGGTGATGATAGGGAGTGCTTGATACAAACATTATATCTTTTAGCTTATAGTACAATTTACATTTATATGAAGCAAAGGGTACATTATCTGCTACAAGGTACATTGGAAATCGTTTAATGAAATCATATAATGATCATTTCACAGATCTTGACCTTTTTGTATTGTCACCTTCGAAATACAAAAGCTTTATCACAGAAGTGTTGACCGAACTTGATATTTAAGATTTGTCTGTCAGAATGCAAATTTTGTTTTCTTTTTCTATTTTGTGTCCTCTCTGAATGTGTTTGTTATTTTTAATTTGGGGACAACGGTGCTGGTTGTACAATTATCTTCTTCTAGTTATCTAATACTTATAACATAAGCTTCATTGTATAACTGTTTGTTGTTCTAAATAAAATAAAATAAAAAATAAAATAAAATAAAATCCAAAACGACAGAAAACCTCTTGCATAGCATTAATTACAGACTCAGAAGTCTTATTTTTTAATGGTAAAATTTCAAGCCAATGAGAAAAGTAGTCGACTATGACTAGATAATACTGACCACTGAAATGCAAGATGTCACATCCAACTTTTTCGAATCTTAATTTAGGTACTTTATGAGGCAACAGCTCTTCGTTAAAATTTTTCGGCATAAACTTCTCACATGTACTACAACTTTTAACATAATTTACAATTTCTGTGGTTATTCCTGGCCAATAAAACAATGTACGAGCTTTAGAGATGCACTTAGAAACTCCTATATGACCCCTGTGAATTAGTTGCAGTACATACAGGGTGTATATGCATAACCAAGAAACCTTTAAGGAGGTGAAAGTATTAACGATTCTGGTAACATTCCACCAAAAAAAACCATACCTTATTTTTTTACCAAAATATCCATTATTTTTCTAAGTTCTAGCCACGCATTCTTATCAGCTAGTTCATTCACTCCGTACGCCCCCGGCTCGCGTAGAACGCTGGATAGTTCTTACGCAGTGAATGGAAAAATTCAAGGCCAAAATTCAGTCGCAAGGTCAAGGCCGTCATCGCCGTCGCGCTATTGGTTCGTTAGCTGTGCCACGTCACTGCCGCGCATGCGCGCGTCTCCTACCCCACCCCTTCGCAAGCAGTGCGCTCGAGTTCGGTGCGCAGGACGAGGACAGTTGCTAATTGGTTTATCGAGCGGGTGTACGTCGCCGCGATCGATCGCTCGATTGGATACCTAAATCATGGCTGAAAATACGCCACCACGTCGACGTGGCTGTTTTTTTGCAAATATCGAACACTTTGATATGGTATCATTTATACTTAACAAGTAGAGATGTGTAGGTCCGAGTTTTTAAAGGATTCGGGTCCGGATGTACATCCAGCTCTGCGGATTTGCTTCCAGGTACCAGTTCCGTCGGACCTGTATAGGTCCGAGTCCTTAGCGGAGTGGATGGATTGACGCGATCAGCGGACCTGCTTTCTCGTATCAGTTCCACCGGACCTATATGGGTCCGAGTCCTTAGAGAAAAGGATTGAATTGGGCGACCAAACTTGATTGCACCATTGTGTTGCGGAAGCAGAACTCATAAATGAATAATAGGAGCATTTTTAAAGAATTTTGCAAAATTTATTTTATTAACAAGATAGTAGTAAAATCACAGCCATTTGATATAATCAACAAAGAAAGTTTTGACATTAGATTTCATCATTCGTTTAATAATAAAATCTTTCATTTTATTTAGAATCATACTTATAGTACTTACATCCTTTATAAGTAGTTTCATTGTACGAGCCCCAGCTTAGTTGACGGCTTTGACTCAGTACATTCAAAGGTGAAGTTTGCAGGATGTTAGTTGAAGTTAAAAGTTTAAGTTAAAACACGACGTTTATTTTATAAAATTACAACACAGTTTTAAAGTTGACTTCCGATTCCGTTGAGTGTTAATTGCAAACTTAATACATACAAAAAATATATTGATTAGCTGTACTTAAATTTAATAACGATGACGCACGATATGTTACATAAACAAAATGTGCGGTCTTTGAACCGTACATACTCCGCACGCGGAGAAGAAGAAAAAAGTTAAATCTAAAAGTTAGAATAGGAAGTCTTTACAAAGCAAGAAATTCATTTTAAAACTAAAACTTAAATTAATCGAAGTGGAAGGACGGGTTCGCTGTGGCAGTCTGGCAGTTTCCTTGCTTCGTTTTGATGGCTGCACCTGCTCTAGTTCAATATCTTCGTAGACTGGTCGGCGCTGCTCGCCGCCGCAGCGCGCTGGCGCCGGCGCTGCCGCCGCTGGCGCATTGTTACTGTTGGCGTGGCGGCGCGGGCGGCGCGGCCAGCGCTTCCTCGCCGCCCACGCGACACCGGCCGCGACAGCCACGCCCAGCATAGTGTAGCCCAATGCGTACTGATGTACGTCATGAGTAGATAATTGTGTCGAGTAAGAAAAATCTTCTTGAAATTTCAGTTATTTCAGTTTTTCGTCAATTTGCTGAAACTCTTTGTTTTCGTTGAACAATAAGGTCTTTGGCATGTTATGTATTGTTAAATTTACAATTTTGTTCATTGGAGATTTCAATTCAGGAACTGTCAAATCTGATTGTATTTTTATGTTACTGTTATATTGGTTCCGTGAATATATAGTTAAATCTTTTGCTTGTAGTGTACATCCTTGTTTTAAGGTTACTATTCCACAGAAATCCAAATTATGAACTGTTACGTCATTTTCACAAACAGCTCGTAAGGCACAATGGCCACAGCAAATAACTAACCATGTATTTAGTTTATGTAATTGAATCCACCTATCTTGGCATTTATCTATCTTCATATTGCAAGGCAGTGTGCTCTGGTGATCCAATAGCCTTACTTCACAAGGCGCTCTATCGTTGCGCAAATTATAAATTGGAGTGCTTGCTATACAAACAAAAATATCTGAGCGTAGTTGTGTACACAGCTTTATGTCTTGTTCATTCATACTCATGTAGGTATTTTTCCGGAAGTTTATTGCCAAATAAGGTGACTCGGTTTGTATCCATTTTGAAATGTTTTCTTGCGTCTTCATAGGCAACGGAATGACTCGATGAACCGTGAACTCTTCATCACATGTTAAGGGTATATGAATTTCAAATAGAAAAAAGTCGTTCGTGACCCTAGCTTTGACGTATAACAGTTTATAAATATTCTTAATATCCGCTTGTATGTTGTCTACAGGGAAAGACAAAGTTCTCGGAAGTTATCCATAGGTCGCTGGTTCATATCCGGCTCGAAGGACCATAATGTACGAGCCCCAGCTTAGTTGACGGCTTTGACTCAGTACATTCAAAGGTGAAGTTTGCAGGATGTTAGTTGAAGTTAAAAGTTTAAGTTAAAACACGACGTTTATTTTATAAAATTACAACACAGTTTTAAAGTTGACTTCCGATTCCGTTGAGTGTTAATTGCAAACTTAATACATACAAAAAATATATTGATTAGCTGTACTTAAATTTAATAACGATGACGCACGATATGTTACATAAACAAAATGTGCGGTCTTTGAACCGTACATTCATAATACTTCATTTATTATCAGATCTGTTGTAAACTTATAATAATAATAATTTATTTGCCTTTAAACATGGTTTTAAAAGATGTACAGAATAATAATAGCTCTCATGTTTAGCTAAAGTAAAAATAGCATGCAAATATTAACATATTGTGAAAATAAAATCTTACAATGTCAATGTTATTAAAATTTAAAATTATAACTTCAGGTGCGAAATCTAATTTTAGTAATACATTCACTCAAAAAATAATAATAATAATAAATGAAAAATAAAATATGATATTCAAAAATGTCCTTATTTTACAAACATGTCAAGTCAATAGTACCAAAAAATTTAATATAGGGTGCTTCTAAAATATATGCCACGGCTGAAATGGGAGAAAGTATCACGTATAGTGATCACGAAAATGAGACATTCATGTGCGGAAACTGTTCTTTTTTTTTCCATACAAAAAAATAACAATCATAAAAATAAATTGCTTTACTTTATTAAGCCATCCCGTATTGTGTTGAATGAAACCAGGCGCGCGAAAACATGCTTAAACGCTCCGACGTTGCGGCTAGACATCAAACAAATTCGGCACTTGTGTCGTGCTACAAAAGGCTTTGATCTGTCCGCACCCTTTCGCATACTCACTCGGGAGCGAGGCGCGACCCGGCGGGTGGGGGCGGCTAGCGCCCGCGCGCCCTGCGTACAGGTCAGAGGTCAGGTCAGTTCGCTATGCGCAGCGGTGACGCGTAGGCGTGACGCGAACGTTTTGCACCGCCTGCGCCCCCATCCGCGAGTGAGATAACGATGTCACCCAGACGTACATACGAATCAAGAGTATCTTGAAATGATACTCTGCTACCGCGATACCCTCTGATCGCGAGTGCAATAACATCCCTGCGCATGCCGTAAACCTGTATGGTGTAAGAGTCAGCCAGCAGTGTTGTGTTGTGTCATCATCATCAACCGAAAAACGTCCACTGCTGGACTTAGGCCTCCCCCAAGGATTTCCACACCGACCGGTTCTGTGCGGCTCGCATCCAGCGGCTTCCCGCAACCTTCACCAGGTCTTCGTCGGTCCACCGACTCGGGGGCCTGCCCACACTGCGTATTCCAGTGCGCAGTCACCACTCGAGAACTTTACTGTGTTGTAAAACTGATGTAAAACTTTGTTGTGTTGTGAAATAGCTTGTAAATAAGGTGATTGACACTCTACTACCGCGAGTGCAAATAACATCCCTGCGATTGCCGTAAACCCGTATGAACAGAGGTTTGGTGTGAGTCAACCAGCCACCAGTGTTGTGTTGTACAAATCCTTGTAAATAAGGTGATGAACTTAGAAACACGCCAAGTTACTTACTGTAATACACGTTCTTTTTAATTTTACGCATCTACTCTTGAGTAGATGCCTTACCTACCTAAACTTTTTACAGATACATTACAAGTACGTAATTTAACAGTCCAAAGCCTGTCAAAGTGCGATGGTAAGTTTATCACCTTGTTACGTGAATAAGCCGTTTTAATAACTGGTAAGTTTGTTTATTTTGCTCTACATTTAATTTAAAGACAATCAGCTGTTCACTAAATTAACCTGTAAAAAGAGATACCTACGAGCGTGCGTTGCTTTCATTCAGTGAAATGACATCGAGTTCATTCATGACTTCATGACGGAGCGTACGTACTTGACGGACCGTGTTGTGCGAAATTGAATCAAAGTAAAAAAAAATTGTTTAGTCTCCCAAATCAATTTAACGACTCCGGGGCACGAATTTTTTTTACTATTGTAATCTATATGCATGACTCTTACTCCCATTGCAGCGGTGGCATATATTTTGGAAGCACCTTATATAATAATTATATCGGATGCAAAAAATCATTTATATTATAGTAATTTTTTTCAACTAGCCATGAGTACAGTTTTTTCTTAAACATTGGAGTATTTAAATCTTTAAATTCTCTGGGTACCTTGTTGTAGATTTTTACACACATAGCAAGGCAACTTTTATTATATTTAGTAGATTTAGGTGTTTCGTCTAAAACAATATGCGTACCGAACGTGCAAAGATAAAATAGTGAACTCCGGGCGCCATCTAGTATACCTATGCTAAAGCAAGGCAAGGCAGGTTAGTACGGACGGTATAATTCGCCCCTCCCGTCCCCACCTCACTCACCCGCCATTCCTGTACCAGTGCCAGCGCGGTATCAGTTCCGGGTTCGTTTGTATCCAACTTCGATCGAAACTGAATCAGTTCCAGAGGAACCGGTTCCGACTTGCAGTTGGAGTTACATCCACCAAATCCGAGAAGGATACGGGTCCGAGGATTCAGTTCCGGCCGGACCTACACATCTCTATTAACAAGTAACCAAAATGTTTCACGGACGCGTACAACGTGGATGCTGGTGGATGAATTGATTTCCTGACTGAAACGTGTCAAGCAGTTATTTTTCTAACCCCGCAGTTTAAAACCCCTTTACATGCTCAAGGTCGGGGTGGCGGTGGCTGGAGCACGTTAACCGTTGCATTTGTGGAAGTTTGTGTACTCTATCCAAGAAACAGTGTGAAGTGTGTGCGAGTTAAAAATACTTAGTTATTAAAAGTGCTTTCCGCGAGTTAAAAACAAGAAAATTTGAATCCTGTCACAGCTTGGAGAAGTAGGTAGGTATGTCAGCGTATCTTGTACCAAAACGGCGGCCACTTTGAACACTTCTTGTGTACCTACTACCTGAGCACGTGCAAATTACTTTGTAAAATCATTTTGTAATTTACAATAAGTGTAAAATTAGGATTTTTAAATACGCTAAAAATGCGTTTTCATTTCACGTAAACATCAGAGTAGCGAGCCGATCGCGCTTTGCCTGTTTCGCGCCGCCCGCCGCTGCGCTGTTGCCAAACCTCTGCTCACTAGGCTAGGTAAGTAGGTACTAACGCTATCAAAGTTCATTGACCAGTAAATCGTGTATGAGGTTTGTACGTTTTAGGAAAAGAAAATCGTGTGATTGTGTGGTACTGGTATCTTACAGATTTTTTTTATTATTGTAAAATATTTATACATCAGTCATACAATCATACCCTTAAATGTTTCTCGCCTTTGCATATACGCCCGGTATAATCTCAGTGAACTCGGTACCACAATTCTATTTTCCATAAAGAGTATTCCAGATTCTACATATAGCTTATCCCTCAGACCATAGTACGCATTACAAGACTCAGGCAACTTGTTTTTATTTGGCCAGCCATTAAAATAGTAGTCACATATTTGTTTTAAAACTTTGTCATTTGCTGTTTCTCTCCTAAAAGTAATTTTTCTTTCAGCACTCATCGGTAAGTATTTAGACACTAAATGAACCATCTCAAACATTTCGGGATCTTGCTCAGTAACATTGAGATAGTTCCTTGATAGCATATCTGCAAACACAAAGTTTTTACCTGGTACATATACAAAATTTAGATCATATTTAAGCAGTTTTAATCTCAATCGCTGTAATCTCACAGAACCTATTTTAGTTTTATTTACTATAGCAAGTAGGGGCTTGTGATCCGTATGTATTTCAACTTTTGTTCCATAGATATAATAGTAAACTTTTTTTGTAGCGAAGTACAGAGCCAACATTTCTTTTTCTGTTTGGCTGTAGTCAAGCTCTGCTGTATTCATAGATCTAAAGGCACACGCCACTAACTTCCCTTCCTGAAATAGGCAACACCCCAGACCACTCTTAGAGGCATCACATTGAATTGTTGTCTTTTTATTTGGATTAAAACTTATAAGAGATGGTGCCTTAGTTATTGCCTCCTTCAGCTGCCGAAATGTTCTCTCATGTGAATCCAACCACTGAAACACAACATCTTTTTTGAGTAGTTGAAATAAAGGAGACATTAGGTTTGCCATATCGGGAACATAACGTCTTATGTAGTTAAATGAGCCTAAAACTCTCTGTAGTTCCTCTTTATTTACTGGACTTTTTAATTTCAATAGTGACTCTACCCTCTCTGGATCAATCGACATACCATCTTTGTTATAAAATCTGCCCTATATATTTTACCTCCTTCTGTCTAAACTGAAGCTTATCTTTATTAAATACTGCAATAACTTTTTTTGCTCTATCAACTACAGCTGTAAGTGCTGCATCATGTTCATCCTCTGAGGAGCCCATAATTAAAATATCATCGAACCATATCATCACATTGTCAATGTTACCAAACAAGTTCTCCACTTGTTCCTGAAACAGCTCAGGTGCATTAGTGAGCCCATATGGAAGTACTAGGTAGCGGTATACACCAAAGGGAGTGGCAAAGCAACACTTCCAGGAGGCATCCTCAGATAATAGACAATGATGAAATCCCTCTTTCAAATCCATAACAGTAAATAGGCATTTACCATTCAATTTTGCAGCCACATCATCTACAGTGGGCATAAGTTTAGGTTTTTTAAAATATGTTTATTTAAATCCAATGGGTCTAAACATAACCTTAGTTTATTATTACTTTTTTCAACCAACACTAACTTGTTAATACATGCTTTTTCATTGACATTGTCGACCTTAACAATTGCATTTCTGTTTACTAACCTCTCTAATTCCACTTGTAACGGATCTAACAATGAATTAGGTAATCTGCTGGAAGGATAGCACAAACCCTTCTCCTGACCATCAGTAGGTATATCAACTTCTGCCGGAAATTTCCCGGACCCAGTGAAAATCTGAAAATTATATTTTTCAAACTTCTCCTTTTCTCCACTAATGTCACTGTTAGATTTAACACTATAAATTCTTTTTACCAAGTTTAGTTTAGTACAACCTTCATTTCCCAAAAGTACATTTTTACAGTCCACTATCATAAAATCAATATAAGCATCATTATTTTTATATTGACAATGTAAATTTATACAACCCTTTGGTACCACTTTAGACCCATCAAACCCCTCTAGGGTTAACGCTGGTGACACTTTCCTGACACTAGAGTTAATGTTTAACTTTTCAAATAAAGTTTTAGGCAGCACGCTTACGTCTGCACCAGTGTCCAACCGACAAGACACTTTCATATTTTCAATCACAATTGTTTCCACAAAGTCATTACTTTTTGGAATTGCCGTTTTCACCATATTACAATAAAGGGTTTCCCCTTCACCGTCTTCTTCACAGACTTCGTCCATATTCACTTTCCTCTTATAGCAACTTTTAGCAAAATGATTTAATAACCCGCAATTGTTGCATTTTTTCCCATATGCAGGACACTGACGTTGCATGTGATGTAGTTGGCAAAGTGAACAAAATTTTTTCTTGATATTTGGCAAATTTGGTTGCCTTCTCGCCGAAACATGTCTTCTAACATCATTTATGGGAACCGACACTGCTGATATCCCCTGTGCCGAAGAATTAGCAGACGATATTTCAGCCACCTGTTGCCGGCTCTGCAAATAGAAATTGCCTGGGCAAGAGATAGATCCTCGTGACGAAGCAAGGCCTCCTGAACACCTTTATCACAAATGCCTTGAACAATTTTATCTCTTAACAATTGGTCTTCTATGTTTTTAACATTATTGAATTCACAAGCACTAATTAGCTCTCGGCAGCTAGACAAATAGTGATCAAAGGGTTCTCCTTCCTCCTGAAACCTTTTGTTATAGAGAAATCTGTTGAACACCATATTTGTGCGCGGTTTCACATAATTATCAATGCATGACAAAGAGGTTTTGTAGTCTTTTGTCTGCGCATCAGGAACCGTAGCAAGGATTTTTGTAGCCTTCGGTCCCAGTGCGTTACGTAACACACTTATTTTAATTTTGTCCGCACTTTCATCCTGACCTGTGGAAATTAAATAATCTTCAAAGAGTATTTTCCATATTTTCCAATCGTTCGCCGCATTTGAGCCTTGCAAGTCAAAATTCGGTGGTAATTTGGCTATTGACGCCATTTTCTATGGTCTTTGTTCTGCGGTTCTGCCACGGTCACGCCACCCCGTCACAGGCAGACCGGAAAATTATTAGATTTTTCGTATGTTTTGATTGAAATAACACAAACTTAACTGCCTTTCCACTTCATAACTATTGTTAAGACGACTGCGCCATGTTCTGAATTATAAATAATAAGAAAACTAGAATGGAAAGGAATCACTCGTTTTATTGAGAAAAGACACACACACAAAGACAATCTGGCATTTTACAATAAGCTAGGGTTGCTATATCTTAGAACAGTTAGTAGTTTTTTTAATACGTCATAAATCGTAAACCGCAAATTACCTTTCATTCAATCAACTCAAATATAATAAAAAAAATATAGAGTTCAAGACATGTGTGATTATGAATTTATACGGAACCCTCGGTCCGCGAGTCCGACTCGCACTTGGCCGGTTTTTTTTATTTGGGGCGTGAACCCTGCGGACTTCATTGCACGACCGTTAGGGTCGTTCTCTCATTTCGTGCAAATCGCATGTCCCCCAAATTTTTAAGAAAGCTTTAAGACCTATGAACTTCAAATATTTTTTGAATTATTCTTAGAATTCTACACATCCGGCATATAAAATAAGTTATTAAACTTGTAAAAGAACAAGTAAATTTTAATTTTAGTGCTCAAAAACTCCGTACCTTCAGCGGTATTTTTTCACGTCACGGTGAATATGGCTGGATAGTGCAAAACATGTAGTTTTATTAGCTTAATTTTGCATAAGCAACTACTGAGAACATATTCAGGAATACGATTATGTATTCAAACGTTATCAGTATAGGTTTGTCTTGATTATATAAATGAAAGAAAATTTGTCACGAAAAATAACTCCTTACCGTCAGCGTTAATTTTTTATCTGTTTCTGAACGCTTACCGTCCTCGCAACATGTCATCTGCCAGTCGTCCGATGAACATTAGGAAGCACGAATGTGTGACGCAGTTACGTAATTAGCTTCGAAAGTTCTCGCAATTTAGGAGATTGTGACATTTTTTTTCCTTTCCCCTCAGCAGGTTTATATGGTAAGTTTCTATTGTTTTGATAAAACTTTGGCCTTGACATATTTGCTTTAGGTGAATGTTTACACGGTTGATCAGTAAAATTTAGGTATATGTTAAAGTATCAGAGTAAACTTTAATAATCTTTCAAAAAATCATTACCCTCAAACTCTTTACCTTCAGCAATTAAAGTGAGGGTAATGATGTTGATTAGATGGTAATGATCTGAAATTATGTATTGAATGTATTGGCCCGACTGACCCGGTGGCTCAGTGGTTAGCGATCCTGACTACTGATCTGAGAGTCGTGGGTTCGATTCCCACCAAGGACAAACATTTCTGTGATAAGCAGATTTGTTTGCTCTGTGTCTGGGTATATTAGATATATGTGAAAATGAAAATGAAAATATTTTATTCGAAGTAGGTAGCAGTGTACACTTTTCGAACGTCATTCTTTTATCTACCTAATACGAGGTTCCTACCACTCGGAACTCGTATACCCACCGTTTCGGGAAGTGTTTAAGTGTTTGCGGAGTGAGAAGAAACGGCGGGCCCTAAAGAAACTCTGTATATATATTTAAATGAATATGTGTATCTATCTATCTATATATAGGGTGACTTTAAATTAGTTCTTGATACGAAAGGCTATGAATGTGCTCATGATAACAAACAACTTTCCCTAAGAAACTCATAGTCAAATCGCAAAAAAAAAATTTGAAGTCCCTATACAAATCGAGCAACTGACCGGCCAAATTAGTATGGAGTCCAAAATTTTTTTTGCGATTTGACTATGGGTTCCTTAGGGAAAGTTGTTTGTGAACTAATAATAAATAATGAAACTTAGAGATATTATCAAGCGATTGATTGTTGTGTATGAGTGACTGAAACGTATCTCTAAACTCTAACCACTTATTGCTATTACCATCGAAAGGCTCAATCGAAATAGTAGGCAACCTTACATTAGTAAAATTACCAAATGAATGCGAGCACTGCGAATGAAAACTTTCATTACCTTTAGGGCGAAAACACAACAGAGCGGCGCGGCGCCGCGGCGCTGAAATCGGCGGCGCGCGTTGCGCCGCACCGCCAAACGCAGCGTTGCGCGGCGCGCGTGCCGCACCGCTCGTAGCTGCGGCGCACACCGCTCCTAGCCGCGGCGCGCACCGCTCGTTCCCGCGGCGCGACGCTCGTAGCGGCGGCACGCACCGCTCATATCCGCGGCGCGGCGGCTCATATGATGTCCACAGTTTCTGCAGGTCGGACGCTTGTTTTTAGGGTTCCGTAGCCAAATGGCAAAAACGGAACCCTTATGGATTCGTCATGTCTGTCTGTCTGTCTGTCCGTCCGTATGTCACAGCCACTTTTTTCCGAAACTATAAGAACTATACTGTTGAAACTTGGTAAGTAGATGTATTCTGTGAACCGCATTAAGATTTTCACACAAAAATAGAAAAAAAAATCAATGCATTTTGGGGGTTCCCCATACTTAGAACTGAAACTCAAAAAATTTTTCTAACATCATTTTTTTCTAAACTGAATAGTTTGCGCGTGAGACACTTCCAAAGTGATAAAATGTGTGTCCCCCCTGTAACTTCTAAAATAAGAGAATGTTAAACAAAAAAATATATATGATATACAGGGTGACTGGTTGAACGACGGACGTATTTAAGGAGATGATAGGATAATTTACATACTTTTCAACTATATAAAACAAAAAAATCATACACTCAAAAAACACAAGTTACATATTTTTTTATAAAACGTAACTATTCTTGTGTTTTCTAACTCTATGCCTAGGTACTTACCACTTTCCCACAGCGTGCACCGAGCTGCTCGTGGTCGCTAAGGCCAATCTCTTGGACAGGCTGATAACACACTGATAATGAAAGGATGGAGTTCGTCTTCATGTAGGATACTTTACCCCAACCACTGGGATACCTGGAAATGCCTTCCTGCATTCCGCGTACTTTCACGTGGGTAATAATCGAAGTAAATTGCTTTGTGCGGGTTCACTGGATAACGAACGATTTCTTCCTCGTCCTTGATCAGGGTTAGGAACTGGAGGAAGGCCAAGTCTCCTAAGAAGTCCTATGACGGCAACTTATGTAATTCGTGATACATTGCAATATGACGTTAATTCACGTCTAACAACACTAGCTTACATTACATAGCACCACACCATATCCCAGTATCCTCATTAGAGTACTGATAAGCCATTATCACTCACTATCAAGGCACCGAAATCCACGCGACAGCTACGTAAGTAAAACCAGAATGTTCGGGACGAACGGGACGCGTGAACGCACGCCACCCCTACGACGGCCCGCGGGCGACTGACTAGGGCCGGCGCGGCGCGGCGCAGGGCAGAGACGCGGGAGCAGTCGCTCACGCGCATGCGCAGTATTGCGCAGTGGCGAGTCCGCGCCGCCGCTACTCGGGGTCGTTGCCCGAGGCCGCGTACACGTGACTTAGTATTTAGTAAAATGTAGAGGTGAACTTTAAAATTATTTTTTAAATGATGAAAATTAAGGTCATGTTTTTTTTACATATTTGGAATGTGTATCAGCTTCTTATTCACCTCCTTAAATGCGTCCGTTGATTTACCAGTCACCCTGTATATTACCATGCAAACTTCTACCGAAAATTGGTTTGAACGAGATCTAGTAAGTAGTTTTTTTAATACGTCATAAATCGTAAACCGCAATTTACCTACAACGAACTACAAGATCTTTTATATTATGTTACTTACTGCTACGGAACCCTTCATGGGCGAGTCCTAAGTTCTTAATGTTCTAAGTATGGGGAACCCCCAAAATTTATTGTTTTTTTCTTCTGTTTTTGTGTGAAAATCTTAAAGCGGTTCACAAAATACATCTACTTACCAAGTTTCAACAGTATAGTTCTTATTGTTTCGGAAAAAAGTGGCTGTGACATACGGATGGATAGACAGACAGACAGACATACATGACAAATCCGTAAGGGTTCCGTTTTTGCCATTTGGCTACGGAACCCTAAAAACAAGCTTCCGACCTACAGAAACTGTGGACATCAAATGAGCCGCCGCGCCGCAGATACGAGCGCTGCGCGCCGCGGATATGAGCGGCGCATGCCGCGGCTACGAGCGTTGCGCGCCGCGGGTACGAGCGTTGCGCGCCGCGGCTAGGAGCGGTGCGCGCCGCGGATACGAGCGGCGCGGCGCGCGTGCCGCGCAACGCTGCGTTCGGCGGCGCGGCGCAACGCGTGCCGCCGATTTCAGCGTTGCGGCGCCGCGCCGCTCTGTTGTGTTTTCGTCCTTAGAGTTTAAGAATAGTTGTGCTTGCGATATAAGGCTATAGAAATGATTTTCAATTTCTTTCCGTTCATTTAGTTGAGACTCGGACGGGTCAATCTCTTCTATTTGACTTTGTATTTTCTCGAAATTCGAAAACGCAAGTTCTAACTTTCCCACGCGCAGTGATAATTCAGTCGACTTCACTTGGTCTACCTTGTGCATCTCTGTCCCAACAAAAGGTTCTATGTATTTTCGAAAATACGTAAGACGTTGTTTAATATTGCCTCTTTGCCTAGTAAGCGTTTTGATATCAATTTCACTCATTTTATATTACGGTAATTAAGCTGGTACGCAACAAAACAGAAAAAACAAATTCCCGATAAACAACAACCGCACACGTTATAATGTAAAATAAAATCCAAACCTCCGGTAGGCTACACAATAGCCAGCCAATGATGATATCAAACCGGTTTGCGCGCAGCGCGGAGTGCCGTGCAGCTGCCACGAAGCAGGTATGCGCGCCACTTCTCGCCACACACTCTTATCCGTCTTCACCTGGAATTGATCAGGGAAAACAGCTGATCGAAAGGGAAAACTAATATTTTCAAATGGCTTTTTAAAGAAAGGAAGATGCTCTGAATGCAGAAAAATGATAAGGCAACTTGGGCAGTGCAACAAGGTAAAGGCAACAGAATTCGAAATGAAAATCGCTTAAAATATTATAGATAGCTTTAAAGAGATATATAGCATTATTTAATTTATTTTAAGTTTTAGCTAATTATGTTTGTACTCACGTATTTTACATTTTATGGTAGGCTTTGCAAAGGCAAAAATGCACTTAAGTAAGCAAAATAAACACTTAAAATTAATAATAGTCCTCAAAAAAGCAAGCAGTGCAAGTATTCTTATATGATGAGTGGGTAGGTATCACGTATGTGTACATAACTGCGCAGTAATTCAATGGAATGCGATGGAATGCACTGGAAGGTTCGAGGAACATCAACACTATCGACACAAACTGAGGCTGGAAGAGGTAGGTATTACTTAGGGGAAATAGTAGGGAACGAGCTCACCAGATTTCCTGATTTGCGTAGCACGTAATCCTTTGTTCCTCTCGTCCAACTTGTTCACTTTTTAATAGACTGTAGTAGATTGTGGAGCGCTAGCATTCTTCTTTTACGGTCGCCATAAAACCCATGTATGGGCTCCAAATAAAACGTAGAATTAGTTTATTGATTTTATAATAATAATAATAATAATAATCATTTATTTCAGATATAAAATCCATAATATAAAAATTCATAATATAAAAATTCAATACATTAAAATTACTTAAATCATTCACACATTATCATTTTTAAATTAAAATTTAAATTTGAAACAATAAAAATAGTAAATTAGTAAAAATGTCATAGTAAAAATATAAAATAAAAATATAAAAATGTCATAATAAAATATCATACATACACACACACATACAGACAACACAACACAGCACAGCTACTTACAGGTAACATTAAACATACAAAAGTGGGGATGCGCAGGCGTGCAGCTGCATCCACCTTTGTAGTAGAGGGGAGTCCCACCGCTCGGCCAATACGTTCAGGACACTGTTGGAGCTGGAGCGCACGCGCGCTAGCAGCGAGGCGCACCGCTTTCGTATGATGGCGTAGAAGTCATCAGTCTGCGCCTCGGCAAACATCATTGATGCGCTACAAAAACGCGGTTTCCCCAACAGTATCCGGAACGCATTGTTATATTGGACTCGCAGAGCGCTGTACGCCCGCTGCGTAAAGCTGGCCCATAGGCTGCACGTGTAGAAGGACTGGCAATAAGCTTTAAACAGAGTTATCTTTACCTGTTTACTACAGCGTGCAAACCTACGTGCCAACATATTGCATCGGACAGACAGCGCCCTACGTTCCCTCTCTAGATCCACGTTGTCGCAAAGGTCGTCGGTGACCCAGTGGCCCAGATACTTAAACTGCTTTACTCTAGCTAATGGTAGACCACAAAGAGTGATTGTAGGTACAGTCGAGTAGCATTTTGTACCTGCTTTAAATATCATCAATTCACTCTTCGTAGCATTGTATCTGAGCCCATGGGCCGCCGCATACGACTCACATATGCTCAAGAGCTTCCGCAGTGCACCGATCGAAGGGCTCAGCAGCACCATATCATCAGCGTAACTTATGTTGTTTATACACACCCCGTCTATCGAGCAGCCTATGTTAGTGCTGCTGAGCTCTCCGATCAGCTGATTCATGTACAGGTTGAAGAGTCGAGGCGAGGTCAACCCCCCCTGCCTTACCCCGCACTCCAGCCTGTACACGTCCGAATGCGCATCCGCCCACCTTACACTATTCAGCTGATGAGCGTACCAGTATTCAAACATAGATACAATCTCGTTTGGTAACTCTGTCTCACTATACAATTTTTGCCATAGTTTGTCGTAGGACACGAGGTCAAATGCTTTTGACAGGTCTAGATAACATGCATATATAGGTGTATTTCTGGCCGTATAGTACTGAACAGTCTGCTTGAGACAGAGGATAGCACTCTCGGTTGACAAGCCAGGTCTAAAACCAAATTGTGCGTCATGAAGATGGAGGTGCTTTCCCAGCTGGCGATCAAGCAGACTGTCCAGCACCTTGGCGATGACAGTAGCTAAAGAGATCGGCCGATAGTTGTTAATATCTGAGATATTTCCCGTTTTATTTTTTATAATTGGCACTACCGTCGTGTACATTAAATTATCAGGTAGGTAACAATGACTCACACATAGGCTAAAAAACATGGCAAGAACTCTTGGTAAGTGCGGCCCAGCGTACTTCAGGTGCTCGATGCTGAGGCTGTCGTGTCCTGGGGACTTCCCTCGTACCATTTTACTTAAAACATCTTTTACATCTTTAGCAGAGAATCTCACACAGGGACCCGGATCGTGAGCCACAGCATCGAGCCGCTGTGCCGCCGGTCCCAGAGGCGACTCCACCTTAAAGTGGCGCTGGAAGGCACAGGCTATATCACGCGGCGAGTGCGCGTCGCCCACGCTCACAGGGAGGCTTGATACTGGATTTAGTTTGTTTGAGGATTTCCAAAATTTTGAAAAATCTCTATTCGAATGATGTTCTGCGATAATATTCATTTTAATTTGATCTTCATTGTTTTGACAATTTTGATTTAAATTTTTTCCTAGACTCACACATATTATTAAAAATATACCCTGATTTTGGTTTCCCATACAGTAACCACACCTGGAAACAAAGTCGAGCCTCTCTGTGAGCGTCACGAACGTGACTTTTAATGAAGTTCAAACGTTACAACTTGTATGGAAAAATTGTATAGGTTTTACAAAATAAATCAATGCGCGGCGCGCGGCTGCGTCTGACCGTGTCGTCGTGGTAGTGGCGAGCTGCGCCCGCGGCGCTGCTGCCGATGAGCCTCGTCCCCCTCTCTCCTTCCGCACCCCGCTAACCGCCGGCATGCAGTGGCCCGTACATTTCCTATCTGTAAAGCTCAAACATGTCTGAGGCATCCAAGGACAGCGCCAAAGAAAGCGCGAAAGTTACAAAAATGACCTCGGTAATGTCAAGGGGATAATATCCAGGCTGTTCACCTTCAGCCAAGACTGTGCAGCAGTGGCGCAGACAACTTTAGAAACCATAGTCGAAAAAAGAAGGCGGCTCATGGATGCTTTCAAAGATTACGAAACATATAATAAACTGTAATAAACTTTGCTTGCGTTAGGATATTCAGACAGCGAGAATTACAGTGAGTATGAAGACAAATATTATACAACGATAGGTGTTTTCGACAAATTTGTAAGAGAACAAAAAATAGTTCCCGTAGGAGATGAAGAACCTCATGGTGAATTTAGAAATCTACCAAAGATCAACGTGCCGGTCTTCAATGGTGGCAATATTGTGGATTATGATCCCTTTATTAATATGTTTAAGTCAGTTATACAGTAAGTAAGTAAGTAAGTAAGTAAAGACTTTATTGCTTTTAAACAAGGTATGTACATAAAATGTGATCTTAATAAGTTTAATATAGAATCACTTGTTTAGCCATAAATATAGCATGCAAATCATATTACAGTGAATGTGGCCAGACAGTTTATGTAGTTGTCTTGTGGTTTAAAAATTCATCAATAGAGTAAAACGTGTTTTGAAGAAGCCATTCATGTAAGCACTTCTTAAATCTGTTAAAAGGAAGATCTTTTATTGATTGTGGTATTTTATTATAGATTACGTGACCCATCCAGTAGCAATTTTTCTTATAATAGGTTGTCTTAGGAATATCGCTCATAACCAGCCTATTTCGATTTCTTTTTACTCTGGCATTTACTTCCCACGCTTCTTTGTAAAACAATTTCTTGTAAATTTTAACAAATTTAGCCATCTCGAATATATAAATGCATGGTAGTGGCAAGATTTTTAGACTCTTAAATAGTGGCCTACACGATACGTCTTGTGCTACTCCGAAAATTGCGCGTATGCATTTCTTCTGGGCAATAAAGACACTTTTGATATAAGCACCATTGCCCCAGATTATTATCCCATAGCGAAGGATGGATTCGACATGAGCATAATAGGCCGTGATTGCCGTGTTTCGGGATGCAACTTTTGTCAGTTTATAGATCGCAAAAGAAAAGCTGGTAATTTTTGCGCAGGTTTTATCTATTTGGTCTTTCCAATTAAATTTATCATCAATTGTTAGGCCTAGGAATTTAACAGTTAATGCAGTATGTAGAGTTTGTCCTTTGTAACCTATAGTTAAGTTATTTTTATTATTGTAATTAATGTATGTCGATTTGTTAAGATTTATTCGCAAATTATTGTTTTCTAACCACTCAATTATTGATTCTATTGTATTATTAATGTCAAATTCGTGATGATTAACCGATGTCAAACTATTATTATATATCAAATTATTATTAAATGTCAAGGAATTATTGGAAATCAGATTTGTATTGCCTATTATGTTATTTTTAGATGTTACAATTACTGAAATGTCGTCTGCGAATAGAATAGTTCTATGTCTTGTTACGTCAGGTAAATCGTTTATATAAATTAGAAATAATAATGGACCGAGCACACTACCTTGTGGTACACCATAAGCATTTGTTTTATATTCAGATCTGTATGCACGTTTTACATTTCTATCGTCTAATTTAGTTATTTCTACGCACTGTGTTCTTTCCGAGAGATATGTTCGTAGCCATGAAAGTGCAGGTCCTCGAATTCCATTATTTTCAAGTTTTTGCAATAACTGATTATGTGATACAAAGTCAAAAGCTTTCGACATATCGAAGAAAAGAGCAGTCGTGAGTGATTTGGAGTTTGTACTCTGCAGAAGGTCTTTAATTAAGTTAAATATTGCTAGTGTGGTTGATTTTCCTTTCTGAAACCCAAATTGATCATTTTTGATTATGTCATGTTTTACAAAGAAACTCATTAGCTGCGTGTGTATTGCTTTTTCGAAGATTTTCGAGAAAATGGGTATAAGAGTGATTGGTCGGTAGTTTTCCATAACCTCTCTTGGGCCTTTTTTGTATACAGGTTTTACAATGGAAACTTTTAGCTTACTTGGGAAGATTCCTGTTTCCATAGACAAATTTATGAGATAAACCAAGACAGTCTTTATCTGATCTTTACACGACTTAACAATTTTGGTACATATATTATCGTAACCTTCAGAGGTGGTTCGATTTAAGGACAAAATGATTCTGCTTAAACAAGTTTCGTCAATAGGAGCAAGGAAGATCGAGTTATTTTGTACATATTTATTACCTGTGTGTTTAGTGTTATGTGTCGTTTTGTTTGTTAAATTTATATAGTAATTATTAAACGCTTCAGCTATTTGTGTAGGGTTACTTAAAGTGTTTCCATTTTCGTTAATCATGTCAATATATTGTTCAGAATTTAGTTTTCCAGTTTCATTATTTATAACGTCCCATGTTGATTTGCCAATATTCTTACTCTGTAATACATAATTATTGTTTGTGTGTCTTTTTGCGTTATCGATGCATTTTCTCAAAAGTTTATTGTAGTCGTTATATTTTTTCCTATTGTCTTCGTTTTTATGTGTATAGTATTGAAAACGAAGATTTTTCTTGGTAATACAACACTTCCGTAAACCCTTTGTTATCCAGTTTAAGAAAGGTTTACTTTTAGTTTTTATTTTTATGATAGGAAAGCAAAGGTCATAAAGAAGCTGAAATAGTTCATAAAACTCATCAAAAGCTTTATTAAGGTCTGAATTTGAATGCGAAATTACATGCGGACACTAAATTAAGTTCATATGAAAAGCTTTATTATCTGCGTTCATATTTAATAGGGCGTGGAACCGGTTTTTCCCGGTTCCGAAAAAACCGGGAAAACCCGGTTCTGTCTACTAAAATAAAAACCGGTTCTACAAGTCATAAGAACCGGTTCTTTCGGTTCTTCAAGAGTTGAAGCAGCATATGATCATCTTATGACAATTTCTTTTGCCAAGTAGTGTGGAATCGGAAATATAAGGCTTTCAATACGCATCTTGGACCTCACCAGCAAGCTCATGGAGGAAAGATTGAGCCTGATTCTGAAATCATCTGAAGATGCTTCCCAGTATCAGCGACTAAACAGACAGATCTCCAAGTCCATGACTCGCAATACACGCCAATTTAATACTAATCATACTAAAGAGGCGATCGAGCTCCCTAAAGGCTCAATAGTATTTGCAAGGGGTCTGTCTGCTGGTTAAAAACAACTAACAAAGCTGAAGCTAACGATTCTACCAAGCCTGAGCTGTTGGTAGAGGTTGAGAAGTTCTACACCAGAATTCGAAACCAATCCGGTTGCAGCGAGGGGTGAGACAGGGAGACGTTAAATCTCCGAAACCGTTTACCGCTGTCCTGGAAGATGTTTTCAAGCTTCTGGACTGGAGAGAACTCGGCATTAACATCGAGTACATTACCTCACCTTCAATTCTCTGACGATATTGGTCATGGGTGAGACCTTGGAAGACCTAAGCATGATACTCGATTGACTCAGTAGAGCCTCCCAACAAGTAGACCTTCAAATGAAAATGGACGAGGCTAAAATTACGTCAAATATCCGTGTCAAACCCACTCCTCTGAAGGTTAGAGACTCTACACTTGAAGTTGTCGACGAATATGTATACCTGGGACAAAAAGTCCATTTAGGTAGGTCCAATTTCGAGAAGGAGATCAACCGTCGAATCCAACTCGGCTGGGCAGCGTTCAGGAAGCTCCGCAATATCTTCTCATCCCAAATATCGCAGTGTCTCAAGACTAAGGTCTTTGACCTATATGTGTTGCCAGTGATGACATATGGAAATGAGACATAGTCACTTACTGTAGGCCTCATAAGAAGGCTCAAGGTTACCCAAAGGGCAATGGAGCGTGCTACCCTACGTGATCGAATCAGAAATATAGGAGGAAAACTAAAGTAACCAATATAGCTCAAAGAATCGCTAAACTGAAGTGGCAGTGGACCTAGTGAAGGTCACGGGTACACGTTGAATGCGGGCAGTGCAAGACCAGTCGGCGTGGAAATCCTTGGGGGCGGCCTTTGTTCAGCAGTGGACGTATTTTGGCTGATGATGATAATAATAATAATGAATAGGTACTTAAGTTGTTAAAAAAAAAACATATTTTTTGTTTTTTTAACCTTCTTCTGTTTCTTACGTAAAAATTGTGTCTAAAAAAGTCTTCGAAGAACCGAAAGAACCGGGTACCCGGTTCCAAGTAGCTATCGGAACCGAAGAACCGGTTCTTACAAAAGAGGTCCGGTTCTGCACCCCCTAATATTTAAGCGGTGAGGCATTAGACCTAATAAAAAAATTAATCGTAAATGATAATAATTATGTAACGGCTTTGCATTTGTTGGAAAATAGGTATGACAACATACCAAAAATTATAAATTACCATGTTAATAGCTTATTTGACATGCCTACATATTCAAAATGCACTGCACATAATTTGCGTTCACCCATTGGTACTGTCAACCTGTATTTAGCTGCACTTAAAAACTTAAAACAACCTGTCAATCACTGGGATATGCTTTTAATTAATGTGTTAGCAAAAAAGCTTGATGCTTATACATACCGAGGTTTCCATCTTGAGCGCAAATCGAAAGAGATCCCTACCCTATCCCAATTTCTTGAATTTTTAGAAAAGCGGGCAATTGCAATTGAAAATACTTCGGAGGAAAAAATGGCAACTGCTCCAACAGGCAGCAAGTCTGTAAAATGTATTAAGGCAGTCAGCAGTGTAGCAACGGCTAAGCCACTACAGCTGTGTAAGTATTGTAAGCAAACCCATAAACTTTATGAATGTCCCAAATTTAAATTAGCTTCAGAAAATGAAAGGTGTTAAAGAAGGTGTGCTTGTTTGTTAAAGAAAAGGGGTTATGTTCATTGTGTTCAAATGAACACCGAGGTAGGTGCATGTTGCGCATAAAATGCACATTATGTCAGAAAAAGACTCTGAAGAAACCTGTCACACTACTGTAGCCAGTAATATCAGTAGTGACAACCTTGTTTCAATGGCAGGAACCAGCTGTAATGATGTTTTGCTTCCTACTGTAATTGTGCGCTTAATCAATAAAGATGGTACCTACTCATATGCGACGGCCTTGTTAGATAGCGGTTCTCAGGTTTCTTTTGTGTCAGAGAATTTGGTAAATAAAATAGACTGTACAGTTTAGAAAAACATTTTTAGAAGAATCCATTGCTCTCTCAACAATATAAAACATTTATTAAGGATTATATAGACCAGGGACATGCAAAATATTATAACATTGATAATTATGATAAGAAAAGTTTCCATTGGCATCGATTGTTATGAAACATTTAAGTTACGTTGATAATATACAATGTGGCAGGAATGACGTTGTTGAGTTATCCAATATAAAAAATGAGTTGATGGCACTAATGAGTGAAGCCAGTTTTTTCCTGTACAAATTCCAACCATCTAGATATTTAAAAGGATATTCCCCCTGGGCCACTAAGGGAAAGGATGAAAGACGATTGCATGCTGCGGAGATGCGAATGTTGAGATTGGATGTGTGGAGTAACAAGAATGGACAAGATTAGGAATGAGTATATAAGAGGAAGTTTGAAAGTTGCGCCAGTGATAGAAAAATTGAGAGGAAATCGTTTGTCGTGGTATGGGCATGTAATGCGGAGGAATGAAAGACATGTTACAAGGAGAGTGTTACAGATGAGTGTCGATGGATATAAGGGGAGAGGGAGACCAAAAAAGAGATGGATGGATTGTGTGAAGGATGATATGTGTCGAAAGGGTGTGAGTACGGAGATGACTGCTGAAAGGGATGTATGGAAGAAGAAAACATTTTGCGCCGACCCCAAATGACTGGGATAAGGGCAGGAGAATGATGATGATGATGATGATGATTCCCCCTGAATTTAAATATTTTGGTTATAGAGAACTATATAAAAATAACATACACATGAAAACATTAGGACTTTCCTATGATGTTTCCTCTGATTCCTTGATAATGCGCTGTCCTGAAGAAAAAATCCTTCCAAAATACACCAAAAGGCAAATGCTTAGCTTCATTAGTAAATTTTTTGACCCACCGGGTCTAATGGGTCCTGTATTAGTTCAGGCCAAAATTCTCATGCAACAGGTTTGGTTCTTAGATTTAAAATGGGATGATTATTTACCAGAGTCTATTAATAAAGAGTGGCTTGAATTTGCTCAAAGCTTAGGGCAGATGGCTTGTATTGCGGTGCCCAGAAATATAAATAAAACCAATGCAAAGACAATAGAGCTAGTTGGCTATGCCGATGCTTCTAAGCTTGCATATGGTTGCTGTTTATATTTTTATTGATCAATATAATAATGTTATAGTGAACCTATTATATTCAGAATCCCGGATTAATCCAAAAAATAAACAATTAACCACGCCTTGACTGAAACTTAAACAGTGTTTTGTTATTGTCAATGTTAGCTAAAAAGGTCAGTAATGTTTTAAACTTGAAATATAATGTAAAAACGATATATTCAGATTCCCAAATAGTCCACGCTTAGCTTGGAACTGAACCTAAAAAAATAATTGTTTATGTTGCTAATAGAGTAAAACAAATACAAAAATTAACGACTCAAATTGAGAATTTGAGTCGTACTATGTACACACTAAAAATAATCCAGCAGATTGTTTCTCCCATGGAATCTCGCCGGAGTTGCTTAAAAAATGAAATGACTCCATTGGGTTCCACGGACCAGAATATTTACATGGTTTAGAAAAGAGAATGTAAATGATAAAAAGCAAGAATAACAAGAATTATGTCCTAAAGAATAATAATAATAACATCCGGGACAAATCATACACGGTCAGCTGGCCCCAAACTAGGAGACTGATATAAATACACATATACATTTAAATACATACATATATAGATATTATACACCCAGACTCAGAGCAAACAATTCTGCTCATCACAGAAAAGTTTGCCCTGTGTGGGTATCGAACCCAAGACTCTCGGATCAGAGGTCAGGATCGCGCACTTAGTGGCTAAGATTCAAGTCAGTCAATTAGAGTCTGCCTTGCAAAATATAATAAAAATCGATCAAGAGTATAATTTTGCAAATGATATAAAATCATTTAATTCAAATGGCATTTTAAAGTCGCGTTTGAGTAATCTAAATCCATTCCTTGACTCACAAGGATTGCTAAGAGTAGGGGGTCGACTGCAAAAATCAGAACTACCCTTGGCTCAACATCATCCCATAATATTGCCAAAAGGATCACATGTAACAAAATTGCAAATTTTGAGAGAATATATAAGAATAAAACATGCAGGGCAGAAGCTTATTCTTAGCACTTTAATTGGCTGATCAATGCTAACACGGAAATTAAAGTAGTTTTACATAAATGTTTGATATGCTTCAATGGGCTCCCTGCCACTTGATCGGGACAATATGTCTCGACCATTTCAAATAGTGGGCACAGATTAAGCTGGACATTTTTATGTAAAACAGACTAGAGTGAGAAATCCAGTAATAACAAAGGCTTGTCGTCATATTTATTTGCTTTACTGCAAAAGCTATTCATATAGGATTAGCCTCGTATATGACCACGAACACCTTTTTGGATTGTTTAAAACGATTTTTTTCCGTAGAAATGAACCCACTAAAATATATTGTGATACGGCACGTACGGTTTTGAAAGAACTGTATGATTTACAGCGTTCTACAGACCATCAAACTGCGGTTCATAACTATAGCAGTGCGGAAAAGATTTCATTCCATTTTATTCCCTCATACTCACCAATTTTCGGTGGTATGTGGGAAGCTAGTATCAAAAGCATAAAATATCACATGAAACGTGTAATTTCAGATACTGTAATGAATTATAAGGAATTGTAAATCCTTGTGAAAATTGGAGGCATCCTAAACTCGCGACCACTTACACATATGTCCAGAGATCATATGTCTTATTTGTCACCTGCACATTTCCTCACAGGTTCTAACCTCTTACCCTGAATTGGATTTAACTGGAACAAATGTTGGAATATTAAGCCTTTGAAAAAAATATACTCAAATCCAGCAAAATTTCTGGAAACAAAGGCATAAACCTCAGAATACAGAAACAAACCAGAAGCCGCGAGCACGCTTGAAACTGAAGCATTGAATACTACACCGAATCAGTGTAGTTTGACATTTCGTCTATTAGTCTGTGACTGCCGTCCGAACTGTGCGTATGTGCTGAGGTTATGCAGTTTTTATTTCAGCATGCCGTCTTGTGTTATTCCCACATGTAAAAATGCTGTTGGAGTTAATAAAAAACCAGATGGGATCACGTTCCATGTGTAAATAATGCAATCACAAGCTACTTTATTAAAATATTCAATTTTGTTTACCGATCATATTTGTCAAAGAAAATTCGGTGTCCATTATGACAGTGTTGCTAGTTTCAGTACAAAATTTTACCCCGATTTTGTTTTTCTATTATTGGTATTTTATTAAAATATTATAATAACTGCCTGCGTGATGTATGTAATAGAAGATACGTTAGCTTCGTGGATCGGAGGTCTTGGGTTCGATTCGCATTTATCCAGACAGACTCGATTTTGTTACACATTGTACATTACAATACTAGAAAGTATTGATAATTTCTTTAGTACATTTACTATAAACAATTGATTCCATCGACACTATCGATACTTCCATACTATTGGTTTTTCTCGATAATCGAGTCTGATGATAGCCTATTTATCTAAAGGATGTTAAAAAAGTGCGTTTGAAATTCTAAAGGGTTACTCAGAATCCAATATACAAGTTCCGATAGTAAATCTGAACAGTGAATCAAGCAAGAATTTGTATGGGAAACTGAAAAAAAATACAGATCGGATTTTTTTAAATATTTCTCCTGTTTTCTATTGTATTTTGTGTGCAATAAAGAGTATTTATCTTATCTTATCTTGATTCTAAGTAATCCCTAAAAATTTCAAACGCATTTTTTAACAACCTGTATATCGATAACTATCGATGGGATACACTACACCCTGTATTCGCTGAAAATGAAGAGCTGCACTAACTACAATATAACGCATCTACTATAATTCTAGTTTCCCGTGCCGATGAAAAAAGATTTACCGACATAATGTTTAAACGTGGTCTTAATTTCGCATGCAGGATCTATTTTACAACCTAGTAGTTTCATTGCCGTTATATTAGTTGAATGTCCATCAACTGTTAAGGATGCTACTCTGATACCAGCATTATGATCTTTTATAAGGCATAACTTATTAATAACACTTCACATTAATAACACTTCTAATAATAATAATTTATAAGGTTAAAATTACAGTCATTTTCTCAGATACTAATTCAGAGACACTGATATTATATGCTAATTATTAGTTGAAATCTTAAATATTTTATAAACTTTAAATATTAATTTCCATTACCTATCACTAGGTGAGACAGGGCTAATTCCGTCCCGTAAGGAAAATACTCATTCGATCTTTACCCAAGTTACCTGTCTTACTATCAGCAATAACACGCATGCAATAATTTTATAAGCTTACTTAAAAACAATTAAGTAATAAAACAATCTGATTAAAAAAAGAGAAAGAAAAAAGAAATAAATGTTTTATTTTACCTCAACTAGGGTAAATAGCTCCTTAACTGGCAACATTTTCCGGGCGTGAAGTGCGGTAGGCGGAGGGGGTACGTTTTGTTTATGGACACAGGGCAAACTGACTGCACGCGGCTTCTGGTTTGTTTCTGTATTCTGAGGCATAAACAATACTTAGTTATGCTACAAAGTAGGCCTAAATGGAAAAATAATGATAATATCTGGGACAAATCACACACGGTCATCTGGCCCCAAACTAGGATTCCCTGTGTCTTGGGAACCAGAGACTGATATACATACACATATACTTTTAAATACATACATATAGATATAATACACCCAGACTCAGAGCAAACAATTCTGCTCATCACAGAAAAGTTTGCCCTGTGTGGGGATCGAACCCACGACTCTCGGATCAGAGGTCAGGATCGCTAACCACTTAGCCACCGAGTCAGTCCAAAATGATAAACCTAACTTGTGTGAAGGAACCATGGTCATTCTGAAAAAACAAAATGTTTCACCTTTAAAATGGCCCGTTGGGCGGATTGTAAATAATACCAGGGAAAGATGGAAAAGATAGAGCGTTGGATGTTAAAACTGCAAAAGGTGTTATTGTACAAACTAGTATTATGAATGTTTGTCCACTGCCTATCAGTGATTAAATATTAAAAATTAGAATGTAAGTATATTTAACTTTTAAGTGCTATGCTCCCAGCAGTTTAGTTATCTTTTTCTATAACCTTCATACTAGAAGTTTATGTAATAATTTGTTTTTCTTCTTCACAAACTTGTGATTTTTGTTTATTTTAGTAAACATGCCGCTAAGCAGCAGTGCTTGCACTGTTGTGTTCCGGTGTGGAGAGTAAGACAGCCGAGGAAATTACTGGCACAAGAGGCATTTCATCTTAGCCCTCTAGGTTGGCAACGCATCTGCAATCCCCTCCGGGGTTGCAGGTGTCTATGGGCAGTGGTGATCACTTACCATCAGGTGACCCACTTGCTCGTTTGCCTTCCTTATCACATAAAAAAAAAAAAAAAAAAAAAAACATGACCATATGAGGCGGTCATAACTTTCCTTAAATAATAAAAAGAAAACTAAAGTTTCTTTTATAAATATCTTTATATTTTGAAGACTAAACAAATACTTAACAATAAGTTTAAAAAATAAATAAAAAGTTTTTTCTTAAATAATAAAATTGCTTTTTTTTAAATGTTATATTTTTTTTAAGTCGAAACAAGTACTTAGCAATAAGTTTAAAAGAATGTTATATTTTTTTTAAGTTTAAATATTTTTAGATATGTTTAAATATTTTTGGAGGCTTCAGTTTTTGTTCCAATCTATTCGATACGAACATAGATAATTGTACCCAGTGTCTATTGCATTAAAAAATAAAATGTCACTTCCTCTTGTAACATCACGTTGTGTGTTTGATTATTTCCTTTAAACGATATTTTAATTTATCTTCGTGTGTTATACATAGAGCAACCTTGTTAAAAATTTAATTATGATATACGAGTATATTAATATTGTTTAATCGCTCATAGCAAACGTTCTGTGTAGATAAGAAACTTGGGGTTTTTTTTATCATTATTTGAAAGCTAAACTAATGTCAAATATCTTAGAGTAGTAATAAAAAAACCGGCCAAGTGCGAGTCGGATTCGCGCACCGAGGGTTCCGTATAAATTCATAATCACACATGTCTTGAAATATTTTTTATATTTGAGTTAATTGAATGAAAGGTTATTTGCGGTTTACGATTTAAAAAAACGTATTAAAAAAAACGACTTACTAGATCTCGTTCAAACCAATTTTCAGTGGAAGTTTGCATGGTAATGTACATCATATATTTTTTCTAGTTTTATCATTCTCTTATTTTAGAAGTTACAGGGGGGGGGACACACATTTTACCACTTTGGAAGTGTCTCTCGCGCAAACTATTTGGTTTAGAAAAAAATACATTAGAAACCTCAATATCATTTTTGAAGACCTATCCATAGATACCCCACACGTATAGGTTTGACGAAAAAAAATTTTTGAGTTTCAGTTCTAAGTATGGGGAACCCCCAAAATTTATTGTTTTTTTTCTATTTTTGTGTGAAAATCTTAATGCGGTTCATAGAATACATCTACTTACCAAGTTTCAAGAGTATAGTTCTTATAGTTTCTGAAAAAAGTGGCTGTGACATACGGACGGACAGACAGACAGACAGACATGACGAATCTATAAGGGTTCCGTTTTTTGCCATTTGGCTACGGAACCCTAAAAAATGGGATAATAGGTCTTTTTTTTTTACTATTGAACACAAAAAATGAAAAATTTCCTGTGAAAAAATACTTTTATTTAATTGATGGTGTTTATTTTGTTTCAGTGGCGCGTGCTTCTGAAACAAAAAAACAGTAGTGGACGTCCACTACTTTCAATCCTCACTGTTTTTGTTTTACCATGCTAGCCGATTTAATTTAAAAGTTACAACGTTTTGTTTACTTGGGGACAGCAGATGATATTTAAAAAAAATAAACGTCCATTTATTTTTTTGCTTTTTTTAATATACAGGGTGTAACAGAAAGGTGTGACAATACTTCAAGGTTGGCTTTTACCCATCAAACTGAACAACTTTTGTTCTAAAACTTTGTTGAAATCGCAAAATCTTTTTGGACTTTTCATACAAATCGATCAGCTGGCGAACCAAGTTTGTATGAAAAGTCCAACATTTTTTTGCGATTTCAACAAAGTTGTAGAACAAAAGTTGTTCAGTTTGATGGGTAAAAGCCAACCTTGAAGTATTGTCACACCTTTCTGTTACATCCTGTATATTTTTCTGGGCGATAAAATTGGGTCCTTTTTCACCCCCTTTTATAATATGTGCACTTTATAAAGACTCACACTGTATTTAGACATATATACATTAAGCAAACGTCAGGTATTTAGTACCTTGGTGGAACCGGTGGTGGCGTGACAGTCGTGCGTTAGTCGCAGAGATGTGACATTTTAAAAAGAACAGTATTTGAAATGCAAAATACAAAATACAAAATACCTATTTCCATTTTGTATTTGAATACTTTTTTTAGAAAAGCATTTTATATTTTATTTGAAATACCTTTTAGGACATATTTTGTATTTGCGAAATACAAAATACTTTACGCTAAGTTTTGGAAACATCAAAGAATGAATAATTAATGTGAGCTAAGCCGAAAACGACATTAGGTTGCCAAATGCGTTGAACCAAACGAACTACCGGAGATAAATTTCAGCTCCGGTTTTTTCAGCAGGTTTTATGAAAAAACCGGAGAATCTCCGGAGAAATGTCGATAATTTGTTTTATTTTATTAGTTATGCAAATAAAAACTTAAATAATCGAAAAATGTTTATTTAACTTCTATACTTAATAACCTAAAACCTATATCTCTTAAATTTTTAATCAAGCAATCATTGATTTTGGTTGAGAAAGCATATCATTTCCACTGCATCGGACAAAAGTGAACAGCGCCTATCATTTATTATGTAACCTGTCGCTGAGAAAACTCGCTCAGAGGGTACTGATGTGGATGGAATGCACAAGTATTTTTTTGCAACGGCATCCAAAGTCTCATGACATTAGTTGTGTGTTCACCGAAATAATGAGTTTCAGCATACATTTTAATTGATTGCGGAGGCGTCAGTTTGTAGGCAAGTTGGACCTTCTTTTCTTTGCAAATATTTGAAAAGCTGCGGCAATTTGTCGGAACATGCTTCTTGTTGTAATGAATCGGCACCACTTTGAACAGGTTCAGCATCCGCAGGGGTTTCAGATCGAAATATGTTTTTTACTTCTGCTCTAACTGCGTCTTTTGCAGCCTGTTTATTTTTAAACTTTCTAAATGCATCTTTAAAATATAAAAATATGGAACAAAATAAAGATAGTTTGAAACTAAAAGTATTTTATTTTAATAAAGCATTTTGTAAATGCGTATTTTGTATTTAGTATTTTAAATATAAAATGAAAAACTATTTTGTATTTGAAATAACAAAATACAAAAAGTATTTGTATTTTGCATTTAAATACATTTTATAACCTATTTTGCACATCTCTGTATAAGCGCTTACACAGACGTTATCCAAACAGCCTTGGCAGCTTATAGTCGCCAGAATTGTGTTTATGCTAAACTTATTGAGCTAGCCGGTGTTGGCTGAGTAAAGTACTATACCACTCTCCGTACAACTACTTTTAACCTTTCTCATTTCTTTAACTTTTCAGTTGCGGATGCTTCACTTCAAAAAGCTGGACCCGTTTTTTTGCCCTCGAAAGAAGAAAGTGAAACTCGTTTTTCCTCAATAATCCGTATAGACCCAGCTAGAAGCAGAAGATTCGAATTTTGTGTACTTTTTAATATGGTGTGTGCAAAAATACCTGTTCGTCTTAAGAATAAACGTAAATATCCCAAATGTAATTTAGCTTAGTGATCGAATCTGTCAGTGTAAAATAAAATAAAATATTTCCCTTTTTTTAATTAATTCATGCCATGATGATGAAATTAAAATTATACATAATATTACATAAAATAAAAATAAAATCATCCTTATTCTATTTTATAAAATTATAATATGTTGTATTTTTATGTTGGATCTTTTATTTTGTAAAATTATAATATGTTGTATTTTTCGATAATACTGTGTGAAAATGTTCGTGAATATGCAACTCTTGTGTGAGAACGTTTGTAGCCTCTTTAGTTTAAAATTACGCGAGTTTAACTAAAAAATATCACCAGTGATAAAATTCTACCTGTTCACCTATAAAACGCAATAATTATTAAGAGGAAATGATAAAAACTTGTGACAATTAGTGACGCTGTAGCGTAACAAAAAGATGTTTAGTGATCGAAAGTGAAAAAATGATAAATAATTGTAATAAATCTACAAAGATACCCGTTAAAATTTCAATTGTAAAGTGACCTTTGGACTCACACAAAACGTCTCTTGGGGTAGTTATGTAATAGGTTTTGCACATCGGCTTCGACTTATCACTACCGGACGGCTAGTTAATACTAATCACCTATTTCATCATTCGTTGCATCGTCTCGGTGGTCTAGTGGTGCGATGGTGGGAGTATTTTTGCACACATTACTGCAATCTAAAGAGACCCGAGTTCGATCTCAAGATAATTTTCAAAAAGATAAGTTTAAAAGTGACATCTACAAGAGATCTAGAGAAACAAAATAAAAATCTTTAGATGAGACAATAGAACCGATCTATAAGACGTACAGACATGGAACCGGAAAAACAGGGTGCATCTAGGAATAGCCGAAACGTGGCAGTAGCGTGCTTTAGATGCAAACGCACAAATCGTCGTATCCTACGAATAAAGCCACTGTTGTGGCTTTATATTTTTATTACATAATTAAAATCTGTTACCCATTTTACATCATATTCAATCAAAAAATCACAGAAAAGCGATCTCCATCGAAATCCATAAAAAAACTATTGCTTTCTCCTGAAATACCCGCCGAAAACAGCCACAGTGGCTACTTTCTTCCCTGCTGCGCAGGGGCGGGGCGGGGCACAAGCGCCACTTAGCCCTTTTTCCGCGGACAGTTTTAAACAGTTATAGTTCACATCCTCGTAGAAAAAAGACACTATTGCATGTGTGGTTATATTCCACGTTTGTTCATGGTATTGATATGAATAATGGGTGGCCTAATGGCATTTGTGTCTTTATTCTACGAACAAATTATATTTAGTAAGTTTTTGTGTGTTTTACAGTTTGTATCAATGTATATTACAGTGCTATTACTACGTCATACACTAATTGTATTTTCACGGTGTTTGATAGCGAACGCCAGTGCAATCTTAACGTTCTTTATAATGTATTAAATCTAGTAAAGTAAAGCCGTGTTATAATAACGAACAAGTCGAAACTTGCAAGAGTGCGGCGAACGCAATACAAGTTTAAACTTGCATAGCTCGATAACTCGAGCTAAGACACTTGTAATATTATAATGGATGATTAGTATTTACCAAGTACTGCCTTTTTTTTGTATTTCATCATTCATGGGCAAAACCACTGTTAACCAGTGTTATTAATTTTAATAAATAATTTAAATATATATTGTTTTGTTGTAAGTGGGAAAATAATTTTGCAACAACCCGATAATTACCTTCTTTTTATGTTAAATACAAAATAATGATATCGATGTTATCATTTCTGCTGTCCGTGAAGTTTGAACTAAAACTTTGTGAATTTATATTTTTGATATGCCTCGTTCCTGTGAAAGCAATCCTAACAATTTTTGTCACGTGTGTGGTAAATTCACTACAAAAAATACGAGCGAAAACTTCAGTCCCAGAATCTGTCGTGCTTACAAACTTTATTTCGGATAAAAAAAGTGTGGCCGTTACGAAAAGCTTTTACACCAGGAACTGAAAATGTTTTTTATCCACCTTTAGTGCAAAAAGAAAATATTATTATACCACCTCTGCATATAAAATTAGGATTGATGAAAAACTTCTTAAAAGCACTGAATCGCGAAGGTCAAGCTTTTCAATATTTAAAAAAAAAGTTTACAAAAATGACAGATGCCAAGTTAAAAGAAGGAATTTTCATAGGACCTCAAATAAAAGAATTAATGAATGACAAGACTTTTGAAAGCACATTGAATAGCAAGGAAAAACAGGCCTGGACATCCATGATAAAAGTTTTTCAAAATTTCTTGGGTAAAAAAATCTGAAGACTATGAAAACCTGGTTAAGATCCAAGCATTGTACGCTCTCGGTTGCAAAATGTCCCTCAAAATACACATTCTCGACTCACATTTGGATTTTTGTCCTGAAAATATGGGAGATGTTAGCGACGAACATGGTGAACGTTTTCACCAGGATATTTCAGGCATGGAACAGCGATATCAGGGCAAATGGAGTCCTGCTATGTTAGCAGACTACTGCTGGACGTGGAAGAGAGAGGCTGTAGATATTATTTATAAACGGAAAAGCAAAATATTAACTCATTTTTAAATTTTATAATATGTGATTTATGAATATAATGTTATCTTAAGTCAAAGGATTTTTATTTGATTCCACAAAAAACGCGAGCTAACTCGACCTTAAAACTTACATCAAAATATATTTTTAGAGGTATTCTTTCGCAATTAGCACAACTCATTTCATGGATTAACAAAACCTTAAAATTTATTAACCAGTGTAATTAATCAATAATATACTGCCCATCATTGTTTAGAACACTAAGCCATTTACTGGGCAAAGTCTCGATCCCACTTCTCCAGAAAGATAGCGGCTAATGATCAAAAAAGTCAGCTAGGTCACATTTGACTTCGTCGTAGTTACAAAAGAAAACTTGTGTAGGTGCTACTTTAACGCCCGGAAAAGATGGTAGTCGGATGGTGACATGTCTGATCTGTAAGGTGGGTGGGGTATCGTGGTCTAACCCACTTGTTCCAGGAGCGCACGGGTCAGCTTATCCGTGTGCAGTTTCGCGTTGTCGTGCAGGAGTGCGACTTGATGACGTTTCAGTCATTTTTCTCGCACAGCATTAGCCAGCTGTTGGAGTTGCTTCGTGTATACTTTAGTAATCAAAGTCTTGTTGTTATCTAGTAGCTTCCAGAACAACATGCCCTGTGAACCCCAGAAAACTGACAGCAAAAGCTTGCGCACTTGCGAGCTATGTTTCGGCTGCGTACTTGGCAGTTCACCGGCAGGAACCCCAACGGCCCGGCGGGTGTCGTACTCGTATTGAATCCACGATTCATCCCCCGTATTGATTGACTCAAAAAAGTTGTTTCTGTTCGGGTGCCGCAGCAAACTTTTGCAGACGCTGACACGTGCTGCTCGTTGGTCGTCGGTGAACACATGAGGCGTCCATCTCAAAAGAACTTTGCGGTAACCTAATGATTGTAGGTGATGATCGACAGTGCTATAGTGACACTAAAGTGCCTTCTTCAAATCCTGGGTAGTGGAGTCCAGGTGCAGCAGCTCGAACTCGCGCCGCAACGCAGTTTCATCGAAAGCAACCGCGCGACCGATGTGTGGAATATCATAAAGGCTGGTGTCACCAGCTTCAAACCGCTGGAGCCAATTTCACACTGTGCGATCGATAGTCGTGTTAGGCCTGAATGCAGCGTTGATCTTTTTCGCAGTCTCCCTCAAACTCGACCTTAGTTAATGCTCGTACAAGTAAATCGCCCTAAGATGTCGTTTGGCCATTTCGGTAAGAACTAAACACTAAATGGCAACCGCGCTTTTATATACACCCACGGCAAAAGTATCGAGAATATTATTTAATACTCTAGTGCTAAAATAGACTTATCTTGAAACATTCCAGAGAAATCGGAAAATTCAAAAGTGGGAAAAAAATAATGCAACAACCCAATAGTTCAGTATGACTTGGGGAGCACGTGATAAACGAGATCGCGAGATTAGCTAATTGTTTTCTGGGACCCATTACCATAGCAAGAAAAAAACTTTTAATATATTTTTTTATAATAATAAAGTTACCCTTTATTCAATAGTGATGCTCATTGTTTGTGTTGTATTTACGGATCTTCATTCCCACTGCAGTCGTTACATTTTCTTACTTTTTATAAAAAAACACTTCTTACATCATAATAGTGAACGTTTTTCTACTTGTTTGAATAAATTATTTATTTCAAGAATAAATAATTTATTTATACTCACAGCGGCGCAGCCGCTCGCACGAGCGTTTCGGCCGCGGCGGCCCGGCCGCTGTGGCAATTTTCAACGTGTTTATATGTATCGATGCAGTTACAGCGGCCGCGCCGCCGCTCTGTGTCGTAGAGTGACCATATTTCCGTGATGTTGCCAAAGGAAGGATTTATAACTATTCTTGAAATAAATAATTTATTCAATAAATTAGAAAAAAGTTCACTATTATGATGTAAGAAGTTTTTTTATAAAAAGTAAGAAAATTTAACGACTGCAGTTGGAATGAAGATCCGTAAATACAAAACAAACAATGAGCATCACTATTGAGTAAAGGGTAACTTTATTATTATAAAAAAATATATTAAAAGATTTTTCTTGCTATGGTAATGGGTCCCAGAAAACAATTAGCTAATCTCGCGATCTCGTTTATCACGTGCTCCCCAAGTGATACTCAACTAATTACCTTCTTTTTATGTTAAATACAAAATAATGATATCGATATTATAATTTCTGCTGTTCGCCTCAAGCACTGAAGATATGGCCACCCTAAGCGGTTCGGCCGCTGAATATAAATCGATAAGCGGCGCCGCCGCGATCGCTTGAAACAGCGGCCGCGCCGCTGGGAATATAAATCGACCCTAATCTAATGAACTGAACTTTATTATTACCGTCAAACAAGTCTTATCTTACTTCAATCAGGCGTACGACTAAACTTATGTGGTCCAGCCTTTTTAATAAAAATCATTTTTTTTTATTTTTCTATTAAAATTTAGTTTTTTAGGACTTTCATTTAGGACCTTTCTACCACCTCCGTAGCCTAGTGGTCGCGGGTTCGATTCCCGGCGGGGTCCAACTTTGTAGAACTCTGTTTGGTTGGTACAACCACTATCGTATTCTTTTACCAGTGTGATGCTCAACCAGTAGGTCATATCTATTCAAAGTGGCAACGTCGTCGTCACCCGCGAACCGCGCCGCGCCGCGCCGCCCAGCGAGAATTTAATACCTACACTGTTGGTCTTGCTTCGCTGTGGAGTAGAGCTGTCGTGTTTTCTGTAATTTTATTGACTTTTGTTGTTCTCTTTTGTTTAAAGACGCTGCTATTGCTCATTGAATTTGTTTATTGACTTTTTTTTGGATTTTGTAATTTCGAGTTTGTTAATAATGCCGAACTATCAGTTTACAAATGTTGAATACACCGACATGGTGTTAGCTTATGGGATGACTCATGGAATCGGAGCGGAAGCCCTACGTTTGTACCGGGAGCACTTTCGTCATACAAAAGCCATCCAGCGGACGTGTGATACGGAATGTTGTTCAGCGACTAAGGGACCTATGGAACGTTCGCGAGGCCAACCCGTGACGCTGATCGAGCATCGTCGCGTCGGTTTGAACTTGCGGGATGCTATCCTGGAACATTTCGAAGAAGAGCCCGAGGATAGCACAAGATCGGCAGGAACGATATTTGGAATCAGCAACTGGAGTGTACACAAGATTTTAAAAGATGATTTGCAACATCCTTTCAAGGTAAACACTGTTCAGCACCTGATAGAGCCAGACTTTGGAAATCGCGTGTCATACTGTCAGTGCACAGTGGTTTCGCGTCCATAGAGAGGTGCGTCAAAATTCGAAACTTGGTTGTTTAAGGATATTTGCGATTGAAACCAGTGTAGAATTTTGTAAACATGCATTTTTATTAAATATAAGTAAAGAAAAAATATGTACATGTTGTAAAAAATCAAAAACTTAACCTAATTAAACGAATAATCTAAACAAGTATTTACAAGCAAATATTTACAAATTTTATTAACAAAACATGTATCTTAGGACACAAAAAAATGTACTTTTACAGTAAATTTACATACTAACACAAATAATGATCACCAACCCATGAAAATCTTTTTTAAATTTCAAGTAAATCTAACGCGGCTTTAAATAACAAAGATTTATTTTCGGCTAAGTTTACGCATTGAAGAGATATAGGGATCTCAATTTAATAGTAGTCTATTCAGGAGATCAGTATTAGTCAGAACACGGGACATTTTACGTGTGTGTTGTAGTCTAAACCGTTTTGCTGAATCTAGAAATAAATAATATAATAATTCGTATAATTCGCCTATCTATAAAAGTGAGTGTTCAATGACATGAGAGCCATGAATTAGAACTTTATGGACTGAAGCTGGAAGCTTGTACATGGATAAGTCTCAACCAGTAATTTAGCCGTCTCTAATGCGTAATCTTTCAATTTATCAGAACTAATTTTGTATCCAGACGAAAGTGCCTCTTAGATAACACTGCACCTTGTTATTAAGTTATGTCTAAGCCTGTGATTTCAGCAGATATTTCAGCATTACAAAAAAATTTGCGCGCAGTATTGCCGTCATTAGAAGTCCCACTACCCCAGTTTTAGGCTTATCAACTATCAAACCCAATCGTTCTCTAAATTCCTTTTGAATTCGCGTCTTTGACTCTGCGAATAGCTGTTTATCGGATTCAGACCTAACTTGCCACTTCCTAATTGATAATCTATAAGAGACATGCAAAAAATATTTAAAAAATCTATTCCACGAGTGCAGAGGTGACAAACCAAAATCATACTTATCATCATCAGCTGGTTTTGCTAAGCAGTTATCTATGTCGTTCATTTCTTTTGGGGTTGCTATACAAATGTAACATCTTAAGTGAAGAGCTACCGCTTAAGGCGTTGCATACTTTACCATCAATCATGGTTAATTGCAACTCATGTCTGATGGTTAAAGTTGTATCATTAAAAGAAACTCGCGTGGGTTGTAAAGAATTGATTTCGTCTTTGTAATACTGCTCCTCCTGAATAGACAACTCAGTTGTTTCTTTTTTAAATTGTAACCTGATGGGCCTGCAAAACCGCGTGGAAGAAGGACGAGGATTTTTCCAAATCAATTTGCTCTCCGTGTGTCCATCACTTGCTGTGATTTACATACAAGCGAAGAGGGACATAAGAAGTAACAAAAAGGCTACTATCGTCAGTCTTTTGTCCGTCAGTAATTGGGCCATCGAAGGATCGTTCTGGGACAACTCAGCTAAACGTCTTTGTTTGGTACGCTTTGAGCTTTCTGAATAATCAACACGTGGTCGAGCTCGGCGTTTTTCACTGCTCGTGACTAAGAAGATGGCTCGAGTGACTCAGACTCGGTCACCATAACCATATCCTTCTCTAACATAATACATATTTTTTCCCTAATTTCTAACCAATCCCCATAT
Organism: Coleophora deauratella; assembly: GCA_958295455.1. NCBI lineage: Eukaryota > Metazoa > Arthropoda > Insecta > Lepidoptera > Coleophoridae > Coleophora > Coleophora deauratella. The sequence continues at coordinate 723,279 of OY282414.1, read as the reverse complement.
TTACTTAAAAATCTAGTTCTTTTGTACTATTGCAGGTGCCAATTTTTTAAAATTCTATCGCAAATACTATTTATGCTTGCAATTAATTCATCAAAATTATAGTTTTCCTTGTCTAAAATATTGGCACCTGCTAACTCACAAACTTCAGAAACAACCTGCTTTTTCCGATCTTCTCCAGTTTTAGAAGACCAAACTTCAAAAATATACATGCGAGAGAACTCGCAAGAGTAACAAGTACCTAAAACAAAGTTAAATTTTTCTATTAATGATTGTCGTAGCAGCTGCTACGAAAATGTCTACGGACACTTTGAAGCAGTGTAAGTGTATGGGTGCCGGACGTTGCCGGACCCAATTTCTATTGTATATGAAAGTTTAAGTCTTACTCTATCTAGTGAATGTAATTTTAAATGGTTGAGGGCGGTTGAACCATTTTGAAAATCTAGTTAAAATAAAAGTAACTACGAAAAAAATACTCGAAAAATACTTTGCCGATAGAAGCCATATACAGCTTTAAATAATAGTATTTAAAAAAATTAAATGCAATAAATAAAGTACATACCTTGGTTTTGTAAATCCATAGCACAGGAATTGGCACAAATGAACAATTCTTGGAAAAGCAAGCCCGAACAAGGGACGCTGCACTAATGACTTTCGCTGATAACACAGTTGCGTAATCGGTGCGCGCACTTCGGAGGTCGAAGGAACAATGATTTATGCACATTTTGTAAATAATATTTATACTTTATGGTAGCTGGGACTTCGTACTACCCCCTCCATATTGTATTTTTCGTATTCGTGACAATGATTTTTTCGATTTTTGGCGTATGGGCGGGACCACCGTGCAGTGGTTGCTACGGAAAACCGAGGAGGAAACAGATTTAGTTCAGAATGTATTATGGTCAGATAAGAGCACATTCACGCGATGTGGAATGTTTAATCGCCGCAACACGCATGTATGAGCGCATGTAGGTCCGTTCTTTCTACCAAACAGGTTAACTGCTGAGGCATACAGCAGCTTCTTAGAAGAAAATGAGGTACCAATACTAGATGACCACCCACTGTCTGTAAGACGACGTGTTGGAGGACCGTGGGGAACGTACTTCGACGCGAATTCGACGAGAACTGGATCGGTCGACACAATCTCGTCGCTTGGCCAGCGCGCTCCTCAGACTTGACACCGATGGATTTCTTTTTGTGGGGCTACATCAAGGACAACGTGTCAGTTAAAGAGTGCGGAAAAGCGGATGAAATGCGTGCGCGATTGAACAGTGCATTCGAGAATTTGCGAGCGCGTTTGTGTGTGTGCGCGCGCTCTTTTTCTGTGTGTGCGTGAGCCTGTCACTCGCTTTGCGCACGCGTGCATGTGTGCGTGATCTGTGCGGGCTATGGGGTGATTCTCTGATTTGGTGTAAATCGGTCGAAAGTAAGAGAAATTTTTAAATGTTCATTTTTATAAGCTCTGATGAAACTAGGTCACAAATCTTAGCTATGTGTATATTTTTTACGACATTATACGCAGAAAATCAAAAGATATTAAATTATTATTTTCCACTTTGATGACGGTAATGATAAAGTAAAGATGGTAATGAGTTTTAGGCGGAAAACACACACGGATTTGCGGGGAAAGGGGGGTTACGGGGCACGGGGTGGAAAGGGGTGCGGCGGGAGGGATTTCGGGGCACGGGGGAGGGGGTACGGGACGCGGGGGAAAGGGAGTGTGGTGCGGGGGGTTGCGGGGCACGGGAGAAGAAGGGGGCTTGGCGCGGGGAAAGGGGGTGCGGCGCGGGAATTGCAGGGTTCGGGGGGAGGGCGTGCGCCGCGGGGGGGTTGCGGATACACATATACATTTAAATACATACATATATAGTTATAATACACCCAGACGCAGAGCAAAAAAGTGAAACAAATCTGCTCATTACAGAAATGTTTGACCTTGGTGGGGATCAAACCCACGACTCTCGGATCAGTAGTCAGGATTGCTAACCACTGAGCCACCGGGTCAGTCGGGCCAATACATTCAATACATAATTTCAGATCATTACCATCTAATCAACATCATTACCCTCACTTTAATTGCTGAAGGTAAAGAGTCTGGGGGTAATGATTTTTCGAAAGATTATTAGAGTTTACTCTGATACTTTAACATATACCTAAATTTTACTGATCAACCGTGTAAACACTCACCTAAAGCAAATATGTCAAGGCCAAAGTTTTATCAAAACAATAGAAACTTACCATATAAACCTGCTGAGGGGAAAGTAAAAAAAATGTCACAATCTCCTAAACTGCGAGAACTTTCTAAGCTAATTACGTAACTGCGTCATACATCCGTGCTTTCTAATGTTCATCGGACGACTGACAGATGACACATTGCGAGGACGGGGAGCGTTCAGAAACAGATTAAAAATTAACGCTGACGGTAAGGAGTTATTTTTCGTGACAAATTTTCTATCAGTTATATAATCAAGATAAACCTATACTGATAACGTTTGAATACATAATCGTATTCCTGAATATGTTCTCAGTCGTTGCTTATACAAAATTAAGCTAATAAAACTAAATGTTTTGCACTATCCAGCCATATTCACCGTGACGTGAAAAAATACCGCTGAAGGTACGGAGTTTTTGAGCACTAAAATTAAAATTCACTTGTTCTTTTACAAGTTTAATAACTTATTTTATATGCCGGATGTGTAGAAGTATTCTAAGAATAATTCAAAAAATATTTGAAGTTCATAGGTCTTAAAGCTTTCTTAAAAATTTGGGGGACATGCGATTTGCACGAAATGAGAGAACGACCCTATGACGTTATTTAAGGGCCGCCACACACGGAAACAAAACCTTTGATTTTCTCAGTTATTAAAGCAAATATAAATTTGTAAATAGCATAAATGTACTGCATCTAGGTTCCCCTTCTAGCCCTTAAAAGATCTGCAGTATTTTACCTAACACCCTGTATAAGGCGCAGGTTCGGCCTCATATGGAATACTGTTCTCATCTCTGGGCAGGGGCACCCCACTACCAGCTTCTCCCTCTGGACCGCATTCAACGGAGAGCAACTCGAATCATCAGCTACCAGGATATTTCAGATCGGCTTGACTCCTTGGCGCTGCGTAGAGACGTAGCCTCGCTCTGCATTCTCTATCGCACGTACAACGTGGAGTGCTCCGAGGAATTGTTCGGATTGATCCCTGCCGCCTCTTTTCACCATCGTTCTACGCACAATATATTCATCCTCATCACATAGATAGTTGGCAGTCCACAACTGTGCATTTCACTAGAAACTTTCTGCCTCGCACAACCAAACTGCATGTGGAATGAATTGTCGCCTGCGGTATTTCCGGACCGATATGATATTCAAACTTTCAAGAAAAGAGCGTACTCCCATATCAAAGGCCGGCAACGCACTTGTGACTCCTCTGGTGTTGCGGGTGTCTATGGGCGGCGGCGGTAGTCGCTTACCATCAGGTAATCCGTCTGCTCGTTTGCCACCTCTGCCATAAAAAAAAACATTGTTATTGCGGCGCCGCAACGCTTGATATCTGCGGCGGAGCAGAACGCGGAATTTGGCGTTGCGGCGACGCAACGTGTGGATATGTTTTGGCCCTAAAGATACGAGCCATTAACGTCTCTGAAATTATTCAAAATCAGACTTCAAAGTTCAAACAAAAATATGTAATAGGATATAATAAAATTCTATGCTGCAACCTATTGACGACTCACAGTATTTTTTATGAGATCCAAATTATAATAACTTACTATTTGTCGGTTTTATTTTTAATATTTAAGATTAGGTGAACACTCGGGTACACACAATTGTGACATTTCCGAGTTTTAACTTTACAAAAAATATGACTGTTCAAATTTCGGACAAACTTATTTGGGGTAGTGTACAAGCTTTACCTATTCAAAATGTGTGCTAGTGTCTTAGACAAAAATAATAAAGTAGTGAGATGCTAATATTATGCTTGTTAAACTGGAAAAAATCGGAAAATTTCTATTTTTTTTTTTGAGTTTGAATAGAAACCTAATGTTTTATTTTTGATTGTGCATTTAAGAATATAAACGAGCATTAAAAATCTTGTTACATGCTATAAATATAAAATATTTATTTAAGATAAAGCGGTCGGTAATCGTTTTGGCAAAATCATTAATGGGGACAACCCTGGTACTATGGGTCGGCAATAGGTAATTGACCTAATGTGTATTTTTTTTTAATAATCTTTGATTTTCAATTACATTTCAAAATTATCACGAACAATACGATATCAATAATAATAATAATATCATTTATTTATCAAGTAACACAGACTCATTACATTCAATACAATTACACAGTTAAAAAGTAGTCACATTACATAACATCATAAATTAAATAAATCATAAATTTAATAGTAGTAAATGAAACATTTGGCACTGGCTATAGAATATATATTTATTTTTTAAACTTTACTCAGAAATGAGCTTAACCTGGTGGCATTGGGTGCGTTTATGTTACACACCTGCTCCCACCAGTGGGTTAAAACCCAGGTCAATAACTAGGTATTATTTTACTTTTAACAATAAATCGATTTACGAACTAATGAAAGAAAATTAATTGAAAAGCTTCATTCTTGTCCGATTTAAAATTAATTTCACACATCCATTAAATATTTAATTTTGTTTAATAAAGGAATAACAACTCGGGGCAATTAAGTATTACTGTTAGTTCTTATCTAATGGTATAAAAACACTAGATCAAGGAGTGAATGGATTGACTGCGTACCTAGATAGACGAGACATGTGTCGGCTAGTATATTTAATTCTGCTCTTTCAAGGTAAGCTATTAGCTTAAGCTATTCTTACAAAAGTAAGACCATGTATAATTATATTAGTTTTAGTACATATCTATAGAAACCATTGTACTTATAAGGACATTATACAGAATGGATACTCTTTGCCGCTCTCTGTAGGCTATTCCCCCCCCCCCCCTATGTGAGTTCGAAGTGACCAGTTGTGAAGAGATTGGCAATCCGAAGACAATTTTATTTTCATAAGGAGAGAGGTAATGGCTTGTAATGCCCTGTAACAACCTTGTCTGGTGTGTACGGACAGTATTTACTTCATTAAAAATGTCTATTGCAAAAGTCTGCCGTTTCTGTTCATATCATACATTCATATCTGTAGTTAAAAGTTCAACTTGACAAAAATAAGTGTAAGTTATATACTGTATAACATAGGACAAGGCAGTACGACCAAGAAGCCTTACCCTAGATACTCACATACACTGTACAGACATGAAGAAGTGTCTTTCCATGTAGTAAACAATAACGCAATATTGTACTTAGGAAGTATCCGCGGTGTGATCGAAACTATTGAAGGTATGTCTAAAGAAACGAACTTTAACTATTATATAAAGGGTGTAAGGGACAGGTTTCCGAAAACTTTAAGGGCTTGCTCAGTAGACGAAACTGAACAACTTTCCAAAAGATTTTTTTTCAGGAAACGAAAAAAATAATCGGCTTCTCCATACAAACTGTCCAATCAAGTTTATAATTTTGTATGGAGAAGCCGATTATTTATTTCGTTTCCTTAAAAAAAATTGTTGTGGAAAGTTGTTCAGTTTCGTCTACTGAGCAAGCCCTTAAAGTTTTCGGAAACCTGTCCCTTACACCCTGTATAGTAGATGACAAGTTAAACAGTCTGTCGTGTCAAGCCAAAACACTGTAAACTCGAATACAGTGTTTTGGGTTTATAGCGTTTATTTGTCTCGTCTCGAGGTCTGTCACACCATAATACTGCACTTTTTATTCTACGATGTTTCTTTCTAAATATACAAGAAGGAGCTAAACACTGTACTTTATAAATTCAGGGTTGTTGTCAAGGCATAACACTGCAATCCATTTTACCGTTTATTGGCTTGATACTTACGTTCACTCCTGCTTAGTACAGTGTTTCGTCACAGGACGCGAGTGCGGACGGCTGACCGGCCGATCGGCACGCGTGATGGTACAATTTTTCTATCACACAGGGTTTCAACGACAGGGTTTCACTGATTTCAACGAGATTATTGTAAAAATTAACTTAAAAAATATTCTTCTGATTAAATTAAAATATTAAAAATACTTAACACAAAAAAAAACAGAATCAGCGTAACTCCCAGATCCAAAACGTCACTGCTTTCAACAAGATTATTGTAAAAATCTCTTCGCGTTGAAGGTATGGATTCGCACAACTTCAGTATCAGCTTTCTTCAATTTGTTGGTTCCTCTTGGTGCATCTTCAATTAAATATTATTTAAGCTTTCGTGCTATTTTTAAAATTTTATTTTGATCTGAAAAATATTTATTTTAAATCAAATCCATGCCTTCAACGCGATTCAATTCAATATTATCAGAATCAATTCAATTCGATATTATCAGAATTAACATATTCTCGTTGAAAGCAGTGAAGTTTTGGATCTGCGTGAATAAGTTGATTATGATTTTTTTATTTATTTTTATTTTATATATTTTTATATATTTATATTATATTTTTATATATTTTTATTTCTGTGTTATTTTTAATATTTTATCTCAAGAGCAATTAAATTTAATCTGTAATACCATTACTTTTTCTTTATGACGTTAAATAGTTATCTATTATTACAATAATGTTAATGTACACAATCTATTAGTAGTCCTACTGAAATTGCTATGCCGAAACATTGTGAACTGTGTTACAGTGTAATGCCATGATTTATTTGAATCACTAGTCAGACGCTGTCAAAGTAAAACACGTTTATAAGAATACCTACGTTATTTCAAACATTTTTTGCAAATATTTTGAAATGGCTACATTTTATTCTATTCTATTCTATTCTATTCTATTCTATTCTATTCTATTCTATTCTATTCTATTCTATTCTATTCTATTCTATTCTATTCTATTCTATTCTATTCTATTCTATTCTATTCTATTCTATTCTATTCTATTCTATTCTATTCTATTCTATTCTATTCTATTCTATTCTATTCTATTCTATTCTATTCTATTCTATTCTATTCTATTCTATTCTATTCTATTCTATTCTATTCTATTCTATTCTATTCTATTCTATTCTATTCTATTCTATTCTATTCTATTCTATTCTATTCTATTCTATTCTATTCTATTCTATTCTATTCTATTCTATTCTATTCTATTCTATTCTATTCTATTCTATTCTATTCTATTCTATTCTATTCTATTCTATTCTATTCTATTCTATTCTATTCTATTCTATTCTATTCTATTCTATTCTATTCTATTCTATTCTATTCTATTCTATTCTATTCTATTCTATTCTATTCTATTCTATTCTATTCTATTCTATTCTATTCTATTCTATTCTATTCTATTCTATTCTATTCTATTCTATTCTATTCTATTCTATTCTATTCTATTCTATTCTATTCTATTCTATTCTATTCTATTCTATTCTATTCTATTCTATTCTATTCTATTCTATTCTATTCTATTCTATTCTATTCTATTCTATTCTATTCTATTCTATTCTATTCTATTCTATTCTATTCTATTCTATTCTATTCTATTCTATTCTATTCTATTCTATTCTATTCTATTCTATTCTATTCTATTCTATTCTATTCTATTCTATTCTATTCTATTCTATTCTATTCTATTCTATTCTATTCTATTCTATTCTATTCTATTCTATTCTATTCTATTCTATTCTATTCTATTCTATTCTATTCTATTCTATTCTATTCTATTCTATTCTATTCTATTCTATTCTATTCTATTCTATTCTATTCTATTCTATTTTATTTTATTTTATTTTATTTTATTTTATTTTATTTTATTTAAATTAAATTAAACATACAAACAGATTACAATCATTAAGAGTATTCACTTATAACATCCGAGATTGGTCAGACTGTAGTCCAGCAAAAGTATGCAAGTGGAAAACATTAAGGTAGTACAAACGAGATTACAGGTTTAGTTTGCGAGAACAATGCAATACAAATATTAAACCGGTTTTCAAGAAATACAGTGTTTTGGCTTTTCACGACAGCAGTGTCTAGATTTAAAACGAACTAATCCTTCTGTGAAAACGTATAACTTTAAGGCGAAACACGTCTTATTTCTGTTTATTTATAGGGTACCGTACCTCAAAAGTTATACACACAAAAGTTGCGTGCGTGCGTGTGTACGTGTGTGCACGTGTGTGAGCGAGTGTGTGTGTGCGTGCGTGTGTGTGTGTGCGTGCGTGTGTGCGTGTGTGTGCGTGTGTGTGCGTGTGTGTGTGTGTATAAGAATGAGGAGTGTCCAATCAAAGGGAAGTATAATTATTTTTAACAAATAAACACTATTTGAATCAATTATTTTTAAACTGAATTCAATAATATAACATATTTTTTCTTTCATTTATTTATCCTCAGTTGGTTAGCCCATAGTATCTTCTCACCTGATGGTCAGTGATGATGAGGCCGAAAAGGGAAGTAGACTTACCAAGACTTTATTTCAATAATCGGTTCCTGTACCCATATAATATTTTTTTGAATTTATTAATTAATCTTATTTTCTCAATCTCAATTTTACAGTTGTGAACGTGTTGTCTCAACATTTTGAGCCATTTTTTTCGTCCTTGGAAGAAGATTTCTCAGAGAGAGTAGGGCTGTTGGACGAGTTACTCCCATCACGAAGATATTTTAACATAATTGTTAATTGCTTTATTCAGAGTTGCAATAAATTAAAACATAGAACTCCTGTATCATGGGAATGTGCTAAATTGCTGTTTTTGAACCCGAGTTTAGAATGTCTCGGTAAATGAAATATACTTTTTCGCAATATGTAACATTTTAAGTGTAAAATTGTTTTTCGACATTTAATAAAATAGTTTTATTAAATGTCGAAAACTAATTTTACACTTAAAATGTTTCATATAGATAATTTTGGTAACTCGGGTGACTGGTATGTGGCGACTATCGGACTGAGACCAAACTTTAAACTGTGAATATGAATAAATACAAATTATATGAAACGAAATGTTTTATTCGGGTGTTAAACAATAAATACCTTAAAAAATATCTTCCAGGCAAGTTCTGTTTCATCCACTACTAGAGATGGGTTTTTGCCCGGGCAGTTTTGAGTAAATGCCCAATAAACGTCCATTTATGCCCAATAAATGCCCAATTTGTATGACGTAAATGGACGTTTATTGGGCATTTATTCAAAATGCCCAAAAATGCCCGGGCAAAAACCCATCGCTATCCACTACTGATAATCCCTTGTGTCAATAATATATCCCTAAGTGATGTTGTTGCCGAAAGATGGAGATTACAAGATTAATTAATTAATCTTTAGATTCCCCAGCGTAGGCAAACTTAACTGCATGTCGAAACAATGGATGTTTGGTGGCAAGATTTTCTAAGATTGATTGATTACTTCAACTAAACCGAGCCCTGAAAAGTAGAACCCCCGCGGGAATCGAACCCGCTAATATAAAGCTATTGACTAGCTACTACGCCAGATGAACGCGATTATCAACTTTACGCATCAAGTAGAAATTAAACTATTTTCTGACACTTTGTAGTTCATGAACATTTAGTTTCAAAATTTTTTACTGTTCGATTACGACGTTCTATCTTGTCCACGACGATGACTTTCAAATATTATTTTTTATAATTTTAATACAAAAACAGGAAACTATTACTACATCATAAGTAGAATAAGATGTTTTGTCAAATTTTCTAAATTACCGTTTTTTTAAATAAATTGCTAAATAATAAGGCGTGGTTCGAATTCACATTATTACTGGTTTTATTTACCTAACTAGCTGGTGCCCGCGACTTCGTACGCGTTAGTGTTGGGGTTTTCCCAATAGTTCATGTTTTGATAAATTATTCTTTAGAAATAAGAAAATAACAAAATTAAGTAAATAATAAAACGACTGAAAGAAAAAGAAAAAAGAAAATGTTAAAGAAAAAATAAAAAAGAAGAAAAGGAAAAAGAACAATAAAAAATAAGAAGAAAGAGAGAAAGAAAATGAAAATGCATTGGATTTATATTCACAATTAACACTACTGGGGCATGGATCTCTTCTAATAGCTAGGGAAGGTTAGGTCATTCTCCACACACAGGGTCAAAGTTTGGATAGTGGTAAGATGTGAGGCTAATGGCCAACTCCAAATACAAATACAAAATTCATTTATTTGTGAAACATACGTTATAAAAGGGTGTTAAATATAAAACAAGTTCCAGTATGTTCTGCTAAGTAGCATACAAATGTTATTTGTTAATAGTGAACAATGATAATTACTGATCAAATACAAAAACATATGTCAAGGAAGGAAATTCAAAATACAGAAAAAATATAAAATGTCAAGTTATAGATGATACGTATCAGTCATTAATTAATTTTATCATTCAGAAAGTCATTTATATTATAATATGTCTTGTCAATTAGAAATTTGGAAAGTTTAGTTTTAAATATCATAATATTTTCAGAATTCCGAATATTTTTGGGTATTTTGTTATATATTCTTGTGGCCATGCCAAAAACACTTTTCTGAAAGAGAGTAGTTTTGCTTGGAACTAAACGCAGTTGATCGCATCGGCGAATCCTAGTAACATTTTCGAAGTATTTTGGATTACATTTTACAAAAAGTGCTGTCTCATAAATGTATATAGACGGGACCGTGAGCAAACCGAGCTCCTTGAAATGTGGTCTGCAGCTATCTGTACGCCGCAGGTTGCAAATAGCTCTTACACACCTTTTTTGTGCTTTCAGGACTAAATCAATACATACAGCATTTCCCCAGAAAATAATTCCATACCTAAGTGTAGAAACTACGTATCCAAAGTACGCTGAAAGCACTGCCTTTCGATTTACTGTTTTGCTAAGCATATACAGGGCATACGAGAACCTAGTCACCTTCTTGCATACAGCATCTAGCTGCGTACTCCATCTCATATTATTGTCTATATGTAGACCTAAGAAATTTGTGGTTTCTTCTATTATTTTATCATTAAATTCTACTCTTGTGTTACAATTAAAATAGTTTCTTTGTTTAAATTGCATAATTTTGGTTTTGTTAAGATTAAGTATAAAATTATTGCTAGCTAACCAGTTTGTAATAGATGTAAGACTTTTACTTATGTCACTTTCTTTTTCGTATATGGCAGTACTGTCGTCAGCAAATAGGATCATGGGCTGAGTTATGGAATTTGGGAAGTCATTTATACAGGGTGTTAGGTAAAATAGTGCAGATCTTTTAAGGGCTAGAAGGGGACCCTAGATGCAGTACATTTATGCTATTAACAAATTTATATTCGCTTTAATAACTGAGAAAATCGAAGGTTTTGTTTCCGTGTGTGGCGGCCCTTAAATAACGTCATAGGGTGATTCTCTGATTTGGTGCAAATCGGTCGAAAGTAAGAGAAATTTTTAAATGTTCATTTTTATAAGCTCTGATGAAACTAGGTCACAAATCTTAGCTATGTGTATATTTTTTACGACATTATACGCAGAAAATCAAAAGATATTAAATTATTATTTTCCACTTTGATGACGGTAATGATAAAGTAAAGATGGTAATGAGTTTTAGGCGGAAAACACACACGGATTTGCGGGGAAAGGGGGGTTACGGGGCACGGGGTGGAAAGGGGTGCGGCGGGAGGGATTTCGGGGCACGGGGGAGGGGGTACGGGACGCGGGGGAAAGGGAGTGCGGTGCGGGGGGTTGCGGGGCACGGGAGAAGAAGGGGGTTTGGCGCGGGGATTACGGGGCATGGGAAGGGGATGTGGCGCGGGGAAAGGGGGTGCGGCGCGGGAATTGCAGGGTTCGGGGGGAGGGCGTGCGCCGCGGGGGGGTTGCGGATACACATATACATTTTAATATATACATATATAGTTATAATACACCCAGACGCAGAGCAAACAAAGTGAAACAAATCTGCTCATTACAGAAATGTTTGACCTTGGTGGGGATCAAACCCACGACTCTCGGATCAGTAGTCAGGATTGCTAACCACTGAGCCACCGGGTCAGTCGGGCCAATACATTCAATACATTTCAGATCATTACCATCTAATCAACATCATTACCCTCACTTTAATTGCTGAAGGTAAAGAGTCTGAGGGTAATGATTTTTCGAAAGGTTATTAGAGTTTACTCTGATACTTTAACATATACCTAAATTTTACTGATCAACCGTGTAAACACTCACCTAAAGCAAATATGTCAAGGCCAAAGTTTTATCAAAACAATAGAAACTTACCATATAAACCTGCTGAGGGGAAAGTAAAAAAAAAGTCACAATCTCCTAAACTGCGAGAACTTTCTAAGCTAATTACGTAACTGCGTCACACATCCGTGCTTTCTAATGTTCATCGGACGATTGACAGATGACACATTGCGAGGACGGGGAGCGTTCAGAAACAGATTAAAAATTAACGCTGACGGTAAGGAGTTATTTTTCGTGACAAATTTTCTATCAGTTATATAATCAAGATAAACCTATACTGATAACGTTTGAATACATAATCGTATTCCTGAATATGTTCTCAGTCGTTGCGTATACAAAATTAAGCTAATAAAACTACATGTTTTGCACCATCCAGCCATATTCACCGTGACGTGAAAAAATACCGCTGAAGGTACGGAGTTTTTAAGCACTAAAATTAAAATTCACTTGTTCTTTTACAAGTTTAATGACTTATTTTATATGCCGGATGTGCAGAAGTATTCTAAGAATAATTCAAAAAATATTTGAAGTTCATAGGTCTTAAAGCTTTCTTAAAAATTTGGGGGACATGCGATTTGCACGAAATGAGAGAACGACCCGGCAGTTTTTGACTTTGCTCTGAGCAGACAGAGCAGCTAAGCTGAAAACGACATTAGGTTGTATAGGGTTTTTTATCGCTCTTGTAAATATTTACCTTTCTTAGTTTTATTCATGTATTCCTTTTATTTCTTTATATGCGTAGGTTCTTAAATTAGCGTTTCTTATTATCTTTATCTCGAAATTCTTGTATTTACTCAAATATTGTTTGCTTTCGGTTCAACTTCAATTCAATGTTATTATCTTTGACATCTTCTATATTTTATTCTTCTTAAGGAGTTTGCATCAGTTTAATATTATTAAGGGAGAAATTAAGAACTACGGACTTTTTGGTTTAACACCTATTTTTTCCTGGCGAGTGAGAAAATCAAAGATTGATGACGAAAAATGTCAAATTTGAAATTCAAATAAATAATATCATTCTTGATAAATTTCTTTAAAGGGGCAGCGGGCGGATACTTGAGTCTATCGCCGGAATTCGAGAAATCAAGACTAAACGGAAGCCCGGGACCTCTCTTCTTCAAGTGTTCCTTCTTAGTCCCGGGCCCTCGTGCTGCCGTCTCACCGGATTTAAGGGTCTGGCTGCTGCTGCTCCAGCCGCCCTATCTGTCGCCGTCGGGGCGCGCCGCTCCAGCCGCCCGACGTGCCGAGCCTTCTTGGAGTGCTGCGTGACGCTGCCATCGCCGTCGGAGCGAGCCCCTCCGGCCGCCCGACGTACCAAGCCGCCCGCCGCCGCCTTACGTGACGTTTTTCCTTTTATTGTAAATAGTGAAATAGTGCGCTGTGATCGTGGACACTGAGGACACTTTTAGATTAGGTTTGTTTTGTATAGTTTTCTTTTATTTATTAAATATTGTAATCTCAGACAGCCCCTCTTTCTTTTGTAACGTAACAGTTGCCAAACGCGTTGAACCAAACGAACTAGTGCTTTGCACCGGAGATAAATTTCAACTCCGGTTTTTTCGAGCAGGTTTTATGAAAAAACCGGAGAATCTCCGGAGAAATGTCGATAATTTGTTTTATTTTATTAATTATGCAAATAAAAACTTAAATAGTCGAAAAATGTTTATTTAACTTCTATACTTAATAACCTAAAACCTCTTAAATTTTTAATCAAGCAACCATTGATTATGGTTGAGAAAGCATATCATTTCCACTGCATCGGACAAAAGTGAACTGCGCCTATCATTTATTATGTAACCTGTCGCTGAGAAAACTCGCTCAGAGGGTACTGATGTGGATGGAATGCACAAGTATTTTTTGCAACAGCATCCAAAGGCTTCAGGTGGTGATAGCACATCCAAAAATCTTTCATGACATTACTTGTGTGTTAACCGAAATAACGAGTTTCAGCATACATTTTAATTAAGTTGATTGCGGAGGCGTCAGTTTGTAGGCAAGTTGGACCTTCTTTTCTTTGCAAATCCGCAGGGGTTTCAGATCGAAATATGTTTTTTACTTCTGCTCTAACTGCATCTTTTGCAGCCTGTTTATTTTCAAACTTTCTAAATGCATTTTTTTTTTATCCTCAATTGATAAGCCCTTGGCATCATCTCACCTGATGGTAAGTGATGATGATGCCGAAGATGGAAGCGGGCTTACCAAGATTCCCCAATGCAATGAGGAACTTAAAGTATAAAAATATGGAACAAAATAAAGATAGTTTGAAACTAAAAGTATTTTATTTTAATAAAGCATTTTGTAAATGCGTATTTTGCATTTAGTATTTTAAATATAAAATGAAAAACTATTTTGTATTTTGTATTTGAAATAACAAAATACAAAAAGTATTTGTATTTTGCATTTAAATACCTTTTATAACCTATTTTGCACATCTCTGATATCAGGTTACCTGTGTTATGTCAATTTTACGCCGTCTTCCGCATTATTTGAATTAACGAGGTAGCAAAAATTACCGCCCATTTGTATAAAAAGTCGTGAGCGCAGCGAGCGCCAAATTTTTCAGTTTATCAAATAATAAAATTCAGTTTGTTTGCTGTCGTTCCATTTCCAACTGCCTCTTTTCAGTCTAATTTTTTACGTCGCATCCGTAATCTTCGCTGTCACTAATTTCTTTTAAAGTAGCTAGGTTGGCCTCTAGTTCCTTCTACTTATATAAATGTTATCTTAACATCTGCTAATTGTTTCTCTGCTTAAGCTTTTTTTTGACTGAACTCTGGTCTTGAGGCGTTAATTGCTATTTCTTCGTTCTGCTTTGCTTTTTCCTGCTCAACACGGCACGGCGGCGGCGTGTGGAACTTTGTGTGTCTACAAGCATATTGCTGGGCGGTGGGGTTTACAGTTTACAAAAGTAGTCGACTCGACCATGGTCGAGATTTTCTGTGGTCGAGCTGCCCCCAGAGTCGTACAAACCGATTCAGTCCGGCTATTGGTAATGGGTGCCGGATAGAAACACACGCAGTTAATTGAAACAGTTCATAAAGCAAAAAATAAAGTTCTTAAGTCAATCATAAAACAAACACAAATATAAGAAAGCAGAGTAGATGCAGAAAAATAAAATGTGGGCCACGAGCTCCGTAGCCGATGGTTTGGCTCCATTTTGGCGCAGACGAGTGCAGCGGGCCGAGACACTTTCCTCGCAGCTTTTTCTTCGCAGAATGGTTATAGCTACTTATATTCTTCTTATAGGTAAGTATATTATCGTTTAAGCTAAGTGGAGTCCGTTGCTAACAGATACTAATATCAATTGTGGGTAAAAAAGACAAGAACTTACAGTAATACTTAATTATTAATTGTTGTAGTCTTTAATTAACACGTTCGAAGCGGTACTGATTTATTATTATCAGTTTAATTAAAACAGAAATAGGTAGAGAGCTATTATATAAGCGATTTAACTGGACATATGCAAACTTGACATTTCCGCTCTCAAAAATTTATGTACTTACCTGTCACCATACACGTATAATCGTAATTTCATGAATATGTCTATGCGTATTACACAGTTGTATCGTACATAGAACCGCACGTAATTGAAAATTGCGGAGTAGGGTGGGTCGCTCATGTATGAAGAATTTTTTTGCTGGTACTGAATTGTAATAGTGATAAAGGGCAAATACTGATGAAACTATTGTTAAATATAAAAATAATTATATGAAAATATATAGGAGGATTGTAAAGAAAGCTAAAATATTAGCAGTGCAATCTGAAATATCCAAGGCAAAAAATTCGACGAAAGAGATATGGAAAGTTGTAAACAAACACCGAAACAAAAAGGTTGTTGAAAACGTCAAAAATGGAATAATATTGAAAACGAACCGTATTATACATGACCCACAAGAAGTTGTTCAAACTTTTTCAGACACCTTTGATTACAGGAATGTTGAGAACTCTGGCTGTGCAGATCAAGCCTCAAATTATTTAATTAATCATGTCAGTAGAGTAGATGAGGACATGACCTGGGCTCCGGTTACTCTTACAGAATTGACAAGGTTGGTTAGGCACATGAAATCCAAAAGGTCATTTAGATATGACGAAATACCGATCAAAATCATAAAAGACAATATTGACGTTTTAGCGGGTCCTCTAACACATTTTTTTAATCACTGCGCGGATTTGAACGTTTTTCCTGAGCAACTGAAAATAGGCAAGGTCTTACCGGTTCACAAAAATGGTTCTACTACCAATCCAAAAAATTACAGACCTATTTCGTTACTACCAACAATGTCAAATTTTTTTTTGAGAATACTTACCCAGAGACTTATTATACAGATATTAAACAGAGACTGGTGTTACATCTCAATAGGAATTTAGTCATTAACAAACGGCAATATGGGTATCAAGAAGGCCTAGGTACAACAAACGCTATTGAAAATTTAGTAAATGATGTAGTTCTGAGATTAAATGAAAAGTGCAGAGTAGTTGGTTTATTCTTAGACCTTAACTCAGCGTTCGATCTAGTGGATCACTGTATTCTAATAAAAAAATTACATCACTATGGCATCAGAAATAATGTTCTGGAACTTTTTAAGTCATATTTAGCAAATAGGTCACAGTTCGTAGAAATTAAAGACATTAAAGGCAAGTATCAAAAAACACATAAGTCAAAGTTAACGCGCATTGAAAGGGGTGTACCTCAAGGTTCCATCTTGGGACCAATTCTATTTATTATATTTTTAAATAATCTAGTCAACTACATTTATAATGTTGTTAGTGAAGTTGAATTAACTGTCTATGCAGATGATACTAATGCAGTTATATCGGCAAATAATTAACAAGACTTAACCTCTAAGGTAAATAAAATTCTGAATGCTTTCCATGAATGGTTCAGAAACAATAACCTTAAACTGAACACTGATAAAACTAGTATTATTCTGTTTAGAACCACAGCACGAAATGACGATACCGTTAACATTGATATAGATGGACATAAGGTAGAGGAAGCTAAAGTAGTAAAGTTTTTGGGTATATACATAGATCAGTTCTTAAACTGGAAGCATGAATTAAACTCAATTGTAAATTGCATAAGTTCTGCGTGTTACGCCTTGAGAAGTCTGAGGGATGAGCTCACGACTGCGCAGTTAAAAGATATATATTATGCTCTCGTGGAGTCAAAGCTGCGATACAGTATAAAGTTCTGGGGGAATAGTTATCTTTACAATACGAGCAAAGCTTTTGTCATCCAAAAACGCGCACTAAGGACAATTGTAAGAATTCCTCAATGGGAATCTTGTAAAACTCACTTCCTCGAGCTAGAAATTCTCACTGCACCCTGCTTGTATTTAATGGTTTTATTTTGTGATTTCAAAAAGCATTTGTTGAATACGGAATCCAAAACAGACAGAGAAATACGTGAACACACTAGACGCAAAGACGTGCAACAGCAAATATTTCCAAGGCTAGACGTAGTAAAGCACTCGGCTTGTTATCAGGCGCCAAATTTATTTAATAAACTACCCGTCACTTTAAAATCAGCTGCAACTTATGGCTTCTTTAAAAGCAAACTGCGGTCATTTTTAGTTCAAAAATGTAACTCTGTAAATGAATATATCCTGGATAAACACAACACCGAAATAATTTAAATTTATTTATATTTAATGTTTAATTTTTCTTTTATTTGCTATTGTTTTTTACTAGTAATGATATGTTTAATAATGATAGCTATATTTTAGATATTTACATGAATTTAAATTATTGACATTTTATTTTGTTTTTTTTTGTTTTATTTTAATTTTATTATTTCGTTATACTTGATTAATTAGTAATATTGTATTAATGTAAAATGAATTTCTCGTGAGCGTGACATATAATTAGTATTTTAATTAATATTATTTCTTGTTAATACTTTTAGGAAATTTCAAACACAATTTATGATTGTTTATGAATAAATGAACTATGAACTATGAACTATAAAACGGTGACCCACCAATAGAGTTTAGAGACCCCCAAATATTTTTTCCATAGGAGCCTTGCTTCTACCCGCGCAATGGCGTTAAAAATTTTAAGTTTTTTGACTTAGCAATTTATTGTCGCGGTCTAACTAAAACAAATTGAGAACCACTGGAAAAGTTTGACAACCTCTGTCACTGTATAGTTCTAGTAAAAGAAACGTGTCGTGTGTTCCAGAAATGGATAAGTATAGAGAGATGTACGAAAGTAGAGATGTGTAGGTCCGAGTTTTTAAAGGATGCGGGTCCAGATGTACATCCAGCTCTGCGGATTTGCTTCCAGGTACCAGTTCCGCCGGACCTGTATAGGTCCGAGTCCTTAGCGGAGTGGATGGATTGACGCAATCAGCGGACCTGCTTTCTCGTATCAGTTCCGCCGGACCTATATGGGTCCTTATTAGTCCGAGAACTCATATATGAAAAAAAGGAGCATTTTTAATGCCGACGAATTAAAAATGAATATTGAGTTATGTATTATGATAATTCCCTATTGCGTCCTCTTTTTGGCATTTTGGAATGTTTGCGCGGGAGGAGAACCGTGCGCCGTGCAAGCGCTAAGGCGTCAAGCGTGCGGCGGCCCTCTGAATCTTGTACAGTTGACTGTACACGGAGCTGTAGGTATATAGCGCGCGTCCTTGAGGAAGTGACGGAGGCCTGACCGAACGTGCAAAAATAAAATACTGAACTCCGGGCGCCATCTAGTATACCTATGCTAAAACTCGTAGCAAGGCAGGTTAGTACGATATAATTCGCCCCTCCCGTCCGTGGGGACGGGAGGGGCGAATTAGGTGGAGGTGGCTCACTCCCCCGCCATTCCTGTACCAGTGCCAGCGCGGTATCAGTTCCAGGTTCGTTTACATCAAACTCCGATCGAAACTGAATCAGTTCCAGAGGAACCGGTTCCGACTTGCAGTCGGAGTTACATCCACCACATCCGAGAAGGATACGGGTCCGAGGATTCAGTTCCGGCCGGACCTACACATCTCTATACGAAAGTGTGAGACACCTCTCGTACTTTCTAGACCGTAACCGCGGCGTATATAAATAGCCGCCAGTGAGTCGGGCGATCAGTTCTGTTTGGACTAGTGGTGACGACACTTCGAAGCGAACTCCAGGCGATAACAGTGGATATCTTCGACGACCTTGGCGACTCTTTTGGACCTTCGAGAGACCTGCGACTGGACAACCTTTTGATCTTGTGCTGGAAGTTGGTTAATAAATCCTCGGAACCTGTCATTGGTGTTTAACCACAGAATACTCAATAGTACAAGTACAGAAGCTTCACTGTACAACCACTTTTAAATAAATAGCGAGCTTGTTAGCGACGCAGTAAAGTTCAATTCAGTTCACAACAGCGTCAAGTACCTACTTTGATATTTACCTACATTTTCCATCTCTTTCGATCGCGTAACTCTTACCTCTTCTAACGCAGCAAGGGTTGCCTCAACTGTGAAAAACTAATAAAGAATACCGTATCAATCCCTGTTATCCTATTTTTGTGAAAAAATACGTTACAAAGGCAAGTTTTTATTGAAAATCTGTTTATGTGTAATAATACCTACTGTTCACTTTTACTATAATTACGAAATTAAAAAGTATGTTTGTTTCTTCCGCTTTCACGACGAAACTACTGAACGGATTTAACGGGCGCGGCGTGAACAAGAATAAACAAATAAACAATAAGTACCTAACCAACGAAGTATATAAAAAACATACACATACTTACCAGGCAACTGCCGTCTATCCTTTGTGATAGATACGGTTAAATTGTGCCACACGCTAAGAAGAAGACTCATATCGTTCGATCAAAACGAAATAATAATGATAGATAATAGATGTAAAAATAACATCACTACCTTTGGATGTCTTTTGGAAGAGTGAAAAATGAGAGGTTCCGGTCCTTGTTATTTTTTAAGCAACCAATTGCGATGCAATAAATGTTGGCCTTCATATTGGCTGCTACGAGTACATCATAATACGAAGGATAATAAATACAGCGTCGATGAGGCGAGTGCATGTGACGGCGGGCGCGGCTCTAGTGTCGCGCAATTCGGCCGGCGGCGCGTGGCAGCCGTCGCTCTAGGCACTCTCGAGAGTGCGCGTTCATCTACTTGTAGATTTGTACCTAAAGCGCGGAGTGCGCCAGGCCTGATGAAAATAAGGTAGCCAGTTCCCCATTGCGTTGGGAAGTCTTGGTAAGCTCGCCTCCACCTTCATCACTTACGAATTACCATCAGGCAAGATGATGCCAAGGGCTTACCAACTGAGGGCTAAACCAAACCTACAACCACTATCGTATTCTTTTACCCGTGTGACGCTCAACCAGTAGGTCATATCTATTCAAAATGGCAACGTCGTCGTCACCCCGCGAACCGCGCCGCGCCGCCCTGCCGCCCAGCGAGAATTTAATACCTACACTGTTGGTCTTGCTTCGCTGTGGAGTAGTAGAGCTGTCGTGTTTTCTGTAATTTTATTGACTTTTGTTGTTCTCTTTTGTTTAAAGCCGCTGCTATTGCGCATTGAATTTGTTTATTAACTTTTTTTTGGATTTTGTAATTTCGTGTTTGTTAATAATGCCGAACTATCAGTTTACAAATGTTGAATACACCGACATGGTGTTAGCTTATGGGATGACTCATAGAATCGGAGAGGAAGCCCTACGTTTGTACCGGGAGCACTTTCGTCATACAAACGCCATCCAGCGGACGTGTGATACGGAATGTTGTTCAGCGACTAAGGGACCTATGGAACGTTCGCGAGGCCAAACCGTGACGCTGGTCGAGCATCGTCGGTTTGAACTTGCGTGATGCTATCCTGGAACATTTCGAAGAAGAGCCCGAGGATAGCACAAGATCGGCAGGAACGATATTTGGAATCAGCATCTGGAGTGTACACAAGATTTTAAAAGATGATTTGCAACATCCTTTCAAGGTAAAGACTGTTCAGCACCTGATAGAGCCAGACTTTGGAAATCGCGTGTCATACTGTCAGTGCACAGTGGTTTCGCGTCCATAGAGAGGTGCGTCAAAATTCGAAACTTGATTGTTTAAGGATATGTTTAAGGATATTGAAACCAGTGTAGAATTTTGTAAACATGCATTTTTATTAAATATAAGTAAAGAAAAAATATGTACATGTTGTAAAAAATCAAAAACTTAACCTAATTAAACGAATAATCTAAACAAGTATTTACAAGCAAATATTTACAAATTTTATTAACAAAACATGTATCTTAGGACACAAAAAAATGTACTTTTACAGTAAATTTACATACTAACACAAATAATGATCACCAACCCATGAAAATCTTTTTTAAATTTCAAGTAAATCTAACGCGGCTTTAAATAACAAAGATTTATTTTCGGCTAAGTTTACGCATTGAAGAGATATAGGGATCTCAATTTAATAGTAGTCTATTCAGGAGATCAGTATTAGTCAGAACACGGGACATTTTACGTGTGTGTTGTAGTCTAAACCGTTTTGCTGAATCTAGAAATAAATAATATAATAATTCGTATAATTCGCCTATCTATAAAAGTGAGTGTTCAATGACATGAGAGCCATAAATTAGAACTTTATGGACTGAAGCTGGAAGCTTGTACATGGATAAGTCTCAACCAGTAATTTAGCCGTCTCTAATGCGTAATCTTTCAATTTATCAGAACTAATTTTGTATCCAGACGAAAGTGCCTCTTAGATAACACTGCACCTTGTTATTAAGTTTTGTCTAAGCCTGTGATTTCAGCAGATATTTCAGCATTACAAAAAAATTTGCGCGCAGTATTGCCGTCATTAGAAGTCCCACTACCCCAGTTTTAGGCTTATCAACTATCAAACCCAATCGTTCTCTAAATTCCTTTTGAATTCGCGTCTTTGACTCTGCGAATAGCTGTTTATCGGATTCAGACCTAACTTGCCACTTCCTAATTGATAATCTATAAGAGACATGCAAAAAATATTTAAAAAATCTATTCCACGAGTGCAGAGGTGACAAACCAAAATCATACTTATCATCATCAGCTGGTTTTGCTAAGCAGTTATCTATGTCGTTCATTTCTTTTGGGGTTGCTATACAAATGTAACATCTTAAGTGAAGAGCTACCGCTTAAGGCGTTGCATACTTTACCATCAATCATGGTTAATTGCAACTCATGTCTGATGGTTAAAGTTGTATCATTAAAAGAAACTCGCGTGGGTTGTAAAGAATTGATTTCGTCTTTGTAATACTGCTCCTCCTGAATAGACAACTCAGTTGTTTCTTTTTTAAATTGTAACCTGATGGGCCTGCAAAACCGCGTGGAAGAAGGACGAGGATTTTTCCAAATCAATTTGCTCTCCGTGTGTCCATCACTTGCTGTGATTTACATACAAGCGAAGAGGGACATAAGAAGTAACAAAAAGGCTACTATCGTCAGTCTTTTGTCCGTCAGTAATTGGGCCATCGAAGGATCGTTCTGGGACAACTCAGCTAAACGTCTTTGTTTGGTACGCTTTGAGCTTTCTGAATAATCAACACGTGGTCGAGCTCGGCGTTTTTCACTGCTCGTGACTAAGAAGATGGCTCGAGTGACTCAGACTCGGTCACCATAACCATATCCTTCTCTAACATAATACATATTTTTTCCCTAATTTCTAACCAATCCCCATATTTACTTAAAAATCTAGTTCTTTTGTACTATTGCAGGTGCCAATTTTTTAAAATTCTATCGCAAATACTATTTATGCTTGCAATTAATTCATCAAAATTATAGTTTTCCTTGTCTAAAATATTGGCACCTGCTAACTCACAAACTTCAGAAACAACCTGCTTTTTCCGATCTTCTCCAGTTTTAGAAGACCAAACTTCAAAAATATACATGCGAGAGAACTCGCAAGAGTAACAAGTACCTAAAACAAAGTTAAATTTTTCTATTAATGATTGTCGTAGCAGCTGCTACGAAAATGTCTACGGACACTTTGAAGCAGTGTAAGTGTATGGGTGCCGGACGTTGCCGGACCCAATTTCTATTGTATATGAAAGTTTAAGTCTTACTCTATCTAGTGAATGTAATTTTAAATGGTTGAGCGCGGTTGAACCATTTTGAAAATCTAGTTAAAATAAAAGTAACTACGAAAAAAATACTCGAAAAATACTTTGCCGATAGAAGCCATATACAGCTTTAAATAATAGTATTTAAAAAAATTAAATGCAATAAATAAAGTACATACCTTGGTTTTGTAAATCCATAGCACAGGAATTGGCACAAATGAACAATTCTTGGAAAAGCAAGCCCGAACAAGGGACGCTGCACTAATGACTTTCGCTGATAACACAGTTGCGTAATCGGTGCGCGCACTTCGGAGGTCGAAGGAACAATGATTTATGCACATTTTGTAAATAATATTTATACTTTATGGTAGCTGGGACTTCGTACTACCCCCTCCATATTGTATTTTTCGTATTCGTGACAATGATTTTTTCGATTTTTGGCGTATGGGCGGGACCACCGTGCAGTGGTTGCTACGGAAAACCGAGGAGGAAACAGATTTAGTTCAGAATGTATTATGGTCAGATAAGAGCACATTCACGCGATGTGGAATGTTTAATCGCCGCAACACGCATGTATGAGCGCATGTAGGTCCGTTCTTTCTACCAAACAGGTTAACTGCTGAGGCATACAGCAGCTTCTTAGAAGAAAATGAGGTACCAATACTAGATGACCACCCACTGTCTGTAAGACGACGTGTTGGAGGACCGTGGGGAACGTACTTCGACGCGAATTCGACGAGAACTGGATCGGTCGACACAATCTCGTCGCTTGGCCAGCGCGCTCCTCAGACTTGACACCGATGGATTTCTTTTTGTGGGGCTACATCAAGGACAACGTGTCAGTTAAAGAGTGCGGAAAAGCGGATGAAATGCGTGCGCGATTGAACAGTGCATTCGAGAATTTGCGAGCGCGTTTGTGTGTGTGCGCGCGCTCTTTTTCTGTGTGTGCGTGAGCCTGTCACTCGCTTTGCGCACGCGTGCATGTGTGCGTGATCTGTGCGGGCTATGGGGTGATTCTCTGATTTGGTGCAAATCGGTCGAAAGTAAGAGAAATTTTTAAATGTTCATTTTTATAAGCTCTGATGAAACTAGGTCACAAATCTTAGCTATGTGTATATTTTTTACGACATTATACGCAGAAAATCAAAAGATATTAAATTATTATTTTCCACTTTGATGACGGTAATGATAAAGTAAAGATGGTAATGAGTTTTAGGCGGAAAACACACACGTATTTGCGGGGAAAGGGGGGTTACGGGGCACGGGGTGGAAAGGGGTGCGGCGGGAGGGATTTCGGGGCACGGGGGAGGGGGTACGGGACGCGGGGGAAAGGGAGTGTGGTGCGGGGGGTTGCGGGGCACGGGAGAAGAAGGGGGCTTGGCGCGGGGATTACGGGGTATGGGAAGGGGATGTGGCGCGGGGAAAGGGGGTGCGGCGCGGGAATTGCAGGGTTCGGGGGGAGGGCGTGCGCCGCGGGGGGGTTGCGGATACACATATACATTTAAATATATACATATATAGTTATAATACACCCAGACGCTTGACCTTGGTGGGGATCAAACCCACGACTCTCGGATCAGTAGTCAGGATTGCTAACCACTGAGCCACCGGGTCAGTCGGGCCAATACATTCAATACATAATTTCAGATCATTACCATCTAATCAACATCATTACCCTCACTTTAATTGCTGAAGGTAAAGAGTCTGGGGGTAATGATTTTTCGAAAGATTATTAGAGTTTACTCTGATACTTTAACATATACCTAAATTTTACTGATCAACCGTGTAAACACTCACCTAAAGCAAATATGTCAAGGCCAAAGTTTTATCAAAACAATAGAAACTTACCATATAAACCTGCTGAGGGGAAAGTAAAAAAAATGTCACAATCTCCTAAACTGCGAGAACTTTCTAAGCTAATTACGTAACTGCGTCATACATCCGTGCTTTCTAATGTTCATCGGACGACTGACAGATGACACATTGCGAGGACGGGGAGCGTTCAGAAACAGATTAAAAATTAACGCTGACGGTAAGGAGTTATTTTTCGTGACAAATTTTCTATCAGTTATATAATCAAGATAAACCTATACTGATAACGTTTGAATACATAATCGTATTCCTGAATATGTTCTCAGTCGTTGCTTATACAAAATTAAGCTAATAAAACTAAATGTTTTGCACTATCCAGCCATATTCACCGTGACGTGAAAAAATACCGCTGAAGGTACGGAGTTTTTGAGCACTAAAATTAAAATTCACTTGTTCTTTTACAAGTTTAATAACTTATTTTATATGCCGGATGTGTAGAAGTATTCTAAGAATAATTCAAAAAATATTTGAAGTTCATAGATCTTAAAGCTTTCTTAAAAATTTGGGGGACATGCGATTTGCACGAAATGAGAGAACGACCCTATGACGTTATTTAAGGGCCGCCACACACGGAAACAAAACCTTTGATTTTCTCAGTTATTAAAGCAAATATAAATTTGTAAATAGCATAAATGTACTGCATCTAGGTTCCCCTTCTAGCCCTTAAAAGATCTGCAGTATTTTACCTAACACCCTGTATAAGGCGCAGGTTCGGCCTCATATGGAATACTGTTCTCATCTCTGGGCAGGGGCACCCCACTACCAGCTTCTCCCTCTGGACCGCATTCAACGGAGAGCAACTCGAATCATCAGCTAC
This sequence comes from Coleophora deauratella, assembly GCA_958295455.1. Classification (NCBI taxonomy): domain Eukaryota; kingdom Metazoa; phylum Arthropoda; class Insecta; order Lepidoptera; family Coleophoridae; genus Coleophora; species Coleophora deauratella. The sequence goes on along the minus strand of OY282414.1, from coordinate 697,351 downwards.
CAGGATATTTCAGATCGGCTTGACTCCTTGGCGCTGCGTAGAGACGTAGCCTCGCTCTGCATTCTCTATCGCACGTACAACGTGGAGTGCTCCGAGGAATTGTTCGGATTGATCCCTGCCGCCTCTTTTCACCATCGTTCTACGCACAATATATTCATCCTCATCACATAGATAGTTGGCAGTCCACAACTGTGCATTTCACTAGAAACTTTCTGCCTCGCACAACCAAACTGCATGTGGAATGAATTGTCGCCTGCGGTATTTCCGGACCGATATGATATTCAAACTTTCAAGAAAAGAGCGTACTCCCATATCAAAGGCCGGCAACGCACTTGTGACTCCTCTGGTGTTGCGGGTGTCTATGGGCGGCGGCGGTAGTCGCTTACCATCAGGTAATCCGTCTGCTCGTTTGCCACCTCTGCCATAAAAAAAAACATTGTTATTGCGGCGCCGCAACGCTTGATATCTGCGGCGGAGCAGAACGCGGAATTTGGCGTTGCGGCGACGCAACGTGTGGATGTGTTTTGGCCCTAAAGATACGAGCCATTAACGTCTCTGAAATTATTCAAAATCAGACTTCAAAGTTCAAACAAAAATATGTAATAGGATATAATAAAATTCTATGCTGCAACCTATTGACGACTCACAGTATTTTTTATGAGATCCAAATTATAATAACTTACTATTTGTCGGTTTTATTTTTAATATTTAAGATTAGGTGAACACTCGGGTACACACAATTGTGACATTTCCGAGTTTTAACTTTACAAAAAATATGACTGTTCAAATTTCGGACAAACCTATTTGGGGTAGTGTACAAGCTTTACCTATTCAAAATGTGTGCTAGTGTCTTAGACAAAAATAATAAAGTAGTGAGATGCTAATATTATGCTTGTTAAACTGGAAAAAATCGGAAAATTTCTATTTTTTTTTTGAGTTTGAATAGAAACCTAATGTTTTATTTTTGATTGTGCATTTAAGAATATAAACGAGCATTAAAAATCTTGTTACATGCTATAAATATAAAATATTTATTTAAGATAAAGCGGTCGGTAATCGTTTTGGCAAAATCATTAATGGGGACAACCCTGGTACTATGGGTCGGCAATGTAGTCACATTACATAACATCATAAATTAAATAAATCATAAATTTAATAGTAGTAAATGAAACATTTGGCACTGGCTATAGAATATATATTTATTTTTTAAACTTTACTCAGAAATGAGCTTAACCTGGTGGCATTGGGTGCGTTTATGTTACACACCTGCTCCCACCAGTGGGTTAAAACCCAGGTCAATAACTAGGTATTATTTTACTTTTAACAATAAATCGATTTACGAACTAATGAAAGAAAATTAATTGAAAAGCTTCATTCTTGTCCGATTTAAAATTAATTTCACACATCCATTAAATATTTAATTTTGTTTAATAAAGGAATAACAACTCGGGGCAATTAAGTATTACTGTTAGTTCTTATCTAATGGTATAAAAACACTAGATCAAGGAGTGAATGGATTGACTGCGTACCTAGATAGACGAGACATGTGTCGGCTAGTATATTTAATTCTGCTCTTTCAAGGTAAGCTATTAGCTTAAGCTATTCTTACAAAAGTAAGACCATGTATAATTATATTAGTTTTAGTACATATCTATAGAAACCATTGTACTTATAAGGACATTATACAGAATGGATACTCTTTGCCGCTCTCTGTAGGCTATTCCCCCCCCCCCCTATGTGAGTTCGAAGTGACCAGTTGTGAAGAGATTGGCAATCCGAAGACAATTTTATTTTCATAAGGAGAGAGGTAATGGCTTGTAATGCCCTGTAACAACCTTGTCTGGTGTGTACGGACAGTATTTACTTCATTAAAAATGTCTATTGCAAAAGTCTGCCGTTTCTGTTCATATCATACATTCATATCTGTAGTTAAAAGTTCAACTTGACAAAAATAAGTGTAAGTTATATACTGTATAACATAGGACAAGGCAGTACGACCAAGAAGCCTTACCCTAGATACTCACATACACTGTACAGACATGAAGAAGTGTCTTTCCATGTAGTAAACAATAACGCAATATTGTACTTAGGAAGTATCCGCGGTGTGATCGAAACTATTGAAGGTATGTCTAAAGAAACGAACTTTAACTATTATATAAAGGGTGTAAGGGACAGGTTTCCGAAAACTTTAAGGGCTTGCTCAGTAGACGAAACTGAACAACTTTCCAAAAGATTTTTTTTCAGGAAACGAAAAAAATAATCGGCTTCTCCATACAAACTGTCCAATCAAGTTTATAATTTTGTATGGAGAAGCCGATTATTTATTTCGTTTCCTGAAAAAAATTGTTGTGGAAAGTTGTTCAGTTTCGTCTACTGAGCAAGCCCTTAAAGTTTTCGGAAACCTGTCCCTTACACCCTGTATAGTAGATGACAAGTTAAACAGTCTGTCGTGTCAAGCCAAAACACTGTAAACTCGAATACAGTGTTTTGGGTTTATAGCGTTTATTTGTCTCGTCTCGACATCGAGTGTCACACCATAATACTGCACTTTTTATTCTACGATGTTTCTTTCTAAATATACAAGAAGGAGCTAAACACTGTACTTTATAAATTCAGGGTTGTTGTCAAGGCATAACACTGCAATCCATTTTACCGTTTATTGGCTTGATACTTACGTTCACTCCTGCTTAGTACAGTGTTTCGTCACAGGACGCGAGTGCGGACGGCTGACCGGCCGATCGGCACGCGTGATGGTACAATTTTTCTATCACACAGGGTTTCAACGACAGGGTTTCACTGATTTCAACGAGATTATTGTAAAAATTAACTTAAAAAATATTCTTCTGATTAAATTAAAATATTAAAAATACTTAACACAAAAAAAAACAGAATCAGCGTAACTCCCAGATCCAAAACGTCACTGCTTTCAACAAGATTATTGTAAAAATCTCTTCGCGTTGAAGGTATGGATTCGCACAACTTCAGTATCAGCTTTCTTCAATTTGTTGGTTCCTCTTGGTGCATCTTCAATTAAATATTATTTAAGCTTTCGTGCTATTTTTAAAATTTTATTTTGATCTGAAAAATATTTATTTTAAATCAAATCCATGCCTTCAACGCGATTCAATTCAATATTATCAGAATCAATTCAATTCGATATTATCAGAATTAACATATTCTCGTTGAAAGCAGTGAAGTTTTGGATCTGCGTGAATAAGTTGATTATGATTTTTTTATTTATTTTTATTTTATATATTTTTATATATTTTTATATATTTATATTATATTTTTATATATTTTTATTTCTGTGTTATTTTTAATATTTTATCTCAAGAGCAATTAAATTTAATCTGTAATACCATTACTTTTTCTTTATGACGTTAAATAGTTATCTATTATTACAATAATGTTAATGTACACAATCTATTAGTAGTCCTACTGAAATTGCTATGCCGAAACATTGTGAACTGTGTTATACAGTGTAATGCCATGATTTATTTGAATCACTAGTCAGACGCTGTCAAAGTAAAACACGTTTATAAGAATACCTACGTTATTTCAAACATTTTTTGCAAATATTTTGAAATGGCTACATTTTATTTTATTCTATTCTATTCTATTCTATTCTATTCTATTCTATTCTATTCTATTCTATTCTATTCTATTCTATTCTATTCTATTCTATTCTATTCTATTCTATTCTATTCTATTCTATTCTATTCTATTCTATTCTATTCTATTCTATTCTATTCTATTCTATTCTATTCTATTCTATTCTATTCTATTCTATTCTATTCTATTCTATTCTATTCTATTCTATTCTATTCTATTCTATTCTATTCTATTCTATTCTATTCTATTCTATTCTATTCTATTCTATTCTATTCTATTCTATTCTATTCTATTCTATTCTATTCTATTCTATTCTATTCTATTCTATTCTATTCTATTCTATTCTATTCTATTCTATTCTATTCTATTCTATTCTATTCTATTCTATTCTATTCTATTCTATTCTATTCTATTCTATTCTATTCTATTCTATTCTATTCTATTCTATTCTATTCTATTCTATTCTATTCTATTCTATTCTATTCTATTCTATTCTATTCTATTCTATTCTATTCTATTCTATTCTATTCTATTCTATTCTATTCTATTCTATTCTATTCTATTCTATTCTATTCTATTCTATTCTATTCTATTCTATTCTATTCTATTCTATTCTATTCTATTCTATTCTATTCTATTCTATTCTATTCTATTCTATTCTATTCTATTCTATTCTATTCTATTCTATTCTATTCTATTCTATTCTATTCTATTCTATTCTATTCTATTCTATTCTATTCTATTCTATTCTATTCTATTCTATTCTATTCTATTCTATTCTATTCTATTCTATTCTATTCTATTCTATTCTATTCTATTCTATTCTATTCTATTCTATTCTATTCTATTCTATTCTATTCTATTCTATTCTATTCTATTTTATTTTATTTTATTTTATTTAAATTAAATTAAACATACAAACAGATTACAATCATTAAGAGTATTCACTTATAACATCCGAGATTGGTCAGACTGTAGTCCAGCAAAAGTATGCAAGTGGAAAACATTAAGGTAGTACAAACGAGATTACAGGTTTAGTTTGCGAGAACAATGCAATACAAATATTAAACCGGTTTTCAAGAAATACAGTGTTTTGGCTTTTCACGACAGCAGTGTCTAGATTTAAAACGAACTAATCCTTCTGTGAAAACGTATAACTTTAAGGCGAAACACGTCTTATTTCTGTTTATTTATAGGGTACCGTACCTCAAAAGTTATACACACAAAAGTTGCGTGCGTGCGTGTGTACGTGTGTGCACGTGTGTGAGCGAGTGTGTGTGTGCGTGCGTGTGTGTGTGTGCGTGCGTGTGTGCGTGTGTGTGCGTGTGTGTGCGTGTGTGTGTGTGTATAAGAATGAGGAGTGTCCAATCAAAGGGAAGTATAATTATTTTTAACAAATAAACACTATTTGAATCAATTATTTTTAAACTGAATTCAATAATATAACATATTTTTTCTTTCATTTATTTATCCTCAGTTGGTTAGCCCATAGTATCTTCTCACCTGATGGTCAGTGATGATGAGGCCGAAAAGGGAAGTAGACTTACCAAGACTTTATTTCAATAATCGGTTCCTGTACCCATATAATATTTTTTTGAATTTATTAATTAATCTTATTTTCTCAATCTCAATTTTACAGTGGTGAACGTGTTGTCTCAACATTTTGAGCCATTTTTTTCGTCCTTGGAAGAAGATTTCTCAGAGAGAGTAGGGCTGTTGGACGAGTTACTCCCATCACGAAGATATTTTAACATAATTGTTAATTGCTTTATTCAGAGTTGCAATAAATTAAAACATAGAACTCCTGTATCATGGGAATGTGCTAAATTGCTGTTTTTGAACCCGAGTTTAGAATGTCTCGGTAAATGAAATATACTTTTTCGCAATATGTAACATTTTAAGTGTAAAATTGTTTTTCGACATTTAATAAAATAGTTTTATTAAATGTCGAAAACTAATTTTACACTTAAAATGTTTCATATAGATAATTTTGGTAACTCGGGTGACTGGTATGTGGCGACTATCGGACTGAGACCAAACTTTAAACTGTGAATATGAATAAATACAAATTATATGAAACGAAATGTTTTATTCGGGTGTTAAACAATAAATACCTTAAAAAATATCTTCCAGGCAAGTTCTGTTTCATCCACTACTAGAGATGGGTTTTTGCCCGGGCAGTTTTGAGTAAATGCCCAATAAACGTCCATTTATGCCCAATAAATGCCCAATTTGTATGACGTAAATGGACGTTTATTGGGCATTTATTCAAAATGCCCAAAAATGCCCGGGCAAAAACCCATCGCTATCCACTACTGATAATCCCTTGTGTCAATAATATATCCCTAAGTGATGTTGTTGCCGAAAGATGGAGATTACAAGATTAATTAATTAATCTTTAGATTCCCCAGCGTAGGCAAACTTAACTGCATGTCGAAACAATGGATGTTTGGTGGCAAGATTTTCTAAGATTGATTGATTACTTCAACTAAACCGAGCCCTGAAAAGTAGAACCCCCGCGGGAATCGAACCCGCTAATATAAAGCTATTGACTAGCTACTACGCCAGATGAACGCGATTATCAACTTTACGCATCAAGTAGAAATTAAACTATTTTCTGACACTTTGTAGTTCATGAACATTTAGTTTCAAAATTTTTTACTGTTCGATTACGACGTTCTATCTTGTCCACGACGATGACTTTCAAATATTATTTTTTATAATTTTAATACAAAAACAGGAAACTATTACTACATCATAAGTAGAATAAGATGTTTTGTCAAATTTTCTAAATTACCGTTTTTTTAAATAAATTGCTAAATAATAAGGCGTGGTTCGAATTCACATTATTACTGGTTTTATTTACCTAACTAGCTGGTGCCCGCGACTTCGTACGCGTTAGTGTTGGGGTTTTCCCAATAGTTCATGTTTTGATAAATTATTCTTTAGAAATAAGAAAATAACAAAATTAAGTAAATAATAAAACGACTGAAAGAAAAAGAAAAAAGAAAATGTTAAAGAAAAAATAAAAAAGAAGAAAAGGAAAAAGAACAATAAAAAATAAGAAGAAAGAGAGAAAGAAAATGAAAATGCATTGGATTTATATTCACAATTAACACTACTGGGGCATGGATCTCTTCTAATAGCTAGGGAAGGTTAGGTCATTCTCCACACACAGGGTCAAAGTTTGGATAGTGGTAAGATGTGAGGCTAATGGCCAACTCCAAATACAAATACAAAATTCATTTATTTGTGAAACATACGTTATAAAAGGGTGTTAAATATAAAACAAGTTCCAGTATGTTCTGCTAAGTAGCATACAAATGTTATTTGTTAATAGTGAACAATGATAATTACTGATCAAATACAAAAACATATGTCAAGGAAGGAAATTCAAAATACAGAAAAAATATAAAATGTCAGAAAGAAAGAAAGAAAGAAAGAAAATGTTTATTAGTAGCAAATAACAATCAAAAATTTAGACAAAATTTACATAAAGTACTTAGTATGTGCCACTAATAAGGCCTCCACTCAGCATAATGTCGGGTCACTCTGAGTGACACGACGCTGGTCTTCCGTGGACACCTTACAGAGGAAAGCGCAGCCGAGCGCAGCGACTGCCTTTCTGTACTTATGCCATAAAAGAAAAAATTAAAGGTGTACAAACACTAAAATTAAAATTTTAATTATCCAGTTGTATAAACTAGGATACGCATCACAACATCATCAATATTTCTAATAGGTATTAGGTAATAACTTAAGTAGGTAGATACATATGATAAAAGAACAAAGAATGAAGAATAATAATAAATACAAGATGGTCATACAATTAAAACTGAATAAAATAAGGTTTTGTATTTGTTTAGTAATATAAATAGATAGGTTATATAGTATTATTTTCTATCTCTAGTCATAGAGATAGATTTCTATGTCAAGTTATAGATGATACGTATCAGTCATTAATTAATTTTATCATTCAGAAAGTCATTTATATTATAATATGTCTTGTCAATTAGAAATTTGGAAAGTTTAGTTTTAAATATCATAATATTTTCAGAATTCCGAATATTTTTGGGTATTTTGTTATATATTCTTGTGGCCATGCCAAAAACACTTTTCTGAAAGAGAGTAGTTTTGCTTGGAACTAAACACAGTTGATCGCATCGGCGAATCCTAGTAACATTTTCGAAGTATTTTGGATTACATTTTACAAAAAGTGCTGTCTCATAAATGTATATAGACGGGACCGTGAGCAAACCGAGCTCCTTGAAATGTGGTCTGCAGCTATCTGTACGCCGCAGGTTGCAAATAGCTCTTACACACCTTTTTTGTGCTTTCAGGACTAAATCAATACATACAGCATTTCCCCAGAAAATAATTCCATACCTAAGTGTAGAAACTACGTATCCAAAGTACGCTGAAAGCACTGCCTTTCGATTTACTGTTTTGCTAAGCATATACAGGGCATACGAGAACCTAGTCACCTTCTTGCATACAGCATCTAGCTGCGTACTCCATCTCATATTATTGTCTATATGTAGACCTAAGAAATTTGTGGTTTCTTCTATTATTTTATCATTAAATTCTACTCTTGTGTTACAATTAAAATAGTTTCTTTGTTTAAATTGCATAATTTTGGTTTTGTTAATGTTATGTAGTAGTATAAACTATGAGTGTAACGGAGCGTTGACAGACGCCCTCTTCTAACTGTCAAGTGTCACGGTGTGGACCTATTTATAATAAAACTGTATTTAATTAATATATAGTGTTTGTTTTCTCAAGATCCAACAGTGGCGACGAGGATGGGATCCAAACGTGCAAATAAAATATAAAGTTGAGCAAAAGATACATAAAAAAAATAAACCGGAAAAATACATAACCTAAAATAAAGCAGCACCACGCAGCACGCTAGACGCTATCATCATATTACTTTTCAGTCTTTTATTTCATCGGATCTGTGTCAGCAGCAAATGTCAACATCTAAAGTAGAAGACAAAGAAACGGAACCAAACATTGAAAATGAAAATATTTTCGAAAAATTGAAGGAAATTCGTTCTGGTAAAAGGAGTATCATATACACGTGCAATAAGCAGGAGTTACAGTTTTTATTACAATCAGAAAAAGTAAACTACCCAAGGGATGCAAATGTTGATGACCTAAGGAAATTATTAAGTGAATATTCGAAAAGTTTTTCAGCAATCAACTCTTATAATAAACCAAAAATGACTAGTATTTGTGGAGAAATTAAATCATTTGACGGGGAACAGTGGGAAGTTTTTGAACAACAATTGGATTGTTTCATTATTCTAAACGAAATTGCAGATGAAAAGAAGGTTCCATTACTAATTACCAAGCTAAGTCCTGCAGTTTATGAAACATTGACTCTTTTATGTGCTCCCAAAAAACCCATACAACATAAATATCAAGAATTGACCGAGATTTTAAAGAAAAAGTATGTTAAAGTATCATCACCAATATTAGACAGGGCTGAATTCAGAAACAGAAACCAAATGCCAAATGAAAATATAGAAAGTTATGTGTTTACATTAAGGAAATTGGCAGCACGATGTAATTTTAAAGACGTAGATGATCAAATAAAAGAAAAGTTGATAGACGGAGTCAGTTCAAAATTAATTAAATTTGAATTACTAAAATGTAGTGCTGATAAACCATTGGATAGAACCATACAGCTGGCACGCACTGTAGAAGCGGCATTGTTACATTATTATTATTATTATTATTTGGGGGTAAAGGGGTATAGGACCAGGAGGGCCCTATTGGATCACTGCGACCTGGGTAGATCTATTGTGACCACTGCCCCTGTTAAATTATATCCTCAAGGCCAATAGTTCTAATGAACTGTAGGATGCACTTGGGATCGAGTTCCCTAATGACCTCTGGAGTTACCATCGGTCCACCTAGAGATCGGCTTCTGGCTTGGACCAGTGCCTCGCACTCGCAGAGTATATGAAGAGGAGTTTCCTCTTCCTCGAGGCAGAATCGGCACTCGTCCGTATCTGCAAGCTTCATTTGATAGAGATGTTTGTTAAGCTTGCAGTGGCCAGTTAGAGTTCTGACTAGAATCCTAAGTCCAGGCCTAAGAAGTCGTAGTGCTCTAGACGTGTGTTCCCGCGAAAAACCAGATATGAGCGCTTTCGAATGCTTTTGGCCTGGGGCACTAGCCCAGAGTGTTCTACTCTGTTCCTTAGCCCATTCCTGCAGCATTCTTCTTCCGGTGCAACGAGGCACTCCCACTATTGGTTCGGGTCCAATAGCTGGTGCCTCAGCTCCGTTTCTAGCTAGCTCATCTGCTATTTCGTTCCCCTTGATGCCACTGTGCCCAGGCACCCAACATAAGGTGACTTTGTTGTGCCTTCCTAGCTGATTAAGTGCATTGGCGCACTCAAGGGTAAGTTTTGAATCAATCTCATGTGATTTCAGTGCCATCCGAGCATATGATTATGTTTCTATTTTGATAGGACCTCAGAAGGTTTTCTTGCACGCATCTTATTATTGCGTACATCTCTCTGCCTGAAATACCGTCGCATGCGAGCCTAGACTGTATGACCGCTTCGTCTCCGAGTCTCCTCCTATATATATTACAATATATATTACATATAATACTTAAAAAACACAAATCTATAACATATGACACGAATATAAGCAAAAAAAGAAGAAAAGACGTAATTTATAAACTAGACAGAGTCAAGACTACTTTTGCTAAAAGACAATACAACAATCAATCTAGCTATCTATACAATAAGATAAATAAAAAACTTGATATATATCCAACAAAGTTTTATGAGAGCAAAGAAAATCTAAAAAATTGGTTGAACACTCTCAGCTATGAGGAGGTCGAGTCATTGATGCAGGTCATAAGCTAACAAAACATAACCACTCACACACACACATACACACACGCACACACACACGCACACACACACACACACATGCACACACACTTGCACACACACAAACATACGAACACAAACACACACTCACACAAACACATACACACGAACACACACACACACACACACACACACACACACACACACACACACACACACACACACACACACACACACACACTCACCTTATATAACACATACTTAGCTAGAATATAAGATAAACATAATTGTATACTTATTAAGATATTATGTTTTAAATTTTCGTTTTATATACTTAAATGTTTATTTTTCTGTGTTATAAATTATTGTTAACTTATCTTATGGAAGAGCGGGACCTCCTGATACAAGTATTTTTATACTTAAAAGGAAGGTCCCATCCATGTTACTAAAATGTTAAAAAGTTGGTTAATGAAATAAACATTTTTGATTTTGATTTTGATTTGATTTTGATTTTCCTCCGCATACTCCAGCACCGGCAAAACCCTCTTTTTTGGAACCATCTGTGAACCAGATGAGGTCACCAGATTTGAGAGTTTCGGGAACCGCACAGTTCCACTCGTCCCTACGCGGTACGTGAATCGTGTACAGTTTGTTGAAACTGTACTCCTTTAAGAGGACATCGGATGGCATGGCCAGTGCTGGGTTTACAATGAGTGCATCAAAAAGATCCCTCATTACCACTGATTGCCAGACTGTCCTGCCACCGTCCATAGCACGCAGCATGGCCATCCTGGCCTCCTTCTGTACATGGATGTGCAGCGGTTCGAGGTTTAAAATAGCCTCTAGTGCTGCAGTGGGAGTTGATGAGATGGAGTTTGTAGCCATTCGACAAGGAATTCTCTGTAGGCTGTTAAGTGCAGTGATGCATGTCGATTGTCGGGTCTTACTGTGCCACGCTGCACATCCGTAGGCAACCATCGGCCGCACTATGGATGTGTAGGCCCACAGCACCGATTTGGGCTGCAGCCCCCACCGGGATCCCACCAGCCGACAGCATGCACCTAGCGCTATCTTAGCCTTCCTTACGATATGGTCAATTTGTTTGTTCCAGGTAAGTTTGTCATCTTCCAGGTAAGTTTGTCATCAAGAATTACTCCTAAGTACTTAACTTCCCGTGAAAACGGTATAGTCCTGCCAAAAAGCGTGGGAGGCGTTAAGCCCTCCATTTTCCTTTTCCTGGTGAAGGGGACTATAATTGTTTTCCCTGCATTTACTGAGAGCTGGAATTCGTTACACCACCGTTCTATCCTGAAAAGGGCCTGTTGCAGTTGTTCTGAAATAACAGAGGGACACCCCCCCACTATTGACACAACCAGATCATCTGCATAGCCCTGTGTGTCCAGGTTTGCTCCGTTGAGCTCTTCAATCAGACAGTCAACCACAAGGGACCACTCCAGAGGAGACAAAACTCCGCCCTGCGGGCAACCTCGTGTTAGTCTCACTTCCAGAGTATCTCCTAGTAGTGTTGTTTTGACTGTCCGATTAGTCAACATTGACTTAACCCAGTTTATTGTAGTCAAGTCAATGTTCCGCATCTTCATACATCTCAGTATAACGTCAGTTGAGGTGTTATCAAAAGCTCCCTCAATGTCTAGAAAGGCGCAGAGGGCAATTTGCTTTTGATCTAGTGCTCTCTCTATTCTATCGGTAAGCTCCATCAGGGCCGTTTCCGTCGACCTGCCTTTCTGATAAGCGTGTTGTTTCGCATGCAGAGGCCGCTCCAATAGGTAAGATTCCCTAATGTGCACGTTAATGACCTTCTCCATTGTTTTTAGTAGAAAAGAAGTGAGACTTATAGGTCGGTAGGACTTGGGCTGTGACTTCTCACGATCTCCAGCCTTAGGGATATACGCTACTCTAACCATGGTCCACTTGTGGGGTATATGGCCCCAGGCAAAACTGGCTCTGAATATTTTCGTCACCACCGGAAGGACGGTATCAATGCCCTGTTGCAATAGGGCTGGGAAAATTCCGTCCTCCCCACCGGTTTTAAAGGGCTTGAAGCTATCTATGGCCCATCTAACCCGGTCGGGTCTGAATACAACCGAGGCCATCCTCCAGTCCTCAGTCTTCGGTCTAGGGTTAGACTGAGCCGTGCTGACTGAGGTGAGCCTCGCGTTGACCACGTCCGACCCTGGAAAGTGCACTTCTGCTAGCAGCTGAAGGGTCTCCCTAGGCGTGGTAGTGAAATTTCCGTCTGGTTTCTTAAGGAATCCCAGATGATTAGAGGGAGTTTTGGCCATGATCTTATATATTTTGGCAACATGTGCAGCTCCTTTGATCTCCTCGCAGAAGCCGCGCCATGACCTCCTTCTAGCTTTCCTAAGCTCTTTATTAAATCCCGTGAGGGCTCTGCTATATGCATTCCAATTCCCATCCACCTTAGCCCTGTTGAATAGGGCCCGGGCGGATTGCCTAAGTTTCTGTAATCTGCCGTTCCACCATGGTACGTTCCGGTTAGTAACTACGGTTTTAAGGGGACAATTGTCAACATAGGCATCGACAATACCGGCAGTTACAGCATCAACCGTGTATTCTAGTTGATCCCTAGTTTTGACGGATTTACTTATCGTACTGAGGTTCTCTTTTAGGTCGTTGCGGTAGCCGTCCCAATTCGTAGCCCTACAGTTGCGATAGGATTCTACACTTAAAGTTTTAGTTAAGGTTAGATTGAATCTAATAAACCTGTGATCTGACATATATACTGCATTGCTTACATGCCAGCTGTTTATACGGTCAACAAGCCGATCCGTACAAATAGTGATATCTAAAACCTCCTGTCTAGCGGACGTTACGAACGTCGGTGCGTTGCCCACATTTAGAACCTGGATGTTGTTAGATAAAAGAAAGTCAAATAGTAACTCACCCCTTCGGTTGGTATTGGTACTACCCCACGTGGTGTGATGGGAGTTGCAGTCGCAGCCAAGCAGCAGTTGTGTCTTCTGCTCCCGGCAGTAATCGACAAGGGGCTCTAGTTGCCATGTTGGATCCGATGTGTCGCCAGGCAGGTAAGCTGAGCAGACAACTACCTTCTCGTCGCTGCCTGGCAATGCTACATACGCTGCTACCAAGTCATCTGTGCACATACAAGGAATTGGTAAGAAATTTAAGTTTTTCTTAAAAATTATACAAGCTCTGGGTCTTATTCCGTCGGAATTGAACAGCAGCCTACCTGCTGAGTTAAGACCCGAGACCGTGTTCCCTTTGTGGATCCACGGTTCTTGTATGAGCGCCATGTCAAGTTTCTCTTCTGCGAAGGTTTGGCACAGGATGGTGCTCGCCGCTTTCGCGTGGTGTAGGTTAACTTGTATGGCTTTAAACATTTTAGGAGTGAGTATGGAAGGAAAATTGGGAATAGGAGAAGGATAGGAAGGGTTGGACAAGTAGGACTGTTTAGTGTAAGTGTTGTGTGTGTTGTGTCTGTTGCGGTGTGTTACTGTTAAGTGTGTGGGGGAGGAGGTTGGTTGTTCAGGGGGTTGCGCGCCGCCTTCTTGCTCGAGTGCTCGCTAGCTATGGAGGGGAGCTGCACTGGCCGTCCCCTCGCGAGCCCTCTCGCGCCGTTGTTCCCGGGCCTCCCCCTGGTGGCCCCCCGCGCTACTCTACCTACCCCCTCGCGTAACCGGCCCGGTGGCCCGTCCAGCTTGGACCCTAGGTGCAGCCATGCTCCCAGTCCTTCCCCTGTTGTGATGACTCGCTGAGCCGGCCCTGGGGGCACCGCTCGGATTCACCACTTGCCTGGATGGTCTGGCAACGGGGTTGGTGGGTACGGGCTGCCTACTTGGCTCGGCCTGCACACTAGTGGAAGCCGCGGTTCCATTGGGATCCCGTGCTTGCGTAGTGGCGGGAGGAGTCCTCTTGTCCTGGACCTCAGTGGCTGGTCTTGTGCCCTTCACCCGGATGTGAACGAGCCCAGTCCCTATAGTTCCCGACGTCAGGTGTACCTCAAAGTTGTTTTCCTGGAGGATATCCAACGCGGTCTGGTCAAAGGAGAAAGTGACCGTTTGCCCCCTTTCCTCCTTCTTGACGTTGAGGACCCTCCAGTATAAACAACCGAGGCTGCGATTCTGCCTGTGCAGCCGGTATAGGAGAACCTTAGGCTCTAAGGTCTCATCCGGGATCCAGGCGACGCCCGTGTAAGGCTTGGGGAGGTCGGCCTCGTCCACAAGTCTAAGCTGGGCACCTTCCCACGGCTTTAGGTCCGATACGCGACTAGCAAGCCAGTCGCGCGTATCCTTATTATAGCACGTGAGAAGCATCCACCCCGCCTTGAGTGAACTCCGCGTGATACGCGGCTCTATCTCCTCTTCCGGGGGGGCGGAGTCAATCGCATTGCCGATCACCCTCATCACCAGTCTATGGTCATCCTCTCCCATCGGTCTTTCGGCAGTGATGCCGACCCGAACCGACCCAGCTACCTCGGTATAGGTGGGCCCTGAGGGCCCGCGCTTTGCCGCCTTGCTCGGTCGTTCCCTAGGAGAGGCTTCCTCGGACCTGGGACGCTTTGTAGCAACTGCAGTCCTAGTTTGGAGTTCCGTAGCCTTGGCTTGAACCTCCGGTAAGTCCTGCAGTTGGTCGAAAGGCTTGGCACACAGGGCAGCCGCATCTTCGACGCTTTTGCCCTGCTGCCGCCACCAGTTGAAACGTCTCTTAGCAGCTCCAGTAAGAGGCCTCTTAGCTCTCTTGCTCTGCTTCGTTGCGTCAACTCCAAGTTCCGTATGGCCCTTGTCGTCGGCGGGGTTTTGGGTATGGGCTTGTGACTCAATGTCTCCAAGCACCATAGCCTCGGAGGCACTTGACGCGCTCTCCTCGGTACTTAAGGCGTTCACTTCGGAAATAATTGTCGTAAGGTCGTCCATTTGAATCCCACGAGTTAGGAAGAAATAAAAGTCCACCTGCGGCAGTGCTCCGTACCCCAGGTAAGGCCTTCGACTGTCCCCGAGTCGGCCCAGCTCAGAGACCCCCGTTCGAGACTGAGTAACCCCTCAGCCATTCATCCCTCGGCACGGTGGAAACACCTTGGATTGGGTTGGTTGCTTTTTAGAGTCGAGGTCTGCTCCTCCAGGAGGGAAGGAATGCGGGAAGAGGTAAATGATAATGAAAAGGATGGGGATAATAGGTAGGGAAAATAAGAATGAGATGGAAATGAGGTAGTGCAGGATGCTATTGAACGGAGTTAAGTGGGGTGCATTCATATAGCAGCTAGAGGAACCCAGGGTCGCGTCCCCGTGCACTCCGGACAGGAGTACCCTCTGGGCATTGTTACATAGCAATAGCAACAATATGGAAATGACAAATATGTTTTTCAATGAGCGGAAACAAGACAAACAAAAACATAATAACAGAAACTGGAAGAAAAGTGGTGAAAAAGTGAAATGTTTCTGTTGTGGAAAAAATAATCATACTAAAGTGGAATGCTATTTGAAAGAAAAATTTTGTTCTGAATGTGGACAAAAAGGACATATTTACAAAATGTGTAAGAAAAGAACACGCCAGGTAAATGTTTTAGAAACAGAAAATGAAAATGACAATATGGAAAATGAAGAAACAGAACCTTCAGTCAAGGACTTATTTGATCAATATGAAACTTATTCATACAGTGTAAGTAGAATACCACCATTCTCATTGGATATTGATGTTAATGGCCAAAAAATAAATTTTCAGCTTGATACAGGATCTGAAGTAACAGTGTTGCCATTGTCATATAAAGAAAAATATTTAAGTTCTTTTGAAATAATAAAATGTAATGTAACATTTAAAAATTTTGATCAGACAACATCAGAACCATTAGGTATAGTTTATGATGTACCGGTTAATTATAATAATGTAAAAAAAAAATTAAAATTATTCATTACTAGAGAAAATACTCCATGTATACTAGGTCGTGACTGGTTATATGAACTAAATTGTTGGCCCCCAAAATTAACTTATGTCTTAAACACTGATAATAAGATTGTAATAAAAACTGTTTCAGATGCACAAAGAGAAATAAATGAGAGATTCGCAGCAGTATTCAGTCCTGGATTTGGTAACTTCAAGGGTGAGCCTATAACATTAAAATTGAATCCTGAGGCTAAACCCAAGTGTCTTCCTGTACGGCGAGTACCTTATGCTCTTCGAGACAAGGTAAAAAATGAAATTTTACGCTTAATTGAAAATGGCCGAATCAGCCCAATAGAACATAGTCAGTGGGGAACACCGGTAGTTCCAATTTTGAAACCTGATGGATCAGTAAGACTATGTGGAGACTATAAACTTACATTAAATCCATATTTGGAAGTAGATCATTATCCCTTACCACATTTAGAGGATATTTTTGAAACTCTTAAAAATGGTGAATACTACTGCGAACTCGACTTGAAAGAGGCTTATTTACAAGCCAAATTAAGTGAGGAATGTCAAGATTATACAACTATTGTTACAGAGGAAGGAACATTTAAGTACAATTATCTACCTTATGGTGTTAACACAGGACCAGGGTCTTTTCAAAGATTAATGAGCGAAAAATTAAAAAACATTCCAAATACGGCTGTATTTATTGATAATATATACATAAAGGGAAAAGATTTACAAAATACGTTTAATACATTATGTGAAGTATTAGATAAATTAAAAACATGTGACTTTAAATTGAAACCACAAAAATGTAAATTTTTCACCACTAGTATAGATGTATTTGGTTTCCGTATAAATAAGGAAGGCATAAATGTGATAAAATCGAACCTGGAACCATTATTAAAAGCGGAAGCTCCTAAGTCATTGTCTATGTTAAAATCTTTTCTAGGGAAGGTTAATTATTACTCAAGGTTCTTAAACAACATGGCAACTGTTTTAACGCCATTATATGATTGTACAAAAAATAACAAGTTCAAATGGACACCTGAATGTGAAAAAGCATTTACATTAATAAAACAAAAATTAACAAACATAAAAAGTTTAAAACATTTCAATCCTAATCAGACAATAATTTTAACTTGTGATGCTTCAGACACTGGCATAGGAGCAGTCCTTTCGAATAAGGATAAAAATGGAATAGTCCGACCAATTGCTTATATGAGTAGAAAATTAACTACAACTGAACAGAATTATTCAGCAATAGACAAAGAGGCATTGGCTATTATTTTTGGTATAACCAAATTCTATAATTACATATATGGTAAAACCTTCGAGTTAGAGACGGACAGCTCAGCTTTAGTCCGAATTTTTGGACCAACAAAAGGTATACCAAAAATGGCAGCCAAAAGGCTACAACATTATGCAATTTTTCTGTCTGCGTTTAGATATACTATAAAACATATAAAAACCAGTATAATCCCAGCGGATTTTCTGTCACGTCAGATTAACACAGTATGTTCAGAAAGTAATGATGTGCATTTCTTATGTAAAAATGCTAATGTAAGCAATGTATATTATGTTAACAATTCCAAAATAGAGAAATTAGATTGGAAAATAATTCAAAATAAAACGAAAGTGGATCAAAACCTGACTAAAATTTTAAGATATACATTGGATGGTTGGCCAGAAAAGAAATTAATTTCCAAAGATATATTACCATATTATAATAGACGTCACGAAATCACGATTGATAGGGGTTGCTTATTTTGGGGTCATCGCATTTTAATTCCAGAAATATTAAGGGATGAATTATTACAAAACTTACATAAAAGTCACTTTGGAATTGTTCGCATGAAAGAAATATCTCGTTCGTATTTCTGGTGGCCTAATCTAGATGCAGAAATAGACACCATTACAAAAAATTGTATAATATGTTTAAGTAATTATAAAAACCCTTCAAAACTTCAAAAACCCTGGCCAGTTCCACCATCAGCATGGTACAGAATACATGCAGATTTTTTAGGGCCATTTTATAACAAAATCTTTTTAGTGATAGTGGATAGTTACTCTAAATGGCCAGAGGTTATTGAAATGTCTAGCATGAGTTCAGCAAGAACAATAGAAGTATTAAGGAATATTTATAGTAGATTTGGATATCCAGTACACCTTGTAACTGATAATCAAACAACATTTACAAGCTCAGAATTTGAAACCTTCTGTAAAGAAACAAATGTAAAACACACATTTTCGCCTCCCTACCATCCAGCTACAAATGGGGCGGCAGAGAGATTTGTAGAAACTTTTAAAAGCTCCATAACGAAAATTAAGGAAAGTGGATATTCGTTACAGTTAGCAGTAAATTTATTTCTATTCGATTATAGAAGTACTCCTCAGAAGACAACTGGAATCACACCAGCTCGATTAATGTTAGGTAGAGAGTTAAGGAATAGGTTTAGTATCTTGCGACCTCCACCTTTAGTGGAGAGTCTAACTGATAAACAAAATACTACATGTAAAGATGGAAACAGAAGTGTTCAGTTTTCGGTTGGTCAGAAGGTAATGGTTAGGGACTATAGGAAAGGTAATAAGCCATAGATTGTCGGCGTAATCATTACTGAATCAGTTCCAAACTTAACTTATGTAGTAGATATAGATGGAATCAGTTGGAAGCGTCATGTAAATCAAATGGTTCCTTGTAGTAATAGTTTAGAGGAAAACTAGTTAGGTATTTAATTAACCGTAGGCCAAGCATGTCTTGTGTTTTATTAAACGATGCCAAGGTTATAGTAATTAGTATAAGCAATACATTAAGTACTTATGCATGTAACAATGTTATGTTCTCCAATTTATGTCGGGGAGAGTGTTATGTAGTAGTATAAACTATGAGTGTAACGGAGCGTTGACAGACGCCCTCTTCTAACTGTCAAGTGTCACGGTGTGGACCTATTTATAATAAAACTGTATTTAATTAATATATAGTGTTTGTTTTCTCAAGATCCAACAGTGGCGACGAGGATGGGATCCAAACGTGCAAATAAAATATAAAGTTGAGCAAAAGATACATAAAAAAAATAAACCGGAAAAATACATAACCTAAAATAAAGCAGCACCACGCAGCACGCTAGACGCTATCATCATATTACTTTTCAGTCTTTTATTTCATCGGATCTGTGTCAGCAGCAAATGTCAACATCTAAAGTAGAAGACAAAGAAACGGAACCAAACATTGAAAATGAAAATATTTTCGAAAAATTGAAGGAAATTCGTTCTGGTAAAAGGAGTATCATATACACGTGCAATAAGCAGGAGTTACAGTTTTTATTACAATCAGAAAAAGTAAACTACCCAAGGGATGCAAACAATTTCGGTTGGTCAGAAGGTAATGGTTAGGGACTATAGGAAAGGTAATAAGCCATGGATTGTCGGCGTAATCATTACTGAATCAGTTCCAAACTTAACTTATGTAGTAGATATAGATGGAATCAGTTGGAAGCGTCATGTAAATCAAATGGTTCCTTGTAGTAATAGTTTAGAGGAAAACTAGTTAGTTATTTAATTAACCGTAGGCCAAGCATGTCTTGTGTTTTATTAAACGATGCCAAGGTTATAGTAATTAGTATAAGCAATACATTAAGTACTTATGCATGTAACAATGTTATGTTCTCCAATTTATGTCGGGGAGAGTGTTATGTAGTAGTATAAACTATGAGTGTAACGGAGCGTTGACAGACGCCCTCTTCTAACTGTCAAGTGTCACGGTGTGGACCTATTTATAATAAAACTGTATTTAATTAATATATAGTGTTTGTTTTCTCAAGATCCAACAGTTAAGATTAAGTATAAAATTATTGCTAGCTAACCAGTTTGTAATAGATGTAAGACTTTTACTTATGTCACTTTCTTTTTCGTATATGGCAGTACTGTCGTCAGCAAATAGGATCATGGGCTGAGTTATGGAATTTGGGAAGTCATTTATACAGGGTGTTAGGTAAAATAGTGCAGATCTTTTAAGGGCTAGAAGGGGACCCTAGATGCAGTACATTTATGCTATTAACAAATTTATATTCGCTTTAATAACTGAGAAAATCGAAGGTTTTGTTTCCGTGTGTGGCGGCCCTTAAATAACGTCATAGGGTGATTCTCTGATTTGGTGCAAATCGGTCGAAAGTAAGAGAAATTTTTAAATGTTCATTTTTATAAGCTCTGATGAAACTAGGTCACAAATCTTAGCTATGTGTATATTTTTTACGACATTATACGCAGAAAATCAAAACATATTAAATTATATTTTCCACTTTGATGACGGTAATGATAAAGTAAAGATGGTAATGAGTTTTAGGCGGAAAACACACACGGATTTGCGGGGAAAGGGGGGTTACGGGGCACGGGGTGGAAAGGGGTGCGGCGGGAGGGATTTCGGGGCACGGGGGAGGGGGTACGGGACGCGGGGGAAAGGGAGTGCGGTGCGGGGGGTTGCGGGGCACGGGAGAAGAAGGGGGTTTGGCGCGGGGATTACGGGGCATGGGAAGGGGATGTGGCGCGGGGAAAGGGGGTGCGGCGCGGGAATTGCAGGGTTCGAGGGGAGGGCGTGCGCCGCGGGGGGGTTGCGGATACACATATACATTTTAATATATACATATATAGTTATAATACACCCAGACGCAGAGCAAACAAAGTGAAACAAATCTGCTCATTACAGAAATGTTTGACCTTGGTGGGGATCAAACCCACGACTCTCGGATCAGTAGTCAGGATTGCTAACCACTGAGCCACCGGGTCAGTCGGGCCAATACATTCAATACATTTCAGATCATTACCATCTAATCAACATCATTACCCTCACTTTAATTGCTGAAGGTAAAGAGTCTGAGGGTAATGATTTTTCGAAAGGTTATTAGAGTTTACTCTGATACTTTAACATATACCTAAATTTTACTGATCAACCGTGTAAACACTCACCTAAAGCAAATATGTCAAGGCCAAAGTTTTATCAAAACAATAGAAACTTACCATATAAACCTGCTGAGGGGAAAGTAAAAAAAAAGTCACAATCTCCTAAACTGCGAGAACTTTCTAAGCTAATTACGTAACTGCGTCACACATCCGTGCTTTCTAATGTTCATCGGACGATTGACAGATGACACATTTTAAAAGAAACAGTTTAAAAATTAACGCTGACGGTAAGGAGTTATTTTTCGTGACAAATTTTCTATCAGTTATATAATCAAGATAAACCTATACTGATAACGTTTGAATACATAATCGTATTCCTGAATATGTTCTCAGTCGTTGCGTATACAAAATTAAGCTAATAAAACTACATGTTTTGCACCATCCAGCCATATTCACCGTGACGTGAAAAAATACCGCTGAAGGTACGGAGTTTTTAAGCACTAAAATTAAAATTCACTTGTTCTTTTACAAGTTTAATGACTTATTTTATATGCCGGATGTGCAGAAGTATTCTAAGAATAATTCAAAAAATATTTGAAGTTCATAGGTCTTAAAGCTTTCTTAAAAATTTGGGGGACATGCGATTTGCACGAAATGAGAGAACGACCCGGCAGTTTTTGACTTTGCTCTGAGCAGACAGAGCAGCTAAGCTGAAAACGACATTAGGTTGTATAGGGTTTTTTATCGCTCTTGTAAATATTTACCTTTCTTAGTTTTATTCATGTATTCCTTTTATTTCTTTATATGCGTAGGTTCTTAAATTAGCGTTTCTTATTATCTTTATCTCGAAATTCTTGTATTTACTCAAATATTGTTTGCTTTCGGTTCAACTTCAATTCAATGTTATTATCTTTGACATCTTCTATATTTTATTCTTCTTAAGGAGTTTGCATCAGTTTAATATTATTAAGGGAGAAATTAAGAACTACGGACTTTTTGGTTTAACACCTATTTTTTCCTGGCGAGTGAGAAAATCAAAGATTGATGACGAAAAATGTCAAATTTGAAATTCAAATAAATAATATCATTCTTGATAAATTTCTTTAAAGGGGCAGCGGGCGGATACTTGAGTCTATCGCCGGAATTCGAGAAATCAAGACTAAACGGAAGCCCGGGACCTCTCTTCTTCAAGTGTTCCTTCTTAGTCCCGGGCCCTCATGCTGCCGTCTCACCGGATTTAAGGGTCTGGCTGCTGCTGCTCCAGCCGCCCTATCTGTCGCCGTCGGGGCGCGCCGCTCCAGCCGCCCGACGTGCCGAGCCTTCTTGGAGTGCTGCGTGACGCTGCCATCGCCGTCGGAGCGAGCCCCTCCGGCCGCCCGACGTACCAAGCCGCCCGCCGCCGCCTTACGTGACGTTTTTCCTTTTATTGTAAATAGTGAAATAGTGCGCTGTGATCGTGGACACTGAGGACACTTTTAGATTAGGTTTGTTTTGTATAGTTTTCTTTTATTTATTAAATATTGTAATCTCAGACAGCCCCTCTTTCTTTTGTAACGTAACAGTTGCCAAACGCGTTGAACCAAACGAACTAGTGCTTTGCACCGGAGATAAATTTCAACTCCGGTTTTTTCGAGCAGGTTTTATGAAAAAACCGGAGAATCTCCGGAGAAATGTCGATAATTTGTTTTATTTTATTAATTATGCAAATAAAAACTTAAATAGTCGAAAAATGTTTATTTAACTTCTATACTTAATAACCTAAAACCTCTTAAATTTTTAATCAAGCAACCATTGATTATGGTTGAGAAAGCATATCATTTCCACTGCATCGGACAAAAGTGAACTGCGCCTATCATTTATTATGTAACCTGTCGCTGAGAAAACTCGCTCAGAGGGTACTGATGTGGATGGAATGCACAAGTATTTTTTGCAACAGCATCCAAAGGCTTCAGGTGGTGATAGCACATCCAAAAATCTTTCATGACATTACTTGTGTGTTAACCGAAATAACGAGTTTCAGCATACATTTTAATTAAGTTGATTGCGGAGGCGTCAGTTTGTAGGCAAGTTGGACCTTCTTTTCTTTGCAAATCCGCAGGGGTTTCAGATCGAAATATGTTTTTTACTTCTGCTCTAACTGCATCTTTTGCAGCCTGTTTATTTTCAAACTTTCTAAATGCATTTTTTTTTATCCTCAATTGATAAGCCCTTGGCATCATCTCACCTGATGGTAAGTGATGATGATGCCGAAGATGGAAGCGGGCTTACCAAGATTCCCCAATGCAATGAGGAACTTAAAGTATAAAAATATGGAACAAAATAAAGATAGTTTGAAACTAAAAGTATTTTATTTTAATAAAGCATTTTGTAAATGCGTATTTTGCATTTAGTATTTTAAATATAAAATGAAAAACTATTTTGTATTTTGTATTTGAAATAACAAAATACAAAAAGTATTTGTATTTTGCATTTAAATACATTTTATAACCTATTTTGCACATCTCTGATATCAGGTTACCTGTGTTATGTCAATTTTACGCCGTCTTCCGCATTATTTGAATTAACGAGGTAGCAAAAATTACCGCCCATTTGTATAAAAAGTCGTGAGCGCAGCGAGCGCCAAATTTTTCAGTTTATCAAATAATAAAATTCAGTTTGTTTGCTGTCGTTCCATTTCCAACTGCCTCTTTTCAGTCTAATTTTTTACGTCGCATCCGTAATCTTCGCTGTCACTAATTTCTTTTAAAGTAGCTAGGTTGGCCTCTAGTTCCTTCTACTTATATAAATGTTATCTTAACATCTGCTAATTGTTTCTCTGCTTAAGCTTTTTTTTGACTGAACTCTGGTCTTGAGGCGTTAATTGCTATTTCTTCGTTCTGCTTTGCTTTTTCCTGCTCAACACGGCACGGCGGCGGCGTGTGGAACTTTGTGTGTCTACAAGCATATTGCTGGGCGGTGGGGTTTACAGTTTACAAAAGTAGTCGACTCGGCCATGGTCGAGATTTTCTGTGGTCGAGCTGCCCCCAGAGTCGTACAAACCGATTCAGTCCGGCTATTGGTAATGGGTGCCGGATAGAAACACACGCAGTTAATTGAAACAGTTCATAAAGCAAAAAATAAAGTTCTTAAGTCAATCATAAAACAAACACAAATATAAGAAAGCAGAGTAGATGCAGAAAAATAAAATGTGGGCCACGAGCTCCGTAGCCGATGGTTTGGCTCCATTTTGGCGCAGACGAGTGCAGCGGGCCGAGACACTTTCCTCGCAGCTTTTTCTTCGCAGAATGGTTATAGCTACTTATATTCTTCTTATAGGTAAGTATATTATCGTTTAAGCTAAGTGGAGTCCGTTGCTAACAGATACTAATATCAATTGTGGGTAAAAAAGACAAGAACTTACAGTAATACTTAATTATTAATTGTTGTAGTCTTTAATTAACACGTTCGAAGCGGTACTGATTTATTATTATCAGTTTAATTAAAACAGAAATAGGTAGAGAGCTATTATATAAGCGATTTAACTGGACATATGCAAACTTGACATTTCCGCTCTCAAAAATTTATGTACTTACCTGTCACCATACACGTATAATCGTAATTTCATGAATATGTCTATGCGTATTACACAGTTGTATCGTACATAGAACCGCACGTAATTGAAAATTGCGGAGTAGGGTGGGTCGCTCATGTATGAAGAATTTTTTTGCTGGTACTGAATTGTAATAGTGATAAAGGGCAAATACTGATGAAACTATTGTTAAATATAAAAATAATTATATGAAAATATATAGGAGGATTGTAAAGAAAGCTAAAATATTAGCAGTGCAATCTGAAATATCCAAGGCAAAAAATTCGACGAAAGAGATATGGAAAGTTGTAAACAAACACCGAAACAAAAAGGTTGTTGAAAACGTCAAAAATGGAATAATATTGAAAACGAACCGTATTATACATGACCCACAAGAAGTTGTTCAAACTTTTTCAGACACCTTTGATTACAGGAATGTTGAGAACTCTGGCTGTGCAGATCAAGCCTCAAATTATTTAATTAATCATGTCAGTAGAGTAGATGAGGACATGACCTGGGCTCCGGTTACTCTTACAGAATTGACAAGGTTGGTTAGGCACATGAAATCCAAAAGGTCATTTAGATATGACGAAATACCGATCAAAATCATAAAAGACAATATTGACGTTTTAGCGGGTCCTCTAACACATTTTTTTAATCACTGCGCGGATTTGAACGTTTTTCCTGAGCAACTGAAAATAGGCAAGGTCTTACCGGTTCACAAAAATGGTTCTACTACCAATCCAAAAAATTACAGACCTATTTCGTTACTACCAACAATGTCAAATTTTTTTTTGAGAATACTTACCCAGAGACTTATTATACAGATATTAAACAGAGACTGGTGTTACATCTCAATAGGAATTTAGTCATTAACAAACGGCAATATGGGTATCAAGAAGGCCTAGGTACAACAAACGCTATTGAAAATTTAGTAAATGATGTAGTTCTGAGATTAAATGAAAAGTGCAGAGTAGTTGGTTTATTCTTAGACCTTAACTCAGCGTTCGATCTAGTGGATCACTGTATTCTAATAAAAAAATTACATCACTATGGCATCAGAAATAATGTTCTGGAACTTTTTAAGTCATATTTAGCAAATAGGTCACAGTTCGTAGAAATTAAAGACATTAAAGGCAAGTATCAAAAAACACATAAGTCAAAGTTAACGCGCATTGAAAGGGGTGTACCTCAAGGTTCCATCTTGGGACCAATTCTATTTATTATATTTTTAAATAATCTAGTCAACTACATTTATAATGTTGTTAGTGAAGTTGAATTAACTGTCTATGCAGATGATACTAATGCAGTTATATCGGCAAATAATTAACAAGACTTAACCTCTAAGGTAAATAAAATTCTGAATGCTTTCCATGAATGGTTCAGAAACAATAACCTTAAACTGAACACTGATAAAACTAGTATTATTCTGTTTAGAACCACAGCACGAAATGACGATACCGTTAACATTGATATAGATGGACATAAGGTAGAGGAAGCTAAAGTAGTAAAGTTTTTGGGTATATACATAGATCAGTTCTTAAACTGGAAGCATGAATTAAACTCAATTGTAAATTGCATAAGTTCTGCGTGTTACGCCTTGAGAAGTCTGAGGGATGAGCTCACGACTGCGCAGTTAAAAGATATATATTATGCTCTCGTGGAGTCAAAGCTGCGATACAGTATAAAGTTCTGGGGGAATAGTTATCTTTACAATACGAGCAAAGCTTTTGTCATCCAAAAACGCGCACTAAGGACAATTGTAAGAATTCCTCAATGGGAATCTTGTAAAACTCACTTCCTCGAGCTAGAAATTCTCACTGCACCCTGCTTGTATTTAATGGTTTTATTTTGTGATTTCAAAAAGCATTTGTTGAATACGGAATCCAAAACAGACAGAGAAATACGTGAACACACTAGACGCAAAGACGTGCAACAGCAAATATTTCCAAGGCTAGACGTAGTAAAGCACTCGGCTTGTTATCAGGCGCCAAATTTATTTAATAAACTACCCGTCACTTTAAAATCAGCTGCAACTTATGGCTTCTTTAAAAGCAAACTGCGGTCATTTTTAGTTCAAAAATGTAACTACTCTGTAAATGAATATATCCTGGATAAACACGACACCGAAATAATTTAAATTTATTTATATTTAATGTTTAATTTTTCTTTTATTTGCTATTGTTTTTTACTAGTAATGATATGTTTAATAATGATAGCTATATTTTAGATATTTACATGAATTTAAATTATTGACATTTTATTTTGTTTTTTTTTGTTTTATTTTAATTTTATTATTTCGTTATACTTTATTAATTAGTAATATTGTATTAATGTAAAATGAATTTCTAGTGAGCGTGACATATAATTAGTATTTTAATTAATATTATTTCTTGTTAATACTTTTAGGAAATTTCAAACACAATTTATGATTGTTTATGAATAAATGAACTATGAACTATGAACTATAAAACGGTGACCCACCAATAGAGTTTAGAGACCCCCAAATATTTTTTCCATAGGAGCCTTGCTTCTACCCGCGCAATGGCGTTAAAAATTTTAAGTTTTTTGACTTAGCAATTTATTGTCGCGGTCTAACTAAAACAAATTGAGAACCACTGGAAAAGTTTGACAACCTCTGTCACTGTATAGTTCTAGTAAAAGAAACGTGTCGTGTGTTCCAGAAATGGATAAGTATAGAGAGATGTACGAAAGTAGAGATGTGTAGGTCCGAGTTTTTAAAGGATGCGGGTCCAGATGTACATCCAGCTCTGCGGATTTGCTTCCAGGTACCAGTTCCGCCGGACCTGTATAGGTCCGAGTCCTTAGCGGAGTGGATGGATTGACGCAATCAGCGGACCTGCTTTCTCGTATCAGTTCCGCCGGACCTATATGGGTCCTTATTAGTCCGAGAACTCATATATGAAAAAAGGAGCATTTTTAATGCCGACGATTTAAAAATGAATATTGAGTTATGTATTATGATAATTCCCTATTGCGTCCTCTTTTTGGCATTTTGGAATGTTTGCGCGGGAGGAGAACCGTGCGCCGTGCAAGCGCTAAGGCGTCAAGCGTGCGGCGGCCCTCTGAATCTTGTACAGTTGACTGTACACGGAGCTGTAGGTATATAGCGCGCGTCCTTGAGGAAGTGACGGAGGCCTGACCGAACGTGCAAAAATAAAATACTGAACTCCGGGCGCCATCTAGTATACCTATGCTAAAACTCGTAGCAAGGCAGGTTAGTACGATATAATTCGCCCCTCCCGTCCCCACCTCACTCCCCCGCCATTCCTGTACCAGTGCCAGCGCGGTATCAGTTCCAGGTTCGTTTACATCCAACTCCGATCGAAACTGAATCAGTTCCAGAGGAACCGGTTCCGACTTGCAGTCGGAGTTACATCCACCACATCCGAGAAGGATACGGGTCCGAGGATTCAGTTCCGGCCGGACCTACACATCTCTATACGAAAGTGTGAGACACCTCTCGTACTTTCTAGACCGTAACCGCGGCGTATATAAATAGCCGCCAGTGAGTCGGGCGATCAGTTCTGTTTGGACTAGTGGTGACGACACTTCGAAGCGAACTCCAGGCGATAACAGTGGATATCTTCGACGACCTTGGCGACTCTTTTGGACCTTCGAGAGACCTGCGACTGGACAACCTTTTGATCTTGTGCTGGAAGTTGGTGAATAAATCCTCGGAACCTGTCATTGGTGTTTAACCACAGAATACTCAATAGTACAAGTACAGAAGCTTCACTGTACAACCACTTTTAAATAAATAGCGAGCTTGTTAGCGACGCAGTAAAGTTCAATTCAGTTCACAACAGCGTCAAGTACCTACTTTGATATTTACCTACATTTTCCATCTCTTTCGATCGCGTAACTCTTACCTCTTCTAACGCGGCAAGGGTTGCCTCAACTGTGAAAAACTAATAAAGAATACCGTATCAATCCCTGTTATCCTATTTTTGTGAAAAAATACGTTACAAAGGCAAGTTTTTATTGAAAATCTGTTTATGTGTAAAAATACCTACTGTTCACTTTTACTATAATTACGAAATTAAAAAGTATGTTTGTTTCTTCCGCTTTCACGACGAAACTACTGAACGGATTTAACGGGCGCGGCGTGAACAAGAATAAACAAATAAACAATAAGTACCTAACCAACGAAGTATATAAAAAACATACACATACTTACCAGGCAACTGCCGTCTATCCTTTGTGATAGATACGGTTAAATTGTGCCACACGCTAAGAAGAAGACTCATATCGTTCGATCAAAACGAAATAATAATGATAGATAATCATCGATATAAGAGAACAATTAGATGTGGTTAATACTCCACGACAGCGTAGTCGCTGATAGTGGTTTGCTCCCCTATGTTGAGTAGCGCCGCCTTTTCGCGCACCATTCGCAATCTGACAAGCGACGAGTAAACATCCCGTGTTTAAATGAAAATATGTCTTACAGAGCAGTGAAATGTGCTAAAACAATAAAAAAATAAAGAACAAAACTAACAGCAACATTTCTTATCACTTTATTCTTGTTATTTTATGAATATTTTGTCATTTTATAGTGATGCTACGCTACTCGTCGCTAGATGTCGCTAGTAGATAACATTAATTAAATACATGCCTCCCTACTCGTCGCTAGATGTCGCTAGTAGATAACATTAAATAGATAAACCTTAAGCTTATCACACAACGGCGATATTTGTTTAAATAAATGCCTCCCTCTTCACCCCGCTTCAGCCCTCGCAAGACGAACACGCTGGTTCAGAAACAAACAGGGCGAGTAACCTTATCTAATGCAAGGTTCGGAACCGGTTAACAAATACCGGTTAATTTCGTTCGAATTTCGGTTAACGATTCCGTTCAGGTTAAAACCGGTTTCCAGCTAAACCGGTATTTTTGAATATAATACCGGTTAAGCAGGGAGCGGTATTCTAACCGAAATAAGAACGAAATTAACCGGTTAAAACCAAACGCAGTCAAGGTCAGGCGCGCCGCGCTGTTGCCACTGTTCGTGTCTTTCGCTCTCTCGCAGTCACCGCGCCGGCGGCGGCGCGGCGGGCGCCGCACGCCGAGCCGTTGCATTGTTTTGCGTGTATTGTTTACTGTAATTGCCAAGAACGTGTTTACTATGACGTTTATAAGATATCGTTATATTTTGACCTTACTTTTTAGGTTACATATATTTTTTAATTTAGTTCCATGTTTAAGCTACAATAGCTACATTGAACATTTAATCAGTTATTGAAGGATAAAAATAAGTAATTCAAAATGATGAAAATAGTATTACATAATTATTATGATTAGTAGATTTTAAAGTATGTGCACAATTATAAAAAAGTGCGTTTGAAATTTTAAGGGGATACTCAGAATTAGAGATTTAAAAACTGGTTTTTCTGAGGTGAAAAAAAACGTTCGATTTTTTTTTTGGCGCAGGTTTTTTTTTCAGGTGTATGAAAATGAAATAAAATATCCTTAGGTAGTTATCGTTAAATAAGTGTATCATTGTTTTGTTTATTAATTTTTAACATTTGAAACGAACGTATTTGTTATTTATAGTAATTAAATAGCTCGAAATAGTTGGCACTCTCTAGGAAAAATATTGAAAAAACCGATCTACATTTGATCTCGACCTCCGTTACTTTTTGCAAAAACTGCAAATATCTGGGAAAAGGTAAAATATATCAAAAATCTGACAGAAAATTTTAAAAGGTAAACGAAAGGCGTGCATTACATGATACGCACATTGACTATGAAAAAAAATCGCAAAACTAATTTCTTTTCGATTTTACATACAAGTTCTTGATTCATTATTCAGATACCTCGACCACCGCTTTTTTTTGTAAAAAATGCAAATATCTCTGAAACGGTAAGAGATATCGAAAATCTAACAGAAATTTTGAAAAGCTTAACTAAAAGCATATAATACATGAGATGCATGTTGACTATGAGAAAAATGGTCTAACTCATTTTCTATCAGATTTCCCATACTAAATGTGAACAGTGAGTTACGAATTTGTATGGGAAACTGAAAAAAAATTGAGTTTGGCTATTTTTTTATAGTCAACATGCGTCTCATGTATCATATGCTTTTACTACAGTTTTTCAAAATTTCTGTCAGATTTCCGATATCTTTTACCGTTTCCAAGATATTTGCAATTTTTGCAAAAAAAAAACCGTGGTCAAGATATCTGAATAGTGAGTAAAGAATTTGTATGGGATACTAAAAAAAAAACATACAAATTCCTTACTCACATTTAGTATGGCAAATCCGAAAAAAAAAATGAGTTAGGCCATTTCTCTCATAGTCAACATGCGTCTCATGTATTATTTGCTTTTGTCTAAGCTTTTCAAAATTTCTGTTAAATTTTCGATATCTCTTACCGTTTCAGAGATATTTACATTTTTTATAAAAATAAAATAAATATAAAAAATGTGAGTAAGGAATTTGTA
Organism: Coleophora deauratella; assembly: GCA_958295455.1. Classification (NCBI taxonomy): domain Eukaryota; kingdom Metazoa; phylum Arthropoda; class Insecta; order Lepidoptera; family Coleophoridae; genus Coleophora; species Coleophora deauratella. The sequence continues at coordinate 666,067 of OY282414.1, read as the reverse complement.
TGGGTTTTTTTTTAGTTTCCCATACAAATTCTTTACTCACTATTCAGATATCTTGACCACGGTTTTTTTGCAAAAATTGCAAATATCTCGGAAACGGTAAAAGATATCGGAAATCTGACGATATCTCTTACCGTTTCAGAGATTTTTGCATTTTTAATTAAAAAAAAGTTTTCTTTTCAAAGGGCCTAGCCGAACTTCCATAGCAAAACTGCCCCCAATAGGAACTTATATCGTAACCTATGCTATATTGTAGAGGATGCTAATAGAAGTTGATAGAGTAGATACTAGCTCCATATCTTCCTTAATTGAGGAGCTATTTGAAAAAAAGTGTCTGGAGACGACGTTTTTTCAAAATGATATATTTTTATTATTATTTTTAAAGTCAGGAAAATAAAACCAATTCCAGTGTTTATGGTACACTTTATAGTTTATTTTATAGAAATTTTCTATGAGCCAAGCCTAAATAAAAATATCAAAAAATGCAAACAAAACATTTAAAAATTGATTTCTATCAGATCTTATAAAATTACCACTTTGAAAAAAATATATAATAATTGTCTATACCTTGCCTAACAACATGCCAAGTTTCATTAAAATCCAAAAGGTGCAAACTGTCAAAAAAAAAAAGTTAAATAAGTGGACCACCTTACGACCACTACGTTGAACGCTTTTAAATTGTAATACATTTTATATTTTTTCAATATTGGACATGAACAGTCTATAAAAAAACCGGACAAGTGCGAGTCGGACTCGCGCACCGAGGGTTCCGTATAAATTCATAATCACACATGTCTTGAAATCTATATTTTTTATATTTAAGTTGATTGAATGAAAGGTAATTTGCGGTTTACGATTTAAAAAAAACGTATTAAAAAAAACTACTTATTAGATCTCGTTCAAACCAATTTTCGGTGAAAGTTTGCATGGTAATGTACATCATATATTTTTTATAGTTTTATCATTCTCTTATTTTAAAGTTACAGGGACACACATTTTACCACTTTGGAAGTGTCTCTCGCGCAAACTATTCGGTTTAGGAAAAAATGATATTAGAAACCTCAATATAATTTTTGAAGACCTATCCATAAATAACCCACACGTATAGGTTTGATGAAAAAAAAATTTTTGAGTTTCAGTTCTAAGTATGGGGAACCCCCAAAATTTATTATTTTTTTTCTATTTTTGTGTGAAAATCTTAATGCGGTTCATAGAATACATCTACTTACCAAGTTTTAAGAGTATAGTTCTTATAGTTTCTGAAAAAAGTGGCTGTGACATACGGACGGACAGACAGACAGACAGACATGACGAATCTATAAGGGTTCCGTTTTTTGCCATTTGGCTACGGAACCCTAAAAATGAAATAATTTGTTCTGAATAACAATTAAAACTAAATTCATAAAAGAATAACTTTTATTAATTATCATCACTATTTTTGTAAATTATAACGTGATCTCTATTTATCGAAATAAATTGAACAGCCACGCTGTACACACTTTCTTGGAAATCCCTTATATATATCATTTGGCATACACAAGATTGCAATAGCTTAACATAAATCAGCAATAAAAATTAATAATAACTAGCAAGTGATAGCCTAAAAATTATCAGTGTTGTTTTGTATGGGAGGTACCTTATTCTGGCTTGGCCCGTAACAATTCATGACCTAGTATAGTAGGTCGTATAAAGTTATTAAAAAGTACACAGTTTCATTTAAATCGTTACAGCTATTTTTGAAAAACAAAAAAAAACGAAAATCTATTTTTTGTATGGCAGGTATCAGAAGCAGATTTTTCCTATGGACCTATTTAATATCATAGGTAATATAAAAATATGGTATTGTACAAAGTTTCATCAAAATCTTTAAAGCCATTTTTGAGCAAAAAAATTACAAGTATTTT